>CM075875.1:28663903-29263903 GCA_038021265.1 Cyprinella venusta | reverse complement strand
ATCAATTGGTTAACAACGCTCTGGGTTATTAATTTCGCCCACGAACTCGCGCTCATGTCCATCTTATGCCCGCTTTGTCACACAGCCAGTTCAACCACGTATAAATCACGTTATGTGTGTAAATCACGTGCCCGCTCACGAGTGCTCACTCTTAACAGACACACAGCGTTGCTCGCGCGTCACAGAATGTTCATAAAGCGCTCCCCATTCACCGGGTCGTCTCATTCAAATCAGCCAGCTGTTGCTGTGAGTGAGCCGCCGCACACATTGAATACTCACATGAGTCAGGCTGCGAATGTAAGTTATGTCACACGTCTGCGCTTTGTTTCCCGGCGGACTGAAAATAAACGCGACACTGACGACCCCCGGAAATCCGATAAAATTCAACCAATCAGATGATGACTTCGACATTCCTGAAGTGTTTCCAGTTAAGTGTACCATATGCATCAGACGTTTAGCCAACGTTCCGTGGGCGTGACGTCTGAGGCTGAGACTAAGTCGTACCTAGCTTACATGCCATGTCTGTTACTTTAATTGTGTTGTTTCCCTTTGATTTTCTAAGTCCCAGTACTCAATCCTGTTTCAGCTTGCTCACCCGGTTTCAATCTTCTGCTCTTATTTTGGACTATTGCCTTGGCTCTACCCTCGGGGCTGTGGATCTGCCTGTGGTTTTGACCCCTGCCTGCCCCTTGGATTTCGCCTATGTCCTGCCCGTGTTCTTGGTGGCTCGGCTGCCATTTTTATTTGTGTTTTGTTGTTTTTTTTCTTTGCTGTTCGGACAATAAATTGAGTGATCTGCTAATCTGCTCTTGGGTCTCTTTTCATCCTAGTACCCGTAACATGTACAGTATATTTGCATAAAATGCATATAAATATAAATTGTTCTATATCAATAACATGTTTTAGTAAGAGATTATATTTTAATTCTTAATTTTATGAAAAAAAAACTCTAGTTTTAGTGACTGTAGTTTATAATGCAATGAAATACATTGAGGATTAAGAGATGAAGAAATAAACATTAATCAAAAGCCTGATTAATCATATTTGATATACACACTTTAATATGATTTTTCAAAACAAAACAATAAATGATGAATGAATAAAAGTCAACCGAAATTACTTCAGTCCAGTAGGTTTTCATCTTGAAATGTTAACAATATCAAAGTTATTCTTATGTTCACTTTATAAAAATCAGTGCAGATTTCACAGCAAAAAAAAAAAACATGTGCACGAGCTGAGGAGGGATGTTTTTACAATTATCAATTAGACAACAGAAGAAGGCATTGAGTAGATTGTGTGCAAAAGGTTTTTAAGCAAAAGTTTTGATCATGTTGACAATTTAGAGGCCTAATCAAATATGATACAGAGAGCTTTATGTGGTTAATGGAAAAGTCAAGTGTCAAGTCAAGTCAGAAAACTAGGGAGTCTCCTCAACATGGTTCATCCTGACCTGTCCATATGCTGCATGAGCTCAAGTATTCCTCCAGTCCATTGTCCGCACCCGAACCACGCATGCTCTGCAAACAAACACGGCAAACCTGCAGAGGACTGTCCCGGGAATGGCCCGAGAGAACCACGCACACAGCAGTCGCTTCTGACAGCTGCTTCCTGTTCACTAACTACACACAGCTGCCGTTTCCAGGAGAGGGCATCGGCATGTTGTAGACATCGCCAGGGGTCAAGGGGAAGAAAAATAATGTCATTTTAATAGTGACCAACAACGGGACCACCAAGGCATCCATTGAGGGAATCTGGAAATATCGCGAGGGAAATATAAAATATATGGGAAGAATGTAGGGGAAATTTTAATGACAGTGACATTGATAGACTATTCTTTCACTCACGTTGACTTTGACATCATTAGACAACGATGTTCTTGCATAGAGTTTAAACAGATTTGTCTGCAGTTCTGGGAAAAAGAATGGTTATTTGGCTACGGTTTCTTTGTAAATATTAGCTCAAGTTGTTATAACTTTCTCCGCAAAATAAACGTTGCACATACTGAGCAGATTACCGAATTTATCTGACCTGGATATTGTTTAATAGCATGTGAACAAGTCTTTACCTCGCTTCATTGGTCGATCTAAGGAGACCACCCTTTAAACAAAAACGCATGCCTGCTCGTCATTGGTTTGCTCAGTTTGTGTCTTTTGTTAATGCACCATTAATGATGACAATCAGCTTGTTCGTGAGATGACAGACCCCTGAAAAGTGAACTCCAGAAGTGTTTATCTTCATTTTTCTTGTCTTTTATTTTGATAAAGTCAAGTCACCAAATTCCATTTTTTTTTTCACATGAACAAAAAAACTATTGGCATTTGATGCTAGCGTTAAGAACTATAAGTAATTTAAATCAATGCTTCATTACACTAATGGCAACTCACTTGCCCTAAAAATACAAGCTATGACAACAACAACATTTATTCATAAAGTATTTTTAAACATAATATAAACTGATAGAAAGTGCTGTAAAATGTGGAGAAAAAATGTCTAGTTCTAGTGGGTCTGATCAGCCAAATCTCATGTAACCCATTCATAATTTCTTATGATCGTTTAAAAGAAAACTATCATGTTACTTTACTTAAAGCAGATAAACTTTACATAATACAAATCATGACTAAATTGAAGCCTTTTTTTAACTTATACTTAATAGGTAAGTATTATAACTGTTGTTAAGATTAGAAATTGATAGAAAGTGCTGTCGAAATATGGAAAAATAAGTCCAAACTCATTTACACATTTTCAAAAGCTAATGAATAGAAATGTGATTTCGGTCAGGACCACTATCGTCAAATACTATTGACAATCCACATACAGTTTGGATTGGCGGTGTGCTTCCGTTCTGAGCAAGAAATGGAAGCTTTAGCGTTAAGTTCTGCCAGGAAGACTCAATCGTTGCGTCACTAATTACCTTCTCATCTATCCATTTGCGTTAAATGCTTGCGGTATAAAAGACCGGTACTTACACATGTTTGAGTTCGCAGATGCTGACGCTTTCATTGACCTCCATCCTCCCTACCACCTCCAAGATGGTTCCTCCCTCCCATCCTACCACCTCCAAGATGGTTCCTTCCCTCTCATCCTCCCCACCACCACCAGGATGGTCCCTTCCAATACCTCCCGGGGGAGTCGGCTGCGCCCCTGCCTTCGTCTTCAGGCAGGAAATGCAGAGTCCGGACCCTCGGATTGCGAGCTATGGACGGGGCCTACGCCAAAGAACTTAATTGCTTGCTGGGCTATCAATAAATGTATTTATTGTTACATTATTTATTCTCCCGAGTCTTTCTGGTAGAACTCCCTGCGCATCCATGCAGTCTAGCATGGATAAGAGCAGGGAGAGCAGCAATAACACCCCCAAAATAAAACCATATGGGAATATCACCCAAACCCAACTGACAGCGCAATTCTGATTCCCTGAGTGAGCCTGAAAAGCTTGAGCAACGTGTTACCAACAATACCGGAGTTTTAAAGGTGTGATGAACTGAGAAATCAAATTTTCCTTGAGCTTTTGACATCTAAGAGGTCATCATATTATAAGAATATCATCTAAGTTTAAGAACTGAAAATGTCCTTGTTAGTCCAATAAAAGCTTTTATTGACACCAGCCTCAGCAAATGACTCGTTTTTCAAAGTGGGGAACTTTGACGTCAAAGAGGATAAAACACCACCCTCGCAGAAGAACAACACCTACTTCAATATGGCCGATTTAGCCCCACCCACCGATTCGCGCCTTACACGCATTGCTAAATACGTGCACCAACGAGTGAGTTGAAACTCATTATAATATGCAAAACTGTTCTCCACTCACAGCAGTGCATTTTCTTCCAAGTCTTCAGTGCGAGATGCCCATAAAAATCGAGCGTTTTTCAGCTAGGCTCAAAACTAGGGTACAAAATAGCCTATTACTTATTCATTTTGATGTTTTTGAATCCAAAAACCAAGCGAACGTCATAAGTTGACCTCAGACAACAATATAATAAAATTTAAACTGCCAGTTCATGACCCCTTTAAGCAACAAGTATGTTGCCCTTACCTTGAAGACCTAAACAAGTATGTTGCCAATTTCCACATCAGCCCAATACCCGAAATGCTTAAGCAGTAAATATGCATATCGTCATGGATGACATGCAGTCTAAAATGAAGATGTGAAAATTGAGATATCAAAATGAATCTGCTGCTTGCTTGTGGTTGTACATCCCCAGTTCCAGTTTTTTGAGTGACTACTGTAAGATAGAGATGAGAAATGTAGATTTCCTTTTCAATTATCTTTTACATTGGAAATACGTCACAATACGGAGTTAATGTTGGTGAAACTAGTTCACGCTGAATTAAATAACACAAAAAACATGAAATTAATACAGCTGAGTGGTTTAATGCAACATGAGTGAATCTGAAACTTAGATATATTCAGGCACAAATATGTAGGTTTGCAAAAAGTCAGATGGATTGCGCAGTTAAGCTTTGTATACAGAGTGCTTCCTCATTCATGAACATTATTTTTGCTTCATTCCATCGGCTGTGGAGGTGAAGATGACAAGTCCTATGATTCCACACTCCTTCACAGGACCATCAAGCTACAATGTTGTTAGTGTTGAATGACCTCTACTGTGTATTTTGCAAAAGTATGTTACCGATGAAAGCACTTCATGTGCAACGCAAGCAGTTGCCAATGACAACAGATAAGCAACTATCATTACCAATATGATCGCATACGCCTAGCAAGAGCATTTTAATGAAAACAACTAGATAAACCCAAGCACACAGATAGCAAACAGGCAAGTTGCCCATATCCTCATAGCTTTTAACAATGAGAATTAAAAGGAAACTTACTGTAGCTTAGCTTTGTGAAGACTTTCAGAGATGAATGAAGAGTGAATCACATCAAGTCCTGTGTCAATAATGCAGCGATGCAAGCAGCAATAGAGCTCCGGATGTCACGTGACCTACTCTGTTTAAACCGCCATATTGGCAGGCAAGACGGTCAGGGACCGGGACGTGAATGAATGACGGCAGCTTTAGTTTCAAGGCAACAGAGTTCACAGCACACTTTAATTCGAAAATACATAATCTATGTATAATCTATGTAGATCTATAAAGCTCCCGGGGTGCTTTTCATGTGTATTGATAAAGAAACTGGCAGTGTTGGGGAGTAGTTAACTACAAGTAGCGACGCTACTAACTTAACTACATTTTTCAGTAGCTTGGCAGTAGCTCAGTTGCTTTTTAAACAGTGTAGCTTTTCCAGTAGCTAACTACTTTTTGCAGCAAGTAGCGGTGTAGCGCGAGCAAAAGCTACAGTACATTGCGTTTGTCGAGCCTGCGCGAATCAGCGCGATGCAAGGATATTCTTCTTCTTGTTAGATTACAAACTCATTTTTTGCCATTACCGCCACCTGTTGTTTAATCACGCATCTTGCGGCTAACGGTTCACTGACGTAAAGAAGTGCGTTGACACACCCATATTATGATTATCCATGATGGAGCAAGACGTGACGGCAGATTTGGAGGATGGAGAAACAACTAACGTTAATTAGCTACCCATGGCCTTATTTGTCCAAGTTCAATCGGTATTTTTGAGAAAATGTTCTAAATGCAATTTACGTTGGATGTATATTTTGTTCTTGCAATGTTGTAGGCTATTTGTTGCAATTTTGCACATTTGACAAACAGTCTGAGATATTTGAGTGTTGTGTGAAATAAAACAATACTCTATGAAATCATAATTGTATTGCATTTTTTAAACACTAAATATTTTAATTAAAACATTCATCAGACACTTATTCAGTTATTTATAATATATAATTTATAACATGTTATAATAATAATAAAATAATATTTATAATATGTTGTTCAAAAAGCAAAAGTAGTTTCAATGTAGCTAGCTACTTTTTGATAATAACTTGTAGTGTAGCTAACTACTTTTCCAAAAGGGTAGCTTGACTGTAGTTTAACTACTTTAACGTACGAGTAGCTTGTAGCTTGTCAAACTACAGTTTCAGAGTAGCCCAACACTGGAAACTGGTTTCCTGTTAAAACTTGGTTTTCTTGAAAGTAGGTTATAGGAGGAAGAAGAGCCTCCACAGAACATAATTTTTTATTTATTTTATTTTTCGTGCATTTATGAGGGGAAAAAATGTAACGGACATGCCGGTTCTCCATTAGACCGACTTTAAAACTTTCACAGACTTCGAAAGCACCTTTCTTTAAAGTAGCCTAATTGTATCTTATACAATTCCTATCTTATTTTAATTAATGTTTCATCAACCAATTGCCTTGATTAAATAAATAAGACGTAGATAAGACGATAAGATAGGCTACAGATGCCGGCACGTGAACTGGACTAAATAAACCGAAATTCACCGTAGGCTAAACGTTGCTAGGCTATTTGCCTCACAGTCACAACCCTTATAATTTGTATACCCTTATAATAATAAGTTATAAATGTATAGGAAGCGTGATGTCTACTTTTAAAACAGAACATTTAAAAACGAAAAACGTGATCTCTGCATAATAATCCACATGAAATGTGCATTTCTCTCTGGTGCGTTACTGTGAAGATCGCGAGTCAGCATCATCAACTTCATATCTTGAAGACGACACACTGACACAGAAAAACCTTGCTTAATAATAAACAATTCAAATGTCTCCTTGCTATATTTGACATATTCATAATCATTAGGCTACCTTTGATACTTTGGAGCACCGCATGAACGCAGCATGCATCAGCACCTTATAGTAGCCTATTATTATTTTTTTTTAAATCTAAAATTAAAAAAATATATATCATGATACGAACCGAATTTTGGTATATTTTTACAGCCTTAGTAGGACGAGAAAGCAGGAGTTTAGTCGTTTGTTAGTTGTAAAAAAAAAAAATTAAAAACCGCTATCTGAACATCTTTGCCAAGTGCAAACCAGTAGGCTACAGAAGTAATCAATAAATTATCGGGGAGGGTCATGCTTTTTTCACAATCGTTTTGGAGGGTCATAGAAAAATTAATTACAGGTGAAGGGAGTCTCTTCAAGTCTTTTTTGACTTTCCCAAAATTTTCCCAGACATGAAAATATCCTAATGATGTGTCATTAGTTGTCCATTGAAATAATCAATAAAAAAAAAAAAAAAAAAAAAAACGTTTATGGAAAGTGTGTGAAACATATGTGTTTTATAGGATAGGCTATCTTTACTGACACTATTGTACAATTATTCTTTTGTTATGTTTATGGTGGGATTAAATTGTTTAATCAACAGTTTAAACATTCCCCGAAGTCATTTTGCAATTTTATGGTTTTAAATTTTAAATAAACATTAAATCATTCAACCCTGGCGCTCTCCTGATTTGCCTGCTAAAATGGCGGAGTTTAGATTGCGTGACGTCAGCTGTCGGAGCTCTATGTTTGTGAACTTAAACCTGAGATTCGCTGCATCAATCATCAGATGACTGATTTGGAAGTGACCTCAGTCTGCATAGACTCTATGCAGGCTGAGGTCACTTCCAAATCAGTCAGCTGATGATTGATGCAGCGAATCTCAGGTTTAAGTTCACAAACTTAAGGGGATAGTTCACTTTGAAATTAATTTTTGGTATGTTTTAGCTTACCTCAAGGGCATCCAAGATGTAGGTGTCTTTGTTTCTGCAATAGTTTCAATTTTGATATGTTTAATTTGGACTTCTCTGTGCATGCTCTTTGAGGTGGTGACCATAGACCTGCACTGACAGACAAGAACGGTTTGACTTAAAAATATCAAAATTGAAACTACTGCGGAAAAAAGATACCTACATCTTGGATGCCCTTGAGGTAAGATAAAACATACCAAACATTCATTTCAAAGTGAACTCCCTTTAACTTTAACCTTGTGGTGAACAAATTTCTCTCGCTGAATTCCGGATTGTATGATTCTTATCTTTGTGAGATGATGTGGTTTACCTAAAACTGAAGGAGCTTATATGTGTATACATTGATAGGTATCGTATTACTATAGGTAGATGTGGATCAGCTGAGAGTCAGCTGATGCTAGCTTGACTAATGTGATCTGCCAGAACTGACTCTATGCTTAATTTTAGGGTATGTTCAAATGTTCAACGAAGAAGCGAATGTTACATAATAGGGAAGACTATTCCATAGTTTGGGCCAGGCCACAGAAAAGGCCCAATCACCCTTAAGGTGCGTCCTACGCTATCTCACGACCAATTCGTACGAATTTGACGAATGATTAATAAGTGTGTAATTCGTACTAACTCGTACGACCTCATTCGTACGAGTGAGGTCATATGAATTGTTACGAATTACCCACTTTTTAATCATTTGTCGAATTCGTACGATTTGGTCGTGAGATCGGGTTGGGTGCGTCACATTTACAGCTGCCAAGCGAAATTAATAGGGTGAAATATACAGTCAATCCAATAAGATGTTTGGGAGTTTAACGTGATGCCGAAAAATTTGGTCATTTGTTGCACTGCTTGAGCTATACTTCATACATCTCAATGCTATCGATGGACCATGTCCCCTTTTTCATTTGAAATTTTCAAGAAATATGGCGACACCTTTAGATATATAGTCACAAGACAGAAGTGAATGATTGGAAGATCTGAGCACTCGAACAATACAGTATGTTAAATCACTAAGACACTTCGGCCAGATAAAGCCTTGTTCACTCTAAAAAATTCTGGGTTGTTTTAACCCAACGTTGGGTCAAATATGGACTAACCCAGCAGTTGGGTTAAATTTTTACATTACATTTTTAACCCAACATTTCGGGTTTGTCCATATTTGACCCAACGTTGGGTTAAAACAACCCAGCATTTTTTAGAGTGATACAAACAAGATCATTTTAAAATCGACCCTAAATTTAACGAGAAGCGATTGGAGGGATAGGAAAAATATATGACAGGCTGTCAGGATGCTAAATAGAAACTCTAAGCACATAAACGAAACCAAAGGGGAAAAATAAATAAAGACATTACATTACATATTAGAGTGGAGGGTCCGTTTTTATTCCTCCAGAGAGATTGTAAGAGACAGTTGATAGGTCATTATGCGGCAGCAGAGCTTGTAACAGGAGGTGGGTTGTAACAGCTCACACACTGGTCTCTCGGGAGCCCGAAGTCTGTTGCTCTACCCAATTAGACTCTAAAATATTGCTGTTTCTGAAAGGCCTCTGGTCCCTGGGTCCACGGAGAGATGCTTTTGCACCTCCTTATTGTAAACCTTGCAGTTTGATCAGGTGCTGACTGGCCCGGCTCTCCACAGCACATCCCTTCCAGAACGTGGCCCCGGCTGCACGCTGAAGGGCCTCTGCGGATCAGTGGCATTTACTGTGGACATCTGTTCTGGGTTAGAAGGCCACTGGAAGTCCAAGTGCATATGGAAGTCCCTTTCCACAGCAGAGGGTATCATTCCTCCATGGTTGCTTGGGATGTTCTTGGGTTAGAGTCAAGTCACCTTCATTTATATAGCGCTTTTAACAATATAGATTGTTTAATAGCAGCTTTACAGTGATAATAGGGAATGAAAGCACCAGAGATTGTATTGGCTTACAAGCAGGTCTAGACTAAAGATACTCGAGCTAAAGTTAGTTTTTGATTGATTCACTTCCGTTATTTGCTTAGCGTCCACTAACGCGACACTGTTTTAAAGGAGAACTCCGGCGAACAATGAAGCTTTGGTCTAATAAAACATCCAGGGCTCCAGACTAACTTTTTGCCTTGGTTGCACTGGTGCGCCTAACTTTTTTATTTAGGTGCACCAGCACAAAATTTAGGTGCACTCAAATTTTTTTCGTCTCGCATCACATTTAACGCCACAATTTCAAGGTCACCTTTTTATCACGCTCTGTATATTCATATATATTATGTAAATGCTTTTAAAAAAGAATAAGATGTAGTTTTTTTGAAGCACAATTATATTGTATATAAAAATATAAATCTTTTAAAAAACTAAAAATTTAAAGTGCTGTTTTTACATTGTTCAAGTAAGGCCAGGGTATTGACACCAATTTCACAATTCGATTCAACATTGATTATTTTGGATATCAGGTACAATACATGGCAAATTTTCTCAAGGAAAACAAATCTCAACTAATGCTGTAAACTGGGAGTCAGTTGTAGCCCACTGCTTCATTAGCCTACTATAATATTGAAGGTAAAAATTACCTGATTTGTACACAAACACTTAAATTACACTTTTATTTATTTTTATAATAATAATGTAATATGAAATATAAACATTTAAATGGTGGCTACATAAAAGCTTGTCAGATTTTTTTTTCAAACAACATGCATTAAATATTGAAAAACGTTAAAAATTATAATGAATATGTAATATGGTGCATGTATTTGGCAAAATGCTGATCTAGAGTTAATTTTTCTAGCTGGCTAACGAGTTTATGGTCACTGGATTTTTTTTTTCTCTGAGGTAAATGTGACGTTACATTACATTGTTTACACGCCTTTTACTGACGTCTTTCCACGGTTGAAATGAATCACTGATTGAGCGATTCTATGTGAAAGATACGGATTTCGCTAAGTTGTACTCTCTTTTAACACACTTTCAGATGCTCGTTCATGTTTATTTCACGCTGTAAATGGTTTTATTAAGGCGGAAGAGAAGCTCATGTGCGCTCCGCGCTGCTGCTTCACTTGAGCTGAGTCAGAGCGATCTCACGCCACAGCGTCAATACACTATTTATGTTCTTGAATTTCGCAAGAAAACGGACCTAATTTAAAATCTGAGACTTTGTTTCATATCAATAGCAACAAAGCACAAAGATTATTGCGATGTATTGGATGGGATGCGCGTTGCGCGCTACAATCTTCCGTTCATTCATCAACTGAAAACAGCATAGCCCAACGGGTTCGTAAAATGAGAATTAGTTTTTGAATATGAGAATATATACCTAGCCATAAAAAGTAGCCAACATTTTTAAAACTTTCTTAGTCGTCTGTTTCTTCTGCTGCTGGTTGCCGTTACTGATTCTCTGGTGTTCACGTTCAGGTCGCAATTTATTTCGTATCACACAGCAACGGAGCATTTCACTATACGTGCAAGGAGAAAAACATTTTCGTTTGGGGAGAGTCAGCGGATGCGATCATGCGAGAACGTTAGGTGCACGGGTGCGACCTAGGAAAAATTTTGGTCGCACCTTTTCAAATTTTGGTCGCATTTGCGACCAAATTGGTCGCACTCTAGAGCCCTGACATCGGTACCTAGTCAATCGTTCTCTGAGGTTTGTTTTCATGATAATCGAATGTAAAGAGTTTTATCTCTAAAAACTGTTTAGCGTATAATGCTAGTACTGGGGGCATTGACTAAGTAAAAAGAAATCGCTAGTTAATACCACTAACAAGGCTCAAAATAGCCCCACTCTAACACAGTAACATAACAAGGCTCCATACATGCAAAACGAAGCATTGAGAACTTTGTAAGAGTACAGACCGTTTAATAAGAAGATAAGTTATAAAGCCAGTTCACTTCGTGTATACATACAGAAGCCATCTTAGGAAATTGTCTCGATAAGTCGATCTCCGAACGCCGTTCATGCAGTTCAGAAGTTCGTTGAACTTCATACAGTTCAGCTCACTCAGCACGACGTTCGTGGTTTGACTTATCGAGACTATTTCCTAAGATGGCTTCTGTATGTATACACGAAGTGAACGGTCTTTATAATTTATCTTCTTATTAAACGGTCTGTACACTGACAAAGTTGTCAATGGTTCGTTTTGCATGTATGGACCCTCATTATGTTACTGCGTGAGTGTGGGGCTATTTTGAGCCTTGTTAGTGGTATAAACTAGCGATTTCTTTTTACTTAGTCAATGCCCCCAGTACTAGCATTATACGCTAAACAGTTTTTAGAGATAAAACTCTTTACATTCGATTCTCATGAAAACAAATCTCAGAGAACGATCGACTAGGTACCGATGATTTATTAGACCAAAGCTTCATTGTTCGCCGGAGTTCTCCTTTAACTGAAGACAGAGAACCAAAAACAGTGTTTGGTGGCTCGAGAATGCAAACTTTGAAATAGGTTTTGAAAAAAATACTTTCCATGTTAACTTCAAAAAGAGGGGGCATCTTTGCAACCGCTCTGTCAAACACACACACTCACACATGTCGAGAGGACAATGGTTTAACAGTGCGGCATTAACGCACACCCGGCAGTCCCGTAGTGGCGCTCCTCGCCGCACGCTCTGTTTTTCTTACTGCACATTCCTGTTAGTTTAGTTTACTGCAGCAGCATGACTGGTGAGGTCATTTATGGCACAACATGGTGGGAATTCATTTATAATGGTAAAACCTCAGCACTTTAAATGAGATCACCAGCGTCTACATCTTCCTTCCCTCTCTTCTCCTTCCGTGTTCTCTTCCGTGTGTCTCGTTTTCTCTCTCAGCTGTTCCGCAGATAATGAAACGACTTGTTCGAGTGTATATTTGTGTGAGGATACGAGGGAACAGGGAGTTGTGCAGTGGCTCTTTAGGGAGTGTGAGGTCAAAGGTCATTGCACACACTCCCCCGCCACTGACTTAAATATCCACAAGGACAGGTTAAATGAATTTGTTGCAGAGAAATTTTGTAAAAAATAAATAAATAAATAAATAAATAAAAACAAAAATCAGTGGGCACTAACAAATCCATCTTTCTAAATATAAAAATAAAAATTTAGAATGCTTATTTATAATTTATAATATATTACATTATATATATATATATATATCTTGTGTGTGTGTGTATATATATATATATATCCTGTATATATATGTATATTTCGCCTAAGTTGACTATTGGAGCACTGTAAAAAATATTTCATGATTTGTAATCACAACATGTTTTCTTTTGTCAAAGCAACTTAAATAATTAATGTGATTCAGATAACATAATATTTTGAGTTTCTGATGATTGAATCAATATCCTTCATTGTATTAACACAATTTTTCCATTTCAATGAACTTAAAATTTGAAGGCAACCAGGTTACTTATTTTTTTTAAGTTAAACCAACAATATTTTTTTTACAGTGAGTACGTTTTACGAGGAAAAATCTTTTGGTTTTTTAGTCTTAACTTCAAAATTTCACGTTTAATTCAATGCGTTACTTGCATTTCCTTGCAAGTATGTGAGACACTTACTAGCAATTTGTAAATCCGTCACCAATTGTTTTTTTTTCAGCGCATTATAATGCATGCATAATACCTCATAAAAAACGTTCATATTTCATCTTGTGAATAAACGTAACACTTTGTCATGTCTGTTGGTTTTGTTCATGTTCATGTCTTTTATTTTGTAGTCATAGTTCCTGTATGTGTCATGTGCTCCCCAAGTCTCATGTGTAATGTTGTCATTGGATCATTGTGTTCACAGGTGTGTGTGTGTCTTGTTTAGTCGTCAGCCGTTGTATATAGCCCTCATGTTAGCTAGGTTTGTTACCTGTAACATTTGTTAGTGAGTTTCATGTTCATAGTCAAGTTTAGTTTCTTTTCATATTATGTTTTTTTTGTCTAGTTTGGTTTAAGCTATCATATATCATATAAAAATCATGAATACAGGTTTGATAGAAAGTGTTACCAAATTTTCATTTTTAACCAGCTTATTTCATCATGATGTCATTATTCGAAGTTAATCTATTTCACTGATGCTTTCAAAGATAACAGAAGCATAGACTGTCTTTCTGTCTTCTGGTGGTGTGTTTTGCAGGTTGCCCTGGCTTCTGTCTTGTCCGTCCCCCTGCTGCTGTTGAACTTGTGACCTCATTTCCATGGAGACATGTCAAGACAAAGACGGAGGGCAGCAGAGAGAGTTGGACGTCAGGCTGGAAACCTGTGTGGTCTTCAGAAATGTGTAGCCTAGTCCAACACACACATTCATTTCTGGCCCAAAAACCCAGCTCTGATTCGTAAAGGAGGATTCATCTGCTTTGGAAAACCAGCAGTGCCGTATGCAGCCACCGCCGTCGAAGGAGAGCGGAATCCCTGGATAACAAATTCCTTTTCAGTAATGTCAAATGTGAAAGCTGTCTAGATGTGGGGAGGAAAAGCGAGGAGGAGGAGGTTCATAACTCATATATATATTTTGAAAAGTCGTGTCTAGTTTATAAAGGTGTGTATATTTAAGCTTTTCAAGATGAGTAATGGTAGCGTAGGTCATGGTGCATGCAGGATTGGACACCTCTCAAATAAAACAAAAACAAACACCGGCGCACTCATTTTTTTCCCCCTTCAAATAAAAAAAAAAGCACAATAAAAAGATTATGAGATGTTTTAATGGCCTAAACTTACTAATCAGTCTTACTCACACAACTAATAATCATGTCAGTTTATTTTCAATAGTACTCTTTAGACATTCTACTAACTATAAGTAACTTTGGTAAAACTTTACAATACGGGTGCACTAATATGCATTAATTCATAATGCACAATCATGAGTTAATGTATAACTAATGAAGAACTAAACCATTAATTAATGATTACTGCATCAGCAACTAATAAAGAGTATATATGATTAATAAATTAAGTAATACATGAATTGCTATTAATTCAATATGTCATTGTGTATTAATTACTTAATGACATATTTTATTATCTAATAGTGTAAATTAATGTGTTAATTACCACAATTAGTCAAAGCTATGCACTTCAAACTTCCAGTTGTCTGCTTTAATTAATAATTAGCTAATGATTTGCAAAGGTATCATTATGTTATGCCTTTACTTGTTGGGGCACATCATTATTAACTAGTCATTGTAGTAATTTGCACATGAATTTGCAGTAACAATGAAGTAATTAATCATGTATTAATGCATATTAGTGTATCTGTCATATTATCTGGAAGTTGAAATATAAGGCTTTGGCTCATTCTGGTAATTAACACTATTAGTTAAAAAAAATGAGTTATTATGGAATTAATCCACAATTACATACTTAATTAATAACAATTAATGTATGAACTAATACATTAACCTTACAGACTCTTAATTAGTTCCTAATGTGGTAATCATTAGCTTAAATAATCATTAGTTACACATTAATTCAGTATCATTTGTACTTTAGTTAAGCATGAATTAACGCTTATCAGTGCACCCGTATTGTAAAGTGTTACCGTAACTTTAGTACATGTCAACTAATTATTGTATTGTAGACTGTTAGGTTAGTTGACATGTAGTGTTTTATAGTCAATCGAAATAAAGTTTTAGCAGATATTAGACAGACAGTCTAATGGCTGCATAGTTACAAAGTTACTTCTAGTGAGTAGAATGTCTAAAGTGAGCTATAATGAATAACGTATTACCTTATACAAAACATAATTTCCATTAAAATTGAATCCGAGCTCTGTTTCACTTCCCTTTCTTGTGTGGCAGGGTAAGGAAATGTTATAATCTTAACAGAAGAGCCATCCCACTTTGACTCATAGCAGATCTTCATGCCTTATGAAAAACCATCTGGGTTAGGGTGCGATGGCAGTTGATTTCGAGTCCTTGGTATAAGCTACAATGGGAGCTAAAGCAGCTGAGATGCATTAGAGGAAATGGCCTTGGAGAGAAAGACCAACCACAAGAGGGAAAAAAATCTACAGATCTCCTGCCACTCAGTGTAAGACAGAGGAAATGCATCCCCCAATCTTCCATACTCAATCACGAATAACTAAATGTTTCTTGCGGACTAATGTCATTACATTATTCAAAATAAATGCTGGTGCACAATTTGGGGTAAATAGGAAATCCCAAGATGTGTTTTCTATTGAAACTTGATCTAGAGTTGAAATCCGTGAAATCTTCCGTCCCTTTCCATTTCCCATTCAATGGCATCCCACGTGCATGCATCATGTCTTTCCTACATCATCAGCCTCATGAGGTAAAGAGATGAGGTCAGGTAAAATGGCCCATCCAGACCTCCACAAGGCATCTGCTGGAAGCGGACACTTTCCATTACGGTAGGACGTGCTGCAGGGGTCAGTTGCTGCGAATAGGCTGCCTATTGTGCCGTCGCCAAAAGAGAGAAGTTCAGGTCAACAAACAGGCACAACTCAAAGAGGAAGTCAAACGCTGACTAACCATATTTCATCATATATAAATATACAGCACACTACATCAATATACTGAAAATTATATTCGCCAAATCAAGTAAATCACAGAGCTGAATAAATCAGAATCCAATGGGGGGTTGTTATACTCGGTCCTCTAATGGTCTACAACTTTGGAGAAATCAGAACAGAATTCCTAAAAATAAGTATGAGTATAATAAGTATAATATTATTTAGCAATCACTCATGACAGGTCATAATGGATACTGTAAAACAAAAATGTTCATGATTTGTAATCACAACATTTTTTTTCTTTTGTCAAATCAACTTAAATTATTAATGTGGTTCAGATAACATAATATTTTGAGTTTCTGATGATTAAATCAATTTTTCCATTTCAATGAACTTTAAATTTAAAACCTGAAATTTTAAGGCAAACAGGTTACTTAATTTTTTTTAAGTTAAACCAACAATATTTTTTTTTACATTAAATCAGTTAAAAATCAGATTAAATCAGTTTCTCACTATCCAACACGATCGATTTAATGACTCGTAAATGTAAGTACACATTGATGGCCTAAGACACGAAACGAGCGGTTTTTGCGCAGACCGAAGCGCCCGCGCCCTCAGATCACTTGGACGTGACTGTGATTAGAGGTAAAACGATATAAATACTGTTCGTTTTCTCACACAAACCGCTCGTTTCGCGTCTTAGGCCATCAATGTGTACTTACATTTACGAGTCATTAAATCATGTTTAATTTGGACTTCTCAGTGCATGCTCTTTGAGGTGGTGACCTGCATTATATGACTGACAGACAAGAACGGTTTGACCTAAAAATATCAAAATTGAAACTGTGGAAACAAAGACACCTACATCTTGGATTCCCTCGAGGTAAGCTAAAACATACCAAAAATTAATTTCAAAGTGAACTATCCCTTTAATTTGCTTTGTTTGTCCTATTGATTTGCTCGAATTAGAAAAAAAGTGTCTCAAGCTAAACCCAAAATTTCCATATAAAAAAGAAACAAAGTGCAATGAGTTGAGATTTCCCTGCCGTTCTACGAGGTTGTCCAGTTTCAGTAAGTTAAACAGGTGAAACGTTGTGAAAGCTTATCCTCACTCTCTCCAAAGGAATGACTACTGATGCGTTAATCCCTGGAATCTCAGGGTAAATAGCAGTGAGCTAGAATATCAAGAGGGTCTCTCTCAATATTTGGATAAAGGATTCAGGTAGGAAGCTTTTAGGGTTGTCTCAGCTTTAAGAAAAAACAAGCTTTGTGCTGGCAGGTCGAATTTTTCACTCAGAGGATTAAGAAAAATGGACCTGCTCAGTCCACAATAGGAATTTACAACATCCATTCTATTAGGTAATAGCATACAGATACATTATATTGTACAGTCCTGTTTTGCATGGACTTATTCACAATCACACTAACTGTGTAATAACTAGGTACTAACCCTGAACCTAACCTTACATTCATGGGTAAGTACACCGAAAGTACATTGAAAGTGTATGTGCATGTACAGGAAAAATTGTGATTGAATTTATTGTTTAAAAGACAGAAGGGAACAAACATATTTAACATTTCTGTTTAATATATTTAAGCCCCTGACCTCCCCTATCTACCCTTACTTGTGGACCACAGAAAAAGAATACTTTTTTGAATTAGTTTTTGCATAAGTGTATTTTCAATGTCATAATAATCCAATAATGAAATAAACCAGGGCTCAAAGCAATAATGCCCCAGATATTTAAATGTAAAGAAAGTTTTAATATATTTAAAACTTCGACTCTAGGCGTAGAAAGCGGGACAATATATATATATATATATATATATATATATATATATATATATATATATATATATATATATATATATATATATATATATTGAACTGGAAAAAGTGTGTTAATAAAATGAAAGAGATTGATTTAATCATCAGAAACTTAAAATAATAAGTTATCTATCTGAGCTAAATATATTATTTAAGTTGATTTGACAAAAGAAAAAATGTTGTGATAAATCTTGAAAATATTTTTACAGTATATATATATATATATATATATATATATGTATGTATATATATATCGCAAATTATGATGTTTGTGTTTGATGTTGATTTTATAGATAATAATTGTTCAGAATGAGAATGTATTGTCTTTCATTGACTGAAATGTTGAGGTCGACTCTATTTAAAAAAATAAATAAATAATGTATACAGTATATTAATTCCTTCAGTTACAGGAGGTAAATATTGCCCCTTAATAAAAGTTACATTTCTGGCACTAGTTCAAACCCTGCAATGGATGTTTTCAGTCTAAGGAAGGTGTAACACATGGACTTGTGTAATAACTAGGTATACCTAACCCTGAACCTAACCTTACATTACTCAGTTCTTTCATGAGTAAGTACTCAATTGTGTTTGAATTTATTATTCAAAAGACAGAAGGGGCAAACATATTTAGCATTTCAGTTTAATATATTTAAGCCCCTTACCTCCCCTATCTGCCCTGTTAAAACAAATCAAATTAATTTATGGACCAAAGAAAAATTATAAATTTTTAATCAGATTTCGCAAAAGTGTATTTTCAATATTATAAAAATCCATGAATGAAATAAACCAGGTCTCAAAAATGTTCCAGATATTTAAATGTAAAGAAAGTTTTTACATATTTAAAGCGGTACAATATTATATATATATATATATATATATATATATATATATATATATATATATATATATAAATATGTATGAAGAGTTCAGATGCAAAAGCCTCTAAATGCCATTTGAAATTTTTTTCTAAAATGACCATTTTTATCAAACTTGTATATTTAAGTTCAGTAATTTCACTTAAATGACAATTAATAGGTAATCTTCATTGCCATTTAAGTGAAATTACTGAACTTAAATATACAAGCTTGATAAAAATGATCATTTTAGAAGAAAATTTCAAATGGCATTTAGAGGCTTTTGCATCTGAACTCTTCATATATATAAAACGGAAAAATTATGAAGTTTGTGTTTGATGTTGATTTTATAGATAATAATTGTTCAGAATGAGAATGTATTGTCAATGAAATGTTGAGGTCGACTGTACTTCTAAAAAAAATACATATTAATTCCGTTCAGTTACAGGAGGTAAATATTTCCGCTTTATAAAAGTACATTTTCTGGCACTAGTTCAAACCCTGCAATGGATGTTTTCAGTCTAAGGAAGGTGTAACACTAAACCTTCTATCCTTTTCAATTATAGAACAAGTCTCCGTCAAAATAACAGAGACATCACCATAACAGGGATTTGTCTAAATGTGACAGAAGTAATTATGCATTTGTGTACTCTTGAGGATAAAACCAGCCACAAGTCATTTATGTTTGGGTGAATCACAAATTTCGTTGACATAATAATTAATTCCATGATACACCCTGACAGAACAGGAGCCAGCACATGATGGATTGCTGTTCGGCATCACGGTATATCTCGACAAGCGGCGTTTGCATCAATTACTGACTTAGTCACCACACAAAAAAAAGTCTTAACAGCCTCAACAGCTATTAAACATAATTTGCCTGCTAATTACACCTTGTCTCTAGCCATGTTCACGGCTATGACAGACTGCTGGTCGAAGGCCAGTTTTGACCAGAACAAGACTTTGCAAGCTAGTAATCTCGCCCAGATCAATATGCATGCATATAAACATATGTATACATGCACAACCTCTCATGCACACAAGCGTGAGCGTGTCAACACTTACCCCTATATACATACAGTACACAACACAAGCAAAACTCACATGCACACACACACAATCCGTGTTATATCTCCACCTGACATCAGAACACAACACACACAATGAGCAGCACATTTAGTCCTGATATGGGCCACCTCACACGCAGAGCAACAGAGCCGGGGCCAAGAATGCTTGCATGGGTGGTGCCAAGTTTGATTTTGGTGTAGGTCCATTACAAGCACAATCAGCGAGTGTGTGGCATTATGGAAGACATCCAGATGGTTAAGATGGAATGTTCTGATTTGTTTCTGAGACCTGAACCCTACCCTCTTTGACATGATCGTAATCATTCAGCACTCCAACCACACACAGCTATTCATTAGAGATGATTATCAGAGAGAGGGAGGAGAGAAGGCGTTTCGAGGGTGACAGACACGGAAAGATCAGCCGCCTCCAGTCTGAAATGAGCATTGAGGTAAGGTCTTGCCACCGATGCACGCTGGAGGAACTGAAAATATCAAAACGTTTTAAGGGAAAGTCTGGGGATTGTAGCTTTTCAATGTATTTGGGGGCCATTACTTACAACTATACCATTGCTGTATCATTGACCAATCAGATTGTGACAGGAAATGACTGACTGAATGCTGCAGCACAAGCCTCTTTCAAAGTAATGTAGATTTCACAGTAACAGGGATTTGGCAAAAAAAAATGGCTTGTAGATTTTAGAATGAACATTTATGAAGACATGGAAACACAAACATGAATAAATAACGTTTCTTTAAAATAATGTTTATCGTGCATGTAAACTTTCCATTGCACTAAAATGGTTCGGTAACTCTTTATATTACAGTGTCATTTTCGCTTTATGTTTCATGTAGTTACTATAGTAATAACTATAAATTATGCATAATGTCATGCAACTAATCCTGAACCAATCCAATCCCTAATCCTAACCATATAGTAAGTACATTCCTTTATATTACTCAGTAATTAAATGTATAATTACAGTGTAACAACAACACTTCAAAATAAAGAGTAACCAAGGGTTCTTTTGATTATTAAAATGTTATTAAGACTAAGGGTGTTAGAAGAACCGATCACAGAAATGGTTCTTCTTTGGCATCACTGCAATCGAAAACCCTGTTTGAAACCTTCATTTTTAACAGTGTAAAGAGTCATCTGTGCAATGGAAAGATTCCACGGATGCCAACAGGGTTCATTGGGGTTCTATAGGGTTCTTTACTCGACTCCAAAGAACCTTTTATGCTAAAAAGGTTCTATAATGACAAGAACGAACCCTTTTGGCACAAAGGTTCTGGTCCCACTTTATATTAAGTGGCTTTAAGTACTATGTACTTACATTGAAATTAATCATTTGATACAATGGACATATTGTGTACATACATGTTTTTACATCGTACTTATATTTTAAAAATACCAGCATGTAATTACAGCTATAATTAATTTATGTAATTACATTTGTAATTACACAGCTGACCCTTCCCTCACACGTTAACCTACCCTTAAACAGACCCCTACCACTACTCCTGTCCCTAACCTTACCCGTATCATACCTCAATAGCTGCAAAAGTGTTTTACAATACAACAGGAACACAATAATACGTTGTACTTATTTTTCGATGTAAGTACATAGTACTTAAAGCCACTTAATATAAAGTGGGACCGTATAGTTGTAATTATTTTTTGGTAAATAAAACTGTTGTAGTAACTTAATATCACATTTTAATCAGAAAAACCGAAATGGCACTCTTCGTGTGATATTGATTAACTACATAAAATGATATAAATATGTTCATTTTCTAGCTCCCATATCTTGAATTTTGCGATCATTCACATGCATTCATAAATACATTTTAGGGTTTTGATGTTTGTCAATAATATGAAATATTTAATCTGGAAAGGACAAACCAAATGATAATGAATGAACCCAAAAGGTTTAGAACCCTTTTCCAGGTTACAAAGAACCCTAAAGGGTTCTTATTATTGAACGCTTAAAAGGGGTCCTGTATAGAACCCTTTTGGGGTTCCAAATACATAGATAGAACCTTTTCTTCTAAGAGTGTACTTCATGGAACCATAAATACCAATAATGTGAATTAGCAAACTTGAATTAGCATTAATAATACTAGGGAATTCTGTAGCACAACAGTTGTTCTGCGTGTACAGACTTTTAGTAATTACGATAACTGTGTAATAACTAGGTAATAACTTTGTACGTATCCCTTCTTTAACCCAGTACTTACACTGAAAGAGCAACAGAGAATGACCATCAAATTTAAGTTGAACATATAGCATATCTTAGAGGAGAATGATAAGGAGAGAATGTTAAGATCCATCCAGTAGACTTTGGTCCCTTGGCTAATCCAAAAAATAATTGACTAATTAAACTTCATTGTTCATCAGAGAGAAACACAGGATGGAAACCAAGCAAGCTCAAGACTCACATCGCTCTAATACAACAACGTGGCAGAATTACATTTATTCCCTTTTGTGTCAATCTGTGCAAAAACACACACAAAATTAACATGTTATAGTGTGAGATTTAATGATATTTAAATTGGATTGACTTTATTTGGCATTATAACTGTTACATTATTTTCTTTGTGATTTCTAATCAGAAATAGCCAGAACCATGAGAGTCTTTTAACAGATAATTTATTAATAAAACTGATGGGATTTTCAGTTGTGTATCATGGGGTATCATCAATAACAATCAGCAAAAACATGTTTGGTAGATGAAACAATAAGTTCAGAAAGTGCTGGGAAAGTTGTAAACTTTTAACTAAGCTCGCATTGGATTCAGCTAAATTCACCATTTTATTATAAAGTACAAATGAATTGTGAGTTCATTGTGGTAGAATACTATAAATGAAGGTACTAAAAAATGTGAATTGCAGTAACATTTTAAAAATCAGTTTTGATTTATAGTATTGTTGAGAAAAGTTGTATGCTATAGTGAAAATAATGAGTATTACACCTGCTCATCTCTGGTCTGTGTACATACTGTAATTCCCAGGACTAATGACGTGTGTGTGAATATATAATCCTATAATTATATTTAAAAGACAGATGTTTAATATTCATTTGTGGTAAGGTGTGTGTTTAAAAATTTGAACTATTTTATAAATGCTATTGTTGTTGTTTTTATTTCATTCATTTTAATAACTATATTTTCACACAAAAACTAATGATTTGCTCTAGAACTATTGTACATGAAGATCAGTGTTATGATAGTCGTTTAAGCCCTTAATG
Organism: Cyprinella venusta; assembly: GCA_038021265.1. Taxonomy (NCBI): domain Eukaryota; kingdom Metazoa; phylum Chordata; class Actinopteri; order Cypriniformes; family Leuciscidae; genus Cyprinella; species Cyprinella venusta. Next base: position 29,240,885 of record CM075875.1, on the reverse strand, counting down.
AATGGTCAATAGCAGTTGACTGACCACCGCATGAATGATGCAGAACATCAAAGTGAAACACTGAACATCCTTGTTAGTCCATCCTTATTTTTGCTTTGACCTCAGAGCCAAGGTTTTCCATTTTAATTTTAATAGTAAGGCTGTAATTCTTTGCAGATGTTTTGAAAGGAACAGTGTATCAACCCAGACTGAGAACCTGGAGAGAAAATCCTTGCCCTTTGAGGCTGTTCAGAAGTTAAATGTGCTGTCTTTATTAGGCTGGCTGATGTAAGATGAACCACTGTGTAATAACCAATTTCACAAGCGGACCAGAAGACAATTCTGTAACAACTGACATTCCATGCTAAAATGGAGGGGAAAAGCCCTGTTGTTAACTTATATACAGTTTGACTTCAAATAATCAGGTGATAAAGTGTGCAAGTTCTGTCGTTATCATAATAGTTCAACAAGTCGCTGTTTCCTGAAAACTTTGCTCGAACGAACATCTTTCCTCTCGAGCTGCAGTTAGAGCATGGTTTCGAGATTGCATGACATGTGGACTTAAAGGGGTGGTCGACTATGATTTCACTTTTCTAACTTTAGTTAGTGTGTATTGTTGCTGTTTGAGCGTAAACAACATCTGCAAAGTTACAACGCTCAAAGTTCAAAGCAAAGGGAGATATCTGCTTTTGAAGAAATCGTTTTTTTAAGAACTACAACAAACGGCTGGTAGGAACTACACAAGCTTCTACCCGGGTAGTGATATCACTAACCCTAAAATTTACATAAACCCCGCCCTCAGGAACACACAGTCCATCATAGATATATACACTAGATGTCGCCTTGCAGTTCATTAGAACGAATGTGTTAATAGAGTCGCCATCTTGGAACAGGGGAGCTCCTCCACTTTAATGCCCGGAACACACCAAGAAGACGCCAACGAACTAGCGCTGATGAAAACCAACTGTGTTGTCGCCTCTCTTCCTCTCTCGTCGAAGTAAAAAGCTGCACTTGAACACACCGAGAGAACTACAGGCGACCGTCTTAAAGAATGTGCGTTCTGCGCCTGCGTATAATGAGCCAACTGTCAATTTCTGCAGATATATTAGTCTATATTCGTCATTCAAAAAGGAAAACCGACGCTGCCGGCTGCAGATACACATAACGTAAACAAAGCGCCGCGTGCTTACCTTTTTGAATATCAATCCTGCTGAACACTTTCTTTATTCCACTCCACTCATGTTAATGTTGAAATATTCGCCAAGGAACACTCAGGTAAGAAGACGTAACATAAGAACAGCCTTCTATCTTTACCGTTTTGACTTCTTTGCTTGCTGTTTTGCGTTTATTCTTGTGCACTGACTGTTTCACTAAGCTGAACAGCCAATCAGAGTTCTCTCTTTCCCCAACGGCCCGACGGCGATTCAACATGTCGAATCGCGCAAAACAAAGCCGACGAGGACTATTTTCAGCCAACGGCAAGGAACCGTGCGTATCACACCGAGCCAACTTGGTTGGCCGACGCAAAAAATCTGCCAGACGGCCGACCGTCGGCTTGGTGTGTTCCAGACTTAATGCATCAGCGTCAATGTAGACAAAGGTCTGATGGAAATAAAATCACCATAAATCATCATGAATGTGATTTTCTAGGGTTTTTTTTTTTTTTGGTTCGTTCCAACGGTCAGACATGTATTTTTCATTGATTCCCGAAAAAAAAATAATTTTTTATAAACATTCTTCCTAGTTCAGATTTCATTCGTGAACATCGCAGCACCTTAGTCCAACGCCATCCATTAATTCTAAACCCTTACAGTCAAAATAATTAATTGGTTTGAGTAGGAAAAACTTAAATTCAACAAATTAGTTCAGTCAAATTAATTTTTATGAGTATTAAGCACTTTCTTTTTCTTTCAAGTTCACAGAACTGATATATTTTAAGTAACCTGAACTGTTTCATTGTTTAGAGTTTTATGAAATTATTTATTTTAATTTAGACGAACTTAAGTTTAACTTAAACGGCTGGGATATCCATTTCCCAGCATGCTTTGCTGATGGCACTCGAAAGGGAATGTAAACGCTAAAATTAATTGCAATCTTTAATCTTTAATCTCGTAATTAATTGCAATTAATTAATCTTTTTTGCGTAAGATTAATGTTAAGTGTGAGATTTAGTAGTGATTAATGTTTTGTTATGCTAATTTAGAATAATTTCTGTTAATGTTGGCTCTAGGATAGTTACCATCATGGTGACAAGTGCTGCATTCAGCAAATTCTCCTTTATACAGTATTATTACGCTCATACAGCAAGTGTTTCTGTGCTTGTAAGTGCTCATAACATACTATTTCTAATATGTTAACATTTACTACATCAGCAGATTAGCCTTTAAAGCTAACTAAGTTTATACTATTAAAAGTGAATTAAGTTCTGCCAACTTATTTGGGTTTACAGTGTACTTCATAGATTTAAGTTATATAGTCACTAATAGCCTGCACGAACCCTGCTGACGTGTGTCCGAACGAATCTCAGTCAGCGTCTTTACTTCCGGAAGCGCATTCTGCAGGCCAAGTGTACAGCGGCAAAACTGTAATAAAATCCGTTTTCTCAGAAACGGAGACAACGATTTTAGAAACGCTGATTCGCTAGTCGAATTTCGTACGATATGAGAGAATACTAACCCTCAAAGTTGTTGATTTGGCTCGAAATATATAATTGAAATAACTTCTCTTTTTTTACTCTTACTTAGTGTTTTACTTAGTGTTGTTAACATCATTCACGTTAACCGCAGGACGTTTTTATAAACAGCAAGTGTAATTTGACACTATCTCCACCTAACGCAAAACCGGCTTCTGACCATAGACTGACGCAGCACCGGAAGTAGGTGGGCGTGCTGAGACAAATATGGAAGCGATCGTGCATAGAGGCTATTAGTACTATAGACCATTTCAAAAGATGTAAACAACACTGGCCCAGAAGCACTTCCTGTTTCAGTTTTTTAACACTACATAAAAGCTGGGATAAAATACAACCTACAGAACATTTAAAACTGAATCAAAAAGTTAAACAAGCATCTTTAAGATGTTTTCTTTACATGTGAAATAAAGAAAACAGTTACAAACTGAAACAGGAAGTGTTTCTGGACCAGTGTTGTTTACATCTTTTGAAATGGTCTATTAACTGTATTTACCCAATTAATCTTAACAATAAGTTATTGAGTTACTTGGAAACAAATCAAATATTTTTTTATGCTTAAATTGTTTGAATTAATAAACTTAAATGATTTAAGGAAATCGGTTTCCTCAAACGGTTTGAGTTGAACTAACTCATCAGGTTTTACAGTGTAGCTACTTCCTATGACAACACCCCTGTTCCAAAATGGCGGCGGTTTTGACGCATGCTTAGAAACCTATCTAGTATGTCTATGGCAGTCATTGTTGAGAAGAGAAAGAGGAGTTGTAGTCAAGCACATTTGTGAGTCAGCTCAAACTGTAGAACTTTTCACATCCAATAGAAAGTCACTTTCATCTCACAACAGTTCCTACACAAGCATTTTGTAGATTCTACTGACAGAATATGCTAATTGAAGATAGTAAACTCCACATCAGCAACATAAGTTCATCAACTAACCATTCAGAGATGTCCTGTTGCATTCTACATTTTGCCACTTCTTCTTAGTCTCTCCATCTTTGTCTGACTCCAGTTTAAAAATAATAGCTTGTATGCTGAGGTAATCAGAGCTGCACTCTTGAACACACTCTTGAAGCTCCGCCCTCTGTGTCGGGAGCTGCAGCTCATTTGCATTTAAAGGGCCAGACACAAAACGGTGTGTTTTTGCTCACCCTCAAAAAGTGACAACTTTAACATGCTATATAAAAATATCTGTGGGGTAAAACTTCACATACACACTCTGGGGACATCAGAGATTTATTTTACATTTTGTGAAAAGGACATTATATTTATACCACCCCTTTAATAAATCCATATCTTGAGCAAAATAAGCAAGCTGACATTCCGTAAAACCTGTTTTATTTAGAATGCAAATGTGTTTTTCATCTTTGAGTTTGTCAAGACATTTAAAGCACTGTTTTTGAAGACTGCGCATGTGCGAACATGCTCTAGTATGTAAGAATGAGCTTTTGATTGAATCTGGAAATAAAGTGAAATAACTGAAAAAAAATTAGAAATAATCAGATGTAATGTGTGTAATTTATATCAAAACATCTTGAATTAAATCCATCTTAAACAGTTTCATATTGTGCATCAATTTTAAAAAGTTACACTTAGGTAAAAAGAGGACAAAAATGTCCATGTCAAAAAACTGTCATAAAAATGTGACGCTTTGGAGCACAGACTTAAGTTTGGTATCGTTTTAAAGAAGACAAAAAAAATAATAATAAGTAAATCCAAAAAAAGTTATATAGGTATAATTTTATGAAAATTATTTATAAAAAATATTTTATATAAAATATATATTTTATAAATCAGGTTGAACTCAAAACTGCAATAAAATCAAAGCCATAAATCTAAATAGGTTGTGTTCCAAATTTGAGGATGATATCTCAAAAAATGAGCTTTCTGTAACAGTTTGTTTGGGCGTAGTAACATATTTTCCCCATTGGGTCCCAGCAAAACCCCACTGGAGCTTAGACTGATTGAATTATTTTTTGCAGTTTTTCTCTCTTAGTATTACAAACACACACATGCGCACACACACACACATATTTTTTTATAACACACATACTAACCACACTCTGACATCCATACCAACACACCCACACAAATATTGTTGCATAATTTATCCAGTTGGCTCTATACAGTATGCCAAACCAGAAAACAGGAATAAAGCGATATTTGTTTTATAGGCCAAACTTAAAAAAATGACACCATCTGATAAAAAAATAGTAAAAAATAAAATTTTGAAGCCTTGCCATCAGAATGAAAGCCTCTTAACAAAGATTGCATAATTTTATATTTAACTGAACCGGGGATTAAAAATGGCAGTTTTAATGGGTTTCAATGGGGACATTTTTGTCCAAAAGGTGCTGAGAGGGAGTATTTTTTGTACCTAATGCAAAAAATATTTTTTTAAGAAAATGACGCTGAAATAGTAAAATTCCAATAAAAATACACACCTGAGCCAAGTTTTTTGCAGTTAGCTTTAACACAGGCAAAGTGATCAAGAAAACAAAACTGAAAAGGACAAAAATGTCCATAAGGATGCACAAGGGTTAAATAAGTTATTACTCCACCACGTGCGTGACTTCATAAACCAACGTGGTTGAATGACCACTTTGCGACAATATACAACAGGCGTGACTAGCTAGTTGATTTCTTCAACGATGCATTGTACTATTGTAGTGAAGCATCGAGTTACGTCGTTGTACGGGAAACACACCTCTGATTGACTCAGTCTGTGGCGTAGTCAACATTTTCAGGAGAATTCATTTCATCTTATTGCTACAATATGGCATTGTTAGTAAAATCACATAGTCCAAACTTTGGGTCGACAGCTTTTATCTCCTTGAACTACTTCTTGTGTTACAAGTTGGGTTACTAAAGTGAGCTCTTTTTCTAAAGTGGAAAGATTTGCAGAGCACACACACAAAAAAGGCAGAGTACTAAGCTCAGTCTGAAGTCTGACCACAGTGGTGAATCCCCATGACACAGATCTGCTTTGAATAAAATCAGATTTGCTTCCCCCTAAAATTAGTCTCTTAAATTACACAGTCCAAGGAACACTGTATGAGTGCAGGAGTCTTGAAGGCTGTCCTGCTCTCCAGATTGTAATGAGAAACTGCTTGCAGACTATGCTTGGTCATAAAAGCAAACACCTGCAATGTTGACACCAGGGACATCCATCTTCCTTTATCCCCACCATCAACACCCACAAGGAGGGGTATTTGCTTGACCTCTTTATTATTTCCATGTGATGAAAGTGGAGCCCACTGTCAGTAAGAAGAGAGGAAGGTGCAGATAGAGGGAGAAGTACAACTACATGCTGAAAGATAATCATCCAAAAATATTTGTATTTGAAATTTCTGTAAAAAATTGTAATCACTGTAAAAAATGTCTAACCTCCGCAACTCCAATATTTCTAGTGTCATCTACATTTTTTAATTGGCCCAAGTGAAAATCTGCAAATTGCTAAAAATAAATTAGCTGAATTTAACTTGGGCCAATTGAAAATTTTTGATGTGAACAGTCACTAGAAAACTTTGAGTTGGCGAGGTTACAATTTTTTTACAGTGTTGAAAATCACTCGATAACACGGACACTGGACTATACTTGGAACCTGTATATATAATGCATTCAAACAATTATGCGTTAATTATGTAGTTTACACTTTATTTCGATAGCTAATTTTATACAACTAACTGCAAGTAACTTTGCAACTCTCATGGAGGATTAGTATACTGTGAGGTTAGGTTAGTAAGTTGACATGCACTTGCAAAGTGTCTTATAGTCATTAGAATGTCTGTCGGGAGCATCAAAATAAAGTTTTAGCAGATATTAAAGGAGACATATCATGCAAAATCCACTTTTTTAGCCCTTAAATGCATTTTGTTGTATATTTGGAGTGTTTATAAGTACAGAAAAGATGAAATTATTCTCTTCAGGTGCTTCGTTTATATCTTTATATTCTGTTTTGGTCATATTTTTCAACCTGTTCGGATTTTCCTGTTGTCTATTACGTTTTTTGAACAATTACGTCACAGTATTTGCAGCGGAACTGACAAATAAGGACATTGACTACCGGTCCAACACTTCGAGCAATCCGCCATTATTATTTCTCGCTCCGATTTTGTAGTCCAAGCTCAATGATGCAGAAGTTACGGGAGGGCTAGTCAAAATGTTCGGTTGTTGGATGTAGTGACCTGAAGCACTTCAAGGATCCCCAATCCAACAACCTCCGCCAGTATAAAGAATGGTTTGCCGATCGACTTCGTCTGAATGAGGGGTAAATTCCTTCTATCATTTAGCTGCTGTGTTTGCTGATGCTTTTCTAAACGTAAGTTATCATATTATTATCAATACAGATTTTTAGTGGTAAGATCAGACCGCAGTCATTTATCTTGTCAGAGTGCTTGTTTTAACAAGAGAAATAGTCGACTTTCACTAATAACACAACATAGTTAACTTAACTTTACATACCACTGCATCCATATGAAGACGTTGTTCTGCAGGTTTGTCGTCGTCTTTTTCAAATCGCTCGCTCTGGCTCGAATACGTAACGCTTGATGGACAAGTCTTTTGTTGACATTTTGTTAACGTGTGAATAAAAATGTTCTTTGAAACTATAGTAATCGTATATCTCTTATCAAACTACAATAATGGCTGAACGCGGGGAGTTGAACCGACCGTGAACTCAGCGACCTGGAGAGCGGGCGGGGAAAGACGCAACTCCTTTTTATTTAAAGGGGACGCTTCGAAACGGGTTGCTCAAAGAAGCACATCAGAAAAGAGGTAGAAAAGGGGCCTGTTGAGCTATAATAATGAGGAATTCAGACCCAAGCATTGCAGTTATGCTTTATATAGACCACAAATATATGATTTATAAGTAAAAATGAATGATTTAAAAGCATGATATGTACACTTTAAGCAGACAGTTAACTAATACCCTAATGGCTGCTAGTTACAAAGTTACTTATAGTGAGTAGATTGTTTAAAGTGGACTTTTATGAAGTGTTACAATTATATCTTTTAATGTTCCCTATGTACTCTCTGTTTACAATTGTATGAGATACAATGCTTTCCATTATGAATACTTTTGTGGCATTATACAATTTATAAAGGTATTATAAAAGCTTCACTTAAAGGGTACATATCATGCTTTTAAATCATTCATTTTTACATATAAATCATACCGTTGTGGTCTATATAAAACATAACTGCAATACTTGGGTCTGAATTCCACATTAATATAGCTCCACAAGCCCCTTTTCTACCTCTTTTCTGATGTGCGTCTTTGAGCAACCCGTTTCAAAGCGGCCCCTTTAAATAAAAAGGAGATGCGTCATACCCCGCCCGCTCTCCAGGTCGCTGAGTTCACGTTCGGTTCAACTCCCCGCATTCGGCCATTATTGTAGTTTGATTAGAGATATACGATTATATACGATACCTTCAAAGAACATTTTTATTCACACGTTAATAAAACGTCAACAACAGAAGACTTGTCCATCAAGCCTTACATATTCGAGCGAGTTGATAAAGAGAAGACGACGACGAACCTGCAGAACAACGTCTTCATATGGATGTATTGGTATGCGAGTTAACTGTTTTGTGTTATTAGTGAAAGTCGACTATTTCTCTTGTTAAAACAAGCACACTGACGGTCTAATCTTACCACAAACAATCTGTATTGATAATATGATACGTTTAGAAAAGCATCAGAAAAGCAGCTAAATGACCATGAAACTCAAGAACAATACTGCAGACGTGTAACGTTACTTCAAAACAAAAACAAAGAAAGACAAAGGTACTGCTAAACCTTGACCACCATGTGTTAAAGTACTTTATTTTTATTAACGATATTTACAGCTTATCGCAATGCTCTGTTCGTTTTCTCCAAAGATAGAAGGAATTTAACGTTAACGTTACCCCTCATTCAAACGAAGTCAATCGGCAAACCCTTCTGTAAGTTATAACGTTACTGGCGGAGGTTGTTGAAGTGGGAATCCTTCAAGTGCTTCAGGTCACTACATCCAACAACCGAACATTTTGACTTGCCCTCTCATAACTTCTGCATCACTGAGCTCGGACTACAAAATCGGAGCGAGAAATAATAATGGCGGATTGCTCGAAGTGTTGGACCGGTAGTCGATGTCCTTATTTGGCAGTTCCGCTGCAAATCCTGTGACGTTATTGTTCAAAAAACGTCATAGAAAACAGAAAAATCTGAACAGGTTGAAAAATATGACCAAAACAGAATATAAAGATATAAACGAAGCGCCTGAAGAGAATAATTTCATCTTTTCTGTACTTATAAACACTCCAAATATACAACAAAATGCATTTAAGGGCTAAAAAAGTGGATTTTGCATGATATGTCCCCTTTAAAGTGTTACCGGTCACTCTAAAAATTCAATGGGATTCAACAGAGGAGATTATGTATGATCAGAGAGAGATTTTGCAAAAATGTCCAATCGAATAAGACTGTGACTATAGAGAAAAAATATCTTATAAATACACAAAAAGTATGGCATACCCCCAATAATAATGTGTTTCTCTCAATAATCTCAACCCATTTGCACAGAAGAGTAAAATACTGGCTGTGTGGACTCACTATGGACTAGTCACCCTGTTGACACCATAGACCAACTAACAGGGCTCGCTCAACTGTGTTTATTTGCTTTGCATTTCAGGGGTGACAAAAAGGTGCAAAGGAAGGCGGGCTTAGAATTTACTCAGAGGATCCCATACTTTTCTTCAGGAAATTGCTCTTCAAGACCAAAGCAGATACCTGAGTCACAGGCTACAAGATGAGGCTAAAAGCACTTCTTCAAATCTTCTAACACAAGCCTTTTGTTCTCTCCTACAAAAGAATGAGGAGACTCTGGGAGTCGTAGATAAAGAGTGAGTGGAGTGGCAGCTAGGTTGAAGGTTTGAGGTGAATTCTTCCCACCATGTATTATGGCTCAGATACCTCAATCACTCAACTTGTATTATATATACTTTATGTTGTTCGAAGACTTCAGTACCACTTCAGTTCGTTCTCTTGGTTAATGTTTTTTTTTTCTCGGTTGTCTTTTAAATTATTTTTACTTCCTTATTTTATTCCCAGTGTAAATTATATTCAACAGACCCTCACTCTATGAAAACTACTCATCCAAGGAAGCATGTCAGCCTTTACAGTTGATGCAATGTGTTATGTAATTACATTTAAGAAAGCTTTATCAACCCAACAAACGTCTAAGGTCCTCCTAAGGTCCTAAAAAGGATGTTCTGGGCTCTGTTTGCATAGCGTGATCAGTAGATTGTTAGTACAAAGGCATGGTTTGGCCTCTGCATTGATGCGACTCTGCTCAAATAAAGGTATTTACTCTTGGATCATGTTGCACTCCCCATTACTGCCAAGAAGCAACTAAAGCTCAACAAATAGTTTACTTTGAAGATGCTTATAATGACACCATTGATGCTCCACTGGAAAGTAATTGCTTAGTGAACTGTGGATCAATTACACACAACACACTACATTAAACGTAAAATTTTGAATTAGAAAGACTGAAATTGTGATTTCTAGTAAAACCTTCTCAAATAATCTTGATTTTTACAACTTCAATATTTTGCTAAGTAAGAATGTTACATGTTGTTCAGAATTAAAGGAGCATTGTGGAAGTTCTGAAATTTCTTAAAATTACTGACACCAGGGGCCGTTAGAGGAACTGCAGCCAGACTCATGCTTGTTCTCGCTGCACCAACCCGGTCTCATCCCAATTCGTCATATAACGTTTTGGGACGTCTTTTGACCATTCGTCAATATACGACTTTTTAGGGCCCCCTTAAACGTCGGTAGATGACGTTATGGGATCCTAACTCTACCCCATACCTAAACCTAACCCTAAACCCAACTCGTCACCTAACTGACGTTAAAGGTAAAGCGTCAGTTGTATGACGACCCGGGATCGTCATCTACCGACGTTTAAGGGGGCCCTAAAAAGTCATATATTGACGAATGGTCAAAAGACGTCCCAAAACGTCAGTTATATGACGAATTGGGATGAGACTGTGTTAGCTGCACACACTCGCACGCTCATTGGCCACATTACATAAGTTTTTTTTTTTTGTTTTGCTTACGAGGAGTTTCCGATGGGATGTAACCCCAAGTAGACTAGAATTTTCACACCAATTTCACACTGGTGAGCGGATTTAGTCCTTACTGTATGTGCATGCAGTGAAAGACATCTCAGAGATTGCGCGAGCACGGGATGGTTTAACATTGCTTGAATGTTTAAACTGATAAAACTTAAAAAGACGTGAAAACGATAAACGTTAGTTACGATCATAGGTTACGATGCAATGCTGGCCCGATTGTGCTTGATATTCCGTCTTGTCCCGACTCCTAAACATGAGTGTGTATCGACGCCTGCAGCGCTTAGCGCTTGCCTTGTGCAGAGAGAGAAGACGCTAGCATCCCTGCGTAAAATTATATTGATTTTAAAATTTGGTCGGGTTGAAAACTTGGTACCGCTTCCTTTTACAGTACAGTACTTACAGGGTACTTACAGTGTACTTACCTAGAAAGTACTGGCTAATATAAGGTAAGTACATGGAACAGGGGTAGGTTTAGTGGTAGGTTCAGGGTTAGTACTAGTTATTACCCAGTAATTGTAGTTACTAAAATAAGTACATAGTATTTACATGGGTGACTGGACTGTAAAAGGAAGCGTTACCGAAAACTTATCTCTCTGGTAATGGAACTCGGTCGCTGTTGTCTCTTGCTCTCGGTGTCTCCCGCTCTAGCTGTCAGATCACCGGAAGTTTTCCACCAGAAGTATTTGCCAACACACTCAAGTTCAAACGTCAACGGTTGCCTTTTGTTCACAGAGTGAATTCACTGCAGTCGGATATTGGAGATCCGCGCTCGTAAATTGTCAAATTTGCCATAACTTTGAAATCGTTGCTGCCAACTGGGGTGGCAGCAGGGGTGGCAAGGCTTTCTTTTAGTGCCACCCTATGCCACCCCGGTAGATCCGCCCCTGCAAACCAAATATGTAAAAATCCACAAAATTCCGTGTTAACACTAGATTCCGCGTTAATTGGCCAATTCCGCGATTCCGTCCGCGATTCCGTTATCGCGGAAATCATAGGGCCCTATATATAGTTATATCAACCTAATCAAATTTTTCAGTATCTCTAAAGCCAGAGTCAACAACAAGTCGCAGTCAACAAGTCGATCTTGGAAGCATTTTAAGTCAATCGCAAAGAGTTTTGAAAATCAGGAAAAAAAAAATATTATTTATTAAAATGCACCATGTGTGAGTCTAATGTGTGTAGTAAATTGTGTCTAGGGGATGCGGAGCTTCGTGCAAATGCAAACGCGTTGAGTATAAACAAGGCTTTATGCTTTAACCAGCTCAGCCACTTCACACTGCACTCACATCAAGCTCTTCAAGTTAACGATACACAAGCAAACAAAATTATGGCTAAGGCACAACGGAAAAAGCAAATCACGTATAAATGGAAGCTTTAGCGTTAAGTTCTGCCAGGAAGACTCAATCGTTGCGTCACTAATTACCTTCTCATCTATCCAATCGCGTTTAATGCTTGCGGTATAAAAGACCGGTACTTACACATGTTTGAGTTCGCAGATGCTGACGCTTTCATTGACCTCCATCCTCCCCACCACCTCAAAAGATGGTTCCTTCCCTTCCATCCACCCCACCACCACCAGGATGGTCCCTTCCTATACCTCCCCGGGGTCTACGCCAAAGAACTTAATTGCTTGCTGGGCTATCAATAAATGGGTTACACATTATTTCGATAGTCATTTTAGACGTTATACTAATTATAAGTAACTTTTCAACTACATGTCAACTAACTCTCATTAGAGTATTAGTATATTATAGAAGACTGTCAGTAGACTGTTAGGTTATGGTTAGGTGTTAGGGTTCGGGTTTGGAGAATAAGTTTACTTGTTGTCGCCAAGTTACTCATAGTTAGTAGAATGTCTGTTGGGGGACCAACAAAATAAAGTGTTAGCAGATATTAAGCAGACAGTCTATTAATACTCTAATGACAGTTAGTTGACATGTAGTTGAAAAGTTACTTATAAATAGTAGAATGTCTAAAGTAGACTATCGAAATAAAGTGTTATTAACCATAGTTAAGGACAAAACAATTTGCCTGATTTGTCACCAGGCTGTTGCGCTAGCAAAAAGGGGTAACGTGGAATACCCGCTAAACCAACCCGGTCTCACCGGGTTGAGATAAAAATATTTTGCTAGTGACTAACAGGCAACAAGGAATGTCAAAGTGGAACTAGTGGCCTTGTTTTTTCAAAAAAAATTGTTGCAAGTAGTAGATCTTGGTTTACATTTGGACTTGGGATGTGATCTTAGGCTTGAAAAGGTTGGTGACCACTGCTCTAAAACTTGGTTGGTTGTTTGGTTGGTTTGTTGGTTGGTTGATTGACTGACTAGTTGATTGATTGATTGATTGATTGATTGATTGATTGATTGATTGATTGATTGATTGATTGATTGATTGATTGATTGATTGATTGATTGATTTTTTATAGTACAGTGTAGTGTAGTGTAATTCATATAAATGGGACTCTATATACTTTACACTATACATACACTATATACTTTAGTGGCCCATCCAAACTGTGATACTAGTCTCATACTTTGACTGGTGTCCGGCACACTGCACTTCTCTGCACATGCAGGTGTGTCCTCTGTCTGACCTTGAAACTTCTGATTGCATCCGACTGAATTAGTCGGTCTACAGGCTGAAGCTGAATGGAAATGTTAAGGTGGAGATTGAACTGGGGTAGCTCTTGTAATAAGAGGACATGACCATTTCTCCATGGCTGGCCACGCTTCATGCTCTTCAAAGAGCCGCGGAACCATCTGTGTGGAACTGCTGTTGGCGATTCAGAGGACTACCGCATGTACTCGTCTGTGTAAAACACCATGTCTACATTGCAGAGACTGACGCAATGCTTCTAAACCACAACACTAAAAATTGGTTTGGGATGGGAGAGGGGATCATATTTTGAAATCGTACTGGAAATCATACTAGTTTCATTTTATCACACTATTTAATCACTTTTTTTCATAGATAAGTGAGCAAATGTATTGTACTCCCTACCAAAATTACATATTTGAACGATTTTCCCTTGAGTTTCTTTTTATTCATGGCTTAAAGGGGACTAAACCCACCTTTTTAGCCCTTAAATGGATTTTGTTGTATATTTTGAGTTTATAAGAACAGAAAGTTTAAATTATTCTCTTCAGGTACTTCGTTTATATCTTTATATTCCGTTTTGGTCATATTTTCTCGCTCCTGGTCAGATTTTTCTGTTCTCTATGACGTATTTTGAACAATTACATCAAAGTATTTGCAGCGGAACTGACAAATAAGGACATTGACAACCGGCCCAACACTTCGAGCAATCCGCCATTGTTATTTCTCGCTCCGATTTTGCAGTCCAAGCTCAATGATGCAGAAATTTAGAGAGGGTAAGTCAAAATGTTCGGTTGTTGGATGTAGTGACCCACATGCTTCATTACACTGTCTCCCAGCATCAGAACCTCTTCGTGCCTGGTTGAGTTTATTTATCAAGGAAATGTACCCACATCTGTGGGTAAAGTCATGTTTTGTGTGCACGAAGTTCCAACTTCAACAATCTCCGCCAGTATAAAGAAGGGTTTGCTGATCGACTTCGTCTGAATGAGGGGTCAATTCCTTCTATCTTTGGAGACGACGGACAAATCATTTTGATAAGCTGTAAATATCGTTAACAAAAATACAGTACTTTACTTTCTTAAAACACATGGTGGTCATGGTTTAGCAGTACCTTTGTCTTTTTTGTTTTTAAGTAACGTTACACGTCTGCAATATAATTCGTCCTGAGTTTCATCATGACAATGGTCATTTAGCAGCTGTGTTTTCTGATGCTTTCCTAAACGTATCATATTATCAATACAGATTTTTAGAGGTAAGATTAGACCGTAGTTTTATCATGTTACTATGCTTGTTTAAACAAGAGAAATAATCAACCTTCACTTACAACACCATACAGTTGCGTACCATTGCAATACATCCATATGAAGACGTTGTTCTGCAGACCAGGCGGGGTGTGACACACCTCTTTTGCATTTAAAAAGTCTGCTCCAAAACGAGTTGCTGACAGACGCACGTAAGAAAAGGGGTAGAATTCAGACCCAAGCGTTGCAGTTTCACTTTGTATAGACCACAAATGCAAGATTTATATTTAAAAAGGAACGATTTAAAAGCATGATATGTACGCTTTAAAATAGCTTGAATGTAACTCTACACTCTTGCCGCTTTTAGTATACATGGTTCAAAGAATATGCAAATTAGCTCCGCCTCCACTCACTCACACCAGCTCAGAGATCCACTTGTTGACGATCATCTGATTTGGTTACAAGGTAGTGTCAGAAACACCAACGATTTTAAACCGCATATTTGAGACTATTTTTGGTTCACTGCAGCTTTAAGGAGAAAATACTCAGCAATGGTATTGACTTATGAATTTGCATATGGTTTGTCTAAACACCACATAGAGAAATAAATAACATTATAAGCTTGATTTTCCTCACAGAGGGACTTTAACATTGTATTATGTAACAAAATGTCCTGTGATCGTGATTAGTACAGTAGATGAACAAGGCCACTCGAGTAAATTAAAAATACACATCTAAACATTATCTGTATCTAATTTGAGAGTTGTATAGCATTTTGATGAATTTTAAACAATTTCCCTACTTTACATTTCTAGACATTTAGCCATGTCCCTAAATGCTGTATTAATTTCTGTAAAACTAATTAAGAAGTTTTTTTTTTGTACCTTTGGTTTAGGATTAGTTGCATTTAATGTAAAGTTATTGCTATAGTAATTACATATGACGTGTAACAAGGACACAGTTAAACAAAGAGTTAGCATAATTTCATTTTTTTTTTTTTTGTGTAGATCTCTGTTTTGTGAAATGTCTTTAACTGCGCAAGTCGCTTAGTCGCTCATGTTAGCATTGTCCTTTCAATTCATAACTTAAGTTTACCAGAATCGGTGGCGAATCTGTACGATTTCCCTTGTACATTTTCATATTATCCGCTTATGCCCCACTGAAGGTTAGAGTTAGAGGTAGACCTTCATTCTTTGGTCTTCTCAAATTTGGAAATACCTTTTTTCATTGTCAAACCGTGCAATGCTGCAGGTTGGATTTGTATAGAAATATCCCATTACCTTTTTACAAAGTGAGAATTCCACTCTTAACAATTCAGTGAACTCACAAACAGTTTGACCAAGAATTTGACTCAAAATCTTTATGTTTGAAAGAGTCAGCATGTGTCCACAGTTTTACCTGGTATACCTTTGTGACGATCACCAGGTGGAGTGCCCGAGAAAACCACCAGAGGGCACTCCACATCAGAACTGTTCACTTATTTCAAGAACTCCGTTTCCCATCATACACCTCGCTGGACTGATTACGCACACACCTGAACCTCATCGGACTTCCTATTTAAGCCACACCTAAACAGTGACTCGGTGCGAAGTATTGCATTGCCACGGCTGTAATCTCTGAGCGTTATTTTCCCTGTTCCTGGTTTTCTGGTTTTGTACTGTTTTGGATTCTGTGATCGATCTCTGCCTGGCCTGACCTTGGACTGTTACTGGACTTTGTTTATTGCTGCCTGCCCCGAACTCTTGCCTGTGACCTGACTACTCTCTGTGCTGATTCTCTGATAACCCTGTTTTGCTGTTGCCTGATCCGTGCCTGTTTGACGATTCTCAATAAAGCTGCATTTGGATCTAATCTCGTTTACCGTTTCGTAACAGAATACTTCGCCGCTTCAGATCCAGCAGCCGAGAGAGAATCAAGATCCACCATGGACCCACTTATCAGTCTCTTCCGCCTCAGCCAAGGTAATAATTCTATAGAGGAATATGTTGAGGAATTTTGTGAGCTATGCCACGGGGTAGACTTGGATGATTCAGTCTTAAAGGATGCTTTCCGATATGGACTTAAGGATATGTTAAATTATCTCATGCCTGATAATACCCCTCAATGGACTTTATGTCAGTATATTGAATTCGCCCTGAGGATTAGCGGCTCATCATTTACTGTGGGCTTTGAGGATAAGACCGAGGGGGTGTTGCCAGAGACCGTTCAGCCAGAGACCGTTCAGCCAGACACCGTCAGCCCTGCCGAGCCCGCGCTCACCGTCAGCCCTGCCGAGCCCGCGCTCACCGTCAGCCCTGCCGAGCCTGCGCTCACCGTCAGCCCTGCCGAGCCCGCGCTCACCGTCAGCCCTGCCGAGCCTGCGCTCACCGTCAGCCCTGCCGAGCCCGCGCTCACCGTCAGCCCTGCCGAGCCCGCGCTCCACATGAACTTTAACGAGCCCAAGGTTCACGTCAGTTCAGCCGAGCACACGATTCACGTCAGCCCTGTGAGTGAGTCACTGAGTCCAGTGAGTGAACCATTGCGTCAAGTAAGTGAATCATTGAGTCTGAGTGAACCACTGAGTCCAGTGAATGAACCATTGAATCCTGTGAGTGAATCGTCGAGTCCATTGAGTGAATCATTGAGTCTGAGTGAACCACTGAGTCCAGTGAATGAACCATTGAATCCTGTGAGTGAATCATCAAGTCCAATGAGTGAATCGTCTAGCCCAGTGAGTGTGTCTAACCCTGTGATACGCCGCCGCAGAAGGAGAAGGAGGAATCGTTCGGCTCGCCAGGCTCCGGTGAGCGTACCAGGACTCCTCGTCCTGCCGGTCCTGCCTCTGCGCCTCGCTCTGCCGGCCCCGCCTCAGCGCCTAGCCCTGCCGGCCCCGCCTCTGCGCCTCGCTCTACCGGCCTCGCCTCAGCGCCTCGCCCTGCCAGCCCCGCCTCTGCGCCTCGCTCTACCGGCCCCGCTTCAGCGCCTAGCCCTGCCGGCCCCGCCTCTGCGCCTCGCTCTGCCGGCCCCGCCTCTGCGCCTCGCCTTACCAGTGCCCTTCAAGCTCTGTTCAAGCTGTGCCCTTCAGATCCCTGGGGATTTTCCCAAGTATTTTTTGGGGGGGGGCAGTAGGCACTCTGTGAGGGCCATGAAGGCGTTGCAGACATGGCCTTCGTCTCATCCTCCACCGCCGTGGTCTCCTAAAGGGTATTCACCGCCATGGTCACCCAAGGGGACTTCACCGCCGTGGTCGTCTGAGGGGTCTGCACCGCCGTGGCCAGCTGAGGGGTCGTCACCACTGTGGTCTTCTGAGAAGTCTTCATCACCGTGGTCTCCTGAGAGGTCTTCACTGCTGTGGTCTCCTGAAAGGTCTTCTGAGAGGTCTTCATCACCATGGTCTCCTGAGAGGTCTTCACTGCTGTGGCCATCTGAGAGCTCTTCACCGCCGTGGCCGCCTGAGAGGTCTTCACCGCTGTGGCCATCTGAGAGCTCTTCACCGCCGTGGTCGCCTGAGAGGTCTTTACCGCCGTGGACGCTTGTGGGTTCCACAGCTCTGCCCTGGCCATGCCCACAGTCTGCTCCGCCTTGGACGCCCGAGGGTCCGACAGCTCTGCTTTGGCCAGGCCCACAATCTGCTCCGCCTTGGACGCCCGAGGGTCCGACAGCTCCGCCCTGGCCTTCACCTCGTCCAGCTCCGCCCTGGCCTTCGCCTGCACAGCCAACTCCGCCCTGGTCGTCTGCACAGCCTGCTCCACCCAGGTCGCCTGCACAGCCTGCTTCGCTCTGGTCACCTACTCCTCTTCTGTTCCACGGACCTGGCCCTCCATCCCACCCCCAGATCCGCCTCCGCTCCACCGCCCACCTGGACAGTTTTGTCTGTCTGATTTTGAGCGTCTGGAAGCCGCTCTTTGGGGTGGGGCTATGTGACGATCACCAGGTGGAGTGCCCGAGAAAACCACCAGAGGGCACTCCACATCAGAACTGTTCACTTATTTCAAGAACTCCGTTTCCCATCATACACCTCGCTGGACTGATTACGCACACACCTGAACCTCATCGGACTTCCTATTTAAGCCACACCTAAACAGTGACTCGGTGCGAAGTATTGCATTGCCACGGCTGTAATCTCTGAGCGTTATTTTCCCTGTTCCTGGTTTTCTGGTTTTGTACTTTGGACTGTTTTGGATTCTGTGATCGATCTCTGCCTGGCCTGACCTTGGACTGTTACTGGACTTTGTTTATTGCTGCCTGCCCCGAACTCTTGCCTGTGACCTGACTACTCTCTGTGCTGATTCTCTGATAACCCTGTTTTGCTGTTGCCTGATCCGTGCCTGTTTGACGATTCTCAATAAAGCTGCATTTGGATCTAATCTCGTTTACCGTTTCGTAACAACCTTCATATTTTTATTGTTTCTGCCCTTTCACCACAGATAAAATGTTACTTTTGTTTCTAAATCTGTCTATACGATAAGTTGTTAGCTGACCATTAAATCTGAACTCAAGCTCCCTAAAAATGAAAACAGTATATGTGTGAAAAAAAGAGCCAGACCGATATATCGGCTGGTCGATATTATCGGCCGATATTAGGCATTTTCTAAAATATCGGTATCGGCAGTTATAATGGACGATAAATGAATATTTCAAAAATAAAATATAAATGGACGAATCACGCTTCAACCATGTCACGAGTGTTGTCAAAAAGTGCAGGTAAAGGGATAAGTAACACACCGGGTTGGGATAAGCAAGCTGACATTGTAATTATAAGGTAGCTTATAACTATAAGGCAATGTAGGGACTAATAATTATTTTATTTATCAGAACTTTAATATATTTTGATGTTCCTCTGTTCTGTTGAGACAATAGAAACAAGTTTCTTTTTAAAATGCATTATCATATTATTTTAGTTAAAACTCATAAATAACTACAAATAACTAATGTTAGGGAAATACATTAGTTTTTGAAATGCGCGTTTCTGAAATAATAATAATAATAATAATATCGGCTGATATATCGGAATATCGGATTTTAAAACCAACAAATATTTGTATCAGTATCGGCCTTCAAAATCCTTTATCGGTCTGATGGCTCTAGTGAAAAAAAAAATAAAACTTCATTATCTTGTTCAATATATTTTATGCATTCATATGTACATATTGAATTCTATAATTTTACACAAAGATCAAATTTGCAGCTAATAGCATGAGACGAATTTGTAGCTAAATGCGTGTGAGAAAGTTGATGGTGAAGTTACCAGAGGAAATCAAGTTAAAAGTACGGAGGTGTAAGAATGATGTCATCGTGTCAAACTTTATAGGAGTGGCACGCTGTCAAAACATGATTAATGTGTCCCATCCTTTGTTGTTGTCTGTTGCAGACAGGATGGTGGCAGTGTTCATTCCGAGCTCTATTGTGTACGTGGTGTATATGGCTGCTTGTCAGGTCCCGTTGGAAACTTTTCCGCATGCCTCACTTGAGTCAGACACGGACTCTCCAACAGCACAGCAAAGAAAATTCATTTGTCTTTGTGCATGTCTTGTATTTACATCACACATTAATCTCTTGCAAGCTTACCTACTTTATCTGTCGTCACTAGTGCTGAGCTATGCGCCATTACAGTTAGCGTTCTCACTGTCTCTCACATAACCAGACACTCCAGCTGAAAATAAAAAAACTTTTGCCTCTGAATTCAATGGATGCATTTGTACACGTCGTCAATTTTAGGTATTCACTGATTTAAAATTTCTCGCATTCCCCTTTTCAAATGTTATGGTGCAAGTCAGAAATATTGTATTTATGAGTTTAATGCATATGAACGTGATCACAAAGTAGTAATTACAGGTGGGAAACATGCAACTTTGATGTTGATTAACTTTGATGGTAATTTTTTTTTCTTCAAGTACAATAAGCTACATGTATGTTGCATACAAAATACAATAGCACCGTACAATTACGGCAGAATATTTACTGCTCTGTCATGAATTGAAATTAAAACGTTGAAATTTATCATTCTGATTTTTTTTTTTTTTTTTTGAAATGGTACTCCAACCTAACCTTACTCCTGGAAACCTTCCATTGAAGTAGTTTTGGTAAGGGGCGAAAATACTGGTTAGCTGATTGGCCTATGTTGGTGATAGACGGGCCAAATCAACCAATCAGATCAACGAAGCATATGACGTACTAACAGAGCGACGACGAAAACACAACCACAAGCCAGGCTACTCTTGCTGCTGCAGGTAAAGGTTCGTTAGCTCAAATAAGCAACATGTCGGCAAAGGATATTTGCCGTTTATGTAACTACAATTTGCGAATAAAGATCTTTAGAATCTTTAGACTGAACTGTCGCACTTCTCGTTGCGTCACACCTCAACCCGCCTCAAAGCCAACGCTGATTGGACGTTCGTTTGGTCCAAATTTTCTTTAACGGAAAGTATCCAGACTGATCTGCGAGTGAAACCTTGAAAGCTCGCGAGATCAGGATAGTCTCACGAGGCTAACTCCAACCAAAGTGACTTGAACACATCTGATGTCGTAATTACAACTTCCCAACATGTGACTTCCCAGAAGGACATGAATGCCCCATTAGAGGACTTCACAGTGTGCATCAGCTGTATTGTGTTACTAAAGCGAAACTGCAGTCTCATCCCAAGACGTCATATAACTGATGTTTTGGGACGTCTTTTGACCATATGTTAACATCCGGTACCCTTTAACGTTGGTTAGATGACGGAACGTGTTGGACCTAAACCTACGGAACACATTCTCACCCCAAGGCGTCACCTTTGACCATGCTTCAATATTTGACATTTTAGGCGCCCTTTAGCATCACGTACATGATGCGATCCTACGGCGTCATCTAACTGACGCTGAAGGAAAGCCTCGGTTAGAGTATGTGGTTAGGTTTAGGTGTGGGGTGGGGGTAGGGTACACGCGATCCTAGGGCGTCATCTAACTGACGCTAAAGGACGCCTAAAGCGTCAAATATTGAAGCATGGTCAAAATGCTCCCAAGGCGTCAGTTAGGTGACGCCAAACCTACCCCGTCACCTACATGACGTTAAAGGTAAAGCGTCAGTTGTATGACGTCCCAGGATCGTCATGTAACTGACGTTAAAGGGCACCCTAAAACGGCGGATGTTGACGGATGGTCAAAAGACGTCCCAAGACGTCAGTTATATGACGTCTTGGGATGAGACTGTGTTAGAATTGTGCAGTGACCTCGTAGTACATGGCTCCTCGTGCATTTTCAACCATAACGGCATAATTTTTAAAGCACAAATGTGACCTGATCCAGCAAAATGAGTCACAGTGACCCAAATTTAAAAATTGAGATTTTGATATTAATAGAAAGAGGACACTGTAAGCTTTCAAACGGTACCTTGGTCAAAGTCATACCTTGAATGGTTGTAAAGATATACAGATTTGAATTCTGGTCGTCTGCCCATTTTTTTCCAATTGAAAACCTGAGAAAATCGCTTTTAAAGTTTTTTTTGCCCTTTTTTTTTTGACTTCCGACTTCCGACTCATTTCGCCAGAGCGGGTCACAAATATGAAAGTTGCATTTTCAGAAAACAGAATGGTTACAGAAGTCAAAGTCCTGCTCTATGACTATTGTGTAAATGATGGCAGTTTGCATATCACAACCAGCCTGTGGGAAAATGACAACATTTCTATTCCTGTTTTGCCCATTTCTGTACCGCTCGCGCTATTTAGATTTGAATAAAACATACACAAAACCAAAACAGAACAGTGGCTGACCACAAAAACATATTTCTGAGGAAAGTCATCATCTTCTTTTCACCTCATAAGAACCAGTGCCAAAAAATTAGTTCAGAGACAGTTAAATCCCTTGCCACACAGCCTGATTGTAATTGCAGAAATATACGAGATGGCATGAAGCACACATAACATATTTCAGCTCTTGAAATAAATCGCAGATGGGCATTTTAGCGGAAGATTAATTCTCTAGTCCCTGAAAATTAGGGGGAATCATGCTCATCTCATTCCATTCCCAGAGATCCGATCACCACAGAAACACAAAAGCATTTTTTCCTACTCAGTACTTCACAAATATTTTCTACCAAAGATATATGAAACATGACAATTTGTACTAGCTACATTTACATAACAACTGCTAATAAAATGCAGAAACTGTCAATACAATTTAGAACAATTCAGTGGCTTGAGTACAAAAAAAAAAAACATCTCAATTATGTCCAAATTTAATTTGATTGAATTTATATTTGATTTTTTTATGCAATCATCTGAGTTTAGGATCAAAGAGAAACTGTTGTTATTGCACATGTTTTGTCTCCAAAACAAGTCGTTCATCCAAGAATCATGTCTGTAGCATCTGGGGGGACATGAACATGGACATGGACATGTTATGTTTTAATTAGAAGATGAATGCCATTGTCCCATCTGTGTGTCTTGGCGTTCAAAGTGACTGGTTGATGTGGTGAGTTGTTACAACGAGTTGAAACATACGTATAGAGTGTCATCTATTATATTGAGTGTTGCTGAAGAAACGTTTCTTCATGACAGTTTGCCTATATGTTGAGCAGGACAACAAGCAGCATTTACATTGAATTAGTTCTCTCTCTCTCTTTTTTAAATAGCTCGCTGCATGAAATTAATTTCAGATCAACTGATCCTTGGCTAGCACAGAATTCATCTAAATACAAAGCGCTGAGTCAGTGAGTCAGATATAAACATAAAATAAAATTGTGATATGAAGATACTGCATCACTTCCAGTGGCTTGTTAGAACCATAAGATGAGCACTTTTCTACAGACTCAGTCATATCTTTGCTTACACACCGTAGACAATGACAAATCACTCCCTCTCAGGATATGAGTCCTGATGTCCTCTGACTCGGTAAA
This sequence comes from Cyprinella venusta, assembly GCA_038021265.1. Taxonomy (NCBI): domain Eukaryota; kingdom Metazoa; phylum Chordata; class Actinopteri; order Cypriniformes; family Leuciscidae; genus Cyprinella; species Cyprinella venusta. The sequence continues at coordinate 29,217,403 of CM075875.1, read as the reverse complement.
GGCATGCCTCTCACTATTGTTTGGCTTAACATGAGATTTGTTTCACTGTGAGAATCTGTTTAAGCTTGTTACTCCACGACTGCCTTTAGGAGACAAAACTTTCTTCACTTTAAAGATGTTGCATATAGGATTTTGTGGTACATGTTCATTAAAAAACGTCTACTACAGTTCAAATCCGTAAAAAGGCCACAGGACAGAAAGATTGATTGATAATTAACAGATATTACACAATTTGTCTTGAACTGAGCTAAAAGCATTCTGGAAAATCAATTGGACATATTATAAATAGACTGTTTCATTAAAGTAATACATATTTCACATATTTTATAGAACATTTCTCAGTCAGTATTATATGCCAGTATTACAACAGATAGTGAACATATTTTAACAGAGATATAAAACAACAATATTGAGTCATTACGTCACATCTGTACTCATAAAGAAGAGTCTCAGCTAGTAGGCTATATTGAGTCATTAGGTCACATCTGTACACATAAAGAAGAGTCTCGGTTAGTAGACTATATTGAGTCATTACGTCACATCTGTACACATAAAGAAGAGTCTCGGCTAGTAGATTATATTGAGTCATTACGTCACATCTGTATGCATAAAGAAGAGTCTCGGCTAGTAGATTATATTGAGTCATTGGGTCACATCTGTACGCATAAAGAAGAGTCTCGGCTAGTAGATTATATTGAGTCATTACGTCACATCTGTACACATAAAGAAGAGTCTCGGCTGGTAGATTATTTTGAGTCATTACGTCACATCTGTACACATAAAGAAGAGTCTCGGCTAGTAGATTATATTGAGTCATTATGTCACATTTGTCCACATAAAGAAGAGTCTCATTAGGCTATATTGAGTTATTAAGTCACATCTGTACGTATTAAAAGAAGAGTCTCGGCTAGTAGGCTATATTGAGTTATTACGTCACATCTGTCCACATAAAGAAGAGTCTCGGCTAGCAGACTATATTGAGTCATTACGTCACATCTATACACATAAAGAAGAGTCTCGGCTAGAAGGCTATATTGAGTCATTACGTCACATCTGTCCACATAAAGAAGAGTCTCGGCTAGCAGACTATATTGAGTCATTAATTCACATCTGTACACATAAAGAAGAGTATTGGCTAGTAGACTATATTGAGTCATTGCATCACATCTGTACACATAAAGAAGAGTCTCGGCTAGTAGACTATATTGAGTCATTACATCACATCTGTACACATAAAGAAGAGTCTCGGCTAGAAGGCTATATTGAGTCATTACGTCAAATATGTACGCATAAAGAAGAGTCTCGGCTAGTAGACTATATTGAGTCATTACGTCACATCTGTACACATAAAGAAGAGTCTCGGCGAGTAGACTATATTGAGTTATTACGTCACATCTGTACACATAAAGAAGAGTCTCGGCTAGTAGACTATATTGAGTTATTACGTCACATCTGTACACATAAAGAAGAGTCTCGGCTAGTAGGCTATATTGAGTCATTAATTCACATCTGTACACATAAAGAAGAGTCTCGGCTAGTAGGCTATATTGAGTTATTATGTCACATCTGTACACATAAAGAAGAGTCTCGGCTAGTAGGCTATATTGAGTTATTATGTCACATCTGTACACGTAAAGAAGAGTCTCGGCTAGTAGATTACATCGAGTCATTACATCACATATGTACACGTAAAGAAGAGTCTCGACTAGTAGACTATATCGAGTCATTACGTCACATCTGTACACATAAAGAAAAGTCTCGGCTAGTAGACTATATTGAGTTATTACGTCACATCTGTACACATAAAGAAGAGTCTCGGCTAGTAGGCTATATTGAGTTATTATGTCACATCTGTACACATAAAGAAGAGTCTCGGCTAGTAGGCTATATTGAGTTATTATGTCACATCTGTACACGTAAAGAAGAGTCTCGGCTAGTAGATTACATCGAGTCATTACATCACATATGTACACGTAAAGAAGAGTCTCGACTAGTAGACTATATCGAGTCATTACGTCATATCTGTACGCATAACGAAGAGTCTTGGCTAGTAGACTATATTGAGTCATTACGTCACATCTGTACGCATAAAGAAGAGTCTCAGCTAGTAGACTATTGAGTCATTACGTCACATTTGTACGCATAACGAAGATTCTCGGCTAGTAGACTATATTGAGTTATTACGCCACATCTGTACGCATAAAGAAGATTCTCTGCTAGTAGACTATCGAGTCATTACGTCACATCTGTACGCATAACGAAGAGTCTCAGCTAGTAGACTACATTGAGTCATTACGACACACCTGTGTATAAAGAAGAGTCTCGGCTAGTAGACTGTATTGAGTCATTACGTCAAATATGTACGCATAAAGAAGAGTGTCTGCTAGTAGGCTATATTGAGTCATTACGTCACATCTGTACACATAAAGAAGAGTCTCTGCCAGTAGGCTATATTGAGTTATTATGTCACATCTGTACACGTAAAGAAGAGTCTCGGCTAGTAGACTATATCGAGTCATGAAGTCACATCTGTACGCATAACGAAGAGTCTCGGCTAGTAGACTATATTGAGTCATTACATCACATATGTACATGTAAAGAAGAGTCTCGGCTAGTATATTGAGACATTACGTCACATCTGTACACACAAAGAAGAGTCTCGGCTAGTAGGCTATATTGCGTGTGAGGATGTTGGGGGTAGAGATTTGTAGCCTTTTCTCACAGCACTTGATATAATTCAACTTATCAATTTGATGGCAGATCCAAAAAGGTTCAAATGACAATGTGACAATGTTCAAAAAGCACCAGTGACAACTGATTCACCTGCTGTAAAATGCAAATGACTTTGTTCGGACTTCGGAGTGGAACAGAAAAAAAAAGCCTGCAACCGGACCCATGCGAAAACAAGGATACAAATCGGAAAGGACATTACATGTAGTAACGCAATGCTTGCTAACGTTGTTAACATTAACAAATTGAGAACAAAGTATAATTTGCACGGTTTTGCATGATGTGATAACTTATAAACGATTGTTAGATTTAATCAGTAAATCAATTTACTGCCATGTGAGAAACAGAACAAAAGTGGATGTTTCTTACTAGTTCAGATATTTTCTTGAAAATTCTTATGTTGGTGATACTTCCAAAAAGAATAATCTGTTATTTTGAATGCCAGTATCCACACAGTCTGATCCACACAGGTGACTGGCAGCTGCACATTCTCCTCAAACATTGTGTTCATCCGCTGTGCTGTGTCAGGGTGTTAAAGTACAACTCACATAAAGTTGATAATTCCTCAAATGACTGCAATTGCAGATTTCAAACAGAGATGACGACAAAGAGGAAAAACTCCTGACTGCAGCTTTAAAATAAATCTGTACAGATATAAAGATAAAACAACAGACAGACAAGTGTAATCACAATAACTATTCACTGCAAAAATGTCAAAAGCGGTACCAAGAGTAGTAGAAATGATGATGATTCGAAGTCGCAGTCCTCTGTTATATAGCCTAATAGTTATTATGTATGAGGTAGCCTATAGACCAGATTTTTTTTTATTTATTAATTGCTGAAAATTATCCCTATGGACACTATCCATTCCTTAAGCTGAAGGCTCACTTCACAAATTTTCATTCAAAGGCATATCATGGCATGTAGCGAACAGTAAGCAGGCTAGAGCCAATGAGGGTTTGATACCACTGCCATAAAGCTTGATATCCCTCAATCCTGTGCGATCTATTTAGTGACAGTTTAGCTAAAAAAGAAAAATAAAAGTCTGAAAGTTGCGGTTGGTGGTCAGTTTGTGTATGTTTTTGACCTATGTTTCCACTTTTGATGTAGGCCCAACGTTATAGCGAGAAATTACTATTGTTGCATAATAAAATATTCGCTAGTTTTTGGCTCGCTCTATTTTGCAGTAGGCTAGATCATTAACCCATGCTGCTTCAGAAGTCTGTCCGAAATCAGTTTGTTTGGTTGATGTAGGCTATACCTTCATACGCAAACGCTCCCAGCCAAGTCGACTAAGCGAATCACCGAGGCAACGAGTCAAACAAGAAGTGCAGGATTTGATGTCTTGAGGATCGCTGAAAGGCCCACATTTGGGTCCATTCTTCACAAGCAAATGATTCTAAAGATATGGATTAGGCTACAGCGCACGAAAGAACCAAAATATACATAAATTCATAAAATTCACACACGCGCAAACACACACACACACAAAATAAAAAATAAATAGAAAAAAAATGTATTCGTGCTCTGTAATCCAAATATTTAGAATACATTTGTGAAGAACAACGGCCCAAATTATCAGCAATCATGTCAGTTACACCAGAGAAAACAAGATAGGCCTACACCCTTGGCAAACTAAATAAATAGGCTACATGAGTAGCCTATAGCTAATGGTTGAACGATTACAGAAACAGGCCTATAGTAGCCTACTACTATTAGTAAGGTTTTAAAGTGTAGAACCAAAAATTTAAATCGAATTTGCAGCAAAAATCTGAAAAAAAAATCTCCAAACGAAATGGTAGGCTATCGTGTGAGTAAACTGGGTTTACTAAATGCGACTGAAAGCATAACGTCATAAAAATGACAACTGAATACAACAGAATCAAGATATGAATGCCACGATTTTATTATTCATAAATGAGGATTCGTACGTCTGCAAGTTGTTCAAACGTAGGCCTAAATCATTTAAGTTTTAGTGCTGTCAGCGTTCCAGTGTCAATTGAAACAAATGTAGGCTACGAGTGTAGAACAACATTTTAAAACATACGAATACGTCATCATGAGATCACGCTGCAACAGCACCACTGTCTCACCAACACTGTCTCACCATTCATGCATTTGGTAACCCCCGCCCTCCAACTTACATTGCAAGGAATTTCAAGGAATACATTTTTAGCAGTTAATGTATTCCCTGAACCCATGACATGACCTTGCTGTTGCTGTTGTTACAACAGCAATACTAACGAGATGACAGCACTCTCAAAGTTTACAGCAGCAGCACTATCCACTATATCAACTGTAAACCCCAAAATGTCTGTTTGATGTGACCGTTTCATTTTTTAGGACAAGTGTATCAAAAAGAGATATTAGACTAGCCGGCTAAAAATACAGCAATGTCTTTATAAATTTAGAAAAATAAGTAGCTACAAATAATTTGATGTAAGGAAGTCAGACGTTATCAAACCTCGACCAAAGACCAATTGGTACTAAACGAGTTTTAATAAACCGGGCACAGGGCACAGGGTAATTTTGCTGTCTTGCAAAATTATATTTCTGGCACTACAATATATGTGCGAATAACTGGTGTTTCAATGAAGCGCTTTACTTTTGCGCTTCAGTCCCTGAAATAGCCTACTAATTAGGATTTATATTGTGAATTTGCAGTGTAGGCTACATTATTGTAAAATAGCTCACTTTGCATCATAAAAATATTACAATTTACTTATTCATAAAGCGTTAGTTTTTACCTTCTATATGTTTTCCCTAACTGCATTTATCGAAAAGCAATAAAAAACACCTTAATGGCCAAAGCATATAAAGAAAAAGAGCTTATATGTTTGCTTGTTACTAGGCAAAGAGTGTTGCTTAGAGGTTGCTCAGTAAAAGTCTATGAATATGATGTCATTGACAACTCTAAGTTCCAAAATGGCAGGAAAGAACAGTACATGCATTGATAGGCTCTCTATGAGGGACATGTCAGAGATCTTTCCGTGGTGAAATCAGTCGGAGTCTACATTATTACCTGACTAATTATTTCACTTTCGATTTCAGCAACAGAAAGCCGAAAAATTAACCCGACAGAACTTTCAATTATGAGCTAATATTTCAACAGTTGTTTTGAAGATGAAAAAGATATCTTTATAAATTTCACCCTTTACGAAAAGCATCTATCATTGACACCGACCCTTAACTTATACCTTCATTCAGTTAACATTTGTTCCATTTTTTTTTTCTTTTTCGTTTTTACAGAGCAGAACTAAAATCCACATTTCACAAGCTTGCATGAGTTTCACAAGCTTGCATGAGTTCCACATTGACCAACAGTCATCATCAAACATTAACATATATCAATATTGGCATTGCACGTAGACGACTCCTCCATTATAAAATAAACATTTGGATAATTTGTAATTTTTTAAATAATGTATAGGTCCGCCTAGTTGTTTAATTATTATTATTATTATTATTATTATTATTATTATTATTATTATTAGGCCTATTATTATTATTATTTTTAGTAGTAGTAGTAGTAGTAGTAGTAGTAGTAGTAGTAGTAGTATGTTAACGTTATTACCAGTGAATGAAATCGTGAATTGTTGTTGACTTTCATTTCGTTGTGATTGGCTTTGTCACAGTAGAATATTCGATGTTTTAGGAAAGATTATATGGTCATGTTCCTGAATATGTTTGAACAAATATTATCCGTGCAATTATTAATATTAAAAGATGTTTTAATAGCTTAACAAGACGGCTATTTTAATCAAAATTCAAACATTTTATTTCTCACTATATTGTTTTGGCTGGACAATGTTTTGGACAAGTGCAAAATATTGCCTTTCTCACAATATACATGTCTTTGACACGCGGGTGTTAATATAGGCTATAAAAATAGAAAAAAATGGCAAAGTAATACTTTTAACATCATATTTAGAAAAAGTATATAAGCTTCAAACGAACGAAAATCACACCGACCAGCGCACCGTTTCCCGATCCTAGGCCTAATGTAAAATGTTCCCGATAATAATGTATCTTAGTTCCCAATTCGTGCTAGGGCTGTAGGGTTCGTTCCTTTTCTATGAATTATCCATGCAGGAAAACATGTCATTGTGTATGATCTATAACGGTTTGCTTGTTGAAATATTAATTATTGAAATATTAATTATCATCTGTCCGGAGAAGTTATTTTCTCAATATTTAATTCCCAATTTATTAACTAAAATGTGGAGATAATGTAGGCTACTTTTATCATACAGTTTTATTTTCACAAATGAATTTGTGGTTCGATGTGCACCAGGGTCAGCTATTTTGAGTACTAAGGTGTAAGCTGCACTTAAAAATAAAAATTCGTCGATTTACTCTCAATGATGGAGGCAGAAATTAGAACACGTGTCACGTGTGTAATATGTGTGTCAAAGAAAAAAAAAGAAAAAAATAAGAAAAATAACAAATGACCACGTTTAAGTCACTGAAACTGCTCCCACAGTCCCACAGAATTTCATTTATACGCCACAGTTGTCCGAAACAATATTTGTTCGTTACAAATGGAATGGAAATTGAATCAATTTTACAACTGTCTTACAAGAAATGATTGGAAGTATAGCCTAGTAACAGATATCATCATCATCCTCGTAGTGTCAAACATTATTCAAACGGTTTTTGCTTGTGCACGTTACTCGAAGATCCGTATCTGTATGTTATGCTGAGCTGGCATATCTTCCATAAGATTGCAAACAAAGAACCCATCAACAACGTCATCGGAAACGCTTTAAACAAAATGGAGGTAAACCCGTTATAGAGAACCTGTCCAATCGAGGGTCATATGCTAGGCCGAATTATTTATGTGCTTAGTACTTAATAAGATAGCTATATTTGCACTGTGTGGCAGTGATCCAGCATCAACACAGATAGCATCACTGGAGGCGCCAAATGCGGACAAGCACCATTACGCCCAGTAGCGCACATGAGAAAACAGCAGAATGCCTTATCACTCCCTGCGTGCAGAGCCTGTTGCATGAAACATTCTCCTCATAAAAAAATGCTGCTAGCTTTACAGTGAACGTAAATAGAGTGAAAACCAAGGCAGAATGAGCAGAGGAAAAACATTTAAGTTCCGTATACCTTGGCGAGAATGGAAGTGAGATCAGGTGATCATAAAAGACAACGATTGTGACTTCGTTTTATGCAATACCTTTATTTAGCATATTTACAAGTGAATTTATAAAAAATATATAACTAAAGCTTTCTTCATATTTACATTAACAATTTATTACTTTGTTCACATAAGGGTTATTTAATGTACACGTTTAAGGAATGCATTTTCATTATTTTTTAGGATGCTTTAGGATGACAAATCGTATTTTGCATGGCATAGACAAAACCAGTATGGCTACTGGTTTCACGACCAACCACCAAAAACCGCAATCCTGGAGACATAGTTACAGTACAGAACAAAGTCGTATACATTCATTCGGCTTTACAAAGATCGTATTCCCAGAGCGCGCTGAACATGGACATCACCGTCGAGGGATGTGCAGTGGTTGAACTTACAGTTTGCTTTCTTGAAATGGGAATGATTTGTAAGCTGCTGTCTCAGCGCTGTTACGAGGATGAGGTAGAAAGACTGAGTCCGTGTATACTGCTCAAGTGCTGCTGCTTACTTAGGGGACTCGGAGGTTTTCTGTCTCCTGTGGAGGACAAACACAAGGACATATTTAGAGAGAAAACAAGTCGTAACTCCCCTCACATCCAATAAAGTCATTGTCTTTTTGTTTTTACGTTTAACGTCACGTGTAATACGGGATCGGGCCACCGGGACATGCATATTTTAAATTATTCGATTCTCTAAAATAGGCCACTCTGTCCACATTTCTCGAACATTTTTATTAAAAATAAATAAATATATAAAATACTCATCTTTTATCATATGCTGCTCCACACCGTTTATTTCATTACATTTAGTATAATTTATTAAATTATTTTTTAAAGATACGATCAAAATTGGTCTGTATGTTAAAGTCAGCTAATGCGCAAAAAGGAGTAAACAACATTAATCAACAGTAGATTCATATGGGCCTATTAATGTGCCCAATACTGTATTATTGCTGAGCATAGGCCCCAACTGAGATCATACTGTAATGCTTACCATTCAGTTTACCCCGCATGACCTCATTCTCATACGACATTTTATGTGCATGCCTAATGATTTGGTTGAAAACACTGGTAGACTTAGTACGCTTCTAAATGAGAGCTGAACCAGAATGTCCTTTTTATTTTCCTCCAAGTGTTGTTTCTTGTAATTACTATGTAATAACAGTAAAAGGCTAGTAGAAGGACATTAAATAGGTGACATCCACGGACATTAAATAGGTGTATCGATATCTTAAAGTTGGCAACACCTATAGGCTAATTGTCAAAATATTGTGCTCAAATGCATGCCCATAAAACCTTCGGTCTATCATTCGTGCCGTTAAAATATGACTGATATCAATGATCGTGCATACCATCTCGCACCGCATGTTTGAACGCCATAGAAGAATGGATGTCACTCGGGTGCATCGCTACGCCACCGCCAGGGTGTGAGAGACTGGTGCCCTGGGCCTGCCAGTGATGCCCTGGGCTCACATAACTGCCAGCTGGACCAGTGTACACGCCGTACTGGTTGGAGGGAGAGTATGCGCACGCTGGCACATAGCTAGACAAAGTCGACGAAGGCTGGAGTAACAGGAGAAAAACAAGGACATTAACAGAGCAAGCAGACAAAGAGGAGAGAAGCAGACAAATGCTATACAAAATAATACATAAATAAGGTAACGCTGATTGTTAGGCTGTGTTTTACATAGGCCTATAAATACGTGCGATATTAATATTACTAACAAAGTGTGTATAAAAATAATTCGCCAACATTTTAGCATCGCTTTAATACATAATTGCGGAGTAGAATGAAATGTAACATCCAAATTATTTTTTGAACAGAACTTGCATCTCAAACAATAAAACACAAGTGTAATTGCTACGGTACCTGTGGGTATTTTATATCTGCATCAATAGCTGATTTGTCTATTCCATTGACTCCATGAGCGGAGGGAAATGTCGCTCTGTTGACACTACTCCAGTCCTCCATTTTTGGTGCGTATCCTTCAGCGCTAGCAATAGCTGGAAAAAGTATTCAAATGATTGTAACTTTCTGTTTTTACTTTGCCTTGCAACAAACCAAATCAGAATTGCATAAAGCTGAAGAAAGAATTACTAATGAAATGAACGGTAATACTTAATTTTACAGTGGTAGGCTACAAAATTATGCAGAATTATATGCAACTAAATTCCCTAACCCTAGAAAGCACACGTAGAAATATCACTACTAGGCTATTCATATAATTACACTGTAACAATGACACCTTAAAATAAAGTGTTACCAAATTAACTGACAGCGTTAGGCTGTTTTTCTTTGGCTTGAAATGTAATGGTTTGAAACGATATTTTAAATACAACTCGACACAAATGTGCATCATATTTTTACATGGATATGTTCAACGAAAATTCTGCATACATATTTGCTTAAATGGATTTCGAATAAATATATAATAATAAACTGCTTTTTGCTTACAGTATAATTTATAACATGTTTTCTATTACATACTTTCAACAGCATGTTTATTATAATAATGCATATTATAACAAAATACTATTGGGGGATTAATGCGTGATAAGCATTTATTCGATAAATTCTTTATTTGTCCAATATAACGAATACATGCTTATCACGCATTAAGCCTCTTTATTATATTATAATATAATAAAGATATAATATAATAAAGACTGTTACAGTCTTTATTATATTATAATAAAGACATTTTGCTATAATACGGCATTTTTATAAGTATTATATATATAAGCATTTATGAGCAGGTCACAACCTTTTACAGTACCGAAAACCTGACGGCCTAGGCTACTCCGTATGTTATACGGATTTGTGTCAACATATGCATTAATGACCCCTTTTTCTAAATTTCAGGTATGTCAACAAGTTTTAACATTCAGATTCTTTAAATCATATTATTAGGCCTTCTCGGTTTGCTATGAGTAGATGCACCACAAATCAAGTTATAGTGAGGCTGAGGCCTGAAACCGTGTGATGTAGGCTACAAGTAAGATTTGTTGTCTAAAACAATTCAATAAGTCTCACCTGTAGGATCCATGAAAGCACGAATACCCAATATATTGCTGACCGTGTGAGCTGAAGGCCAACCACGAGGAATGCTTACATGCCCACCCGTGACAGGGACACCGGGAGGATTGCTCATTTTGGTCCCGGAAGGAGACATTGCACTGGGGTATGAATACGGGTATATATGGTTATAGGAGAGGCCGGACTGCGGTGGTCCTTGTTTGCCATTTTCATATTGGTTAGGTTGGGAGAGGTTTCCAATCTTGTTCCTTAATATCCGACTGATGGAGCTGACCGAAGGAACGTTGTACTTATCACATACTCCGTCCGCGAGAAGACGGTCCCGGATCTCCCATGCGAAAATTCCCGGGTCTCCCTGTTTGTAGTCCCGTATGTTTTTTACTACATTAGGCGTTGTTACTCGAGGTTTGCTGCCACCGATTGCGCCGGGCAAAATGGACCCAGTTTCGTTGTATCTCGCTAGAATTTTACTCACACACCCATGGGAGACCCGAAGCTGTCTGCTTATGTCACAGGGTCGGATGCCAAGCTGGGCTAACTCCACTATTCGTAATCTTATTGCATTGGGCAAAGGACGTCCATTGACAAAAACTCCCCCCAGCTGGTTCACCTCCCCGTAGTTTTGATCTGTAAGAAACAAAAGACATTGAAACTTGAAGTTTAAGTAAAATGAATGCCGTAAAACAGCATGGCACATCATTATTGAGGACACATGTCCTGAGGACATCAAAGATTTGTTCATTAAAATGGCGATCTTCATTCTCTTTCTGTATTCTCTTAAATACAAACATTTTTTAACACTTGAAATTGTCAGTAGAGATAATTCATATTATTAATGAGAATGTATAGCGAGAATTTATGAGAATGTATAGCGCATAGTGGTTTTGTGTAATGCTCATAACTAAAGCAAACATTGTACCATTCAGATTGAGGCTCAAAGTCACGGTTATTTCTGCTCTAAATAAAGCATCTCTCATGAAGCATGCTCAAGTGAACGAGATCTCACCCATTTGATCTTGCGATGCGTGTCTTTAAAGCAGTTTTCCTTCAATGGCTGAACGCTCCTGCATGCGGTTGCTGTGTGGAGATGTTCGGAAGACTTCGACAAACTTTTGTCTATTCCGGCTGCAAAACTTCTACATGCCAAACTCGTCTAGGGCAGAATGGGATACGAGTGATCCTCTCCCGTTAAAGAGGGATTTGTCTGATCCCGCAGGGTGAAGTTTGCTGGAGTTAATTTGACGCGTCCTCCACGTCAATCTAACTGGTTACGCGGAGAGCGATGGGTTGATTTCATTGGTCCAGAAGTCTGCGGATAGGCTGCGTGTGTGCGCGTAAGTACTACCATCCTGTATGCAGTTTAACCATTTCAATATATTATTTCAGATTAAAAGGAAAGAGAAACGCTTCGTTTAAACTGGACACATTTCCAACATTAATAAATTGAGCAGCAAATGCAGTTGAAAAAGCAAAGGAGTGATTCTAAGAGGTTTAGCTACAACCGAAAAGATGTTTTCCGAGATATGTTCTACATTTTCAATCGGCTTTATTATAGCAAATAATTTGAATGCGCCTTTGCCAATCCGTGCCAACCCGTGCATCAGTGAAAGCTTGATTTCTTATCCATGTGTCGCTACAACCACGAACTTTAAATCCATGTTCCGCCTTCTATATCATGAATATCTAAACCAACTAGCAATTGGGCACAGGACCCAGTTTGCTGTGCTGACACTTGTACATTTTATTTAAGCAAAAAAGATTTTATGGATAGCAGGCCTAGCCTAAATAATTAAATAGACTACGCTGACGCGTAGGTTAAACAAAATAGGCCTATGCAAAATTATTTGGTGGATAAATAATGGAAATGCTCCATTGAGGCAGAAAAAAAGTATGTAAATGCATACGTAACATACACTTTTTACATGGAAAGCCAGTCTAATTCATTTCTCAGCACACGTGCTCCATTTATAGCCTATGCAATCGATATCTGAGTTATAGGGTATTGACTGAATTCCAAAGGCCAACAATATCACAGCATGCTCACAGAATTTCCTGTGGAAGTAAAGATGGTATAGTTTATTAGCTCACAAAATGTAACTTGTAAAAGTTTACAGACGACCCAATAGAACAAGAAGCGGTGTTACTATCCGTACATGTGTGTAGTTCACAAGTCTCTAACTTCAACACATGTAGAACATCATTCCAGATCATCTCACAACATCTGTGGCAAACGCTCAGTAGAATGTAACGAAATCAAAGAGGAAAAGCGTTCTGTCTGTGTTCTGTGAGAACACACACGAGAGAATGGACGGGGAACTACTGCCACCACAACAACGTGCTTTTAGAAAATATACATCATCACAGACGTATTCTGACCATGTGTAAAATGAGGTGTTATCACAGAGATGTGTGTTGTGCGTCAAAATAAAAACATTCAAAATAGTCCGACAGCTTTAAGTCGTGGTCTGAACCCATTAGGGGACATATTGAGAGAAGAGAGCCAAAAGTCTCCCTCCTCTGGATAAATTTGGCAATTACACTTAATAGTTACACTTTGTGGATACACAATGAGGCTAGCAGGGAGAAACGGCCATCGAGAATTGCTTCGCGAGCACATTTGTGAAACATTCAGACGACGAGCTCACTTCATGGGTGTCTTGCACAGGATTCTAAGGTAGGCTATGAAGACTCGTCGCACGGAGTTTCACCGACTTTATTTAAATGGAAACATTTCACGTAAAAAAAGATAAGTGGAGTATTGTAGCGCATTGCTATATGACTACTGCTGTGATGTCCGTAATTACATTTAGTTTGAGATGTTATTACATGTAGGTTTAATAGGTTTAATTTTGTGAAAAGTTTGGAAGTTATGGAAATTGAGCTTTCTTCCAAATGGATTGGATAGGCTATATTTAAACGGTTCGATTTAAGACTCAAAACTCGAAAGAGAGAGAGAGAAAAACAAAACAACAACAACAACAAAAAAACAACAACAACAAAAAAACTACAACGCATTTCTAAATTATTCACATTGCACCTTTCTTTCTTTCTTTCTTTCTTTCTTTCTTTCTTTCTTTCTTTCTTTCTTTCTTTCTTTCTTCATGACTTTATTTTAGGGGCAGATAATACAGTAAAGGTGTAGCTATCTTGATAGTTTAAATGCGGCATGCACAATTTAGCAAATTAAATCAAAACTCAAAAACATTAAAAACGAACAGATTTACATGCTGAAAACTGTATTTTATAATAGCCACATATTTTGACATCATTCTTTGGTATTATTATGCCCTTGTAATAATAATATGAATGTCACTTAATGTCTGTATATCTATGAGTAGCCTATTATGTCAAAGCTGACATTTTATTGTTTTTGACAAATATAGTATATTATTTGGAAAATAAAAGAATCTTTTAGAAATGAATTAATGTCAGTATAGGCCTAACGCTTCACTGATGTAATATAATGGACCGACAATGCTATGTCACATGACAGTCATGTAGTTTAAAATATAGCTGATAACTGTGATAACTAATTTAAGATTGAATTCATTCTGCTGCATTAACTGGTCAAGATTAAATATGTCGTTAGTTGTGTTCATATTTACCGGCTGGTTTTATGATTATAATTTCACAGTACCCATTTTCTTCAAATATATAAAATAAACTATATCTGCTATCTTTTAGTGCCGGTCATTGGTCATTCTCACTCGTCCTTTTCACAAATAAAGCTTAAAGATAAGATTAAAATAGGGTAGGAGAGGTGCTTCCTCTCCCAAATGGACAGTCGAATTTAAAATAGAAATAAAGTCTGGTTTGACACGTCTGTTTTAAAGACTGATCTCTATAGCGTTTTTCAAATGACAACCCGATCAAGATGACGAAATATCGTCATTAAAGATAAAAAATTAACTTTTTTATGATAGTATTCTAATTGTTTATTCTTATCAGAATAAACACAACGTGTCCATTTAAATTAACGAATTTTACTTAAGTAAAAATACTACCTAATAACACTGAATCAACGTAAATGCACTTATTTTTTACAAGCAAAACTGTTTTATTGCTTAAATCAGGTAAAATGGGCTCTTTAAAGGAACATTTTTAGGAACGTTTTTTAAAGGAACTTTAAAGGAAATTTTACAATGAATTGCACATATTCATTCAGAGAGTGCACATGCACAATAAAACATTTATGCAGAAAGAGAATCAACTTGATGAATCCTTTTAACAAACCTCAGACACCTAAAGTAGCCTATATAATTCCCAGTTATGATTAATAAAGCTATAAAAATGTGTGGCTATTGCAACGATAAATATGATTGTCGTATTAAAACGTTTAAATCGCGGATGTGCACATTTTTGTCTTACTTTTTACGGTCTCAGTTTTCTTTTATCCCTATATGCGGTTTTTTTAGACCCGTTGGCTCGGGTCTTGATTTAGTGTTTGTGAGTTTTGTGATCTCATTGCTATGAATGGAAATTACACTAGGCCTGGTCTGCTTGCTTTCAGCAGATGAGAATCAACAAGGGGTGAAGAACACAAAGCGTTTACGAAATACCATCTATAATTCATTACGTAAGATCTGCAAGGTCACTCCGAGCTTTTAAAAGGACGTTTAACATACAGCTTGATTCAACATTCAACAAAACAGACTGTCGTTGTCATCTTCATAGCTGAAACGTTAACATTTGAATTATCTTGGTTGATATGCTTCTCTGTACAATGAAACCATCCTATTGATTTATCATTTTGACGTAAAAGAGAAAATGCTCGGGTTGGTATACATATCTTCTCGATAAGTGATCTGAAATTGTCCATAAAAAGTCAAAATTATGTCAGCCACACACTGGACATAACTCAGTTCAGGCAAAAGGTTTCCATTAAGAGTTTATTGAAATTGAGAAGTGCGAGGCGATGTTAGGGTTTGAAGCATAGGGTTTGAAGGCTCCACCTCAAGTTCAGCAAAGTGGGTGCCAGTGTAAATCCTGGTTAATTGTTTATGACCTTTACAGAATTTGTTCTCATGTGGAAAAAAATTAACTAATTGCTTCAAAGAGTAAGGCAGTGTCGAACACATGGTAGACCATAAATCAAACTTCAAAATGATTAGCTAAACATTTTGAGCCTAAAAAACACCACTTGTGCAGAATAGTCAATGTGCTTAATGCTTTACTTTATTGACTTTGCATTGGATTGTGAATTTGATTTGATATGACTTGGATAAATTGTGGCAATTAGAAACTCTGTTAGACTAGAAATGGCAAAATACCAACCTGACTGCATGAGCTCGTGAAAGGTCATGGAAAAGTTAATATGACCTACAAGGGAAAAAGTGCAATTTTCCCAATTTTTTTGTTTTATGTATTCCACAGCTGAGATATAAATAATATGTTTTCAAGAGTGTAGATACAAATGCTTTACAAAGGAAAAACATTTACCTTCCATATGTAACTTTTCTATTTATAGTTCTGAAAGCGGGAGCACTCACTCACACGCTAAAGTTTTGTTCGGAATAGGTCATGCACACGTAAACGAAAATTGCATTGGATTAATTCGAATTGAATTAGTGTATGAATTAGAAATGACAATGTATAATTTAATTAATACTTTAATTAATTATTAGGTATTAAATAATATGGAAATTACCTGCTCAGATCATTTTTTAACTACTTTTTTTTAAATTTCCATGTGTACATGCAAGAGGATCACATCTTTTTATTTTGAATATTATATATATATATATATATATATATATATATATATATATATAGAGAGAGAGAGAGAGAGAGAGAGAGAGAGAGAGAGGGGGGGGGGGGATTTTGTCATCTCATTTACCCACTAATATGTGTATGCAATTGATTGATTGATTTAATTAAATGCATATACTCAAACAGTTTTGGGAACGTAACAATACCATATTGGAGATAAAACAAGTAGCTATTGATATGCTAGTCATGGGTCATCTGTTTTGCTATTGCGCTGTTCCCATCTTAATCAAAGTTCACAGTATTGTTGCAGATAAAATATTGCACATGCCAACCTGGTCTCACAGAATTCCGTGAAATGTCCAAGGGCGGCCCTTAACTCAAAATGCGTTGAGCCATCATGGAATGCAACACAATATATATATATATATATATATATATATATATATATAAACAGGTTGATTAACTATAGTTAATTATTAACTGAAATGCCTTTCATGTTATCACTGTTTAACCGTTGGCTTAATGAACATTGGCCATGTTTGTAGTTCTGAACTAAATACTCCTGCAAAATCTAATAGTCATATTATCATATTATTTTAGAAATAATGATTTCCATTACACGAGAGTAGATGTTAAAACTTCATGCTGATTTATACTTGGCTTTTGCCAAGGTAAGCAAAACTAGCTTTACAGTAAACTATGCATCTCCATCCATTCCATATGGTGGTGTGACTCCTCTTCTGTCCGGTGTTAACGGCTGCAGTGTACTTGCCGCATCAGCACACACGACGGCTGCAACTACAGTGTGGTCTCCCTAGTGGACCAACACGACAACCGTCTGGATTGAGCCAAGTAGGGGAGGTCTCTGGGGTCTTAAAGTGGGCACCTTCCATCCTCAGTGTTTCGTCGACTAGCCCACTACACCTCAAGAGGGCTCGACAGTGACCCTGGCGTCCCAGAGTCACCCCCTCCGTCCCCCACTCAACTCAGCCCAGCTTACTGACCTCTATATTTCTCCTGCAGCTGAGACCTAACCACAATGTCGCATGACCCAACCATACGCGCCAACCCATTTGACCAAGGCTATCGAGCCCCACTGGTGCGTTATAAAGCAGTTTCAGTGGCAAACAGTTCCGTATGGCATACCACCTACCGCAAAACAATATCTGGCCAACCACCGTCATTCAAACAATATACACTGGAAATGACTGTAATTACAATGCAACCTATACAAACAGACTCTTCAAGAATTTTACGAAACATGGCGGCCTGTACATAGCCAGCTAGAATCTTTCCGTCTCAACCACAGCCAGTTGCTGCTCCTTTCTGCTGCTTCGGATAAGTTCTTTACTATGCGACGCAACTCTAGGCCACTGAATCCGACGTCTCTGAGGAACCGGGTTGTAGAGTGTGCCACAAAACCTCGACAACCCACTTCCACTGGATAAACCTGGACTCTCTATCCTCGCTGTTTTGCTTCAGTGGCCAGATGAGCATACAGCAATTTCTTCCTCTCATGTGCTTCATCTACCGCATCCTCCCATGGCACTGTTAACTCTATCAGCTGAACAATGCGTGCTGATCCAGACCACAAAACAATATCTGGTCGTAAGTTAGTGGCAGCAATCTCAGGTGGAAAAATATGCCATTGATCAAGATCAGCCAGCGTCTTCCAGTCCCTAGCAGCTTCCAGTTGTCCTGGGCAAGAATTGGTGTTGACACCTTTTCTTGGTGGTTGCTCGCCTGGGCGGAGGAATATTGTCTTCTGCGTGAAAGGGTTTGCAGGCGGTAACTTATTGGCCATACTACGCTTGCCTTCCAATGCTAAGGCCAAACATCACAGTACTTGGTCATGGCGCCAAGTAAACCGACCTTGGCTAAGAGCCACCTTACATCCTGTCAGAATGTGCCTTAATGTGGCAGGTGATGAACACAAAGGACAAGAGGGATCCTCTCCAACCCAGAGGTTTAGGTTCTGTGGTGATGGGAGGACATCATATGTTGACCTAATAAGGAAACTGATCCTACTCTCTTCCAAAGACCAAAGGTCTTGCCTGCCCAACTTGCGTTGTTCCACACTCTCATCTCATCCACTCTCCCTGCTTGGCCTGAAAAGGCCTTTAATGGCCTCATCCTCTCCTCCTGCTTTCGCACCTCGTTGACAACCAGCTTCCTCCTTTGAGCTGGGCCTGCCTTGTGCCATTTAGGAGGAGCTAAACTAAGCCTAAAACCCCCTCTTCCATGCTTTACCTGTCCCACAATATCCCCAATTTGAAGGGCAACCTTTGCCTCTACTACAGATTTCTTTGCTGACCACTTCCTACCAGTTTTTAACACAGGGGTTGCCTCCCTTACACATTTGTCATGTGACTCTACTAAGGTCATTTCCAGCCTGACCTTTGCAAACTTAAAATAGGCTTTTTAAACCAACTGAGCTATCAACTGAATAACTATCTAGATTTTTTGGGTGCATGTAAATGTAGCTAGTGACAAGGAATTGGTGCCATCCCAAGTTGGACAAAATTTCTAACTGGCATGAACAGCTTCAGATGCTTTAGATGCAATCGGTCTGTGCAGCGCTGCATGAAGTCGAACACACCAAATTACTTGATATTTAAGCTGCGAGTTATATCGTACAGGAAATGTACCCCAAGTTTCGTTCTTGTTGTATCTGTGCAAGGATGAGACATGAATGTGACGTTGTTTGCAAAGTAAACATTAATTGAGTTGGTACAGATGTTCTTTCGACTAGGAAGGAAGTTCCAACTCATAGCTATGATTTAGATATTTCACTGCTCAAGTTACAAACAAGCCTGAACATTTTTACAAACCCTATTATATGTAAAGTATTGTAAAATTCCGGTGGTTGTGATGAGTGCATGAAGATCGAAGAATATAACAAACAGTATTTAATGAATAAATCCAAAAGGAACACATGGAGTAACACACGGAAACTGAAATGACATGGAACACAGAACTAAGGAAACTAAGGACTTATATACACAAGGAGGGGTAATCAACTGAACAGAAACAGGTGTGTAATTAATTAGGAACTACGAAAACTAATAGAGAGCACAAGCAGGCAGACAGGCAAACAGGAAATCCAAAACACCATAATAATAAAACCAAACTAATCAGATCATAACTGTTACAGTAGCTCGCCCTCCCCAAAATTGCTTCCTCCTGCCAATGATTGTCCAAACTAGTGAGTGAGAGAGGGAGGGAAGGGCCTCTGGAGGAGGACGAGGAGCTGCCAAAAGGCAATAGACAAGAGGAGATGGTGGCGATGACGGTGGGATGAGCCAGGGAGGAGACGAGAGCGGGAGGAGTCAGGCAGTGACCCAGAACACAGCCAAGACGAAGGCCCATGGTCGAGACGAAAGAGGGAGAAGCCATGATGGAGATTTAGAAGGTTTAACCAGGGATACGACAGACAGAGATGGAGCTGATGGAGGTGGCTGATGACCGAAAGGCTGATGGTACCAGGCAACAAACAAGGATTAATCAGGAGGCCGAAGTGGAGCCACAGCGATGAGCGTCTGAGGCGGTGCCAGAGGACCAAAGGGAAACCAATGGGACTGAGGGCCAAGGTGGAGCTGGAGGGAAGGCAGGTCCTGCAGAGCCGAAGGGGTGGAGGGTAGTGTGACCAAGGCAGAGCCAAAGGGATGAAGAAGCCTGTTGAAGCCAACAGTATAATGGTCTGAGGTGGAACAGAAGGAGGGAGGAGCCAAA
Source organism: Cyprinella venusta (assembly GCA_038021265.1). NCBI lineage: Eukaryota > Metazoa > Chordata > Actinopteri > Cypriniformes > Leuciscidae > Cyprinella > Cyprinella venusta. The sequence continues at coordinate 29,197,047 of CM075875.1, read as the reverse complement.
GAAGAGCCGACTGGTCGAAGGGCCAAGGTGGATGACGGGATTGGTGGCTAGAGGCAGAGCCAGGGGATTATCTTTGCAAAGGCAAAGTTGGATAGGAGGAGCTGAGGGACTGAACGTAACCAGTGGAGGTGGGGCAGAGGAACTGGCTGTCATTAGTAGAGGAGGTGGGTGAAGGAGGCTGGGTGGGATCACAGTAGACTTGGACCTGGGTGGGACCAGCGGAGACCCAGGAGACTTGGAGCTGGGCAGGACCAGCAGAGACCCAGGAGTCTTGGAGCTGGGTAGGACCAGCGGAGACCCAGGAGACTTGGAGCTGGGCAGGACCAGCGAAGACACTGAAGACTTGGACCTGGGCAGGACCAGCGGAGACACAGAAGACTTGGACCTGGGTGGGACCAGTGGAGACACAAAAGACTTGGAGCCAAGCAGGACCAGTAGTGACACAGGAGACTTGGAGCTGGGCAGAACCAGCAGAGACACAGGAGACTTGGAGCTGGCCAGGACCAGCAGAGACACAGAAGACTTGGAGCTGGGCAGAACCAGTGGAGACCCAGGAGACTTGGAGCTGGGCAGGACCAGCAGAGACACAGAAGACTTGGAGCTGGGCAGGACCAGCGGAGACACAGAAGACTCTGAGCTGGGCAGGACCAGTTCAGACATAGAAGACTCTGAGCTGGGCAGGACCAGCGCAGACCCAGGAGACTGGGAGCTGGGCAGGACCAGCAGAGACACAGAAGACTTGGAGCTGGGCAGGAACAGTGGAGACACAGAAGACTTGGACCTTGGCAGGACCAGTGGAGACACAGAAGACTCTGAGCTGGGCAGGACCAGCAGAGACACCGAAGACTTGGAGCTGGGCAGGACCAGTGGAGACACAGAAGACTTGGAGCTGGGCAGGACCAGTGGAGACACAGAAGACTTGGACCTTGGCAGGACCAGTGGAGACACAGAAGACTTGGACCTTGGCAGGACCAGCGGAGACACAGAAGACTTGGAGCTTGGCAGGACCAGCAGAGACACAGAAGACTTGGAGCTGAGAAGACTTGGAGCTGAGCAGGACCAGCGGAGACACAGAAGACTTGGACCTGGGCAGGACCAGTGGAGACAGAAGATTTGAAGCTGGGCGGGACCAGCAGAGACACAGGAGACTTCGAGCTGGCCAGGACCTGCAGAGACACAGAAGACTTGGACCTTGGCAGAACCAGTGGAGACCCAGGAGACTTTGAGCTGGGCGGGACCAGCAGAGACACAGAAGACTTGGAGCTGGGCAGGACCAGTGGAGACACAGAAGACTCTGAGCTGGGCAGGACCAGCGGAGACACAGAAGACTCTGAGCTGGGCAGGACCAGCGGAGACACAGAAGACTTGGAGCTGGGCAGAACTAGCGGAGAAATAAGAAGACTTGGAGCTGGGCAGGACCAGCGGAGACACAGAAGACTCTGAGCTGGGCAGGACCAGCGGAGACACAGAAGACTTGGAGCTGGGCAGAACTAGCGGAGAAATAAGAAGACTTGGAGCTGGGCAGGACCAGCGGAGACACAGAAGACTCTGAGCTGGGCAGGACCAGCGGAGACACAGAAGACTTGGAGTGGGCAGAACTAGCGGAGAAATAAGAAGATTTGGACCTGGGCAGGACCAGCGGAGACACAGAAGACTTGGAGCCAGGCAGGACCAGCAGTGACACAGGAGACTTGGAGCTGGGCAGAACCAGCAGAGACACAGGAGATTTGGAGCTGGGCAGAACTAAAACATAACCATTACAAGTATAATAGCTGCATCTTTTCTAATTTTGATTCAGTTTAATATGTAAACTCAAATGTTTAAATTGATTTCACATCCATGGACTGTACTGCAAGTATTTTTCAATGCAAAGTAAACTATTTTCTTTGAACGTGCGAAATTTCTGATTTATTAGCCGCTATAGGCAAATAACTAGAAGAATAACAAAAGTACAGTAAACAGTAAGATTATTTGCACTACAAACCAGTGTGTTTATTGTCACAATTACATTGTTTAGTTTGTCTTAGTTTCACTTTCTTGGATTTTAGTTTATTTATCACCAGTTTTCTGTTGTTCCTAGTGTGTGAACAGGCCATACTTTAGTAACTCTCTATTTAGTAAAAGTTTTGTTTTTGTTTTGTTTTTTGGTCCATTAATACAGAAAATCCACCCAACTATGTTAAAAGCTCAATAACTACTGTACATAGAAGCAGTGTGATATCTTTTTTCCCCACAAAACCAAAATCAAGGCCACAAATATGCCTTTTTTATGTCAGGCATAGGGGCAGTGTATGGTTTTGACAGTTGTTCCTTTCAAGATTAATGAGCTTATGAGAACCTTGTGTCTTCATCTGAAGGCCACACTGGATATCTGTCAGTGTGACCAGTATACAATAACATAGCTGTGACTTTGGAATTTCAAAGAAAAAGTGAGTATTGATGTCACAGTTAAACAAGCTCATATTCTCCTTGTTCTGTATGAGAGCGAAAGAACTGGTAGCTTTCAGAGGTGGAAAATAGTCTTTTAGTTTCATTTCTATAGGCAACCTACTGTATAAACAACCATGGTTAAGAGTTCACATGTCGACATAACTTGGGTATAAACTTAGATGGTTTGGGAAATGGCACCATGAAAGCAAAATGTTTTTAGGTATTAACTACATTGACAATAATTGAATGAAAATCCCAGTATCTCTCAGAATGGTGCGATAAACATCAGCAACAAAAGGATTCACACTCATGAAAAATTTAATTGATTGGGTCTACCCAATGCCAATTTACTAGAATAATCTATACTAAAAAACAGGATAACACTGTATAAGTTTTACAAATTTCTCAGTTATACAGAGCTAAAAATTGGCCTGATTTTGACATATTGTGTGTGCAGAAATTCCCTGCTTACATTCTCAAGCTTCTGCCAGACATATATAAATACCATCCCTTATTTCTGCCCTTGTGTCGGTGCCAGCCGGCCCAAGCCATGGGTTTGTTTTGGGTGTTCAGCATGGTTCATGCTTCCACATTTCACATAAAAGGGCTACTGACTTCCTGAAATACCCACAAACCTGTGCTGCAAGTCGTCTGTCATTTGGACAATTTGTTGAAAGCTGCATATGTTAAGCCCCATGTTCACATAATGCCAGCTTGTTTGTGCAGTCACACATGGATTCATAAAATTTTACTCTTGTGGAGGCCAATGCTGAATAAATGTAATATCATTTTTTGGAAAAATTATATACCTAATTTGCCAATAAAAATATACATTTGTGCAGTATCTGTTTTACTCAGTTAAGCTCAACAGTTTTAAATATAAATCATGTTTGAATGAAAGTGGTGCAGTTAAATCACTTTCATTCGACACATGATTTATATTTAAAATGTTAAATCTCTGGTTGAATGAATGCTGTATTCTAGCGTGTAGTATTCATTTTATTCGAATTAATCACTTGCTTGTCTGTGTGAATGTATTTATTTAGATGCAGTAGATAGGCCTACTTCTTTCGTGTTTTCTTTAAAAGAGAATTTATTAACAAATTATTTTCTTTTGTTCACAGTTCTTTTATGCTTTCTGAGGTAAAACAACAGCTGACAGTTAAAGAGGATGGATGTGACAAGACATTCCACATATGGCAAAACCTGCAGGTTTTCAACATGTTACTTTTGACATTCTCTCTGAATTCATAAGTCAAAGATCTTGTTGAGAAAATAAATGATACAAATTCATCTACACAAGGGGATTTCCACAATTTGCAAGACAAATGACAAGGAACTATTCTTCAGAGGTGGAGTGGGGGGAAACTCTCTGCTGCAGGTACACAGAACACGTTTCTTTTGACCGAAGACAGAAAGAGCCAGAAGCCCGCCTGGGCTTGTCAGTTTGAACCCAATCTTTTGGTACAGTACCCCCTCTCATATGCATGCATTTGCACTCACATTCGTGTTTTTGTTCTGCACTAAAACCAATGAATTATAAAATTACAAGTATATGACATGGATGACAAGACTGAGCCAGTATTTCCTCCTCCATGTCATAGTCTTCTTTTAGTAATTAAGGGTATTAGAATTTGAACTGTGATAGTCTGATTTGATGGATGTGATTTTCGAATGAAGAAAGAAAGACATGGACATCTTGGATGAGATGGGGGTGAGTAAATTATCAGCAAAAGTTTTTTTTAAAAAGTGAACTACTCCTTTAAGTGAATTTTAAACTTGATTCATTTTGTGTAGGCCAGTAGTTCCAATTTTTTTTTTTTGACTCAACGTCCCCTGTTGTCCAACACAACAGGGTTTTTTTTTTTTTTGCTGTAATTATGACAAAACCTTTTCTTTTCAACATATTGCATTATTTAATGTGATTACTTAATTTAATACATTATCCCCCGGTTTAAGCTGAGTGTGATTTATAATAGTTCTATACGAGTGTCGCTTGTCAAACTGTACAAACATGATCATCGCTGTAAGCCATGTCACACTGTAAGATCTCAGTTGTCATTGATGTCAGACTGTACAGCAGTCAAGACATGTTAAAAAAAGGACACACACGAAAACTTGCCCGGAGTTTTACATCTTCAATCAATGACACGTTCAATGATGTGAGCTGCATTACATGCGCAGGATTTAAATGGTCGCTACAAATAAATCTCTAATGTTAATTTTGGTCATGGCTTGTCTTGAAAAAACTAAGACAATTTGACGGTCCTCATAGAAGAAGTCACACTGCAGGACTGTGAGTCAAATCTTCTGACACTGACAGAATTTTGTAGAAGGTAAAATTGAATTGCAACTGTCATTAATCTGCTGTTGGTGAACATGTCAATCGAACGATCAAAGACTTCAGATTTTAGCCTAGGATCAGAGGAATGTTTTAGGATTTGCTAAATTGACATCAGACGGCCAATTCGTGGCCAAAGTCGCACAGTGTGCACCTGGCTTTAAACAAGGCTTAAAGGGATAGTTCACTTTGAAATTCATTTTTGGTATGTTTTAGCTTAGGGCATTCAAGATGTAGGTGTCTTTGTTTCCGCAGTAGTTTCAATTTTGATATATTTAGGTCAAACCGTTCTTGTCTGTCATATAATGCAGGTCTATGGTCACCTCTTAAAGAGCATGCAGTGCACAGACAAGTCCAAATTAAACATGATTTAATGACTTGTAAATGTAAGTAGCCTACACATTGATGGCCTAAGGCACGAAACGAGCGGTTCGCGGCTGATTCAGACTGCGCTGAATCGCCTACCCCTGTATTACCTACCAAGCCAGTTAGAGTGACTTCAGCTTTGGTGGGTAAGGATTACTCTGCGGCTGCTCAGGCTGCAGCGTGCCTCCATACTATGTCGCTGCAGCAGGCTTACCAGGCAGAATTGTTAGGAGACTTTGAAGTGTTCGGGTGTATTGTCCCGAACACAGTTTGTGAACTGCGTAAGGCCACAGATTTGTTTCTCAAGGAGACGGCTAAATCTATCGGCTGGTCTATGGCAGCCCTGGTGGCCAATGAGAGACATCTTTGGCTCAACCAGAGCAATATTAAAGAGAAAGATAAACATTTCTTTATGGATGCACCCATCTCTTCCTCTGGCCTCTTTGGCGACACAGTAAACATGTTCGTCGAGATGTTTCAGGAGGCAGCCAAACAAGTGGTTGCCTTCCAGAAACTTCTCCCTGGCCGGACTCACGTCTCTGGGGCTGCAGAGCAGGAGCAGCCCCAAACATCTAAAGCCAGCATGGCTTCCCGTGCTCCCCCACAGAAAGACTGTGGATACGGAAAGCCCGCTCAACATATGAGGACAGTTATTATTTCCAGGAAGGCTGCAAAAAAGGTCCTGACGTCTGAGGGTGCAGGCCATTGAGAGCAGTTCCCCTCCGAAGCAGAGCTTATTTTAAAAAACTCATTTTACTGTTCATTATTTCTAAATTACGTCATATGCTCTCATTGACAAATGCGAAACATTTAGTTAATGCGTTCATGACATCAAGACTAGATTATTGTAATGCTCTACTGAGTGGTTGCCCTGCATGCTTAATAAACAAACTTTAGCTGGTCCAAAATGCAGCAGCTCGAGTTCTTACCAGTGCCAGGAAGGATGACCATCTAAGCCCGGTTCTGTCAACCCTGCAAATTTCTATTAAACATTGTATACATTTTAAAATATTGTTGATTACTTACAAAGCACCAAATGGTTTAGCTCTGCAGTACTTGAGCGAGCTCTTAACGCATTATAGTCCTTCAAGTCTATTGTGATCTCAATATTCCGGCCAGTTAATAATACCTAGAATATCAAAATCAACTGCTGCCGGTAGATTCTATTCCTATTTAGTACCAAAATTGTGGAATAGTCTTCCTACCATTGTCTGGGAAGCAGACACACTCTGTCAGTTCAAAGCTCTCTTAAAGACACATCTCTTTGCACTAGCATACACATAATACATTATAGACTTCTATAATTCAATGTTAGGCTGCATAGATTAGGTCAGCTGGAACTGGGAACACTTCCCTTCAATCCTGATGTACTCGTTACATCATAAGAAGAATGGCATATACGCTAATTTGAGTGTGTTTGTTTATCCTGAGGTTTTGGCGCAGCCTGCCGGATCCAGGCAGGATCTGACAAGGACCTTAGCATGACCCGATGACGATGACAATGCAGTGCCGAAGCGCCAACTAGCCTCTCCCTATGGAGGATCCCTTTCCCACTCTACAGATAAAGCGTTGTGAATTTCGTTTCGCGTACCTACCCTGAAGTGATAAAATAAAACAAAATTCTGTATCAAATTTATAGACAAGACAAGTAGTTTGTTCAGGCATGGTTTTGTAGGGAAATACAAACCTGCGCACATATTAAATATTAAAAAACACATTAAATAATGCACATACCTATAGAATCAATTCTTAATGTACATGTGAACGCCATCAGTGTTTATCACAGGTTCGCGTTTTAGAGACATTCATATACATTTTTACCTTACAGTTACTGTAAATCCGTTCTCTAGTTCATAAACGCCAGAGGAGAACTGGCCCCCGACTGAGCCTGGTTTCTCCCAAGGTTTTTTTTTTCCTCCATTGGGCCACCTGATGGAGTTTTAGGACACCATTAAGTCACTTGATGGAGTTTTTAGGTTCCTTGCCACTGTTGCCTTTGGCTTGCTCAGTTGGGGATATTCAAATTGTTTAACCATTTGGTAATACCCTTGATCAGCTCTACCAAATGTGGATGTTTTTTCCACTAAGAAACAAACATTGTTATTACTGTATGTTTTGATTGATACTGTTAAGCTGCTTTGATGACATCTATATTGTGAAAAGCGCTATATAAATATACTTGACTTGACTTAAGCAAGCCAAAAGCCAAGGCAACAGTGTCAAGGAACCAAAACTCCATCAGGTGACAGAATTGAGAAAAAAAAAACCTTGGGAGAAACCAGACTCAGTCAGGGGCCAGTTCTCCTCTGGCCAGCGAAAGAAAAGTGTATGATTCAGGCAGCATTACAAGTCAGATTGGATTGGAACATTTAGAGTATTTATCCATTTCCATCTGTTTGGAAGTGCCGATGGCTGCCATGCCGATGAGAGTGGCACTTAAGGATGAGTTGGGATGGGTCCAGGCACAGGTAGTTGTCTCATGTACAGCAGCCCAAAAGGTATCACATTGGATGCTGCTGCCATCAAACCTTGCAGTGTTGGTTCAGGACCCAAAGGTTTTCCCTATGGGGCAACCCCTTTCACATGATCAGGGTTATGCGGCGATGCCCTGGTTATTTGGAAGAAACCTTGGTTCCTGTCCCAGTGCCCCATGTTGGGAGCTTCTTGTCATCGCAAATGCTAATGACAGTTGCCTCCCTCACGGGCTGGGGAGCGATCCTGCAAGGACGCTCGGCTTAGAGTCTGTGGGGTGGACTGTCATATCAATCTCCTAGAAATGTTGGCTCTATTTCTTGCTCTCAAGAATTTCCTCCCAGACCCCAGGGCCCACCATGTGTTGGTGCACACACACAAGGTTGCCTATATATATCATCGGGGGGGTTGCGGTCATGCCCGCTATGAAAGCTGGCACACCAAATCCTCCTGTGGTCTCACGGTGAGTTGCTCTTGTGCAGAGCAGCTTATATCCCTGGGGCCCAGAACAAAGGAACAGACATCCTGATGAGGCAGGGGCCAAGGCCCAGGGAATGCAGGCTCCCCCCCGAGGTGGTGGAGCAGATATGGAGGGAGTTTGGCCAGGCTCAAGTGGATTTGTTTGCGTCTCGAGAGACGTCTCACTGTCCACTCTGGTTCTCCCTCACATATCCAGCTCCGCTCCTCTCAGCTCCGTCTGTACTTGATGCGATGATACAGATGTGGATGAGGCTATGTTTGTATGCTTTTCGCCCCGATCGCTCTGCTCCCAAGAGTTTTGGAAAGAGTTATTACTACTTCTTAAAGTCCCATGGCCGGGCAGAGAATGGTTCCCAGATCTAGCCTCCTATGGAGATCCCCATTAGGAGGGACCTTCTGTCCCAAGCAGAGGACTCTATATTTCACCCTCGTCCTGAACTGTGGAACCGGTGGGCTTGGCCTCTGATGGGGCCCTCTCTCAACTGAGATTGAGACCATTTTACAATCCAGAATTCCCTTCACAAGGAAACTTTACGCCCTGAAGTGGTGTAGCGACTATCAGCTGGACTCAGTTAACTGCCCGGTTGGTACAAAGCTGGAGTTTCTGCAGGATCGGTTCACTTCAAGTCTATCCCTGTCCACTTTAAAGGTTTATGTGGCGGCCTTAGGTGTGCTTACCACATTCCTTTGGGTAAAATGTCATTAAGACCCCTTAGTGTCTCGTTTCCACTTTGGCACTTTGAGGCTGGGGGCTGCTGCGTGCATAAGGGTTCCGACTTGGGACCTGGCAATTGTCATCCAATGCCTTTCTCAAGCTCACCTCAAGCCTTTTGAGGAGGTACCAGCTAGGTTTCTCACTTTGAAAACTTGCTATTTCTTCTTTAAGATGAATAGGAGCTCTTCAGGCTTTGTCGGTTGCACCCTCGTGTTTGGAATGTGCACCTGTCATGGTTAAAGCGTTCCTTCATCCTAGACCAGGTTATGTTCCCAAGGTCCCCATTAATGTGGCCCGATCTATAGTGTTGCAGGCCTTCTGTCCTCCCCCTTTTCAGGATTCAAACCAGGAAAATAATAATTTGCTATGGCGAGTTAGGGCACTTGATGCTTACGTCCACAGAGCTGCCCTGTGGCGTGAAGCCAAACAGCTGTTTGTCTGTTTAGACAAAGGGTCCAGCATCTGAGCAGCATCTAAGCAAATAATGAGTCGACTGGACAGCCTTCACCTATGGCTGTTCGGTCCCACTTAACCAGGACTATGGTGGTGTCTAAGGCCTTATTGTCAGGAGTACCTCTACAGGACGTCTGTGATGCAGCAGGGTGGTCCTCAGCTCACACATTCGACAGGTTTTTTTCTCTGGATTTGGACTCTAGTGAATGTTACTTACTTAGCCTACTTGTTCAGATGATATTTTCTTATGAAAATTCTTATGTTGGTCATACTTCCAAAAAGTATCTGTAAGTAATCTGTGATTCTAAATGACAGTATCCACACCGGCAATGGTGACTGACAGCCACAAATTCTCCTCAAAATTTTGGATTCATTGTACAGTGCCGAGGCACAACCCACGTAAAGTTGAAAATTTCGAGAATAACAGAAAATGCAGATTTCGAACAGAGAGAGCGACCAAAGAGGAAAAATTATGGACTTGCAGCTTTAAAAATAAGTTTATATTATTTACCATATTAAATTATTGCAGTAATATTCTGAGTTTGCATGTTACTGTTTTTATACATCTTAAAGGAGCACTGAATCTGTTTTTGTGCAAGTGAGATAGTAAGTAAATTCACGCTCACATTGTCTTTATAAGCTTAAATGAACCCCACCAGACAATGAGAGCAACTTAAAGATGAAGTGAGTATATTTGAAGCAGCTGGGAAAATAGACAATTCAAAAACACACAGAAAAAAATACTTTTCAACATATTTTAACCAAACCCTTCAACTTTTTTTCCCATTGGTCAGTCAAACAGGCAGTCCCCAGCTCAAACTGGCACTATTGATTGAGCCAATGTTTGTGTCATTCAAACAAGCCAAGCAATGCTGAACGTTTCACAGAGCCCTGCACAGTGTTTACACTTTTTTGGGGAAATCAACCAAATGCATGAATGCCTGTACTCATACTTGTTTCTGCACATTATAAGAGGAAGTATTATATAACATTCAAAAATGACACACAAGATATCATGAAATGTTATATTTTACAGTATCTTTACTCTATTTTCATTTCTGGGAAAATACTCCTTGGGGCGTTGACCAAAGTTTTGGCCTTTATTCAGCCAGAGACAGTTAAGGAGGAAGATAAAGATTCTGCAATGCTTCAAATGTAATGCTCAGTATGGCAACTGTATGAAAGGACGTTCGGCCTTCCAGTTGCTTATTTACAAATAAGGCATGGCTGAAACTTGCATGTGAATTTAGCTGAACCAACCTGCACAATTATTATTTTTTGCTTGATTTTAGAAATGTTAGCACTGCTCACCAGATGTAGAAAACCATATTGCATTTGTTGCATTTTTGTTCACGTATCTTAGATTCATGTTTATCCTTTCAGTTTAGTATTTTTTATATTATATTTTTCCCAATAGTCTCCTTTGTTGCTGTGGCAAGCAGGATGAGAATGGGGCGAGGCCAGTAGCATGATTGATTACGAGTGTCACCTTGGTACCACACTGGTTTCCAGTTTCTCACGGAGGAGCTTCGAAAGCATAGAAGGAGGACCGATGACAGTGAAGGATGAAACAGGACCAGGCCTGGACATTTGCCTTATATTTTATTTACATGTGTGCTACAATCGTCCGTGAGAGGTTGTCGCTTTTAATCTCATTTTGTGTTTGTTTTTTTTTGTTTGTTTGTTTTTATTATTATTAGGCCATGTACACACATACACGGGTATTTTTGTAACAGTGACCTTTTTTACGCGGTTTAGCCGTTCGTCCACACGGAAACGCAGTATTAGGACACTGAAACTGAACATTTTTGAAAACCCTTGTCAGGGTGAGTATTTTCTGAAACGCCGGTTGCAGTGTTGTCGTGTAGACAGCGAAACCGGAGTTTTTGCACCGCTGACGGCTTCTGATTGGCTTACGTGGCTTTACAGTTAGGTTTATATCGCCGCCTGCTGATGTTGCATGCTCTTGACAGCGCTTAATGTCTTGTTTTTGCGTTTTAATGTGGACGGAGGTTTTTTTTTTTTTAAAAACGCAGGAGGGTAAACTCCGGTTATAAAAATAGTCTGTGTGGACATGGCCTTATGTGTCTTGAACATTAGCCGGTTCCCGCCTCCTTCTTCCCCTGAACATCTAACAAAATTGTTACAGTTCCTGATTACGTTTACCTGTGTTCCTGTGTTATATTCTCCCTGTTCTGTTCAGCCCCTTGTCTGGGAATTCTATTTCGTTTATTAAAGTATCAGTGTTTGATATATTCCTTGTATCTTAAAACTACAATGTATGTGACAGTATTATCAAATGTTGAAATTAACAAATATTAAAACTAAGATTAAAAAAGAAGTATTTTTCATTGTTACTTCTAACAACTAATGTAGTTAACTCAGGTTACAAGAAAATGCAGAAAACTCGGGCCCTGTTTACACGAGAACGCTCGCAGGTGAAAACATAAAATGTTTAATTGGATGTGCCTTTCATTTACATGGCAACAGCGTTTTTGAGGCTTAGGCCCTGTTTACACGAGAACGCTCGCGGGTGAAAACGTAAAAATATTTTATCGGATGTGCCTTTCGTTTACACGGCGACGGCGTTTTTGAGGCTTAAAAACACAAAAAAGTGAAACCACCCTCCAGAGTGGAAATCTTAAAAAGTGCAAACGGTAAAAACGCAAAAGTCTGCTCGACAATGAAGGTTGTACGCAGGCGCGTGGACTTGGTGTTGTTGTAGTATGCACTCCTAGCTGCCTGAAGTGCATACTACATTGAATTTCACACACTTTTGCGTCACCATTTGCACGTGGATTTCCCACACAAAACGCTTGTCTAAACGAAGTGATGACGCAATGCCACTTTTGCGTTTTCTCTTCAGAATCGTTTACGTGTAAACATAGCCTTAAAAACGCAAAAAAGTGAAACCACCCTCCAGAGCGGAAATCTTAAAAACGCTCCACCGCCGCGTTCCCGTGTAAACGGTAAAAATGCAAAGTCTGCTTGACAGTAAAGGTTGTACGCAGGCGCGTGGATTTGGTGTTGTTGTAGTATGCACTCCTAGCTGCCTGGAGTGCATAATACATTGAATTTCACAAACTTTTGCGTCACCATTTGCACGCAGATTTCCCACACAAAACGCTCATCTAAACGCAGAATAAAAAGTGATGACGCAACGCCACTTTTGCGTTTTATCTTCAGAATCGTTTCCATGTAAACATAGCCTCAGGAAAATACAGGAACACATTAAACACAACCATTCATGGATGATGATCAAAAAAAAAAAACATTGATGGAAAACACAGGGTTTAAATGAACAGGGATTAATGGGATGATTAACAGAACACAGGTGAAGGGAATTGCTAATTAAACAGAGTGGGGAAACACTAACAGGACTAAACCAAAATCACAAAAGACAGGGGAGATCACAAAACTGAACTAATAACAGGACTAAACCAAAATCACAAAGACAGGGGAAAACAAGATGACAAAACAGGACTAAACTCACTGAAACGTGACAGAAACCTGGCCATTATCTCTTGTCTATGAAGAAATAACCCCCACAAAATTATGAAAATTTTGCAATGTGTAATGTAAAATGTAATTTGATTTTAGCCTTTTTATGACTTGTTTTAGTATTTTATGGTAGTACTATCTAAATTCAAATTATTGTATAAAATATATTGAATGCTTGAGTCATTTTCCCCCTTAAAACGTCATTAAAGGATCATATTTCCCTATTGATTTCTTTTAAAAAAAATTTGTGTGTGAGTGTGTGTTTTCCAGGATTAATAATTTTGGTAATATTTTACAATAAGCTTCCATTTGTTAATAATAGTTAACTGCATTAGTTATTATGAGCTAACAATGAAAAATACTTCTAAAGCATTCATTCATTTGAGTTCTTGCGCTGGGGAGGACCCGCTGGAAAAACAGCAAAGCAAGTTTGAGAGGAGCGCCACCGACAAATCTCGTCGAGAATCACAACATGCTTTACGGCAACAACGTCACACACGTCAACAGCAACATTTGAAGACACTTGTGCGCAATTCAGGCATGATACTCTGCGATGGAAAAAGCAAAGAAAACGGAGACGGAAGAGACTAGGAAAAGGAAAAGAGAATCTGACTGTGTGAGGAACCGGACAAGAGTCCAACTCGGATGCAACAGTGATGCTGACCTGGTGATCTTGTTGATGGACTAGTTAGTAAATATTTCTAAGTTTGTGTGCATTTTATTTTGTGATTTCACCGGAATGAATACAGAGTCTCCGCAAAGGCGATAGATTGACGAGCGCGTCCGAGTGCTAACTGCCACAACCACAAGAGACACAATGTATCCATGACATTGATAGCAGCGGACATGAGTTCAAAAACACATTTTAGAGCTAGATCTCTTATTTAAAGGCACACTACGCAAGATAGCTTCAAACGGGTATCAGGCCGTGAGTGCAGAGGCCAGTCTATGGCCGACGCTCTGCGTGAGTGGCATTTACGACAGTAACGTTAAATACAAGTACTCCACATCGACTCTAGGGGTCGCTGTTTGACAAAAATGGAATTCCTGCATAGTGTGCCTTTAAAATCAAAAGTTGTATGTATTAAAATTATTTAATAGAATTGAGTGACAGTGACAAATACATTAACAAATGTACAGGCATTAATGTGTTATAATTAATGAACAATATATAGTTGACTGTGTGGTAATCCTACAGCCAATGAGTTTCCTTGCTCAACATTTAAATAGCCTGGTTCAGTGTTTGCTGTAGGTCTTGCTGGGGCAATCAGAGTTTGTCTTAAACCCTCCACCTCCTCCAGCTCCACCTGCCTAGATCTGTTAAAGTCCCTGTAAAGGTAATTCAACAAAAAAATTCTAAACACATTGTAAATGTTACAAATGTATTGCTATAACATATTACAAAGATTGTGAACTGTGAAGTACTGACATACGGAGTTAGACTGTTAAACAGTTTTTCACCCTTGCTATTTTGCGAATTTTTTGGGCGGGGCTAAAACAGGGCTCGATGACTGGAGCCCAAGAGCTCGTGGACACGCCCCAACTTGATGACTCACGTTGGCTGATCCATTGACAGGGGCTGATCTCTCCCCTATCAATACGCAACACAGCACATTTGCATTCGCCGCTCAATCGCGAGTTACTGTCAGTCCTATTAGTTACTACAGTCGACAGTTTGCTAGCTTGCTATGCCTTTGACAAGGAAATGCATAGGCTACTACCTGGATGCGATCATGTACAAAACAAATCGTCTTTATTTAAATTTCCTAAAAGCGATCACATCAAGAAGAGGTGGATTAATTTTGTGTAGAGCCAACCTTGATGAAGAGCTGAGGACCACCGACAGCAACACCCGCCTCTGTAGTGATCATTTTACACAGGATCGTTTTATAAACTTTCCTCAGAGACAACTGTATTCACTGATAATCCGATGCTGCTGGTGAACGGGGCCGAAACGATTATCTTCCGCCTCAGCATTCATCCTCCCGTTCCGAGAGCAGTTTCACCTAATATCACCGTCGACAGCTTTCCCGCGAGTGGGCGTGGTTTCAGCGCAGCCAGCGGACAAGCCCCCAGTGTTTGAGAACAGAGATAACTGCTGATTTTTTCAAGATTTTGATAGCTTATTTTATGTACTTGTCGGCTTTTTTATCATTCAAATTTGGCTGGGTGGCTAATATCACATTTTTCTGTGGAATGACCAACACTATCTCACGCCCAATTCGTACGAATTCGACGAATGATTAAAAAGTGTCTAATTCGTACTAATTCGTACGACCTCACTCGTACCAATTTGTACGATTTGTCTAAACCCACGTGATGGTTAGGTTTAGGGGCGGGGTAAGGGGTAGTTCATTCGTACGAATTCATACTAATTGGCCAATTCGTAAAATATGTACGATTTAGCATTTAAAATATGTACGATTAGTACGATAAATCGTACTAATTCGTACGAGTGAGGTCGTATGAATTGTTACGAATTAGCCATTTTTTAATCATTCGTCGAATTCGTACGACTTGGTCGTGAGATCGGGTTGGAATGACAGACTCAGAACACATACTTAATTTTGACTTTACAGGGACTTTAAGGGATTTATGTATGTCTATAGCAGCGTGCTCACAGATTTTCACCAAACCCTTCAACCTTTTTACCATTACTCAAACAGGTAGTCCCACCTTAAATTTGTGCTGTTGATTGAGCCAATGTTTGTGTCAGGCCACTCAAATAAGCCAAGCAATGCTGAACAAACAGTATTTATATCGATTTTACCACTTATTACTACAGCCACAAACCACCCGCGCCCTCAGATCACTTGGACGTGGCTGTGGTTACAAGAGGTGAAAACAATATAAATACTGTTCGTTTTCTCACACAAACCAATCGTTTCGTGTCTTACCAATTGTTTCAATGTGTACTTACATTTACGAGTCATTAAATCATGTTTAATTTGGACTTGAGGTGGTGACCATAGACCTCCATTATATGACTGACAGAGAAGTACGGTTTGACCTAGAAATATAAAAATTGAAACTACTGGGGAATCAAAGACACCTACATTTTGGATGCCCTTGAGGTAAGCTAAAACCTACCAAAAATTAATTTCAAAGTGCACTATCCCTTTAAGGTCAACTTTATTTTGTTCTTGACCAGGAGCTAAAACAACCACAAGCAAGTCCATGACTACTCGCCTTTAGGTGTTTTCTTTGTACCTTTCAATGAACATGAAAATCAATTATTTTGAGACAAATCAAGCAGCATAAAGTCTCCAACCGCAACTTCTTTGTGTGTGTTGTTTATTGTGCAAATCTTAGTCAAACGATATCAGGTTAATCTGGTGACTTACAAACATACACCCTTTTCACTGATGATGGGGGGGTGTACAAACATCATTGTACAGCACATTATTTCCCTTTTCCACTCCAACTGGTTGGCCTCACAGTGGCTAAGGGCTAATTCTGAGATAACATGTAGAAATGATAGAAAGAAGTTGCATGGGCTCTCTCAATATATGCACAGTGGTGGAAAAAACAACTCTACTCCCTTTTCTGCAGTCATATCAAGTTCTCGGGTAAGAATCTAGATAAGACAGTATGAGTGATGACATGACAGCAGTCAGGTTTTAGAGGAGGCATAGTATTAGGTGTACAGCATTAATATATTATGGGTATAAATAATATACGTTCACAAAATGTCATAGTTTCATTTCAATGTTTGCCTTTCTTTATTTGTTTGCATATATGTATGTATGTATATATATATATATATATATATATATATATATATATATATATATTATAACTCACCTGCAGACCTTAATTTAGTTTTCAACACTCTAAAACTGCTGGGTTTTTTGAACCCAACTTTGGGTCAAATATGGACAAACCCAAACATTGGGTTAAAATGTAATTAAAAAAATTAATATATATATAAGAAATTATTTAAAAAAAATTCAAATTATATTATTTAAAATTAAATATCTGTTCCAACAGCATAGAAACATAATGTGTTGTATTGTTATATGCTTTGCTAATAAAAATCTCAAAAGAAGAAAATGAAATAAAATTTCAGGTTTGACTGTAAGGCAACGTTTTTTTGTTTTTTGTTTTTTTTTTCAAACCCACAACGAACTAAAAATGTTATCATTAATGTCAGCAAGTTCCTGTTTTCATGTGAGGAATATCGAACAGCTCGACTTTCATTGCTGAAACTTTCCAAGGAAGAAACCACAACATGTACAACATTTCTCAATCTCAGTTGTGTTTACCCATAAACACATTAAACCTGCTGGTGGAAACATGAGCCTGTACGGGGGAATAAATTATAAAGAGGGATACATTAGAGGAATGTTTGGGACAAGTTTGGACTTCAATAAAACTGAACAATCAATGTCAAACCCTTCACACCACAGCAAAAAAATATTTATGTTTTCTTTACTGCAGGTGATTTATGAGTATAATTCACATATTGAGATAGATAAATTGATAAATAAACAGCAAATTAGTGCCTATGAATCAATATCTGATAAATACTGATTATTAATGTTTTTATCACAACCTGAACATGAAACGGGTCCAACTGTCACTCTTAGCTGCTTATTAGCATGCAGACTGTTTATTATAAAGCACATTAAAACCTTATTCTGCATGACCATTTTCTATATCTCTTAATCCTACCCAATACCTAGACTTAACAGCTACATTACTAACTATTAATAAACAGCAATTAGGAGCTTATTAAAGCAAAAGTCGTAGTTAATATTAGGAATTGGACCCTATAAAGTGTGAATATATATATATTGGTGATGCATTGTATCAATAATGCAGTGATTTTGATTGATATTAAGAAGTGTTAATGTGAACGACCAGCAGATGGCAGCGAAGGATAGAGAGTGGAAGAAGGAGCTGTTAGACTGTCGCTTTGAGAGCTAGACAGAAATAAACTGGGGTGAAATGTAAGTGGCTGACCCTCACATGCTGCTCTACACCTGTAATTGAGTTCTTCACTTTCAAGTTGTTGGTGCGATGGCCAAAGGAACAGGCTTTCTCTCATTGAGTGTTTACTGGGCCAAGGGTTTCCATATGCTTCTAGGCTAAAATTCTCCTCTGTCCTCATTACCATGCCGTGAAAGAAGTTACTAGAGAAGAGCTGAATAAAGAGGACAGAAAAGCATTTACTAAAGACTTTCTCAGCTTTAAAGATCTATCTATTAATTGGAAATAGTTATTTTAGATTAAATAATAATAATAAACTGTTAAATAAAACATCAGCCCAGAGGGTGGCAGTCTTCGCCCAATATTGTAACATTATTTTGAAATATTTCACAATGCAAGGAATGAAACCTCCCAGCCTACAGCTTAAAAAAATATATGTCCCCTCAGACTACCAGAGCCAAATGTAATTTTGTGGTAGGCCTATCAATAAAAATGAGTAGAATTAGACTAATATTTTCTCATTGGATTTGCCATATCTTATTATTTTACTGGATATAATGAGTTGTGATCGGTGTTGTTGTTTTTGTTGTTGTTGTTAACAACATGTTGTTGTTGACAAATGTTGTAAAAGTTGATGTGCGTCAGCAGTCAAACAGCGTTTCTCAATGTCAAATTAAGGAGATGGCCAATCAAATAAAAGCGGGTCTTGTTCACAGTTCAGACTTGTGCGCTTGTAAGCTAAGCATTTTCTGTTTGACAGCTGTATGAACACATGATTTATCATTCATAACTGAATGTGATGAAACATCTTTCATGATATAGCCTAGGCCTAAAAATAGACAGATAGATAGAGTGAATCTGTGCATATTTTTAAATATAATATTTTATTTTATTTATATTTTATTTTTAAATAAAATATTTTCTAGATCACGGTATTCCTTGCATCTTCATAGGAACTAATTCGACCAAAGACTAAAAACTGTTAAAATATGACAACTATTTAGTTATAGTGTATAAGTGTTGCTCATGTTATCTAAATGCAATTATAGTCTGATAGGCCGTTGCAAGGCTCTGTGTGGATTCTGATTGGTCAAGTGTCTTCCAGCATAAGATATTCGAGCTTCATGAAAGTTCGTATCTATAGCACGAATGTCATTTCTCGTGCTACTTTTAAAACTACTTTTTGCGTGTATATGGTACGCGTTTTTCGCGTGCATACGATTTTGGCATATAATAAGTACAAACTCCCCACCCCCCTTTCCCCTAAACCTACCCAGGGGGTTTTCAGTGCGTAGCATATGCACGCAAAAACAATTTGGTGTATAAATGCCACGCGAAATGACAATCGTGGTATAGATACACACTTTCATTAGATTGTGTTGGATATTCCCAGGTAACAACCATGGTAACAAAGCTCAATCATGCGCTCAATGCAGATAATGCAGGATCATCCGGGTTAGACCTTATGTTGCCCCGCCCCTTTTCAGCACTGCGCTCGTTTGACTTCCGGTCTGTATTTTCACAGCGATCTTGCATAGGTATGAATGAACTGCTCCTAAAAATTTCCCGGTCGACATTTGTTAAGACATCTGCTTTACAATGCTTATGATAAACATTACAACACCGTGTCCTAACTACACGCGACGCCGCGACACGCGATAAAAGGTATCTTTTCCATGTTAATCAGAGTTTTTGTCCTAACCAGACGCGACGGCGACACGCGAAGTTTCTAATTTAGAAACGGTTCCTATTTCTGCGACGTCGCGGCTGACAGAATGAAGAAATTACACTGGTTATGAGTACACATTATTTATTTTTAGTTAAAAATAGGTCACTGTGCCACAAGCGATAATGGATAATTTACCTCAGATTTTGAAAGCATGTAATATAACGTTCAAAATGAATTCTATGCAAACATACAACTGTACTTCATAACAAAATTAGTCAATGAGTTATATTTTGTTAATGCTTTGATTTTTAATAGTGCTATTTCTTGATTTGATAATGTCCTTACCCATTTACAATGCGAGGGCGGGCCAACAGTGCACTTTCACAGAGAAGCTCTGCTCACACCATAGGCTCACACGCTGTTCTAATGTGTGGCGTCCCACAGTCGCGTCGCGTCTAGTATGGACAGACCCACTTTCTGTCGCTGGAATTTTATCGCGTCGCGTGTAGTTAGGACGCGGTGCAATACTCATGATAACTTTTGTTAACTCTACAATAAGTAAATCCACTTCACCAGCTAATGGGCTCTATGTACGGCGGTATTTCTGGTGAAGGTTTAAGGATGCTCGATAACTTCCGCCGATTGTAGAATCCAATGCAATACCGAGAATTAATACTGAATTTTATACTCCATGGTTATACTAAAGAAACGTTAGTCACAAAAACAGATAAAACAGACACCCCACGTTGTGTTTATGCTTCTTCTTAAAAACATAACCATATATAAAATTACATCCAAACGTTGAAGGTTTCATTTCAAAGACGGGAGGATAAATTTTGAAGACTCTGCCATAATCCCGTTTTCCTCGGTTTTCCTCCTCTTTAATCTCCCCAACCGGAAACTGAGTGCATCCTTGCGTCAAATGCTGAACTTATGCGTGCATATAGCCCATTAGTCCTCGACAGCAATGCCATAGAAATATACAGAGCGACCACAAAAACGGAAGTTCAAAGACAATATTCTAAAGACGCCACCCACGTTTCTCTGGATAAGGTCTATAGAGTGCCGAATGCCGATGTTATGACGTCACTTTGTATGACCACTCGGAAGTATGTTTTGTCTATCAAAATAATCTTTTCAAGTTAATCCAAAATGTATACATTTTGAAGCCTATATAAAGTTTTTTTAAAAAAACACAAGGAGACACAATAAAGTTTAAAAAAACACAAGCAAGTTATAACTGTGTGTTCTATGTCATAGATCAAAACGTGAAAATATTTAGAGGCTTTGTTAACCTCGACCTTATTTCAGGCGATTTAGCAAAAAACCCATTTAAAAATCCCATAGACTTTAGAGCGAGGGAACCGTAGGAGCTAAAATGCTAACTCACTTCTGCGATTTGGCCTACAGAGTGACGTCGTAACTTCGGCACTCTATATGCCTGCTAACTTTCTTTGTGAAAGTTTTGCGTTTGGTGAGCTAATAAAATTAAAACTCATTCGAAAACAATATTTTGTGTACAGTTATCTAACTATGCCACCCAGTATCTTGGACTCGCTTGAGTCATACAAGTGCAGCTGCTGCCATTTTGTGACTAATGTTTTGTACACTCTTGGAGATACAAACAGGTATGATTTTAAAACAGTTTAATCTGAAAACAATTATTTATGTGGCGAAATGCTGTTATAAGTGATATGAATGACTGAATAGCCTACGTATCTCTTAATGTCTGTTTAGTTTGAACCTGCCGTGGTGGCAATTGCTCTCTGCGTGGAAGCTTTGCATTTAAAGACAAAATATTTCAACACAGATCAATATTTCATTTCTAATTATTTACTTGAGGCAAGTAGCCGTGTAATAGTGTGTCAAAGTTATGACTTTGTAGGCCAAAACGTGGAAGTGAGTTAGCATTTTAGCACTAGCGGTTCCCTCGCTCTAAAGTCTATGGGATTTTTGAATGGGTTTTTGCTAAATTGCCAGAAATATGGTCTGTGGTTAACAAAGCCTCTAAATATTTTCACGTTTTGATCTATGACATAAAACACACCAGTTATTAACCTGCTTGTGTTTTTTAACTTTATTGTGTCTGCTTGTGGTTTTTAAATAGGCTTCAAAATGTATACATTTTGGATTAACTTGTAAAGATTATCTTGATAGACAAAACGTGTAAGGGTCATAACTCTTGTTGAACACAGATCTTATTTTTTGCGATTTTCCAAAAGTCTATAGGGAAAATCCATAGCTTTTTGATCGAGGGAACCCATGTGCGCCACCAACTTCTGAGTGACGTCATAACTTCGGCACTCTAAAAGCGGGATGATGTACATCCAGCCAGTGGTTCTCTCAAAATAACCCCATCAGGCCGATCAAAACCCGTCCGCTTCGCGTTGGGGTCCTCATCATCCTGTCAGGGGTTATTTTGAGAGTTCAGGATTCTCCCATAATAGCCTTTGCCTAATACATAAGACTTGGTCTTGGATGCCCGAAATAACTACCCAGAGGAGACCGTTTATTATATTGCTTTCATTGTGGTTTGTGTATTTTGTTATATTCTCCAACAGCCAGAGCATACAGACCTATAAATGGTGCAGAAAACTTGATCTAAACCACACAATTCATTAGTTTTATGAGTTTTTTTAAGCGACAAAGTTGTGTGGACTTTGATTGGAGGGACAGAAATCTCTCTATTTCATGTGTTTCGAAGATAAGCGGGTTTGGAACGACATAAGGCTGAGTAAGGCATTAAATCATGGCTGGCACTTATTTTCTACAGTGTATTTCTTCCACATCCCTTTCTGTCCTTCCTTTCACATCCCTACATTCTTACAGACGTTCAGAAATACTTGCTATCCTTTAACCTTTCAAATGAAAGAGCTTTTCTACTTTAAAAGATGTTATTCATGTTTACATGTTTTGTTTTCTTTACCTTGACATTTCCAGTCTGGTTTTCATACACAGTTCAAAATGTTGTGTCATTGTCTGCAAACAGGAGCAGATTTTCAAACAGATTTTCCCAACAGCCTTAGCCCCATCAAACATGAATGTTAAAAAGGGGTGGTATAATGCCCTTTCCACAAGATGCAAAATAAATCTC
Organism: Cyprinella venusta; assembly: GCA_038021265.1. Classification (NCBI taxonomy): domain Eukaryota; kingdom Metazoa; phylum Chordata; class Actinopteri; order Cypriniformes; family Leuciscidae; genus Cyprinella; species Cyprinella venusta. The sequence goes on along the minus strand of CM075875.1, from coordinate 29,174,594 downwards.
TGATGTCCCCAGAGGATGTATGTGAAGTTTTAGCCCAAAATACCCCACAGATATTTTATATAGCATGTTAAAATTGTCACTTTTTAAGAGTGAGCAAAAACACCATTTTTGTGTGTGTGTCCCTTTAAATGCAAATGTGCTGCTGCTGCTCAACACAGAGGGCGGAGCTTCAAGTGCTCATTCTTAGCAGCTTCGATTATCTCACACAAACACACACTGAAAATTAAAAAAAAAAACTTTTAGCTTTTTATGTTCAAACAAAGATGGAGAGACTCGTCATCTTAGTCCTTGATTATTCTGTCTGATAATCTATAAATCAGTTTATGTAGCCTACATTTTAGGGTTCGTGATATCTCTAACCCGAAATATCTACCTTTGTATAGAACTTTGAGCGTTATAACTTTGCAGATGTTGTTTATGCTCAAACAGCAACATTACACACTAACTAAATTTAGAAAAGTGAAATCATAATCAATCACCCCTTTAATCTATAAAACAATGACTATAAAGATTGAATTTTTATATTGTGATTTCAAAAGGTACTTTTAAACAAACCATTGTATACCGTCTAATAGGGGCAGCGCAGTCTCATCCCAAGACGTCATATAACTAACGTCTTGGGACGTCTTTTGACCATACGGCAACATCCACCTTTTAAGGGTACCCTTAAACGTCGGTTAGATGCAACTATATATCACACGAAATACGTTCTGAGGAAACTATTTTGCAAATCGCAATTACGTTACATGCCAACATATAAGCAGTGCTATTACGTTCGTCCTTAACCTAATACTATTGCATTGCTATTACGTTTGTCCTGAACATAATACATCCAAAGCAGGTTTCTTTACAATTTATGCAAAATCGTGGCATTAAATTTTTGACTTTGAAACACATTTAACCTTAAAAATACCTTGTTTAACCATTTTGTAGTATTAAGTGTATTTACACAAAAAGCATTTTCTCCAATAAAACGCAACAAACTGATACATTCACAAAAGACATACATTTTATTAACTTGATGTAAACCAAATTCAAGAATCCATACGTTGGTTGCAAGAAACAGATCCAAATTCAGTATTTTATCCAGTGATCTCATCTTCATTTCTCAGCAGCGACCGCAAATCCGCGTTGGTGATGAATTCAAATTCAAAAAATGCGCCTTCAAGAAGCGTTACGACATGTTTTACGGCAGTCATATCAAACGCTCATTGGCTCTCGCCTGATTCGTCACAGATATGCGACATGCCGTGTTTCAGTCGGTGTAGTACATTTGAAATGGAAAGGAGCGTGCGCCTTCAGAGAGCGAACCGAAATCAGATTAACATTTTCATGGATTAATATTAATAACTTTAATTCTGCACTGTATCTCATACACAACTACTATAATACTGCCAGAGGACTGCGACGTGAACGACTTTTGGTAATGTTAACGTTAGCGGTTTTGACTGTCTGTTATGTTTTTTTTCTGTATAATTGTGTTATCCTACGTAGTTTTAAGGAATGGTTATGTTTAGGGGTAGGATTAGGGTTAGTGGCTCAAAATATATTGTAATGCTAAAACTCATCTATGTCCATTATGTTTTATACTTTTTATATTCTTTATAAAATGAATATGTTTAGGTTTTGTGAGTAGGATTAAGGGATCTTGTTACATTTATCTTTAAAAGTGAAAGTATACAGATATCGTTATGATATGACATAGACGTAAATAGTTAACGTTTTATAGCTGTAAAAACGTAATAATGTTACGTTTAAATGTTACAAATACGTCCATATTATACGTTTTTAGCATCTATCAAAACGTAAAATATGTACGTTTTACATATTTGAAAATTACAATGAGACATATTACGTTAAGGACCAACGTAATAGCACTGCTTATATGTTGGCATGTAACGTAATTGCGATTTGCAAAATAGTTTCCTCAGAACGTATTTCGTGTGATACAGGGTTGCATATAACTGACGTCTTGGGACGTCTTTTGACCATACGTCGACATCCACCTTTTAAGGGTACCCTTAAACGTTGGTTAGATGACTTTATCGGATCCTAACCCTACCCCAGACCTAAACCTACCCCGTCACCTAACTGATGTTAAAGGTAAAGTGTCAGTTGTATGACGTCCCAGGATCATCAACTAACCGACGTTTAAGGGTACCTTAAAAAGGAGGATGTTGACGTATGGTCAAAAGACGTCCCAAGACGTCAGTTATATGACGACTTGGGATGAGACTGTGTTACTAGGGGAGAGCAGGGCATACATTTTGGATTTGGCTCTATTATGAAAAAAACACACACAAGTCAAACAAACTTTTTGTATGGTGAAAAAATGTGCCAAAACACTCTTTGTCCAGTATCTTCACGAAATCTTATCAAAACTTTCCACAAATCCGCAGGACACCGTCTTCAACGAGAGAGAAACACAACCTGTTTACCGAGTAACTATGTAGCTAAAAGGCTTTTTTTTTGTAAAGCTAAAAAAAGGTGTTGCAATGTTACTCTATAGATAAATGAAATGAAACTTTTCATGTTGCTTTTATATGTATGTCTTGATGCACTTCATATCACGAATCAATTTGGGTCAAATAGGTGCAACGTTAACTTTACCGATAGATGTTGTTAAAAAATGAATTTTACAAATAGCTCTGACGAAAAGTCTATTTACCTGGTGTTTGACAGGTCTTTGGCAGGTTATGGCTTGGAAATCTGATTGCATTCACAGAGGTCAGGGCTTACGTGGTTCAAGCTTGCTTGCTGTGTGTCATTGTGCACGGCATTCACATCTCAAACTATACAGGCAAGCCTTTGGACTGACTTTTTTCTTTTTTTAATTTTTGAATTTGTTATGGAGTTCAGTGGAGTGTCGTGGTGCTTCTCCCAATTTCGTGTTTCGATCTCAGGCCAGTTCTTTCCACAACCCCCACGACGACACTGATCCTACCTCGTTGCTCAGCCTAATTTCATTTCAACACCAAATGCCCAGGAGAGCCAGGAACTCGCCACTATCTCGGCTCATCTTGACAGACAATTGTATTTACTGTTTTCTTTTCACAAGCCAATAAAAGCGAGGCAGTTATTGCATCAGATTAAATGAAAAACTGTTTAATGATTCCAATTTATAACTCTACACCGAATAAAGCTGCGTTTAAGAGCTGACAGGCGATGATAAATGGGGCCTCATATAAAACATATTCAGAGTGAAGAATGGCTTTAGATGAATTGCACGCTGATACAAACCCCTGATAAAACACCCTAAGAGCCACTAGAAGACTTAATAATGTGCTATTCATTTTGAAGTGATAATTCCTGGCTAATATAAGCACGCACGTTAGAAAATATATAAATATATTTTAGGAAGAAAAGTTTTGTTTTCTTCTCACTTAAAGAGAAGGCTGTTCCAGCATGTACACTCATTGTCTTAGTTCATGTGACTTAATGAGATGCTGATATCCAGCAGACCATCCATCAACATCTTATCTTCTCTGGACTGACTGTCACAAACTGCAGCTAAGGGAATGAGCCCACTGTGACACGCGTCACCAGCTCACTTCTATATATGTGACGCATGACAGAAGAAAAAAAAATTCAACCGAACAGCATTGTTTTGAGGGTGCAACATTTGTTTTTATCACATTTCTGTCTTGTATTCATATGTACCTACTGGTGAATTTAATCTAAAACCTGTTATGTTGGATGCAGCTGGATGAAACACAGAATTTTCAGAATAAGTAGGGATTATCGATTATTATTTATCAAAATGTTAGGGATTATGTGACCTGATGTATACAAAAAAATTAAAATGCACCGCAACATGTGTGTTTTCCTGTTTGTCGTGCATCCTTCATAAATACAACTGAAATTAAGTTATATATTTTACCAAAACTTTGAATATTTGACCATACCCAACACAAGAACATGAATAATTTTCTTTTTGGATTATTCTACACACTTTTTGACACCCCTTCCTCCAAACCCACAAGCTCACTGAAACTCAGTCGCACATATAAAAAGCTCTTGCTTTTGCTATCCTCACAATGTAATTAAATCATAAACCTCTTTGAGTTTTTAACTTCCAACAATGAAAATATGTTCTGCCACCCTGTATGTCAAACTGTGCATTGCTGTTAGTGCACAAAATGATTTCTGTGAAAACCTTTGTTCAGTCAATAGCACAATCAAATCTGTTGCAATGTAAAAATAATCTTTTGTTGTACAAAAAGATCTTGTCTCTTTATTGTAACTTAAAGCAACACCAAATAACTTTTCCTCTGCGGTCGCCCTACAGGTTGGAAGCGGAATTGTCCTTACCACTGTTGAAAATAATTTAGCCCAGCGTATCGTTGTTTATCCAGCACCGGCTTTGGAATGAACGATGTCCACAGACAAGGTAGAGTATGTTGCATGATTTCATGAACACTATGTTTTAACCCAATTTTGGGTAAAATATGGACAAACCCAGCCATTGGGTTACATTTTTAAATGACATTTTTAACCCACTGTTTGAGTTTGTCCATATTTGACCCCAAATTGGGTTAAAACCACCCAGCATTGTTTAGAGTGAGTATGACATATTGTGACATCAGAAACGAAGAAAAACAAAATAATTGACCATTGTAACGCTTGATGTAAAGCAAGGCAGGGCTCCAGACTAACTTTTTTTACTAGGAGCGCTGTTGCCCCTGACTGAAAATTTTAGGAGCGCAAGCAGAAAATTTAGGGGCACACCTTAAATCAGCTTGCAATTCAATTAATCAATTTTTCCCCAAAATAACTGTAATACTGACAAATTCTTTGATAATAAATAGACTTAACATTATGATATGCTGTTTTATTTTAAGTTCACAGGGCTCCAGACTCAAATTTGAGGGCAGCACCGCCTCAAATGAGAACTTACACCGAGTTCTACAAAAAAATAAATAAATAAAAAAAACTGGTTGCACTGGGGCTGACAATAAATCACTATGCTTAATTTAGGATTTAGATGAAGTTAACTTTAGTTATTATCATTTATAATGTCTTAATATTAATTTAAAAAAAATAGTGAAAACATGTATATTAAGGACTCGGAGTGAAAGCCAATAAATACTGTTTACAATGGTATTTTTTTTTTAAATAAGTGTTTAAATAAGACATTAGCCTAAATCCATGGTGAATGTTGCTGATTTGTGGACTGAAAGCCTTCTATAAGTGTTTCTCCTGGTTTCCACGTCAGCACTGTTTGGTTTATAACAGAAATCTGCGCCGAATCGGAGTGTTAATCACTGGATCTCGTAGTGATGATGTTATTAATTCTGACGCGAATTCAGTGGATTTCTTCACTGGATCTCCTACTAACAGTGTCGCGTGATCGAGATCGGCCCGCGACTGGCAAGTTCAAGGCTTTATTACTGTCACTGGTTCGGGGCGCTCCATAAAAACGGCTATGCGCTTCTCTATCTATTATTGGTTCAACCTAATAAATACGCCAACGGTCCGTGACGCATAGCCTATATGAGTTGCGTATTTTAGTTCCGCTTTCGTTTTGTTTGCATTCGCTGCTAGGTAACGAGTCGATAGATCGCTTATTGCTCAGACGCACATAGCAGGTTTTGATATTTGTCTCCGTCTCCTTCCCACAGATGTTTATGCGCGCTATTCTGTCACGGATTCATTGACGCACCCCTTCCACGCTTACCATGCGTTTAACGTGTGGCAAATTTACTGGTCGCACATGTGCGACTGGACGTAAAATTCAGTCGCACACTGACAAATTTTGGTCGCAAAATGCGCCCATTTGGTCGCAGTCTGGAGCCCTGCAAGGGAAATTGTAGTTTTCTTATGTCTCATTAGAACTACAGAAACTCGACCTGGGGTGCGTTTCCCAGAAAGCATCGTTAGCCAACTATGGTCGCAAGTTCCGTCGTTATCAGAATAGTTCAACGATTCGGTGTTTCCTGAAACCATCGTTCCAACGAACAATCGCAAACAGCATCACAAAGTTGTGTGGTTTGAACGACAGCTCTCGACCTATGGTTAGAGGCATCGTTTCTATATCGCAACACATTTGGAGGTAATAAATCCTTATCTTGAGCATAATGAGCAAGCTGACATTCAGTACAACCGGTGTCTTTTATTTAGAATACTTACAAATAGAATTTACGTCTTTTAGTTTGTCAAAATATTTGAAGTAACGTGTTTGAAAAGTGCGCAATGTGCGAACATGCTCCACTATGTAAGAACGAGCCAAATATTTAGTCTGGTAATAAAGCAAAACAACTGAGAACAATTAGAAATAGTCCTCAGATGACATGTCTCTAATTTTTGTAAAACAAATCTAGCGTTAATTGGATCTCAAACAGTTTCATTAAAAGTAGTTATTACGCCACCACGTGCGAAACCAATGTGGTTGAACGATACTTTGCGACAGTGGGTTTCGGGAAACAGTCGTGACTAGCTAGTCGATTTTTCCAACGACGCATCGTACTATGGTAGTGAAGCAGTGAACTACGTCGTTGTACGGGAAACGCACCCCTGATCTGGCAGTCTTACGTAGCGTGGTTATAGCAGATATAGGACCGCAACGCGAATCCAGAAGTGCCTTCACTCTGTTACGACTAGATGAACCACCGGAACGATTTTGGAAACATTATTTTAAGGTAAAAAAAAAAATCTTACTTAGTGTTGCTTTAATAGAGGAGGTTCTCTCAGATATTTCTCATAACTTGAGTTTAGCTGTCCAGAGAAGAAATCTGCTAAACTCTTACAAATAAAGTTTCCATAAGAAGTTTCTGCAGCAGTGCCATAGAAGAAGCCATTTGGTTCCCCAAAGAACCTTTCATTCTCCTTTGTTTCGTCCTTAGAGTGAAGAACGCTTTCTCCACTTTGAGGAGCCTTTCATGGACAATTTCCATGGATGTTAAAGGTTCTTCATGGAACCATCAATGCCAGTAAAGAAGGAGTGTCGGTTAGATACTAATGTTCATCAGTATGTGCAACGTTTGCTTTTTCTTAATAAACTATATGGTGACTGAGGTGGTTAAACGGCTGTACCCTTTATCTGCCAGACTGCTCCGCTTACACCACCTCCTCTTTGTTGTCAAGGGCAACCTGTGTTGCTATAGGACGAGTGATTATCTACAATTTGAATGATAAGAGTATCTTGTTAATGAAAAAATGCTAATGTAGAACTGTTTGATGAAGAAACAAAGTGTGTGGGGTGGATTTGGTGTGACACCTGGGTTGCAAATGAAGCAGACAACATTGTGAGTTCAACCCGGTGGTTTGGGACGTGCAGTTAGATGTTTCATCAAGGGCAAATGATCCTGAACTAACTCTTTGCTCTTTCACAGAGGTGGTGAGAGATTATATTGAAGGCTAAATGAGATGTTTAAAAAAAAAAAAATATATATATATATATATATATATTAATTTACTGGTCATGTTTTTTTGTTGTTGTTGTTGTTGTTGTTTTTTGTCCATTGGTGGACTACAATGTGGAGATGCTTGTTAACTCTTTTTTAATGATTAACCAAAGTCACAAAGACTTTCAAGGATATCAAAGTCTACTAAATGAGGTAGAGGTTTTTTTTTTTGTTGTTTTTTTTTTTGCATCTGGCTCTTAAAGTCTACAATGGCATTCCTGATAATCAGGACTCTGAATAAATCTAGATGGAAGACATCTAAACGTCCTACAATTATCTGATGAAATCGTACCAAATACTAATGAAATGCTACACTCTTAGAAGGAAAGGTTCTATATAGAACCTTAAAAGGTTCTAAAGTGCTACGTATTTGGAACCCCTAAAATGCAATGCATGTGAATGATCACAAAATTCAAAATATGTGGGTTAAAAAATGTAATTAATCAATATCAGACGAAAAGTGCCATTTCAGTTTTTATCCTCCAAAATCAGCTAACACAGTCTCATCCCAATTCGTCATATAACTGACGTTTTGGGACATCTTTTGACCATTCGTCAATATATGACTTTTTAGGGCCCCCTTAAACGTCGGTAGATGACGATCCCGGGTCGTCATACAACTGACGCTTTACCTTTAACGTCAGTTAGGTGACGAGTTGGGTTTAGGGTTAGGTTTAGGTATGGGGTAGAGTTAGGATCCCATAACGTCATCTACCGACGTTTAAGGGGGCCCTAAAAAGTCGTATATTGACGAATGGTCAAAAGACGTCCCAAAACGTCAGTTATATGACGAATTGGGATGAGACCGGGTTGAATCAGCATGATTAAAATGTGATATTAAGTTACTACAACAGTTTAATAAACAATAATTTAATTACATACTACAAAATGTTGCCGAATAATGTAATATATGAACGAATAATATAGCCTTTAAAGAACCTTTGTGCCAAAAGGGTTCTTTCTTCTCATTATAGAAACTTTTTTAGCAATATCCTTTGGAGTTGAGTAAAGAACCCTATGCAACATATATAGAATCCTTTTTTCTAAGAGTGATATGGACAGCAGCTATGCTAATTCTTCTCCTTTTGCTTCCCTGTTTCTACCTTGGGATGCACATCCAGGAGTATCTACAGATTGTGCCAGCTCCACTTTGAATCCAGACTTTGCGAAGATTTCAGATGGCTCCAACACTTGCGAAACACTTGCCAACTTTGGATCGACCAACAAAACTTTCACATCCTTACATTTTAATTGAGGTTTCCGCCAAGTGTTAACACATGCAGTAAAAATCAACTGCAGCGAGTAACGCTGTCAAATCACTAGCCTATTTGATGGGTTACTTATTATGTTTACTCGCTTTGTTCGTGTAAGCCAAATCTGTGCAGATTTATTGCAAATACTCAACTCGTGAGTCATCATGATATACAGTGTATTGCACAGAATCTGGCTTACTTGAACACACACGTCACTACGCAACAAATAACGTTGCGTTTGTTCATTTGCATTGAAGCAATAGCGAAGATTAAAAATAATTTGGTTAACATAAAAGACATCGTTATTTTCCAACACCCAACATTTTTTTATGTTCTTCGTACTGTATTGATCAGTCCATCTAAAATACATTATTGGTGAAAAGCATGAAAGAGGAAGGGAGGAGATGGCTGGATGACAGGATTTAGTTTGAAGAAGAAAAGAATGTATTAAATCCGATTTGTATAAAATTATTATAAAAAAAAAACACTCATTTCTGGCATTTGCTAATTGTAACACTGAAACAAGCATTTTCTGTAAAGCTGCTTTGAAACAATATGTATTCGCTAAAATGCAAATAAAAAAAAAATCCTTTAAACTATTCAATCAAAAGTGGGGAATGTTGTCTTGAATGTTGCTAAGGAGTGAAATATATGTTCACACAGTGCATGATTTACAATGTGTTTCTCAAATAGCTTGCAATTAGCATTGTGCAATCCATCCCAACTCGTGCCTTTTAGTCAATGTGTGTATATTTCAATAATAAGAGCAAGTCTCTGCCTACCCCCATTGGCCATCTTTTGAGATGTCATTGTGCAAATCGACGTGTCAGGCAATTATGCTGAAACAACAAGAGTTGGGCCCTTCAGAGCCACTTTGCAACATCCTAGCAACACCCTCTGTCCACCTCCCTGGTCACACACTTACATCCCAACATAAACTATGCTCTTTCCACCCAAGCACCCCTCTCAAAAGCCCTTCTATGTGCTTGGAGAAGACCCCAGGCCAGTGCTTGAGAAACAGGGGCCTGAATAGGGCTTGCCCTGCACATTGTCCATAAGTCTCTCTCTATGTACACAGCCTTTGCTCTGGGTGTTTTCATCCTCTTAATTGCATCGCCTCAGGTAGTCAGTGCGCCCTACCAGTGACATCATTTTCACAGGGGTCTGGGCCAAGTAAAGGAACGCTTACCGTGGGAGAAGCAGACATGGCGGGAAATATTATATCATGCTGAGTTCTGAGCGTCCCACTTCTATTTAATTGTCATGAATAAATTCAATTCAATTCAAATTTAATTGTATAGCGCTTTTCACAATACATATTGTTTCAAAGCAGCTTTACAGAAAGTGGATTTAAGAAATTTACAAAGAAAAAATACAATCATGTATTAATTTAGGGCATAACATATCACCAGTGCCAAGACGAATTAGTACAATTTGCTAATCGTACATATTTTACGAATTGGCCAATTCGAATGACCTACCCCTTACCCCGCCCCTAAACCTACCCATCACGTGGGTTTAGACAAATTGTACGAATTCGTATGAGTAAGGTTGTACGAATTAGACACTTTTTAATCATTTGTCGAATTCGTACGAATTGTTTGTGAGACAGCGTAGAGATATCCTAGGAATGACCAGAAGCCTTGAATTTAGTGATCTTAGAGAAGGCAATGGATTGTAGGGCGATAGAAGGTCCACAGGAGCTAAACCATTTAGGGCTTTATAGGTCAGCCTTGTAATTGATACGGAACTGAATAGGTAACCAGTGTAGAGATGATAAAATTGGTGTTACGTATATGATCATATTTTCTTGACCAAGTAAGAACTCTAGCAGCTGTAGCTTGTTTATTGAGGATGCAGGACAACCGGCTAATGGAGCATTACAGTAATCTAGTCTCGAGGTCATGAATGCAAGAACTAACTTTTCTGCAACAGAAACAGATAGCATGTTACGTAGCTTAGCAATGTTTCTAAGGTGGAAAAAGGCTGTTCTTGTAACATATGAACTATGATTTTCGAAAGACAAGTTGCGGTCTAGTATAACACCCAGATCTTTTACTGTAGTGGATAAAGTAGGACATCCGTCTATATTAAAGTTGTATTGTAAGAGGTTTTGTGGGTAGTTTTTTGGACCAATAAGTAATTCCTCCGTTTTATCTGAATTTAATAGCAGGGAATTACACATCATCCAGCATTTTATATCTTTGAGACAATCTGTCAATTTAGATGAGTTAGTGTTTTCATTTGGTCGTGAAATATATAATCAGTGTTGGGAGTAACGCATTACAAAAGTAATACATTACGGTAACATATTACTTTTTGCTGTAACGCAGTAGTGTAAGGCATTACTAATCAATTTTCAGTAATATTTTACTCGTTACATGTTCAGTGAGGCTTGTATTACAGTTGTATTACAGTGTATTGTCTGCTTTTACTTCTTAAAGGCAACAGACTATGTGAAAGTTTTAAAGCAGTCTTGCCAGTTCAGAGCGGTCACGTCTGTAACATTGTTTTTCCTCATAAATGCGAAGTAGCCTATAGCTATACGTTTCAATACATGTATTTTCTGAGAATTTTTATTTCAAGTTTTGACTGCAAATGTCATGTCCATAATGCTGGACTTCCCCAATTTTAAATTTTATTTTTTTTTATTTACGATTTTATTTGTAGAAAAAGACAAAAGGGACAATACATATTAATGAACATTTTTCACAAATGTAAATATGCCAGATTATAGCCATAGGCTAATTTCCATCTGCAGACCCCCAAGCAGGTAGATGTTACACAAATACATACAGACACACTATGCACAGGCTATATACAGAAGCAAGGACAGTGATCAGTGATCAATAACAGTGATCACAACATATTAGGCCAAGCCATATTACACTGACCCCTTTTACACCACCTATACTATACTAACTCCTATTACACAACCCATTTCATACAAATAATTCTATCTTTAATTTTATAAAACACTAACTCTATTTTACATCAGATATATAGACTACTGTTTACTCAACATGCTCACATATTTGTGTGCCCCTCAACCATACTTTTAAACGACTCCTAAAAATAGGAAAACTTGTGCTTTCCCTCAATGACTGAGGAATACTATTCCAGGAGCTCACCCCCTGTTATGATAGAGCATTCTGTGAAAAAGTGGTTCGCCTAAACGGCAAGTCACAGTCCCCTCTCATAGTGGCTCTAGTTACTCGAGACCCGACAGCACTGATAGACTTTTGTTTGATAAAATCACTTAATGGTGGAGGCGCCAGACCATGTATAACCTTATAGATTAGACAGGCTGATTTAAAAAATTTGAAATTCGCTAAATTTAAAAACTTATATTTATCAAGAATATTACAATGATGATATGATGAAGGTTTCTTGTCTAATAGTTTCAGTGCTCTTTTGTAGCATACTTCAATTGGTCCAACAGCAGCATAACTCGTATAAGACCAAGTTGTGATACAGTACCCAATATGAGCCAGAATCATAGAGTGCAAGAACGTGATCGCTGCTGCATCTGTTAATGATGTACGAATCTGTTTAAAGTTCCGTAAGTTAACATTTACAGTTTTCACAACTTTTTTGACGTGTTTTTTAAAAGTTAATTTAGAGTCTATCAGAACTCCCAGATACCTAAATTCCTCAACATTAATTAGTTCTTGTCCACCCAAGCAAACTTTTACTTTGGCCACAGTTGTTTTAGGTTTACTAAAAAACATTGATACAGTCTTTTTAACATTAAGACACAAGCATGAATCATTCAGCCATTTTTGCAAATAATTTATCCTCAACTAGTTTTGTGGTGTAGGTCTACGTATTTTATAATGTTAACTTCAAATAATACTAATAGCCTAATTTAAAGATAAGGCAGCATTGGATCTGGACGGTAAGGAGAATAACGCTGGAGTTGGAAGAGGTGTGTCGAGATTCTGTAGGTTCGTGAATCGCGATTTCGGTTTCTTATTGCATATCGTTACAGCCCCAAAGTTAAGTTCAACTTAGTTATTTTGGTGAAAGTAACTCAAAAGTAATACATGAGTAATGTAACACATTACAATTCTGAGACAGTAATATTGTAAGGTAATGAATTACTTTTAAATAACAGTAACAAGTAATACCTAATTTATTACAGTTTGGAAGTAACTTGCACAACTACTGTATATAATTGAGTGTCGTAAGCATAACAGTGGAAATTAATTCCATGTTTTCTTATAATATTATCAAGTGGCAGCATATATATATTGAGAATAGCAGAGGGCCTAACACCGATCCTTGCGGCACTCCATAGTCTAGTGACGTTATCTTTGATTTTTCCCCATTTCAACAGACAAAATGATAACGGTCCGATAAGTTCGATCTAAACCAGCTTAATGCCTGTCCCTGAACACCAGTGTAGTTAGTCGATCCAAGAGTATTTTATGATCTAGTGTCGAACGCAGCGCTAAGATCAAGTAGGACTAGTATTGAGATACAGCCTTGGTCAGAAGCTAAAAGTAAATCGTTTGTTATTTTAACTAGCGCAGTTTCTGTGCTATGATGCGGTCTGAATCCTGACTGGAATTTTTCATAGATAACATTTTCTTGCAAGAAAGAGCACAATTGAGCAGACACAATTTATTCAACTATTTTAGACATACATGGAAGATTTGAGATTGGTCTGTAATTTGCTAGGTTATTTGGATCTGATTGCAGTTTCATAGTGGGTTTTATTACTGCCAGCTTGAATATTCTTGGAACATGACTTAAAAATAAAGACGAGTTAAGAATATTAAGAGGCTTTTCCATCATTCACAGGTAACACTTCTTTCAGTAGTTTAGTGGGAATTGGATCTAATAAACGTGTTGTTGGTTTAGATGCAATGATAAGTTTATTTAGCTCTTCTTGTCCTAGCGGTGTAGTTGTTCTGGAGGGGCCATAATTGAGGCTGAACCATAAAATATTTTACATTTCAATTGTGTTTCTGATGCTTTCTATTTTCTCAGTGAAGAAATTCATAAAATCATCACTACTACACTGTAACGGAATATTTTGCTCTAGTGATGTTTGTTTATTTGTTAGTCAAGCCATGGTGTTAAATAAAAACCTTGCATTATTTTGGTCATTTAGTTTGCCGAGATGCTCAGCCCTGTATCTTGAATAAAGTCAAGACGCAAAAATATTAAATCTGCTCATATAATAGTAGCAACTTTTTAAATTGATTTAAGATTTGTGTCTATCCAGTAGAATTTGGATACTAATACTATTATTGTTCACTTGGATGATGAATTATGTTTGTCCTTTTTAGGCACTGTATTTTAATTGTTACAATTAATTTGGAGGTTTGGTAGTATTATTAGCTTTAAATACTGTTAATGAGTTGTTTTTAAATTTGATGATACTTGATTTAGATGTTTGGGTTGTGTGTAAGTTTGAGAAGTGTGTGGAATGTATTTTTTATACGCGTATTTCATATTTCATATGGAAAAACAGAAAACATACTTTTCACTATAAAACAAAAACACTACACAATGCAATACGTGACTAAAAACACCTGTGAAAAATCAATATGGAAATTGTTCATACTAACAGTACATTAAAGGGATAGTTCACTTTGAAATGAATTTTTGGTATGTTTTAGCTTACATCAAGGACATCCAAGATGTAGGTCTTTGTTTCCCCAGTAGTATATTTTTAGGTCAAACCGTTCTTGTCTGACAGTCATATAATGCAGGTCTATGGTCACCACCTCAAAGAGCATGCACAGAGAAGTCCAAATTGATTTACAAGACTTACATGATTTAATGACTCGTAAATGTAAGTACATACTGATGGCCTAAGACACGAACCGAGCATTTTGTGTGAGAAAACGAACAGTATTTATATCGTTTTTACCTCATGTAACCACAGCCACGTTCATGTGATCTGAGGGTGTGGGTGCTTTGTGGCTGTGGTAAGCCCTATTTGTACAGGCTGTTTTATAATGTTGTCTCTAACTGCCACTTATTTTGTGTCTGCATACACTGAACGGAGACATGTACTCACAATTTGCAGCTATTCGTGATTAAAATTCAAGAAGTTATGTAAGAGAATGAAAAAAAATACTCATGTCTCTGACTTAAGTCTTAGTCACCTGCTGCTACTGTTAAAAAAAATCCAAGATGGATTTTTTTTTTTTTTCAAGAACGTATCTATTTATGTTTTTTTTTTTTCTTTGGATGTTCTGTTTACTCACTCAGGAGATTCACCCTGTCTAGTTGTGGGCGAAAAACAGCCTCGTGTGGGTTGAGAAAGTTTGCTCCGGCCCAAACAGAGTCGCGTCAAGCCGCTCGCTCACTGTGAGTCACAATGTGGCAGATGTGATTGGTTATAATAAGTGCCATAAAAACATATTCCTCACCCTTGACCTTTACACCACTGAAAGAAAGGGGAACAGACACCGTGTACACTAAGAGCCATTTCCTCTCCAGTTAACCATTTCAACCGTGAATTTTGTAAGCACCCGCCACACTACCATTTATCGAGGAGAATACATAATTATCTTTTTGTTTACTTTAATAAAGAGGCATCCAAGTGCTCCAGCCTCAAGCACACACATACACTCTCAAACACTAGAAAAAAATGGCCAAAAACAGGAATAATGATATTATCCCATTCACATGGCATAATTAAAACATTAATAAGTATTCTTTTAACTAACCTAACTGCTATGCAAATGCAAGTTATTGTTCGAGTTGCGGAACACAGAGATTTTACCCCCTTTCAGCTTACGGGCCATTGAAAGTTCATGCTATTTTGAATGTGATGTGATGGTTCTGTTTAATTTCAAGAGGTACTTATCTCAAAGTCAACATCTTACCTCTGTTTTCCATGATGCTACGCTTCGCCACCTTTATTAGTTGGTAGCCAGGCAACCAGAAGAGCGTGGCTTTATAGCAAATGGATGGATTGGGGATGCGGTGAGCCCAAGCTGGACCTGGAGCCCTGACCTTGACAGCCACATTGGCTCTCTTTTCTCTTCCTGCTTTGGAAGGTGTCACCGATAAACGTTACCTTGTCTCGGCAGGTGTGCCAGTATGGAGAGGCTCATGGCACTGACGGGGGTCACCAGCCCCACCCTGTTACCCCCATTTATTTAAATAATAGCCCATTAGGTGTTGGCCAATGAGAATGTGGCAGCCTGTGACCTGTAGATAAAAGAAATAATTGCCTCATGGCGAGACATGGTGCTGCATACAGTACTTCTGCTATAGTTTTGCAGAACAGCAGGCCTGGAGCATATGGCGCTGCTGCCACTAGATGGCAGCAGTACGGCCGCTCCGGCAGGGCACTGGTGGCATCACTCCAGTGTCTTCTCATTGGCCAGTGGGTCCATTCTTAGCTTCCCAACAGCATATGATGCCAGCTTCCCATATAGTGTGCATAGGAGATATACAGTATAGTTAAGAAGTTCTTAAGTTGTTCTCCAACACTATGCAAGCTTAAGGCCTCTACAGACATTTCCCCAGAGGTGGACAAAGTACACTCCTCCATTATGGAAAGTAGAGATAATACTAGTCAAATATTACTCTGTAACAAGTGAAAGTTGTAAAAGTAATATTCGTATAGTAAAATTCTTAAATATCAAATGTAATTGTCCTTTTCACCGCATTTTTTTATTTTTGCTGTATTAATGCATGCTGTGCCATTATGGTGGTTTAAGCCAGTTAGTGATTCTCTATCCAACATGACTACCTTTGAACTCATTTAAATACTTTTTTAAAAATTACAAAGTCCTTTAAATTGAAAAAAAAAAGTTTCTATGTTGTGTTTATTGGACAAGATTATTCTATAAAACATATTTCTGAAAGGACTTGATGTTATTAGCCCAACTCCGTTTCTGCATGCAAACTAATGCCATTGTCGAATCTTACCTCAGCGTTAATGATTTATCCAAGGCAAGGGCAAATCCTAAATAATCATTTGACCGACCGTTCTTCATACTGAAACTTTAGCTCTAAAAGCACAGACGAATTCCATTTCAAGCTTTCACCAGAAATCAGATGTGTACATACCTTAATGCACTTCCAAAGGTTGGACGGCAAGTTTTTGAAGGCTGTGATGTGGTTCGTTTTAAGCAAACAAAGCAAACAATTTTCTCTCTAAAATCTTTAATCTTTTCAGAATACTGAAACATATTTTCAAAGTTACAAAAAAAAAAACATCTTCCATTATGACATCTACTGTTCAAAAAATGCTGGGAAATCGATAAACTTCACATGACCCAACAAAAGTTATTACTGGTATAGGCTATCTGCAAAATAATAATAATAATTTAAAAAAATCCCATCTTAGAGAATTAAAAAAAAAAACCTAGAGAACTTTGACCTTTTGGGGACTTTTTCAAATGTAATGAAGTTAAAGGCATACTTCACCTCTGGAAAGATGAATGTGCATTGAAAATGGGTCATTTATGTAGAAGAAATGTGAAATTATTTTTGAATTTGGAGCTTCCTAGACTGAAAAAATCCAGAAAATATAGTTTTGGCTTATGTGGATAAAAGACAACAACTCCCAGAATGCACTTGCTTCGCTGCCCTAGGAGGCCACGCCTACTGATAACAGAGCGCAGTCGTTAAACAACAAGTCTAGGCTACTAGTGAGTCTCCGTGATGACTCTGCCCGAAAATGTGTTTCAAGATCGCCCAAAATGTCCGGGATTCGGCTTTTGCGTTCTACAGTCGCCATTTATTATGTTTACGAGCGGGACGAGTGAGCGCCGCGGGAGAACGGCGCGAGGACAGTGGCGTGATTACCGATGAGCGACACCTGTGAGACGCACCGGTCTCATATCTCTCACGGAGGAGCGGGAATTTTCTTAGCAATGTTAAAACGCACGTGATCAACCGATCACTTGTTTAGTGTTCACGTAAACACTACATTCAGATTCACCAATCGGAATGAATTCAGTTAGACTGGAACAAAAGGTGTGCATGTAAACAATGAATGGCGACTGCGGAAAGCAAAAGCTAAATCCCGGACATCGAAGGCCGGACATGTACGTGAAAAAGAGGATGGTAACCCCGACTACTCAGCTTTCTCCACATAACAAGAGCCTGCTAGTTTACAGTAGCTTCCAAAAAAAGATGGCTGACACTATGTGTTCATTCTGTGAGTGAGATCCACTCTCTATGGGCGGGTTGAGAACATGCGGGACAGACCGTACTACTGACTGTAGTCTTTAGCATCTGGCCAAAAAATCCTCAGATGATGTGAAATGACAATTTTTGCTTCATCGGAGGATTTTTTCTAGACAAAAAATACAGGAGGATATGAGGTGGTAAGCATGGTAATTCAAAAATACTACAGGTTTTCTACTAATATAAAGTTTAATGCTAAATCCGTAAGTATCCCTTTTAAGTCATAATTTTCCAGGGAAAAAATAACATACTCAAGTAAAGATACTCAAAAAAGTGTACTTTGTTACTGTCCACCTCTGCATTTCCCCCAAATGTACTCTAATAATCTTTATAGCTTTGGGAAAACCCTGTGCATCCATAGGCACTGCTTGATGTCGTTAATGCTATTTGCAAATTCCAGATGGATAAAGTCTCCTTTATTTATGTAGCACTTCAAACGATACAGATTTTTTTCAAAGCCTATCGGTGGTAAACAAGAAAATACTGATCATAAGTGTCCATCACAGCATTCCTGTTTTTTAGCTAAAACAAATGATATGTACCTGTTAACTCTAACAATGTTTATTCAAACAGAGCAAATGCCTAATTAAAAGCCATGGAATATATTTCATTCCATTCTAGGTTTGTTATAGTTATTTTAATTAAACTATTTAATGCTATCTCGCCATTTGAAATGTGCAAAATTCTTTCTTTTAAAAACCCTTGATCATTTGTTTTAAATCATCTCAAATGGCGAGATAAACACGGAGAGCTATAAATAAAACAGAGGTTAGTAATCTGTTCATGAAACCTTATTTTAATAAGCATGTCCCCATTCTAAGGAGCTTTTTACAATTAACATTTGGTAACATTGGATTGCGCAGTACAAAAAGTTATATTGTAGAAATTGTCAAAAGACAAAAGGGTTTTATAACCACTTTTTTGTCCTACAAATCAAAGCTTAAGAGTGTTTTCCATTATTGAACACTAAATGTTGTGTTTATATATATATATTATATATATATATATATATATATATATATATATTATATTGCGTATATGTTATACGCAAAAAAAAAGAGATGGGCAATTAAGGTTGCTTGGGGGTTTTGTGTGTGTGTGTGTGTGTGTGTGCCCTTGACATTTTATTTTTCAATAGATATCATCTTATAAAAGCACCTTTTCACTTGTTACAGAATGGAGATGCAAATCTTATTCCCTTTCTAAATGGATTTCCATCTTTCATTTCAAATTGTCATCTTGACCGCTTTTGAGGAAAGTTTCACCTCCTCACAAAAAAAGCTAATTGCCCTCAAAAGCAGAGTAGAAAGAGTATATTTACAGAATAATTATCCTGAAATATGGCTGCCCATCTGTGGAGAGGACATTGAATTTTTTTGCTTTTCTTTTCTTTTTTGGGATGTGTTAATTAAAGGCTTCAGAAAACACAGATGGGTAACGTGTGTCTCTAGGGTGATGTATGGTTCAAGGAGAGCCTTACAACCTCCTTAAAACCATGTTTTTTTTTTGTACGTCTGTTCTACCTGGAGAAGAGCTGGAGCGTACCCTAGTCTCAAAAGAGAAGAACCTTTAACTGCCTTACATACAGACTCAAGAGTGTGAGAAAGAGCGGGAGTGTTAATAATGATTACCATGTGCACATGACGAGTCTACAGAATCTACGGTAGAAGCTTTGTGGATATGACCACTATATGCCATATTATAACAATCTTCTACAAAAACAATTTCAAGATTGTGAATCAATACCAGTCCTTAAAGGGGTCTTTGATTATGATTTAACTTTTTTAATTTTAGTTAGTGCGTAATGTTGCTGTTTAAATATAAACAACATCTGCAAAGTTATGACACTCAAAGTTCAATGCAAAGGGAGATTATTATTATTTACAGAAATAGCTTTTTAAGAACTACAATAAACGGCAATATAACATGCTTGTGCTTCTTCCCAGGTAATCACAAACCCTAAAATGTACATAAACCTATCCCCGGAAACACGCAACAAAGTGATCGTTTTCATCACTGCGATCGCTGTTTTTTACACCCCGAAAAAGTTTGTCCTAAGGCTGACGAACTTAGAGAGGTTAACATTTCTTTTTAACACTGTTCCTGAACATTATAACCTCCAAGTTTGTCATGGGCATTTTACGGAGACCAGCTTCCGGAAGAGAAGAGTGTACAATTCAGGCTATAGCAAACAAAAAGATAAAGATTTCACATAGTGATATTGCGTAAACCTTCTGTGTTGCACGTTACACGCAGGCTCACTGTCGGCCGACGCTGGTCATGTGTGTGATGCACACACATGTACAACTTAGAAGCTTTGTGTAGTTTCACTACGTGAAATCATGAGGCCCACATAAGGAAATAAATAGTTGAATATAGTCATTATTTTTGGTTGTTTTTTGCGCACAAAAGTATTCTCTTATCGCTTGATTGAGCCACTATAGTCACTCGGACCATTTTAACTATGTCTTTCATAACTTTTGGGCCGGCCAGGGGTGCGTTTCCCGAAAGTATCGTTAGCCAACTATGGTAGCTAGTTCCGTCGTTACCAATAGAGGTCAATGGAAATTGCGACCAACTTGCGACCATAGTTAGCTAACGAACGATGCTTTCGGGAAATGCACCCCAGGTTCAATCCTTTTAAGAAGCCAATGAGGAGTGATCCAGCTCTCAGATTTCATCAAAAATATCTTAACCCTATAGCATAGTTTTGCCCTCAGGCAACAGAAAGTTTTCTTAAGCCCTATGTTCAGTAAATTTTTCTTTAAATGATTGCAACCAATTAGAAAGTAGGAAAAAGTATCAAAGAACAGTCCAATAAGGTTTGGGAGTCAACATCAAGCACCATTTAAAGGTGGGACGTCCTTTTCTGGCAGATGGTCACAGGAGCACATGTTGTGAGTTGACTGTACATAAAAAATATGTGTGTGTGTGTGTGTATGAAGGTGTAGAGAAGCCTTCTGGCAGGTTGTATTACGTTTTCTTATTTTTTATGTTCAAAAATTCAGATTTTCGTTTTGTTGCCTCAAGGCAACATTGTGCGATAAGGGGTACTTTATAAGGACGTTTTGAACAATACTTTACAATGGCAAATAATGTGTTACAAGAAGGGAAGATGCAGGGTTCCTGGGTACACAGGAACACCCAAAGTCACCAAATTGACACCAACAGAAAGGAACCATCTACAAACTGTTCCCACAAAGTTTTGAGCATGACATTGTCCAAAATATCTTGGTATGCTGAAGCATTAGGAGTTCCTTTCACTGGACCTATGGGGCCAAACTCAACCCCTGAAAAACAACCCCGCACCATAATTCCCCCTCAACAAAACATTACACTTGTCAAAATGCAGTCAGGCAAGTATTGTTCTCCTGGCAACTGCCAAATGTCAGTGAGATCGCCAAACAGAGAAGCGTGATTCGTCACTCCAGAGAACACGTCTCCACTGCTCTAGAGTCCAGAGGCGGCATGCTTTACACCACTGCATCCAACGGTTTGCATTGCGCTTGTTGATGTAAGGCTTGGATGCAGGTGCTCGGACATGGAAACCCATTCCATGATGCTTTCTAAGCACTAGTGTTCAGCTAATCTGAAGGCCACACAAAGATTGGAGGTCTGTAGCTATTGACACTGCAGAAAGTTGGCGACTTCAGTGCACCTCAGGATGCGCTGACCCCGTTCTGAGTTGCTGTTGTTCCCAATTGCTTCCACTTTGTTATAATACCACTAACAGTGACCGTGGAATATTTAGTAACTCTCATTTGGCCCTTGAAACGGTTTAAGTCCATTGAAGTCCATCATATGGAGAAAATCCTGGAATGTTTTCATCAAAAACCTTAATTTCTTTTCGACTGAAGAAAGAAAGACATGGCCATCTTGGATGACACAGTGGTGAGTAAATTATCAGTAAAAGTTTTTTTTTTTTTTTTTAAGTGAACTACTCTAAAGGAATACTCCACCGTTTTTCATATTAAGCTATGTTATTCCCTTAACTAAGACGAGTTGATACATACCTCTGTCGTCTCAGTGTGTGAACTCAATCACTCTGGTGCGCGAGACACTTTGATATAACTTAACTAGCCCAGTTCATTCAATATGGGCCAAGCAGAGAAGTGACCAAACACCTCCACGTTTTCCCTATTTAAATACAGTTAAACGAGTAGTGTAACTCGACCTAGGACGGTGACACAAAATAAAACATGCTTTTCTAAGCGTGTAAAATGGATAACTAAATTGTATGGCGGAGTACCACAGCAAGTGCTTGGGAGCACTTCAACTTGGTGTATATATATCTATGGACTCGGCGCAGTAATATCATCACTCTGGAGAGTGAGAGGGGGAGAGGACTTTTCACGAGTGACGATATTACTACGCCGAGTCGAAGTGCTCCCAAGCACTTGCTGTGGTATTCCACCATACAATATACACTCACCGGCCACTTTATTAGGTACCCCATGCTAGTAACGGGTTGGACCCCCTTTTGCCTTCAGAACTGCCTCAATTCTTCGTGGCATAGATTCAACAAGGTGCTGGAAGCATTCCTCAGGGAGTTTGGTCCATATTGACATGATGGCATCACACAGTTGCCGCAGATTTGTCGGCTGCACATCCATGATGCGAATCTCCCGTTCCACCACATCCCAAAGATGCTCTATTGGATTGAGATCTGGTGACTGTGGAGGCCATTTGAGTACAGCGAACTCATTGTCATGTTCAAGAAACCAGTCTGAGATGATTCCAGCTTTATGACATGGCGCATTATCCTGCTGAAAGTAGCCATCAGAAGTTGGGTACATTGTGGTCATAAAGGGATGGACATGGTCAGCAACAATACTCAGGTAGGCTGTGGCGTTGCAACGATGCTCAATTGGTACCAAGGGGCCTAAAGTGTGCCAAGAAAATATTCCCCACACCATGACACCACCAGGCAGGATGGATCCATGCTTTCATGTTGTAGACGCCAAATTCTGACCCTACCATCCGAATGTCGCAGCAGAAATCGACACTCATCAGACCAGGCAACGTTTTTCCAATCTTCTATTGTCCAATTTCGATGAGCTTGTGCAAATTGTAGCCTCAGTTTCCTGTTCTTAGCTGAAAGGAGTGGCACCCGGTGTGGTCTTCTGCTGCTGTAGCCCATCTGCCTCAAAGTTCGACGTACTGTGCGTTCAGAGATGCTCTTCTGCCCACCTTGGTTGTAACGGGTGGTTATTTGAGTCACTGTTGCCCTTCTATCAGCTCGAACCAGTCTGGCCATTCTCCTCTGACCTCTGGCATCAACAAGGCATTTCCGCCCACAGAACTGCTGCTCACTGGATGTTTTTTTCTTTTTCGGACCATTCTCTGTAAACCCTAGAGATGGTTGTGCGTGAAAATCCCAGTAGATTAGCAGTTTCTGAAATACTCAGACCAGCCCTTCTGGCACCAACAATCATGCCACGTTCAAAGTCACTCAAATCACCTTTCTTCCCCATACTGATGCTCGGTTTGAACTGCAGGAGATTGTCTTGACCATGTCTACATGCCTAAATGCACTGAGTTGCCGCCATGTGATTGGCTGCTTAGAAATTAAGTGTTAACGAGCAGTTGGACAGGTGTACCTAATAAAGTGGCCGGTGAGTGTAGTTATCCACTTTAAACGCTTAGAGAAGCGCAACGTTTTATTTTGTGTCACCGTCCTAGGTCGAGTTACACTACTCGTGTAACTGTATTTAAATAGGGAAAATGTGGAGGTGTTTGGTCGCTTCTCTGCTTGGCTCATATTGAATGAACTGGGCTAGTTAAGTGCGATCAAAGTGTCTGAGGTATGTATCAACTCATATTAGTTAAGGGAATAACATAGTTTAACATGAAAAAGCGGTAGAGCATCTCTTTAAAGTGACAACTTTGCACCCGTTTACCCCTGCCTAAAAGGTTCATAGTACATATTACTTCTCTAAGGTAGTAATATGTACCTTTAGGGATAGATTTAGTATAAATAGTCATTTTATCGGTACTACCCTTGGTTGTTGTACCCATAAAGGTTTTTTTTTTTACATTTTTCTTTATTTAATTGAAATTAGTCATTGATAAAAGCTTAAGTTCTATGTATTTGTGCTGTTTGAGCTATTTGACCAATGTTAAAACTATAAAAATACAGAAATGTTGAAGTGCAGAATAGTCTGGTCTGATCTTAGCAAATACTCTGTCTTTCTTTATCTGTTTTTATCTGCAGTTTGAAGTCTCCTTTTTTCTAACACACCAATTTTAAGTCTTTGAGTCTCTACTGATGAGCTGAAGAGGTGTGTTTGATTGGGGAAGCATACCATATCTGCACGATTGGGCAGCTCCAGAAACATGGTTGAGAACCATTGCATTACATCAATAATCAATTCTTCTTTCAACAATTGTCTAACTTGACCCTTTTTTGCGCGTAGCTGCCAGCTGGATGAATTCAATGTTATAAATGAAAGCTTTAAAATACAAGCACGATAACGATATCAGATGTCACTGCACATTTCTCTTTGTTTTGCATTACTACCTACATTTTATACTTTCTCTTCTGTGCCAAGAGATGAAGGCCTCAACATTGCACATAACTGCATTGTTGCTTCATTCAAAAGCTCTTTATTTCTATTCTGCTCTAAGGTCTTCAAGATGTTCAGTATTGTTGATATAGCTAGAGTAATTCCAGGTTCAGACTACACAATATTCTTGTCTATTACTAGTCAGTGTAATAGTAATAGTTCTTGTCCTGTCATGGACAAAAAACATGTCAGACTACACGTTGCTTCCCGACCAATCATCACTTGTTGTCTTTAACGACGTGCATGATGTCATTGAGAGGGTAGTTTTAGCGACTGACTTCCAGAAACAAGAATGTAAACAAACATGCTACCGAAGTGTTGTGTTAGCTAATGCTAATTCCAGTACTAATTGGGATGCTGAAGCACCACCACTATCACTCGCTAGCATTTATCTTTTTCCGTTTCATATAGTCCCCTCAAGGGAACACAATAAAAGCAGGAATATTGTCATAGGTCCACAAACCTTTCCTCTACTGCATAATTCCACCTAGCGGCACCAATACCATCATCTCTCTTTCGTTTTTCTCCATGTCTAAAAGCTATGTACAGAAGAGCTTCTGTTCTTATATTGGTCAATGCCACAGATGTGATGGAACCTGTCGAGGAGGAACAAAAAAATGAAACATGCCAGACTTCCTGTCGTAATGTTGTGAAATGCCGCAGATCTGGCTTCGTTTGTCACCCATTGACACACTATACAAGATAAAACAATTGATTCGTTCATCGCGACACTCTGAACCCAGCACAACCATGACAACACTCTCTTGGTAATAACATTCAAGACCACAGGATATATCTTACAGAAATGTGACAACTGACTGCTAAACTAAAGCGTGAAGTTCTACAGGCTACACTCTAAAGTGGATATTTTTAAGGACCCACTCATACCACAAGGCAAAAGGCAACATCTTAAAGGAGAACACTGGTCAATTTTAACATTGAGCTAATTTTTAACATTTAGCTCATTAAAGTCCCCGTGAATCGGAAGTTGCAAACGACTTTTCTCCAGTGCTGTGACGTATTTCCAAGTGAAACAGAATATTGAACAGAAGGCAGGGTTTTACTCTAGCACTCTTCCTCTCCATCTCTTGCTCATAGTAGACTAACGGTTTGAGGGGAGTAGTTAAGCGTTTTCCCAAACCAAGCAGTCAAACCTACGTCATCAGAAAAAAAGAAACCATTCCAGACCAGAAGTAACTTTTCAGATTTTGATTAAAGATTACCATGGTAAAATTTTATATATATATATATTTACTTGCACAACTTAATTGTTCACCACAAGACTAGTAATATGTGCTAACAAAGTAAATAGGGTCCATTTTGATTTCACAGGGACTTTAAGAGTGACCACGGTCAATCTGACTGCAGTAGATGTGAAAGATAATAAAAATGGTTAATTCAGCCAGCTCACATACCTGTATTTACTCCCTGTTTTCGGTTGAAGCCCAAAGTAGTCGATTGTCGAGCAAAAATATTATGGCTAACTCTGCTTCATACTGTACATATTATTGTTGCAAACCTATATGAGTTTCCTGTATACAAATGAATATATTTTGAAGAACGATTGGAACCAAACAGTTATTTGACACCATTGACTTCCATAGGAGAAAAAAAAAATTTATTAATTTCCGATCATCCATCCATCCCTTTTCTATACCTGTGTACAGACTACAGACCACCTACGTAATATTTACCGTCTCCGTCCCTTTCTTTCAAATAGTTATACTGCAGTTCTTATTCACGCACCGGTCACTTTACGTAGACTACTGTAATGCTATTCTCACAGGTAGGGATGGGCAACGATGAATCTCGATTAATCGTTAGCAAAATAAAAGTTTGTGTTTACATAATATATGTGTGTGTAGTGTGTATAATTAATTTTTATATATAAATACCCACACATGCATGTATATATTTAAGAAAAATGTGTTATTAATATGTCAAATATTTATATTTATATATAATATTAATTATGTATAAATATATATAAAGTACATGCAAATATTTCTTAAATATATACATGCATGTGTGTATTTATATATACAAATTAATTATACACACTACACGCACATATATTATGTAAACACAAACTTTTATTTTGCTAACGATTAATCGCGATTAATCGTTGCCCATCCCTACAGGTGTTCCATCCAAATTGCTACATAAGCTTCAGTCAGTTCAGAATTCTGCAGCTCGTGTTCTATCTAGAACACCTTGAGCACATTTCGCCAGTTCTCCAGCAACTGCACTGGCTTCCAGTAAAGTACAGAGTTGAATTCAAGATCCTGCTACTTACTTATAAGGCACTCCTTAATCTTGCAACCTATTACCTTTCACAACTTCTCCATGTTTACACTCCTTCGCGTGCTCTCAGATCTTCATCTTCAATTTCTCTTGTGGTACCTCAGATTCAACTTACCACCATGAGTGCCAGATCTTTTAGTTATGCTGCCCCCCGCCTATGGAACTCTCTTCCCCCTGATGTTCGCAATAGCGACTGCTTGTCAACTTTTAAAATGAATCTTAAAACATATCTTTTTATACAAGCTTTTTTATAACATGTTGTATTGTTTTCCTTTTAATGCACTTTATTTGTATGTGGCTTGTTTGTTGTGTATATTGTCTTATGTAGTGACTTGTTTATTGCTTGTGAGGTGACCTTGGGTGTTATGAAATGCGCCATTAAATAAAATGCATTATTATTATTATTGCAACTATGACTGCAAACTAAGCAACTAAAGTGGTGCAACAGACTTCGTACTGTAATATTATATATCCTGTATTAACTGCACATCTTTGTCAGGAGCAACAGGAGTGACCGTTGGTAAGCAGCTCTACCCATTTAAAAAATATTCTCTTGGTCGCACCTCCTGTTTCTTAAGCTATGACCCTTCGTGCTCATCTCAGATACTCGAAACGCCAGTGTCAGGCAGCATCACTTAAATCACTTTCTCTTTGAACACTTACTTCCATGAATCTCTTCACCACAGAAACCCTATTCATCTGACCTGGAATCTCCAGAAACTATTAACGGGATGGTGTTTTAAAGAACCAAATAAAAAGGCACCTTTTTAGTGAAGAGCAGTAGCCATTACAACCAGGCAAAAGTAAAGAGTGGACAACTCCCAGGCAGAGGATCTTCGTTTGTTCTGAAAAATGCACAGGGCTGCCCTGGTGTTAATTAAACATTTTTCCCAAAAGTGCATCCTTGGCTGAGAACGAATGAAGCATTTATGTTTGGAGAAGCATTCTCTCTCTATGAGCGACCCTCCTCAAGTGGTTGATATATCAAAACTTGAACTGATAGATACAAGAATAGCATGCCATTGGTGTCTTTATGTGCCCCGTCCAGCTCATTTGAAGTGTTTCAGTCATCAGGCTTTGGCAAGGGATATATCTTAATAGCTTGACCACAAGGGTCTATCATCTCCATTCTTGCTCTGAAGGTCTTTGAGGGAGCCCTCTGAGTGGTCATAATAGGGCTCCCACCGCACAAAGATTCACAACAGGATGAGAGAAAAGGATTTTTGTACCGGCAAAGAGCTTCATGAATACATTGCTAGTCAAACCAGCTACTTTAGATTAATATGGAATCTGAAAGGAGTGATGAGTCCAATTTATTTATGTGTATTCGTCACACTGTGGCATTGCTCTCAAGAGCAAGGATAACACGAGGCTAATCTCAGTCTTTTACCCGTAGAGTGGGGGCCAACAAAAACCTGTGGTAATGTATTCCTCCACTGATTGATGGTCGCTCCCTCCGTATTTAACAAAACCATCATTGTGATGGAAGGATTCTAGGCCGCCTACAATAAAATCTTTAAGACTCTTTTCAGATGTCTGTAAGAATACAGGAGTTAGTTTCAGAAGATGCTTCACCATCATCATCCCTGCGTTAAACATTACTGAAGAAATAAATAAAATTGATTTTATTTGTGCAGGCCTACATATTGTGAGAGATAAATAACATATACATTTGTCTTTTAAATGCAAATTAGATCCTGTGATAAAATGTATTATATTAAGACCTTTTTAATTAAGGCAACAACAACAAAAAAGTTAATTAGCAAAATGTGCCTTTTCTCCCATTGCCATCCGTTATTGTAGATGCTAGTTTCTTTGCTAAATTTAAGCTTTTTCCAAGGATATGCAACATGCATATCCTTGGCAAAAGGTATCTTAAATGTAGTGAACTATAAAGTATTAACCGGCTCTACTGTAACATTTATAAAGCTATTTCTTTATTACAACCAAATAAAATGTAGGCTAAAGTTCATGAATTGTATTGCTGTTTTATTTCATATATGATCACAATGACGCCTGTTATCTAAATGAAGCACCAGACAAAGTATTACTCTTAGTATTAGCCATGTTAAATATGTAAGCCATAGTTAGCCTACTACTAAGGTTTAACTTATTTATTACGTCTCCCAAATAATTATCAATTACCCATATTCGGAATGACTTTATTGAAAGCACACTCTGATTAGCGTTGAAATGGGACTTGACCAGACGCTTTAAGCCATGCAAGCTACCGATCCAAAAATGTATGTCATGGGTTCACACCTCAGGCCATTTTTACATTTAGTATTAAGATGTGTTTTGATCAATCGGATCACAATAATGAGGGAGACACGATCCCGTCTGGCTAGCGCTTCCCGTAATGTTTACGCTTTAGGTAAGTATAGCGCATTCAACTACACGAGAGTCTACACTACCAAAGCAATGCCTCTGGAAGTGGTCGAAACATGTTGATCCCTATTTACGCCTGTAAATCTAGTGTCATCCACTTGTGATGTGATAGACCAAAAACACATCTTAAAGGGATACTCCACCCAAAAATGAAATTCTGTCATCATTTACTCACCCTCAAGATGTTGCAAACCTGAATTTCTTTCTTCTGCTCTACACAAAGGAAGATATGGAAGATTTCTCCTATGGAAGTCAATGGTGCCAAACAACTGTTTGATTACAATCGTTTTTCAAAATATCTTCTTTTGTATACAGGAAACTCATACAGGTTTGCAACATCTTGAGTGCGAGTAAGACCCCATTTACACCTGGTATTTAAGACCCCATTTACACCTGGTATTAAAATGCGATCTGTATCCAGATAAGTTATCCGGATAATAAGTGTTCTGATCTCACCTTTGCGTTTACACCTTGTATTTTTAATGCGTCCTCTTTATCCACATTGAGTTCGGATCTCTGTTCTCCAGAGTGACACCTGTGCGTGAGCACTGAGGTGACGGGATATCAGCTGTAGTTTGTCAACAAGGCAGGTAATGGACGCGAATAGCGCGTCAGGCGCGAGTGATTTCAATGTTAAGTCAATGCAAAGAAGCGTTACACGTGTAAAAAATTCCTGCGGCGCGAATGAGAAGTTGTTCGACTATATCCGCGAGAAGTTGCGGCCTCTGCTGTCACGGGGAAATACTCTGTGGAGAAGAGAGTTGCAGCTGCGCTTTATGCCACAGGGTCTGGACAATCTCTCGTCTTTGAGATAAATACAGCAACTGTATGCCACGGATTCTACCAGGATGACGTTTGGAAGGTAAGAATGCGATCACGTTGTACGGATTGCGTTTACACCTTGTAAAGATCTGAACACAATGCAAGCCAGACTACCTCCAGATGTGGTCAGGCAGATCCGATCACAATCCGATCACAACGCGTTTACACCTTGCATTAACATGCATTTTTTATTATCCGGATAACTTATCTGGATACAGATCGCATTTTAATACCAGGTGTAAACGGGGTCTTTGACAGAATTTTCATTTTTGGGTGGAGTATCCCTTTAATACCAGGTCTAAACAGGGCCTAAAATGTTTTGAGCTTGTGTAGTTACTTTCTCTTCCAGAGGTAGTCGAAAACGCATTTGAACGGATTGCTTTCGTTGTGTAAACGCACATGTGGTCGAATGCCTTCATGAGATCAGATTTTATCTTCAGAGCAGAATGAAAGGTGCTGCTCTCCGTGTTCTTTTCCGTCATCTCTAATGGCGTTTAAATTGCATGAGCTTATTTCGTCCGTTAGATTGAAATATCTGAAAAAGCCCACATTGACCTGCCCATCTAGCCTACAGTAGATACAACAGGACAGAAGAGGTTGAAAGTGACCAAAAGAGATGGATTTAAATCTCTTTTAACGGATTTAAATCTCTTCTAAATTTAAATCTCACCAGGTGTAAACAGATATGTGTCTGATCCAATCGATCAAAACGCGTCTTAATTCCAGGTGTAAACAGGGCCTTGAGTAGACCACGAATGAGACCCGAGTGCTCTGACCTCGGATATCAACAATTGCATGAGGCTATCTTAAGTAAACGGGATTTCCACCGACAGAACATGCCACATCTGCTCTTTTGGCCGTGCAACAATATGGCAACCAAGAGATTTATTATAGAGATTTCTGGCAGAGACATTCTTAGCCGCAGGTTTACAAAACCCATGTGAATAAATTTGTTCATTGGCTATTTGATATAATAAACAGCTTAGAACAATTCACAGCCTAAGTGTATCAAAACGACACAGAAGGTAGTAATAGCACCTCGGTCAATAGTGTAGCATGAATCGGTGAATACGGATCAGCTAAAAGCGCTCTTATGAGGCAACCATGTTTGCTCTCATGAGCAATTTATTGCCGACGAACATATGGCCAATATTTTGTCTCACGTCATTGTAGGGGGAAAACAAACATCATGCAATGTTAGTAGCAAATCTAAGGCAGAGCCACTTCGCCAGCTATGCAAACGTACTTGGACAATATCAGAAGAGTGCTTGCTCCCCGGGTATATAAAGCACATCAGGCTTATCGGTGCGTGCACTCCTTACTTTCATTTGGAGATGTTTCATTAACTGTGCGGTGTCTTAACGCAAGCTGCACCACTTACCCTCTTCCGTCAGCCGCCAGGTGAGCCTTTATTACTATCACTCGACCTCTCCACGTACAGTGCGTTAGGTAGGCTGTGCAAAGATTAAATGTGTAGGTGTGTGTGTGTGTTTGTATTTGAGCTCGTGCTTGCGCACGCGCATGCACTTATGCGAGTTCTAAAAGCAAGTAACTTGCTTGTAATATTTCGTGCGGTGCAGGTCTACTTTTTTATATGAAAAAGCTAACTTTGGAAATCTTTCATAGCTACATATTGCATTGTGTAGGGTAAGCCTGTGAACTCTTGCCATTTTAAATAAAAGAAACAATTCATTATGCATCATTATTCGGTTATTACCATTTTTAACATTATTTTTGTATTATATTTTGTTGTTGTTATTTATTTGCTTCTATGTTGTTATAGTTCTGTCGTTTATCAAATGTTAATATTTCAATGCATTTTAGAAAAGTGAGGGTGAACGTTTTTGGTTTTTTTTTTCTTCGGGTTATACGCATGTGTACCGGTAGAGTTCGCCCGAGTATCAAAAATGCCTCTTCGGTGACACCATCACCCTCTGTGGAAATCATATGAATGGATGCAAGTATAATTTGTTGGTGTGAACGAAAGAAATCTCGCTCTGAAACATGCACTAGGCTATGTCTAACTTCACGTATGCGTAAAGCAGGGACAGTTTATTTCAATTAATCTATAATTAATTTCAAACGGATTGCAAAAATAGAAGAAACAGTCCCAGTGGACTTTGAGATACAGAGAAAAGACGTGATTAAAATGATAATCCTTAAACCAATTTGTTTTGGGTACGCTGATAAAGGTGCCAGGATGGAGAATTTAACACTATGCGCCATGAAATTCGCCGTTACAAATAAACTGGTAGTTAAACAAATGAAGGCATGTCCCTGGGCCATGGGCACCATGTTAATCTCCTTGTGACATGTTTAATCATTAGAGGCTCTGAGACGAATAAAGGCGCAGCGTTTGCCCTGCAGTGTGGAGAATCAGACCAGCTCCAAACGATCTGTGCTGCGGGCCATTTTCTTGGGGCAGCAGCTCTAAGTCGCACAAACCACCAGACTTATATTTATACCAACATTTCCCTTTTATGGCCTTTTAATCGCAGGGGAAAAGCAGAAAATCGCTCTTGTCAGTTTATACATTTATCATGAGCACCTAGAGGGAAACAGGGTTACATTTATCAAAGCTTAACTGCTCGCCCAAGGCATCGGAATACGCTGAAATTCGTCGATTAAAGCAAGAAATGATCAACGTTATTATACTCTCCTAGCCTTCTGGCAGCATTAGGATTTTCTTTTTAATCAAGCGTATAAAGGTCTTTTTAAAGGTCCAACCCCCAAACAATAGCTTCCAAAAACTGACAGATTCAGACATTTTAACATTCTCTTTTGTTAAAAGGAATTAATTAAAGGATGTTTCGCATTTGCTGTTTTGTCGTCGTATTATGAAACATTGCATTTCTAAATAATTGTTTAGCATGATAAATACAATCCCAGATTGCACTGAACGTCAATTGTTTCTCGAAAAAAAAAAACGGTTAGTTTATGTTGCTTTTTTATTTTATCGGCATAGCTTGTACAACATGCGCTGCTACTCCTGATATACATTATCTTAGTGCATGCACTGATTTATATATCAAATTTAATAATTTAAATAATAATGTAATGCTTAGTGCAGATTTTATATTCTCGTTTTGTCGTTTTATTGTATTGTTTGTTAAGAGAATAGGTATATAATACACCGAAATACCATGCAAATTGCGCGCTGCTTGCTCAACAAAAATTTTTTTTTTTTTTCTAAACTTGAAAATCTATTGGTATTATTGTTGTTGATGTTGTTGGCATGTCTATTTTTACTTGAAATGAATGACAGCATTTTATCATCCCTATAACACATCTGACACTAATGTTCACGACTCATAAAATGACATCAAGTAGACTACTGAAACAGAAAAGACGGATGTCAACACCTCTGAAATTTTCAGACTGAAAATGCTCGTCGTGAATTAGACTAAACTAAAATCAGTGCGCTAAGATATAATGTCGCTCATCTTTCAGTCTACGCGTGAAAACCAACAGTCTGTTTGAGCTACCTGCAAAAGTAAACAGGTAAACAGTAGGAAATGGCTCTTGAAGTGAAGTATAGCCACTCAGCTTGTGCACATTTACTTCTCCTTACCGAACTCCTCTGTTCAATTGTTCAAACACATTCCCAAATCACTGGCCACAGACTAACCACGAGCCCTGCTATCGATTGCGGAGTGTGTTGTTCTGGAGACATGGGAACAGAATAGAGACTGGCTCATTAATTAGGACCTTGTTTACCAATTCTGTCACCAGCCTATAATATTCTGGAAATAAAATTCTCAATAGCATCAATGCCGATAAAAGAGATCAGTCTAACAGTTTTGAGTAAAGCGGCGTATTTGAGAGGCTCTCGTCATTTATCATTTCATTTCATGGTTACAGTGATGTGTAACCTGTCTCTTCTGCATGGGAAGGGAAGGCTGGGAGAATGACCTTGCGAAAAGCGTTCACTGTTCGACTTTGCTCCATGGCCCATCCAGTTCAATGCTTCATTGTCCGATTTTTCTGTCGCTGCATGATTAATTCTACGTGAAACTCTGGTTAAGTATTTACCTATCAGGTAACTGATTATAGAAAAGACCAGAAGCTGAAAAATGTGCTCGTTTATTCGTGTGGTTTTTTTTTTTTTTGTTTGTTTGTTTTTTGTTTTCATGAACAATTATTCTATGCAATTGCTGATATTGTAGCCTAAATAAACCCTGAAAACTGATATCCTAGCAAAAAATAAATAAATAAATAAAAAATGTAAAAAAAAAAAACGGCGGAACATATTTTAACTGCAGAACTAGTGACTTACTGTGTTAAAACATAAACAGCAATAATCTATAATTCCAACACATAGTAAAAAATGAAATAGATCACATAACGAAATAATTGTATCTAATTTGTACCCTATCACCAATCTTCCAGTCAGTGTGTTGTCAATATGCTTGCATGCGCGCGTGCTTAAGAGAAATTGCGCGTAGAATGTGCTTGCTTTTGCGCGCTTTTGTGTGTGTTTGTGTGTGTGTGTTTGTGTGTGTGAGAGAGAGAGAGAGAGAGAGAGAGAGAGAGAGAGAGAGAGAGAGAGAGAGAGAGAGAGAGAGAGAGAGATGAAGGACTTTCCTTGATATTGTGAAGGGGTACAGAAATGAATGAAGAGATAGTCCATTGAAAGCAGTGAATGCCATGACAACTAGGAACAACCTCAGATTTATTCCAAACAGTTAGAACGTATTGTACAGGGGCGTCAATCATCTATTATTTTGGCCCTTAAATAAATGCAAAAACTACGGCCGGACAAAGGCTTCCAACAGGAGCCGGACATTTGTCTACATTTCCCCTATTGTCTGCAGCTTAGCAATCGGTTTGTATTTGTGTTTGCCCGGGTTCGACCACCCAGGATGAGCAGAGGACTGGCTAGAAACGTGCAACATTGTCACCCACATCACATACTAGATAGGAGGCAAAGAGGCAAAAAAGAAAAGATAGGACAGAGGGTTGAAAAGACGAGGCAAAATACACAACAATAATGCTACACTTTTTGTACCGACAACCGAACGAAGCAATAGTCTACAAAACAAAAATCAAAAATTTGTTTAAAAGTAAAATGTAGTTTATGTGATTTAAACAGTTTTGTTTATCCTCATAATCCTTTCGGATGTCTTTGGAAAATTAGGAGATGCTATAAATCATTTTACAAATTATGAAAAATCATAACTCAATAAGTTCTGGAATATTAATTAGAAACTAATAATAATCGTCATAAAAAATAAATTAAAAAAACATCATTAAATGTTATTTTTCCGTTTCGTCCTTTTTTTTCTTTTTTTTTTTTTTTTGATGACTTAATCATGTCCAGTGAATGACCCTTCTCGTTAATCCCGAACCAAAATATTGACCTACATAAATTAGTCAGTAGCTACCACTTGAGGCGATTTCGTTGCCCTTTTTAAAATAAACATTTGTTTATAACAACAGATATTATCGTGCTAAATTTAGGATCCAAATATCATGTTCACTTGTTAATTCGTTTATATCTGCGTTATAAGTTTCTACAATTCGAATACTTTATACATAGGTTTTGTCCATTTCCAGTTCAAGAAGGCCTATGATGTGTATAAAGCTACTCGGAGGTTCTTTGTATGTAAATAGGGTGTAAAAAGGCCCTCCCCATCTTTGTAATTAATTGACACGTTATACCACTCATCATGTGCTGAAGCACCAATGGTATAGGCTAGGATCTCCCCAAAACCCACAATTTCACATCGGCAAACACTGTCTTCATCCACTTGACTCCCAAGACCCGCCCACACGTGGCCAACCTTTTTCGTTTTTAATGCTTTTTCACTGCAGGTTCATGTGTTGAGACCAACCTTATATGGACTGATCAGTCTGGTAATGGCTTATTTCCCCCTAACACCCAGCAGTAGCGCGATATCCATGAGCTAGATATACCACTTCAGTCACTTTGGCATTCTTCCTGGACTTACAGAACTGATTTCTCCGCCACTTTTCCCCTCAAGCAACGGTTAACGACCGAGCCTCATGCGTCGACTTCAGTTTACTTCGCGCTGAAACGGCACCGATATCCTATTTTCAATAAATCGTCTGTGTTTTTTGTGTTTTTAAACAGAGGATTGTCAAACTGGTGCAGCAACTTTACTGCATCAAATGCCCCAGACCATGTCGTTGACCAACACAAAGACGGGCTTTTCAGTAAAGGACATTTTGGACCTCCCTGATACTAACGATGAAGAAGGATCTATCACCGGGAATGAGGAAGATTCGGAGGTTTCTGAGGCGACTAAAACGCCTGGAGTGCGAGTGCAAAGTCCTTTAGAGAATGTTCCAAACCTGCCTTTAAAGAATCCATTTTATGATAATAGCGACAATCCTTACACCAGATGGCTCGCAACTACGGACAGCATCCAATACTCATGTAAGTAAAGCAACCTCTCAAGAATTCACCTGAGTTGAAACTCTCTAGATTCTAAATCAGCGCTATTTTTATACTCATCTATTACAATTATTTGATTTAAATCATTATACAAAACCGACGTGCTTGATAGATGTAGATTTCCACTGTTGCGCTTCTCAAAAGGAGTAACCATTTGCCTCTGGATCGTGGTCATCTACCTGCGGTTAAATTAGCTGCGTTTTTTTATATATATATTTTTATATGCAGTTTAAATTGTCTAGATAGTTTCTGGAATAGTTTATTTATTGACTCTCAGTTTTCGATTAAATTTTCCACTTTGTAAACTGTTGAATAGGCTACGGCAAAGCCATCGGTTCGGTTGGGTCACAAACCCCTTTAATAATGTTGATTGAGGCTAATGTTAATTCTGTAATATCATATTGTAATAGGCTAACAAAAATAATAAATCGGATTGCTTAACTGGCTGTATTTAGTAGTCCGTCTGTCCTAATTTTGTTCTCCGAGATATGTGTTTGTAAATTTGACAAACCAAAAAACACAATTGTCACCAAAAAAATCTAAAAAATTTGAAAAATTAAATCTGTTTTTTCCCCCTCTTTCTTTCTCTATCTCTGTCTTTTTTTTTTTTCTTGACCAGTACACGGCCTATCCGCAAACTCTCAAGACTCGTCTGCAAAATCTCCGGAACCTTCGGCTGACGAATCGCCGGACAACGATAAGGAAACTTCGAGCAACGGCAGCGACTCTGGTAAGAAGCGCAAAAGGAGGGTGCTCTTTTCCAAGGCACAAACTTACGAACTCGAGCGCCGGTTTAGGCAACAGAGATATCTGTCAGCCCCGGAGAGGGAGCATCTCGCCAGTTTGATCCGCCTGACTCCAACCCAAGTGAAAATCTGGTTCCAGAACCATCGATACAAAATGAAGAGAGCCCGAGCGGAGAAAGGTATGGAAGTGACCCATCTCCCTTCTCCTAGGCGGGTGGCCGTGCCTGTGTTAGTCAGAGATGGCAAACCCTGCCATACGCTAAAAGCTCAGGACTTGGCAGCTACTTTTCAGGCTGGAATTCCCTTCTCCGCATATAGCGCCCAGTCTCTCCAGCACATGCAATATAACGCGCATTACAGCGCCGCCACCACACCACAGTTCCCAGCACATCACTTGGTGCAAACGCAACAGTGGACTTGGTGAACAAACTCTGACTTGCAAATGCAGGGCTGCATTTTAAAGACCGTGGTAAGGAGCTTTCCAAACAAAAATACAAGACTTTGCAGCTTGACCCTTTCTCACCAATTTATTTTGGGGATTGACGTGTGTGCGCCTTGTTTACATGTTTTCGTTAAGAAAACCGGGTCAAGCCTCTCCCCAAATTTAAGAATGTTAAAGCTCTTGTGAAATTTTGTAAAGTATGTTTGTGTGTTGTAGAAATGTTTTCCTTTTGTCCTTCGTGTTATAAGCACGTGCAAAAACCACTTTATGATTATAGAAAATTTTATTTCTTTCTTTTACAATGGACCGAATATATTTATGGCCATGAATAAACATTGGCAATCTTTAGCTTATTTCATTGGTTTGTTTTCTATGTAAATATTTTGTGATAATTGTTTGCAATATTATGTTTGACCGTTTAGCCTAAATATATCCGATATTTAGGGAAAATGGAACCTCAATTGTCGATAAACACCCATCATGTTAATTTCAGAAAGAACGCGCGCTGGCGAGGGAGGTCTACGATTCTTTTTATTAAGACTTTTAATAAAAATGATGTGGTTCAGAAATTCCGAAATGCTTTGCGTTTGGTCTCAATGATTTCGGCCTCATTTGCAAAATATGAGTCGTTCCTTCGCTATGTTGCATTATCATAAATACTTTCTTATAAGCTAACAGAACGAATAAAAACAAGTAATATAATTATGCTAATTTATAAAGCCTTTATGTTTGCACAAACGTCGCTTTGGACAGCTTTGTCACTTCATCAGCAACACAATTGGCTTCAGTTTTCCGAATTTATCTGTACGAACACTTCAGCAATAAGAAGGCTAAAGTCACTTGTGAAATGGGGGTAAAAATCCACTCACTTAATATAAGAGGGCTTCTTCAGCTAAGCAGCTTTTCATTCAAACGCTCTCTTCCTTTTCAGGCTCCGCGGCTGACATTTCGGGTGTTAAAGCGGTACATTTAAGAGAGAAATCACGCGTGACAAAGTTTTGTTACCGTAATATTACGTGATTTTAGAGGTTAGAGTTATATTTGTCTGTTGTTAAGGGTTGTCACAGTGTGTATCAAAAAATATTTGCTTGAAACGATAAACGCGGCCGTGCAGGTCAGAACATTTTTTTAAAACAATTATGTTAACCAAGGAAAGTGTCAAAATTAGTCTATGGATTTGGGGTAACACTTTATTTTCAGGTGTCTGTTACAGTGTAATTATAGCCTGCATTTAAATACCGAGTAATAATAATGACTTGCATAGCCTATACTTGTTAAAACGGGTTGGTTTAGGGTTAGTTGCATGTATTTAAGCATAATTCATAAAAAGCATAAATAAAATTACAACAGTAAATGTAACATGTGTAACGGACACTGTAAAATAAAGTTTTACCGGATTTTGTGTTTTCAAACAGGCAAGTCGAAAACAGCTCTCTTTTTGGTTCCTTTCCCAATGAGGATTATCTTATATATCATTGTCTTGGGTAAATACCACGGTTCAGTGCAAAATCCGAAATGGTTTGTTTTTCTAATATGATATGAGGGCAAGCCTGGACTTCATTAAACAAACGGCTTTGCTAATTATTTACAGAATTAGTCTTAAGCGACTCGATCTTTTCCCCGTGTGCTTATATTCTACGCTAGATTTAATTCAACCAACAAGAACTTCAAGATATTTGTCTTGATTTATTTTGTTTATTCGATATAATTATATGTCTAATATTTTGATAGTTATTGCGTTCCCGTTACTGTTCAGTAGCCAATTAAGGAGAAGGCGGCGTGAAAATGGCAGAATTGTACTTGCACCTGTTGTTGACTATAAGACCTCATTTGTGGTGTTATAGCTACTAAACGTTTCTTCACTAGCCTATGTGCTATTTCAAAGGAACGCATAAATATCGGAACACGTTTTTAAAGCTTTTTGCCACTTTCTTTCCAAATATCTTTCAATATGAGATTGTGTTACTCAGAAAAAGAAGGGGGGAAATATTTTTAGCAGGGTTTGTTTTTTTTTTTTTTTTTTTTTTTTTTTAGCAAAGCTCTGCTAAAAAAAAAACAATGGCGTTGGACTGATGGTCAACAATGTGGCGAAGCACTTTTGAGCAGTCTATATTTGCACAATATACAGTACATGGCACAAAAACTAACAAAGCGTAGGGTCGGTTGTTGTGAATGTTAGAGGCGTGCATATTAACAGGGGGAGTGTATCTCCGGGCGGAGAAAGGGAGAAAGACAGTTCGGGTTTCTTGGTGCTATTCAGGTTCTTTATCTGGACCAGTGCATCCCTGAGTCAGGGAGATATATCCTATCCTTGTTTTTTTTTTTTTTTTTTTTGGTGGCGCCTGTCAGTTGGTGCCATTGTGGTGCTTGTTGTACACGTTCTGCTCCATATGGACAGCTGGGCCCGCAAGAGGAGAAAGGAATCCCTCACAAAACCCAAATTGTGTCCCGCTTTCAAACGCAGCATTGTTGTCTCTCAAAGAAAAACGAATTAAAAATTCGTGCTATATCTATTCTGGAAAAGAAGGCAAAGCCATTCACAGATAACAGGGAGTCCTTCTTCCTTGATATAGCAGTGCTAACAACAGTTCTCTCATTCCTTTAACCCTCTCAAACACTCCCCCTTTTCTTGACGTTGAAAGGGAATGATTATTGTCTGTTCTGCAAAGTCTGTAGCGTTAGAACTTCTATTTAATAGATACTTTCTTATTTCCTGTCCTGCATAAGTGAAAGGCTATGTGTTGGTCTTTTTTATTATGAATAGAGTGCGAATAAATGTCCAATTATTGAATAAATGCTAAGCAAAACATACATTTTAGAATGCGAACTTGAATTTAACCCAGACTATCTATCTATCTATCTATCTATCTATCTATCTATCTATCTATCTATCTATCTATCTATCTTAAAATGGGCGGCAAAGTTGCAAAATATTTGTAGGCTAGCCTAGCAATATAATAATAACCCTAAGTTTGCATTTCGAAATTGGGTCACTTTTTTAACTAAAATGAGAGTGGATGAAAAGTGAACATCGTTTACGTAATATTCCACGTATAGCAAAAATCCAAGCAATCAAAGACCGATTTCATGAAATTTCCTGAGGACACGACATCTGCCGTAGCTGAAAAGAAAACTAGAAAGTGTGAAAAAAAAATATTGAAGTGTTGTAGGATATTATCTGGAATTATTCTCGGTTACGGAGCATCTCAGCGATATAAAAAGTAGCCTAAGCGAGTCACAAACCCTCATAAAACGATTTTGAATATGCTGAAGTTAACGCGTGGATAATAACCCTTTCACGCCTCCAAATGGGATATTTCAGGAAGTGTGCACTTGGATGTCCATGGATCCAGATAACTGTTACCATTTTTTGAACTTCAACATGAATCATTTCTTATCATCCATATCTCCAAATGAGGGTTCTCAACGCCTTAATAAGCAGGACTAACATTTGAAGGAAGTAATTTGGTATTTTATTGCCAATAAAAGATAAAGATTAGATCCCCCGCCATCTCGAACGTGTTCCAAAAAGAGTGCATTTTCAGTTACATGGACTAAATCACCATTAGATATACCACAAGATGGCGACAGAGCCCGCTAAAAGGAACATTAACGCCGCTCACTCCTTTCCACTAGTTTAAGGTTCATTTTAGGTTGCAAATATCGATGGCAATTATCAACGGCATCAATACAATATGAAAAAAAAATAATAATTATAAAAAGAACAGAACACCCTACATTGTAGGTAGTTAACCAATTGTTTAAGTTTGGTAAATAACAGCTACAGGTAAAACTGAATCCCGTGTTTAAGCGAGGTGTTTGGATGCTATGATCACTCTTGTGGGTTCATGAGATGATCCGCAGAGAGGCGCAATTGGTCCACAAATAATATTTAGCATCACTTTCAGGATAATGCGGCACACATATTAGGGTCCTGGTTTTATTTAGTCAGCAAATGTTCTTTGGACATTTCAACTGATAAATTAAAGTCTATTTTAACATACAATCTGCTGATTATATTATTACGTCCACTCTTACTTGGGTTCCATACTTGAATAATGATAATAATAATAATAATAAAACCTGGAAAAATAAAACTTTTAGTAATGGCAAACTTGAAATGCACAATTGAAACGCATAATTGACAAACTATAGCCTAGAAATTGAGTTGCTTCAGATCAGGAGTTTTGAGTTTGGAGATTTATGCCTCTTGTCATTAACAGTTGCGTTCTTTTTCGACTGGACACAGTATCATATTACAAAATCATTTCTACAAAGCGTTTTTGTGAAGTTTCTTTTTCACACTTACTACTGTATCCATAAAAAGGCACAGATTATTTAAATAAAAATCCAGTCAAGCTAGTTAAAGGGACTTAATTTAAATTTTAATACTGTTAGAAAAATAGCAGCATAACCTCAATTCATAATACAGGTTTTCAGTGGATTTCAGACAGAATACACTTTAAAAAAAATCAAAGAATGTAATCAATCAATCATGCCATTTGTATTTATGTGAACAAATAACTAAAAAGACCAGCGATGTGTTAAATGAACAGCTTTCTGGAAGTAGATTTTTTATTCTTTAATGTCATATGATATAAATCAGACTGTAGGAAAATTAAGTAGCCTACATAGCAATACATAAATCTCTTTCAAATGGTTTACATTATTGCCTGATAGCTAAAACATTAAAAGTCAATGCATCCAGAGAAGTAGTTCTAAAACCTTTCATTATGTGCGTATGAGTGCATTAGTTCAAAACATTTCATAATTATCTAACTATATGTCAACATAAATGCGTGTTTTCATATATATCAAAATGTAGCAAAAAAACGGTAAACTTTTTCATCCAGAGAAAGTTAACATGTTGAATGAGCTTGACCTTAACAACAAATACAAAAACCCTCATTCCACAGTCTTGAAACTAATATAAGTTAACAAAGATTCTGTGGCTGACCTTCCTCTGGGAGAAGGTCACAGAAATATAAAAAGGCTGAATTGAAGCATTGAAGTTTTTCAAGAGTCTTCTGAACCAAATGTATCTCTCTTCAGAAACCCACATAAGGATGCATTTCAAGGTGAGGTATATAAGTTAAAAGTTAATATACAATTTTTTTGTTACAACATGATAACAGATAACATGATGACCGTGGTACACATGCCTTAAAAAGTGCAACAGTTAATGAATTGTATGAAGTAATTGATATGTTATCTTGTTTAGAAGAGAGATTATGGGCAGATTGCATCATTATGGGGTTAACATGTTGTTGTTTTACAAAGCTGTTTTAGAAAGTATTGTTTGGGAACCAAACAGTACAGCTTAAATCGAAACTGGTGCACCTGGTATTGACATGATTGAAAATTTCTGGGCAAAAAGAACATTTTAATCTTCAAGATTTATATGAGAAATGCATTCTCAATCAGGAACAGAAGATTGTAGGATATCAAACTCACTTCTTGTATCCAGTTTGTACTCCTTCCCTCTTGTCGAAATGTGAAAATCAAACAGATACAATAATTAATTACCTGTATCTGTGCGAATGTTGAATAACTGTTTATCTTGATAATACTTTTTTTTATTTTTATTTTGATTATTACTATTGCTATTAGTATTTGTATTTGTATTAATAGTGTATGCACTTCTTCCCCATTTGATTCTCTACAATTATTATCTATTCTTTCCAAAAAAAAAAATTGTTAAGATGTGTGACCAGATAAGCCTTCTGGCCTATAACCTTTAAACAAGTCTTGCTTGGTTACGATAGCTTGAATATAATGAGAAGCCCAACTCTAATGCAAACCT
Source organism: Cyprinella venusta (assembly GCA_038021265.1). Lineage (NCBI taxonomy): Eukaryota > Metazoa > Chordata > Actinopteri > Cypriniformes > Leuciscidae > Cyprinella > Cyprinella venusta. The sequence continues at coordinate 29,131,281 of CM075875.1, read as the reverse complement.
CCATCAATTATGTTCAATTTACTCGTACATCATTTGTACAATAATACATATTGTTTCGAAGAGAAAATCGCTTGAAAACATCATGACAAAGAACAACTCTAAAGAAGAACCCTTGAGGGGAACCGAAACACCAGGGGGAGTCCATCCTCCGTGGCTGAGTGTGCACAACAAACCAAAGATGAATAAGCAGTAGAATTTTCATAATAATAATATTAATAATGTTTAATAGGGCATACTCTAGCTTTTTACAAGTGAGAATAGTAGTATTTTTCATAAGTTTCTGAAGAAGAAAGAATATGGTTAACAATTAGGAACTAGAAGAGACCAGAAACAATGAAAGAATTTGTATTGCATTATTATGATAATTAGGGTTGGGTTAAAGGGTTAGTTCACCCAAAAATGAAAAGTAAGTCATTAATTACTCACCCCATGCTGTTCCAACCCCGTAAGACCTTCGTTCATCTTCGGAACACAAATAAAGATATTTTTGATTAAATCTGAGAGCAGGACCACTCCTTCATGGACGCTTGACGGCCCATAAAGTCATTAAAGAAAAGGTTTAAATATCCCATGTGCCTACAGCGGCTCAATTATAAGTATATCAAACGACGAGACTACTTTCTGTGCGAAAAAAAAACAAATAATGACTTTATTCGACTATTCCATTACTTCCTTATGGGCGCATGCGCGAGAACTGAGAGGAGGACGTTCTCCTTCGACTACTTCTTGTTACCGGCTGCTCACCACTTAGGAGAATTACCGCCACCTACCGTATAAGATGATGATCCATATATATAAGCGCTCCGGATTATAAGGCACACTTTCGTTCTTTGAGAAGATTAAAGGCTTTTAAGTGCACCTTATAGTGCGGAAAATACGCTAATTGAAAAGCGTATGTACAGCGCGCATCTTCCTCTGCTTGTAAACAGAAAGTTTTGCGCTTCCAGCTATATCAGCACATCATCTTATACGGTAGGTGGCGGTAATACTCCTATGCGGTGAGCAGCCGCCGGTAACAAAAAGTAGTCGAAGGAGAACGTCCTCGTCTCAGTTCTCGCGCATGCGCCCATAAGGAAGTAATGGAATAGTCGAATAAAGTCGTTATTTATGTTTTTTCACACAAAAAGTAATCTCGTCGCTTGATAAACTTATAATTGAGCCGCTGTAGGCACATGGAATATTTAAACCTTTTCTTTAATGACTTTATGGGCCGTCAAGAGCTAGTCCCTTAGGCAGTCTATGGAGGAGTGATCCAGCTCTCAGATTAAATCAAAAATATCTTTATTTGTGTTCCGAAAATGAGCGAAGGTCTTACGGGGTTGGAACAGCATGGGGGTGAGTAATTAATGACTTAATTTTCATTTTTGGGTGAACTAACCCTTTAATGACCAATTATTCTTCTGACCATGGTAACTCAGGTTATTTATTCATTAAGTCTTTGTAAAAGGACAAATAAATGGATAGTTTTTGTAAAAACAAGTCTGATTGTTTTTAAATGGCCTTTTTTAGCAGCCTGTCAAATTGGAAGATAATTTCAGATGATCTGAATTGCAATTACACAATTGTAATATATCATCAATAAATTACAATATGCAAGACTTGTATTGAGTGTTGTAAGTTTAATTGAATTGTTTGAATTTTATTGTGTACGTACCTTGTACATATAATATGAGAGTGATTTCTTTATGAATTTGTAGGAGCATTTGATACATTTGGGTGAGCAGATTGTGTCAGAATGAGACTTTCAAGACTTTAACAGAAAATTCACTAAGTTGTGAAATACTATCATGAAACTGTGCTGGATGAATTCCCTATATCCTGGAATGGATGTTTTCTTATAGACATTCATATAGCCTAGAGTGCATATTTCAGGTTGATGCCACGCTGCAGTAAATGTTTGTTCATTGATAATCATACAACTTCCTCTACAATACAAAAATAACTTTATGCTATCTCTCCTAGTACATACATTTGATCACACCACATCTGCCACATTTGCAAAAAAAAAAAAAAAAAAAAAACACCAACCAAGCGAACAAAACAAATTGAAACAAAATCATTACATGTCCTTGAAACAAAATTTTTAAATATTTTGCTTTCATGAACATTAATTAGCTTATGTAGGTGGATTGAAGGCAAATATGCAGCGTTCGAATTTTTACAACGGTGGCCGATAAAGCTAAACTGCTGCAACTGAAGAAAACACATGCAAATAATAGCCTAATAAAAAAAACAGCAAATTAAGAAAACAGTTTGACACAAATGTGCAGCAAATACTCAAAAGGTAGCCGAATACAGAAATGTGCAGCAAATACTCACAACAAGTGATGAACCAGGGGTGCGTTTCCCATACAGCGATGTAACTCGCTGCTTAAAGGAGAACCCCTGTGCAAAATGAACCTTTAGTCTAACAACACATTGGTACCGTGTCGACTGTTCTCTGGGATTTGTTTTTATGATAATCGAATGTAAACAGTTTTATCTCTAAAAACTGTTTAGCTCATAATGCTAGTGTATAGGGCACAGAATAAACAAAAACAAACAAACAAAAAAATAACTAGATAACACCACTTACAAGGCTCAAAACAGCCCCACACTAACACACGGTAGCATAATGAGGGTCTCTACTTGGAAACCGAAGCATTGAGAACTTTGTAAGTGTGCAGAAAGTTTAATAATAAGGTACTTTATAAAGACAATACACATTGCATACAGGCAGGATCCATCTTGGAAAACAGTCTCGACCAGTCAAACCATGACGTTTTCAAACTAAACAACATGACATCATGACTTTAGCGTAAACATACACGCCACTTTCGAGTCAAGTGACGTGTTGTCTCTACGCATTTTGAGCTATCTGCGTGTATCCGCGTATATGCGTGTATGTCTATGCCATTAATGTCCGAGTGATTCCGCGTGTCTGTACATGCCGTCAAAAGTCCGAGCGAAAAAGCAAAATGTAGATCTACATCTGGGGAGTGATCTTTTTTTCCCTAGGATGGTAGGGGAACACTCATAAATGCCATTAACCCCATGACGGGCAGGTTTAGGGACGGGGTTGAGGTAAATCATATATTTATATATACAGTAATAACGTTAAGTCAACAGCGTTCATAAACACGCTGAAAAGCGATTATGCGTGTTAGTAGTATTAGTAGCTCTACGCTATCACACTATGTTAACTGACTAGAGGCCCATAGAGAAGTAAATGAAATAGTCGTTATTTTTGTTTTTTGTGCACAAAAAGTGTTCTCGTCGTTTGATAAACTTAAGATTGAGCTGCTGAAGTCACTTGGACTAATTTAACAATGTCTTTAATAACCTTTCGAGGCCAGCAAGTTTCCTCAAGAAGCCTATGGACTAGTATGCAGGAGTGATCCAGCTCTCTGATTTAATAAAAAATATATCTTAATTTGTGTTCCGAAGATTAACAAAGGTCTTACAGGGTTGGAACAACATGAGGGTGAGTAAATACTGACAGAATTTTCATTTTTGGGTGAACTAACCCTTTAAAGATTATCCAAAATACCTCTTTGAGAAAATACAGAACCAGCCAGTGTTCAAAGCTTGCCATAGCTCGATTCAAAGCGCTAAGCTTGTAATAATGTTTTTAATTCCAGTGGTACTGGTAGATTTCCAGGGGAGATTTGAGCATGTCTTTGCGTCATTACGTCACATCAGTAAAGAAAAGTCTTTCAAACGACAATCATCAGTGACAACTAGAGACTCACCCATTGTAAAACGCAAAAGACTTCGTTCGGACTTTGGAGTGGCTACAGAAATAAAGAAATTGCAACCGGACCCATGCGAAAACAAGGATACAGATCGGAAGGACATTACATGTAGTCACACAATGCTGTCATTGTTAACATTAACAATTTGAGAACAAAGTATAATTTGCACGGTTTTGCATTATATGATAAGCGATTTTTAGATTTAATCAGCGCGATTTACTGCAATGTCAGAACCAAAACAGAAGTGGATGTTACTTTCTTGTTCAGATGACATTTTCCGGGGAAAATTAATATGTTGCTCATACTTCCAAAAAAAATAATCTGTGATTCCGAATGACAGTATCCACACAGGCGCGGCCGGTGACTGACAGCTGCACACTCTCCTCAAACATTGTGTTCATCCACGCTGTGTGGTGTCTAAGTACAACTCACATAAAATTGATAATTCCACGAATAACTGCAATTGCAGATTTCGAACAGAGATGGTGACAAAGAGGAAAAACTGAGGACTGTAGCTTTAAAATAAGGATTAATTAAGATTCATTGTTATGCAAATAAGAAACTATGCTTCTAACCACAGGTTGAGATCTGTCGTTCCAATCACACAAATTTGCGATGCTGTTAGCTAGTTTGTGTTGTAAATATGGTAAATATGGTAAATATGGTGTTGTAAACACTGATTTGTTGAACTATGTTGATAACAACAGAACTTGCGCCCATAGTTGGCTAAGGGTACTTTTGGGAAATGCATCCCTGAAGGTACATTTTCCCGAAAGCATTGTTAGCAAACTATGGGTGCACGTTCCGCCATTATTGGCATAGTTCAACGATTCAGTGTTTTCCGAAACCAGAGTTTCAACCAACATTCGCAAACAACATTACAAAGTTGTGTGGTTGAAATGGCAGCTCTTGACCTGTGGTTAGAAGCATAGTTTGCGTGACATGTGGACTTGATAAATCCTTATCTTGAGCAAAAGAAGCAATGAAATCTATATATTTTATTTCAAATATATACAAATGCCATCTAGTTTGTCAAGAGATTTAAAGCACAGTTTTTGAAGAGTGTGCATGTGTGTAGGTGCTCTAGTACAGTATGTAAGGTGAAGCCTGTGACTGAATCTGTAAATTAACGACAGATTTGACTATGATTTCGGGAAACATTCGTGACTAGCTATTTGATTTCTACTATGATGCATCATACTATTATTCTGACGTGGCAAGCCATTTTAACTTGTCAGTTTAGCTGTTCCCTGCTGGTTTGAATTACTGTTCAACCAGTTCCAGAGGCCAGTCTCGAGAGACTGGTTCCCTTTGTAGATTTTTCTGGCAGCTACTGCCAAATATATCTCATTGGAGCCTGCTCAGTATAGAAAAGAGTTACAGAATTCAGTTCAGTTCTCATACACACATATTTCTAGGGGTCCTCCCTACGTGGTGGACCTCGAGCAGGCTCTGGTTATGTTATTATTTGAGACTAACAAACTCTTTGTACAGGATAGAGTGTTGTTTCCTGTGCTCGCCCTCAGAAAGATTGGGCACCGGGATGGCATTCCCAACAGAAGCCTTTGAAGCAGAAGATGGATCTGAGGACCATTGTTTTGACACCACCGGTGTCAAGGACCGTTGTCCTGACGCCAATGGTGTAGGATATCTGAGGGTAGCCCTGACTGGTGTGGAGCAGTGTACACCTCAGTATACAGTGCCCGTATAACTCACACCCCGAGGGGGGTTCAAAAACAGTCAGTTTGGTTGATTCCTGCAGGTATACTTTAGGTCACCAAAGTGACTGTTTCAATTACACCAGAGGCCAGTCATGAGAGATTGTACCCTCATTAGATTATCTAACAGAATGGACAGGCTCTTGTAATAGAGCAAGTAGTAGCTGAGGAAGCTATAGAGCAAGAGTATTCACCCAAAAGAGAATCGGGTTTTTACAGCCAATACATCATTGTTCTGAAAAAGGATGGGAGGTTGCGTCTTTTATTAGAACTACTTCGACAACTGTCTGATTCTGCGGAATCATAGCAGTTAACGGTGTGGCATTGAGATGTCGTTCTCGCTCACATGAAGAAATTGAGGTTGAGACTGAATTCCAAGAAGAGTGTGCTTTCTCCATTATAGAGAACCACTTTCCTTGGTGTGGTATGGGATTCAATCACAATGCGAGCCATCCTATCTCCCGCTTGTGTAGCTGCTATCCTCACAGCAGTGAAAGAGCTAAAGCTAGGCCAGTCATGCACTGTGAAACAGTTTGAGAGACTATTAGGCCTCATGGCAGCAGAATCCAATGTGATACCCTTTGGAGTGTTGTACGTGAGACTTTTGCAGTGGTGGCTTAGGACCAGAGGGTTTTCCCCGAGGGGATACCCACTTCGTATGATCAAGATTACGCGGCGGTGTCTCTGCGCCCTGGTTATTTGGAGGAAACATTCGTTACTGTCCCAAGGTCCGGTGTTGAGAGCTCTTTGCCATCGAGTTGCGATCTCAATAGATGCTTCCATCACAGGCTGGGGAGTGGTAATGGAAAGCCACTCAGCTCAGGGTCTGTGGAGGAGTCATCATCTCTCTTGGCAATAAATTGCCCGGAGATGTTGGCCGTCTTCAATGCGTTGAGACATTTCCTCCCAGACCTGAGGGCATCAGGCAGGGGCTGAGACCCATGAAATTGAGGCTCCACACAGAGGTGGTGGAGCACATTTGGGGGGTTTATGTCCAGGCACAATTTGATAGGTTCGCGTCTATCCACACGGCGAGAGAGGACCTTTGTTGTTTCCTCCATGGTGTTTTTAGACCAGGATAGGAGTATGGCAGCTTAGAAGCCTTATTATATAAGTAATTATCCCTGTAGGATGTGGTATGTGGCGGACTGGTCCTCTTCCCTCACATTCGTAAGGATTTACAACTTCGACCTGGGTGCTTTCCCAGGTTCACAGGTGCCCTTGTCTGAGTTGTGCTCTCAGTATTCACACAGACAGGCTCTTGTTCGTATGGCGTGTTGGGCATTCTTGTTCCCAAAGCATCATTGACGCATCGCAAGTTTCCTCGAAAGGAAATGTCTCAGGTTACGACTGTAAACCTAGTTCCCTGACAAGGGAATGAGACGATCCATCACTTTGCCATACTTCCTACATCCCTGTGATTGACTTGCTTCGCCCTTTTTCAAAGTTAGCTCAGTTCTAAACCAGATGTGCTTTTATGCTTTCCTGGACATGAAGAGATGACCAAGAAAGCATAAAAGCACATCAGGTTTTTCAACTACCTGTGACGTTCACTCTCGCCATTGGACTAGATGACATAAGTGCTTCTGACACAATTACGCAGGAGCGTATCCAAAGCGTCATTGAAGCATTGTCTCGTTCCTCTTGTTCTCAGGGAACTAGGGTTACAGTCATAACCTGAGACTTTTTTTTAAAAAAATCACATTTCATGGAGAGGGAACACAATTGTGTACAGAAAGACCTGCTTGATATTTGATTTCTTCAAGGATGCATCATACTATGGTTGTTAAGCAGTGAGTTACGTTGTTTTACAGGAAACTCCCCCCAGATCGGCTCCATTGGAAGACCATTAATATAAGTTACAGAAACCACAGTAGAAAAGCGTAAAATACACTGGACACATGGTTGCAGAGTGGTGCTTCCACTCTACTAAATGACAAACAAGTACTTGTCCGATACGATTCCATACACACAGCAGGGATTCAACGAAAATGCAAATATGTATTTAGTTATAGAATATGGTTGTCACTCATAAACAACCAAACTGTGAGTGTAACCATATAAATCAATCAAATGCAGGAAACCGCAAGAGGCATTTATTTCTGGGTCCAGGCATCAAGGATGACAGCTTCTCTGAAGTGGTTCAGTTTTCCTGGGACTATAACGCATGTATGAAATGGCAGCCCTGCATCTTTTCCCATCACAAACAACCAATGCTGGTTTAGAAACCTGCATCTTTCAACACCAAGATCCCTTTCAACTTTTTCCTAGACAGATGAAACAGATGACACTATGCAAGCACAAGAAAGGAGACTGGTATCTCAGGGAGAATTGCTCAAAGCATTTAAAGACAGTGGTGATGAGGCTCCATTTATATTAGGTGAGCCTCATCAGACCATATTCGTTCCAGTGCCCCTTCTCTCACACCCACTGAAGTTTGAAGTCTGGCTGAATGACAGATTTTCAAGAGAGAGGGAGGCGTCACATGCTTCATCTAATTAACATGACACTAGATTTGTTTCATGATGGAGTGGGGATGACATACTATTCTTCATTCAATTTATGTTCAACAACATGTAACCCATTTGTGCCCAAATTTTTCTGAATGGTTTCATGCATATAGTCGTGTTAACAATGTCCTATGTGAACATGTTCTGCATTTATTTTCCTCAGGTTTTTTTTTTTTCTTCTTGAAAATTGTATTTGAATGTGCGGCAACTATAGTTGCCGGTGGGCAAATATGTTGTATGCACCCCATCAATGTAAAATATGAATAGGAGGAGAACATTTGGCATCTATCTCAAAATAACTGCTTTCAACAGTTCAATCTTTATTCATAAACAAATTTATTGTGTATAAAAGTCAAAGAATGTTTGATGCGAACCCAAAAAAGCGGAATCTATAGCTTATAATGTCTTGAATATAAAAACACAACAAACAACAAATCCATTTCTCTTAAACCTTGTGCGCTGTTTGGGGTCTTTTTGACCCACATTTCTAACTTTCATTTATGGGGATAACATGGATAATTTGACACGGTTCAGTGTAAGATTTTTGCCAATCTTTTGGAAAATACTGTTTTAAAAGTTACAAATTATCACTTTAACCAGTAGATGGCTGCAGAGCTCCACTATTTGCGATTTGCTATTTGACTAAATGAAATACATATTTTCACAAGTTTTTCCAGTTGTATTCATACCTAGTTATAATGAAATCACAATTATAACAATAAAAGTAACTTTTTGTCGAAGTTTAGGAATTTTTTTGTATTGGAAAAAAAAATATGTTTTTCAATAATGTTATATGATTAGAATCAAATGATTTTTGTCAATGGACAAAATTCATCCTCAAAATCAGAAAGAACACAGAAATTTGGTGGCACACTTCACACAATTTTTAGAACTATATGAAAAACAGATGTTTGAAATAAATTATAAACTCTAAAGACTCCAACTTTTCTCTTTGTAACATCCTGATCAGGTTTGATTCTAATCATAATGTAACATTATTGAAAAACTGATTTTTTTCAGTACAAAAACTGCTAAACTTTGACAAAAAGTAACTTATATTGTTATAATTATGATTTCATAATATGTAGATATGCATATACCAAAAATGTAATTTGTTAAAAAATGTAACAAATTACATTTTTACAAAATTTTTACAAAATTTGTTACAAAATTACATTTTGTTGCCTGGGGTCTCTGAGACCACAAACAGCCCAGCTGTAAACCTCAAATGAACAGCGCACAAGGGTTAAAGTGTAGAGTGCAGAACAAAGTGCAGCCATAAAAGGGCATTGTGTATCAAAAAGTTAAATGAAAATAAATAAATACAAATAAATAGAAAGAAGTAAAAATTATATATATATATATACTGTATACATATACACATATATAACAAAATGACAAAATGGTAAAAAAAAAAACCTAAAATAACAGTGCATACAAGGGTAAAGTTATGTTTATGCACTAAACAAGTCCAATAACCTAGAATTATTAACCTATTAACACAGTATACCCCATTTCCCCATGATATATGTACTTACAAGGCATTTGCCCACCGGCAACTATAGTTGCCGCTTGGACTTTTGACTAAGTATACAAAAAACTATAGATCTATTGTAAGATATGTTTTGTTTAGTGGATTCTAGAGACCTTCATGATTATTTAGATATACATATGTCAACAAAAAATACTTATTAGTAATATGAAAATTAGCTTTCTTTGGGAGGGTTTGCCTTCGCCATGCTTCCTGGAAGTAGGGGTAGGAAGTTGACAACCTCATGTGACAGGAAGGAAGTGAATACCTTTTTTTCCCCCTTGAAATCCTTTATTTGGTTGTTTCCTTGCATGACATTGAGGCATACAACATGGATAACATCTAGAAAAATACTTACACAAGGAAAATGACAACTATACACTGCGGCAACTATAGTTGCCGGTGGGCTTAATTAATGTAGTCCAGTGACTTGTTGGCACAAGTCACTGGACACAGTCCCTACAATCAATAGACTCAAGTTCAATCACTGCAGTAATATTAGACATTACATGGGACACAGGCACATCAGTCTGGACACATTCATCAGCCAGACAGATTGACCTCAACCAGGAAAGACAGACATACTACCAGTACTACTTTATCTTTTAATAACCTTGAGCATAGAAAAGTAAAATCTTAATGGACACTGCAACAGTCATAATATGTCATCTGTCAATTTGATTTTAGTTTATTTTCTGTGTTCTTTGTTCCCTTAGCTACTTTGTTTCGGTGGTTATTGATGTCATGGACTGGTAAAATAGTAAAGCGAGGATTCAAGTGCTGGAAATGAAGGATATTTAAAGGGGCGTTCGGTAACTCTGGCCACTTATTCGCTGATTTTCACTTTTCTTGTCGTATGTTTTCTCAACAAGCTCCCCCTACTGCTGTGGTGCGAATATTTCACAACACAGTCGTATAATTCACTTTCTACTGTAGACGCGCTCATGTGCTTTTGTTATTATCGGATCCGGTGTGTTGAACAAATGAGTCCCTTCAGACACCCTTTATCGTGTCCCGTATCTATGTCTACCGAAGTGGGTAATACGTCATACACAGTATCATTTAACATTGCTATATGCACATTTTTGTATTCTGTTATCAACCATAATCCGTAACAGGGGTGGGCGGATGAATCTAGCAAACATTACCGCTTATTCTTATCTTGGTTATAGATTAATCTACCCCCAAAAGGAACTCTGGTAAAGTTTATCTTATAATTGTACAGACAAAACTCACATTGGAGTCTTTTCTAATGGATACATTATTGGTTACAATCAATGTTTAACATCAATTATAGATCATAATGGAGTCGACCAAAGTATAAACAATTTTACTGACACAGAAACGCTGTACTTTAGCTCTCGCCATTAAGTAAACGCACAACCAATATTTATTCTTGTGCTGTCCCTCATTCGTTCAACAGCTTTCTTCCTCTCCCTCACCTCCTCCACCAAGTACCGTGTCCTTTTTCTTTTCACTGGAGCTTGTGAAGCATTATGATCCATCATTGCGTGTTGGTTCTTTTAGCTAGTATTGAGCTTGAGGGGGGCGTGTGTGTTTCGAATGGTGTTTCCAATGTTTTGGATCGGCAGACGTGACGCGAACAGTCTCTGAATCGAGAGACGTGACGTGAAAAGTCTCTGGATCGGCAGACGTGACGTGAATAGTCTCTGAATCGGGAGACGTGACGTGAAAAGTCTCTGGATCGGCAGACGTGACGTGAACAGTTTCTGGATCGGCAGACGTGACGTGAACAGTCTCTGGATCAGCAGTCGTGATGTAAACAGTCTCTGGATCAGCAGTCGTGATGTAAACAGTCTCTGGATCGGCAGACGTGACGTGAACAGTCTCTGGATCGGCAGACGTGACGTGAACAGTTTCTGGATCGGCAGACGTGACGTGAACAGTCTCTGGATCAGCAGTCGTGATGTAAACAGTCTCTGGATCGGCAGACGTAGCGTAAACAGTCTCTGGATCGGCAGACGTGGCGTGAACAGTCTCTGGATCGGCAGACGTGGCGTGAACAGTCTCTGGATCGGCAGACGTGACGTGAACAGTCTCTGGATCGGCAGACGTGACGTGAACAGTCTCTGGATCGGGAGACGTGACATGAAAAGTCTCTGGATTGGCAGACGTAACGTGACGTGAACAGTCTCTGGATCGGCAGACGTGATGTGAACAGTCTCTGGATCGGCAGACGTGATGTGAACAGTCTCTGGATTGGCAGACGTAACGTGACGTGAACAGTCTCTGGATCGGCAGACGTGATGTGAACAGTCTCTGGATCGGCAGATGTGATGTAAACAGTCTCTGGATCGGCAGACGTGGCGTGAACAGTCTCTGGATCAGCAGACGTGACGTGAACAGTCTCTGGATCCACAGACGTGGCGTTATCAGTCTCTGGATCGGCTACCGTGACGTGCTTGGGCGGCACGGGCAAGACAAGGAGCTTGGGCGGCACCGGCAGGGCGAGACGCTTGGGTGGCGCCGACAGGGCGAGAAGCTTGGGTGGCGGCGACAGGGCGAGACGCTTGCGTGGCAACGGAAAGCCCTGTTGGATCGCAGACGCTTTCCTACTCCTCCATTTGCGAGATCTCAGTAGTGTTGCAGCCTCCCTGGTCACCACTGGCAGTGCAATAACAAGAGTGGGAAGCTCTGGGACAATCAAAGTCGGGTCCTCCCAGACCACTGGACCTGAGACCCCCGAAGTTGGGTCCTCCCGGACCATCTGACCTGAGATCCCTGAAGCCGGATCCTCACGGACCACTGAATTAAGGGAAGGACCTTCCTCCTCCTGCGCTTGCAAAGGTGAGGTTGTGTTGGAATGACATGACCTCTTCACATGCAGCAGCAATAGCTGCCACTTCTGCGGGAACTGCAGCCTCGCCAGCTGGAGGATTTCCTCGACCATCCAGGGAATTAAGGAATTCCCCAAACGTCAGATATTCCGGGCCCCTCATCCTCCAAAAATTGATGGGTTCATCAAGGGCATAGTTAAATAAGTCCTTGAGAGCCACATCATTCATCTCTAATCCTCCTGCTGCCACGTTGAAACTTAAGGCAAATCTCACGTCGGTTCCCTGTTGATGGAGGGAGATCAAGGCTGTAAATCTCAGTATGCACTCATACTGAGGGCAGGAAACAGGGGAGGCCGGTGGGTGGCGCAAATCCTTATTCCGCTGAATCCTCATGTGGCTAATTCGTTCTGTCACGGACTGGTAAAATAGTAGAGCCAGGATTCAAGTACTGGAATAGAAGGATATTTAACTGATAATAAAAAGGAAACCAAACTACAAACAAAAACTCCCCGTGGGGGAAAACGAGAGAGACATCTGGCAGGAACAGGAAATACTAGGAACATAGACAACGTACTTGCACAGGACTGCAGACAGGGAAATTAAATAGGGAAGTTCACACAAAAGATGTAACAAGGCAGGCAGGTAGGTAAAATAAAACAATAACGAGATAACAAGATGGTTGTTTGACAATTGACGGGAGAGCACATGGCATTCATATTCAACGTCCATCATGCTATTAACGGTAACAACAAAAACAACAAGATCCACAATCGGTGGTATACCTTTCGTTACCCATCTTTGGGGGTCGGCTGCGCCCCTGCCTTTGCTCCAGGCAGGAAATGCAGATTCCCCTTCAGAAGACTTCAGTTCTTTAACATTAGTTGGCTCAGGCGCTTTGTTTATGACTGCTACCTTTTCATCCGTGGGGTGCAGGCCATCCTGGTCAATGCGATGTCCCAGATACTCTACACTTCTCTGAAAAAACTGACATTTTGACAATTTCACATGAACACCATGTTTTTCCAGATGTGTGAGCACTTCATACTGTTCAACCAGAAAGACTCGGGAAATATAGTGATGTAACAAACATGAATTTATTGTCAGCCCAGCAAGCGATTATTTATAAAGTTCTTTGGCGTAGGCCCCGTCCGTAGTTCATTATCCAAGGGTATCGGATCTGCATTTCCTGCCTGGAGCAAAGGCAGGGGCGCAGCCGACCCCCAAAAATAGGTGGATTATGGATCAGCCAGGACAGGGCCAGCCAACCCCCTAAAAATGGGTAACGAAAGGTATACCCACCGATTGTGGATCTTGTTGTTCCTGAAAAACATAAAAAATGATTACTGTTAATAACGTGATGGATGTTGAATACGAATGCCTTGTAGCTTAAACTATGTTTTTTTGTGTGTTTTTTTTTTTGCATGGATAGACAGCCTCATTATATCATCAACAATGGAGCCACATTGATCTGTACATAACAGGCCATTCATAGACAGGTCTTATTAGACCAACAGAACGGTGCCACGTTAAGCCATACAAGCGCAGAAGTGTCCAAGCAACACAGCACTTCACTTATAAGATTGATAATATCAGGGACAAAATTATAACTATGCAACTGTCTACTACAGTATCGCAGCAGGGGGTGCACTGTTGACTCCCTGAGGAAAGATTTGTTTCATTTGCTGCTATAGGAGAAGGAGAATTTTGTAAACTTTTTTTCTTTCATACCTCATTCCGCTCTCCAAGGACACTAATCAAATAGATTCCGCCATCAGCTATTGTGTTCTCTAGCTTGACACTCTCAAAGTTCATAGGTCAGTTTCTTACGGTGCTTCCGACGACGCGTGAGCACCACATTGTGAGAGACAGTAGCAGGAAGTTTTGAGTCACAAAACACATGAGAAGAATAAAAATGTGCTTTTTCAAAATAAAAGCAGAACAGTCAAAATGACACTGTACTGTAGAACTACAATGTCTTTTTAAAATATAAATGTAAAGCTATAGGAGAATATCAATGTGAGTTATCAGACATTTACACTCCCACCAAATCCTAGTACCATGAATGAACAAATACACAGAGTAAATGAATTGTACAGGATTTCTTGACTCTTAGAAATGAATAGCCTTAACTTAAGCTAGCCTTAACTAAGGAGCACCCATTTTTTGATTGGTCTCTCAATTACTGAGGGCTTGGATGAAAGATCTTGTTTTTTATGAGGTTTCCTCTCCCCAACTTGCACTTTAACTCGACGAACTAAGCCATCAGCATTGAACAGTCTTAATCACTTGTCCAAGTTCCCACTGATTTCTTAGGAGATTGTCGTCTTTAATAATGACAATATCATTCACATTGAGGTTACGCTGAGGTGAGTGCCATTTCTGTCTTATGGACAAGTTCAACAGATACTCCTTTTTCCAGTGGCTCCAGAACTGGTCAATAAGATACTGAACTCTTTCCCACCTCTTTGTCGCAAACAGGTCCTCCTTGACAAATACTCCAGGAGGAGGAAGAGCAATTTTAGATTTCATCATTATGAGGTGATTCGGTGTTATAGGCTCCAGTGCCTGAGGATCATTGATCCCATCCACTGTTAACGGGCGGCTGTTAACAATAGCCATGGCCTCATATAGCAGTGTTCTGAGGGAGGCGTCAAGTCGACCTGGGAACTGTGCTAAGGTGGGATTCAACACGTTTCTAACAGTTCTGATCTGGCATTCCCAGACACCGCCTGTCAGAGGGAGCACTGAAGACAAAATCGCACTGCTTCTCAGTCAGGAAGATTTCCAGTTGCATAGTGTCACATTGTTTAATGTTGTTGAACAGCTCCTCTCAGGCTGATTAAGCATCTCAATGAGTTGATGAATGAGTCTGTTGACAAATCTTCGAGCATTTCAATATGAACACTAGAGTACAGACATGTGAAAATCAAGCCGTATCTTTTGTATTCTTTACGGGCGTTCTTTACAATTTGACTGCCGAAACAGTCCATGCCGCTGCATGTGAAAGGTGCTGAGGCTTCGATGCGTTCTTTGGGAAGTTCCGCCAGGACACAATCAGTTCGGTGATGTGGCTGTTATTTGGTAAGATGACTGGGTGCTTGACTTTGTAACCTAGCAATGGCTGGTTTAATATCCCACCAACACGAAGGAGTCCTTCAGAACAGATCAAAAGAGAAGAGACCCTTTCTGGACGGAAAAGAGACCCTATCTACCCTGAAGCATCTTTATCTCCTGGGGGAAGGCTTGCTGCTGTACGATCTTAATCACTTCATCTGCAGCCTTCGCATGCTCCATAACAGTCACATACTCACTGTGTTGTTTCTGGTTAGACCCCAGCCTCTTGATTCTTGCCACCACCTTAAGAATTGTTGTCCAGGAGGAAAACTGACTCAAACGCCTGAGGATGTCATTGTAGTTTTTGACTTCAGTTGCAAGCACCTGAATTGTCTTGACTTCAGGATCCCCAACGAGTAATTCTGAAGGAGCACTGGGTGTTAGAAGTAATTTACGCACCCAGAGAAACTTCGGACCTCGCAGCCAGTTTGTTGAATGTCTGAAGCACGTAGACCTCGGGAAGCATGATCTGCCGGGTTTTCTGCTGTGTCCACATAGTGCCACTGACTGGGATCACTGTTATAGTTGTACCCAAGCACAACTTGTAAATCTGTCCAGAAAACCTCTTCATCAGTCTTTTTGTCAAGTTCACCTCTTAACATGGCACTGACTTTCGTAGAAACCACAGCTGCCGCGAGATTTAGTCTTGGGATACTTGTGACCCTTGAGGGTGCAACTCTCGCTTTTGCCAACACGAGACTGCAATGGACTTCATCCTTGTCATTTTTATACCTGAGGTAAGAACATGCACTCTACCCCACGCAGCTGGCATCCGAAAAAGGGTGCAGCTCTTCTCTGACAATGTTATGGAAGTCATATGGGTGGCAACATCTTGGAATTGAAACCTCCTTCAACCTGTGAAGCCCATTTATCCACTCCTTCCACCGTGGCCTCACATCTTCTGGGAATGGATCATCCCATTCGATGCCTCTGTGACACAGCTCTTGAAGTATACGCTTTCCAGTTAGACTGAATGGAGCGATGAATCCAAGTGGGTCATAAAGAGAGACAATGACAGAAAGGCAACCACGCCAGGTTGAAGGCTGATCCTTTAAGCTGCTGCTAAAGCTGAAAGTGTCCGTTTCAATCGACTATTGAATGCCGAGTGGGTTAGGATGGGGTTGGATCAAGTCCTAGAGGTTTGATGGTTGCTACTCTTTCTGAGGGATCTAAGGAGGCGAGGGCTGCTTCGTCATTTGAGTTGAATTTTTGGAGGCGTAAGCCTTCTCTTCTGCACAACGCCTGTAACTCAGAGATCAGTTTCTTAGCTTACTCGACCGATGGGATGCTGACTATCCCGTCATCAACATAAAAGTTCTTGTGCTGGTGATTGCTTGGGCTAGACTGACAGATTCCTGGGTCATTGTCCCTTCAGGAGCAGCTTGGTGAGGTTGGAAGGATGCAGCATCAGGATTTAATCGAGGTTCAGTTTCGGATCTGTAGCAAGCAAAGTTAGTTTTGTCAATCTCCTCATCATGGTTCTCAAAACCTTCAAAATCATCATATACTCTCACAGGAGCTGTTGCTATGGTAACGTCTTTTGATGCTTGTACTGTAACTGCTACAATTTGTCTCTCTCACGTAATGTTCAGTAAAAGAGAGAGCTCGCTAGTAGTTAGAGAAATATTGGCGAGCGCTACCCCACTATCCCCATCCTTCAGTTCCTGCTCCATGATTTCAGCCATCCTTCACTGGGGCACCACTTCTGTTGTCTGCTCTGCTCTAATTGACTCCGGGGCTGAGGGGAATTTTGTTGACGAGAGGTGGGCTATTGAACACGGTTTGCCCCTACGTGAATTAAGAGATCACGCACTGCCCTTGCCCTGGATGGTTGTGTTCTTTCCAATATTCACCTGGCTAAGCCTTGGTGAGTCTCACCACGTCTGCCAACCACCAAGAGAAGATTTCATTTTTTGTTTTTCAGTCTCCTATGGCCCCCATTGTCCTAGGACATCCATGGGTAACTAAGCACAATCCACATGTTAACTGGTCTGATAGAGTTTGTCTTGTCATACTAATTGTCTTGTCTCTGCTGTTCCCTCTGGTTCTTCTTTGTCTGTTTCTCAGGAAGAGTCAATTGATATATCTGGGGTTCCGGAGGAATATCACGCTCTGCAAGCGGTATTCAGTGGATCCCGGGCTGCTTCTCTCCCCTTATTTTTGTATATAAATTAACCCGAAGGCTGAAAAGACGTGACGAGTATGGCTTATTCCAAGATCTAGATAACTCATTATGGAGATCAGGAAAAAAGGGAAGCCCTCGTGGTGAAGATGATTTGGTTGAAGCAAGGAAGCGCTCGTCTAGTTTACTTTTTGGACGAGCGCCCCTTTTCTCAGATGGCCATTCAACATTTAATTTCTCTACAGTGCGAGACATCACTTCCACCAGCTCATCATATGCTGGGGAAATAGGTGGCGAATCTCTTTCCCCTGTGTGTGCTTTCACTCTACATACTCATAACATCAACCTCCTCAGAGGAAGAGAAATGCAGTAATGGAGGGCTCTCTACCTGGGTGGAAGAAGCCGCAGAGCGGGCTTCTGACACCGGGGGGAGAGCACCAGATCCTCTGGGTAAGGAAGGAGAAAAGGCCCTCGGACCCATCTCCAACCCCTCCGAAAGATCCTTTTGCGATCCCCAGGAATGCATTCTCCGCGTTGCCTCAGCAAGCGCGAGTCCTGCACCCTCAGGATCGCAAGCCTGCCCACTCTCATCAAAGAGTGACAGGCGAGAGCGGAGCATGCGGAGTGGTAGCATCTCGCAGTGTTTCGCAGTGAAGACAAGGAAATGAAAAGTCTCTGTGTGTGCATCCACCCTTCTCTACATCAAAAACCTCTTAAAAACACACAACAACACACAACACGAGACGTTGGGAATGAAAATTGTGGGGAACGAAACCCACTATGCCACAATGAAATGCCACAATTCATTCTCAGCTATTCGACTCATGAATAGGTGCCCCTGACGCCATGCCTCTGGTTGAATGACCCTCACGGCCAAAGGTGAAGGCAAACTGTGCACCTGATAGGCAGGGAAATGAACTATCCAGTTGCTGATGGTCTGTTTAGAAGCACCCTTGAAGAGACCCTTCTTGGGTGACCCAAAGAACACCAGCAACTGGTCTGCCTTCCTCCACTGTGAATATTTATGAAAAAAAAATATTGAAAAGTGAAAATGATGAAAAGTCTGCAAAACCGTAGATCTTGCCACATTCAAAGGTACCTTAGGGAAATAGCCCGGTCTAGGATACAAAATGGACTCTATTCTCCCGGAAGCACTGTGGCGATATGGAGAGATAGGTTCTCAAGTATGACAGGTTCTTGGTCGCGGCCGACTCCAGAGGTTTGAAGGGGCGTCAACCAGCCCTTCGAGAACCACTGCAAGATCCCATGTGGGCACTCTGATCAGAGTTGCAGGCCACAGCCACCATGCAACTGGAAGGAACCATACGACCAGCTGATGCCTTCACAAAGGCCCATCACTTAGAGGAGTTTGGAAAGCTGCAATGGCAGCCACTTGATCCTTAAGTGTGGACGAGGTAAGATCAGCAGGGAAGCGAATTTGGAGGAACTTCAGCACTGAAGCCACCGGGCAGTTAGCTGGGTTCACTCCACACTCTCTAAACTAATTAGGGAAAACACACCATGTTTGGCCATACAACTTCTGCCGACATGGCTGTCTGGCAACATGGCACTCCCAGCACAGGACCTTAGGACAGGAACCAAGCCCAAGTTCTGAATGTAGCAACATTCAACATCTCGATGCTGAAACTGCCAGTTCTCGAGACTAAGCCAGAATTAGCCAGTCTTCAATGTATTTCCGCATGCAGAAACCCTAGGGCCTCAGTGGGGCCAGTGCTGTGTCCATTCACTTAGTAAATGTGTGAGGGGAGATTGCTAGAGTATTGATTAGATCTAGTATTGGACACTCCACTCTATCCTTCTATGGGACTATGACATACTGTCTGTAAAACCCGGACTACCTGTCTGGTGGAGGAATATGTTCAATGGCCTCATTTACCAACAGGGATTGCATTTCCTGTTCCAACACCCAACCCTGCTGTGGGGCTACAGCAATCCAGACCACCCCATTTAACTTTGGTGGACTGAACCAGAACTGCAGCCTGTACCCTATTTCTACAGTGCTCAGGACCCATAGAGATACAGTATAATGGGGAGACATTGCCATGCCTCGACAAAATTCACCAATGGAACTAGCCCCACACTCTGAAACAGAGGACAGGCAGGGAATAATCAAAAAACATTTCTGGTGTGCAGACGTGAGCGCTACCTGGATGCAAAATTTGGGGGTGAACACCCCAAAATTTTGGCTGGGAATAATCAAAAATGTTCTGTGTGCGGACACGAACACTGCCTGGCTGCAAGCCTTTGGGACAGACAATGCACCATGCATTCACTGAAAACTGGTCTGTCCCGAAGCGCACTTGGTGGTGGAATACAGACATTGATTCCCTGAGGGCTCCACGGAGTAGCGAGCTGCTCATCTTTTTTTAATTATTTTTTTTTGTTGTACGTGTGTACCCTCAAGAGCTGACTGAGCAAGTCTTGCATCCAATTAGTATCCCACACCGATCGCATGTGTCACCTCCCAAAGGTTTAACGCGGGATGGAAGGGACGCTTTCAGATGTGCTTACACTAACAATTTAAGTTCCCTAAGGGTCAAACAACACCAAATATGCAGATCACAAAACAGAGAGCACAAATCTGGAGAGCGAAATCTAACGCTTTGCCGGTTGCTTGCCGGTGTCCCTTTGTAGATTCCGTGTATGCCGTCACAGGCTACGTCATCACACAATGCCAATAGGATTGAATTCGTTTAATTCATATTTTTGACGCATTACGCTAAGAGGTGTTCCTCATAGTGTCGTCATCAATGCAGTGCACGTTCCCTCGAAAGGGAACCCTGTAGATTACTGTTCTTTTCTCTAAACATTCGAATGATAGATGTGACTGTGAAACGGCTCATATTCGGCTGGACTCCCTGGCCAGCTTCCCTCATGGTCATCTCATTCACAAGAACATAGTAGTGTTGCTCGTATTTCAATCAATCAATCAACTTTATTCCAGACACAAAGGTCCATTGAGACAACACAGTACAGATATTTAAATAAATAAATAACAATACAAACAGTTAAAAAAATGATGTGGAAGAGGCATCATTTATAAAAAAACAAACAGGCTTCGAGTCCAATGTTTCCAAAAGCAAGATGTATACCTTGTGTCACTCTTAGAAACATCAGCTATGGACACAATAATCATATTCTTAGACTCTGTCAGTCTGCATGAATCTATACATACAATTTCTTAAAACAGCGTTAAAAGTGGGCACATTGTTAGCCACAAACATTTCACTGGCACTACTCCCCCTAGGAATTTTAAGCACAATCCTCAGCGCATCATTATAAGCCACGTTAAGTTTTTTCATTTTTTACTCACTAAAATTACACCACAGGTGGGCTGTATACAGTGAAGTGCAATAGGTTTTGAAGAGTGAGATTTTAACATCAGGAGTGCACATGTGGAATTTGCGTGCCAGCATGTTAGCCTGCCCATACAGTTTTCCACACTGACGCTGCACATCATCATCATCACAGAGGTCATCTCTTATCACATAGGCCAGATATTTCACTTTCTTTACAACCTCTAGGGGTTCACCAGCCAATAAGAAAGAAGGATAGACACATTTCATATCCTCCCTGGTTCTGGCGATCAGCACCACACTTTTCATTGAGTTAAATTTTATATCAAACATTAGACCGTATTGAGAACATATTCCAAGAAGTTGCTGAAGGCCAGCACTGGAGGGAGACAGTATCACCAAATCATCAGCATAAAGCATATGATTGATTAGAGTATCCCCCACCAAGCACCCAGTTCTACAGCCCTTCAGCTCCCTAGATAAATTATCCATGTACAGATTAAATAGCAATGGAGACAGAATTCCACCCTGCCACACTCCATTGGAGACATAGAAAGGTGTTGACAAACTCGTCCCCCACATGACTTGCATAGTTTGATGAGAGTACCAAAATTGCAGTATCCTAATTAGGTAAGAGGGGACACTACGCTCAAGTAGTTTACCAAACAGTTTCCCATGGTTGATACGATCAAAAGCCTTTGACGCATCCAGGAAACACATGAAGACTGTGCTATTGCGAGATCTGTACCTATGGACAATTTCTTTTAGTGCATAAATACACAGATCAGTTCCATGCTTGTTCTTAAAACCAAACTGATTATCTGTTGAAGCTATGTGTTCTGCAAGCCTATCCAAAATAATCCCTTCCAGCACCTTAGATAGTGTATTTGCAAGTGCAATAGGTCTATAGTTATCTATACTAGTTAATTTGCCAGTCTTATTTTTAACTACAGGACCAACAAGACAGACAACATGGACCCAGGAAGTATGCCATGCTTCATTAACCCAGAAACAACATACAGCATGTAAAACTGAAATACATTGACTAGCGTATTTCAGATGTTCTGCTGCTATTCTATCTTGCCCACAGGCTTTGTTCATTTTAAGTTTGTCAATAGCATAACATACTTCCTCTGGCCTAATGACATGATCACCGTGAGGTATCTCTCCTATGTTAAACACATCACTCTTCACACAGTTAAAAATGTTCTCGTAGTGTCTCCTCCATAGCTCTGCAATGTTTTCAGGTTCAGAAATACCCTCAATACTAGAAGGCAGTGGCATTTTGCTGTTGTTAACCACTTTCACCTCCTTCCAGAACTCATAAACATTATTAGTATGTAAATTTCTCGCCATAGAGTTTGCCCTCATAGTCTGCTCATTTCTTTTTATAAAACGCACAGCATATTTATACCTAGCATTAGACCGTACCTTGTGCTCAGACTGGGACATGTCTAGGTTTACCAGCTAAGACCCATCTTCTAAATGCATCTCTTGCCTCCATATGAACATCATGGACATAGTCATTCCACCCTGGTCTTACAATATGATGTTTCACCACTTTACTTCTTAGTGATTGACATCCATCAACCAAACATTTCACAATTCTATCATACATTACCAGCCTGTTCTCACGTAAATGCGTCTCTATAACACGCATTGTGTATTATCGTGTAATTTATACGCGAAAATGAGTTTTTACGTGCATATGAGACGCAGTTTTTGGCGTGCAATTGATACGCAGTTCATTTGCGTATAATACACACGCACCCCACACCACTAATCGTACAATACACACGCACCCTACCCCACACCTAAACTTAACCTAACCAACCAATGCGTATTATATGCACGTAAAAACACACTTTAGCGTATATATTACACGACAATACACATGCGTGCTATAAAGACGCATTTAGTGTGATCGGGTTGACATTACACACAGGTCATTATTGTGACTTACATTCTTACAGCAGCTATCCACACACATAATTGCATCAACCGGTAACTCAATATTTCTCAAGTACACATCAGTCAGTAACTTGTAATATTGCAGATCATCTTCTGTAAGCCTTGTCCAGTCCAATATCTCACCTAATTTATGGCTATCACTATAGACAAGCTCAGGTAAACCCTTAATATTTATAAACATAGAGACAGGAATATGTTCTGCTGTGGCCAAACCATATAGGATCTCAGCCTCCTTAATACAATCATGTGCATCAGCAGTAGATATTCAATGGTCCAACCAAGATGTAGTATGCCACGTGACTTTCCCGCCGGAACAACCTCCCCTCAGCCTGACCGAGTGGCAAAAGATCTGCTGCGTGACTGGATTTAATAGGGGAAACTGCGAAAATGCGACTAAAACAAACAATTTTATCAATTTAAATTAAATATTGGACTCCATATAGTAGTGTTCCTTACAACTTACTAAAGATCCAGTGATCCGTGGTGCCTGACATTTATGTTTGCCTGATTTCGACACTGGGAAAATAAAAGCAATAGACCTAGCTGCTAAACATAAAGCAAATTTGCCTGCGAACACTTTATGTAAATACAATATTGGTCTAAATCCGGGTGATTACTTATATCAGTGTTATATATAGCCTATATAACATCATATCGTCCAGCCCAAAAACTTTATAGTTTTTTTAGTCAGTGTTTATTAAAAAACATCAAATAATGCAGAATATGGAATGATAAATATTTAATTGATGAGTTGTTAATATATATATATAGTCCAGTTGTTTCTGTGAATTGCAGCGATCCATTTGCTCCTCTTTCTATAGCAGTCTGTAAAAATATACCTCCGATTTTTTGTCAAATCTAGTTGTGCAGTCAATCGCAAAGCTCTTTCCCATTTTATATGTGTTGTGTTCGTTTTTCGCGGCATTCACGCTGAACACATATACAGCCGCTCAGTCTTTTTGCCACTCACTGTGAAGAACTGCAGCACTCCGGCCAACGGTGACCTCACGCGCATTCCCTCTATTCCTTAGTGGACAGAATAACCTTGTTATCTTCGCAGAACTGTGTCAAGTGTTGACCAAAAAGTGAATTAATATCTGATATATCAGCATTCAGATCCCCCAAGACAAATATGGATGTACATTAACTTTCCCTTATGTAAGACCCAATAAAAGCAAGTTTATTCAAATCCTCATTTTCATTTTTGTGACATTCATAAGGAGTATATACATTTAAGATTATGAAAACATTCTTATTATGCACCACCTTAATTCCTATGCACCAGTCCACATCTAACCTGATCACAGTGACCAAAGAGTCAAATTTCTTGTGCCAGAATATAGCCACACCTCCTGGGATCCTACCACGCACAATTCTGGTGTTTAAGTCTATTGTGTATTCCCCTGCCCCATGAAAGTCATTGTTCACAGTGTTGAGTTTATCCAGATCTTGAATAGCTAAAAAAGTCTCTTGCAAATACACCACATCAGCATTCTCAAAGAGCTTGTCAATAACAAGTAATAATAAGTGCGTTGAGCTCTAGCTCCAGCATCCTGCCCAATATGCAAACCACGGGTGTTATAAGATACAACCCTCATAGCAGTTAATCATTGTTTAACATGCATGGGACACCCTTTGGTTCAGGCGCACTCATCTCTGTGTCTCGTGGTGCTTGAATTACTGCACGTACCGGAGCCCTAGGCTTGCGATCCTCATAGAAGCGCCTTACATAGGTCCCTTCACCCCACAGTTGCGGCGAATACATCTCTGCTACTTCCTTGTATTCAGCTGTAACTTTGAAAGAACTGTAGCGAGTATACTCAGTGCCAATCTTCTGACAAGTCACATCTCTGGAAAGTTGTTCTTTTAAATAACTAGCCAGCGTCTCAGAATCTAAGTCAGGATCAAGCTTTGTCACAAAGACACTCACCAGCTTAGTTGTTACTGCATGTATGTTCTCCACTGTACCAGTTCCAACAATTCCATAGGTCTTCTTCTCTCTAGGAGGATTCATACAAGTCTTGTTCTGAACTACAGCAGTAGATCGTTTGGTCATGATTGGTCACTGGCCATGATTGTGGCAGCATTCCCCTAGCTGGCACTAGGTGGCTCAATCACACTCAGTCGTTTGCTAATGTCCGTAGTTATTCCACGAAGCTTCTCACATTCAGTCGACTGCTTTCACACGGTGTTTTTCATGGAGACCAACTCTACATTTAGACGTTCAATCCTACTTTGATCAGGAACAAATGTTTTTTGGCCCCTTCTTTCCGTCTACCACATCTTTCAGCTATTTCACAATTGCTAGGGTCCATTATCCAAAGCACATTATCAACTGTGGCCTTTTTTATATTACCTGAGATGTGTGAGTCATCAATTGTGCTACTTATTGTTAATGTAATGAAACATATGAACCATTCAGATCCAAGTGCTGCTTGTCTTTATTAAAGGGGGGGTTGATTCCGGTTTCACTTTTTTGATTTTAAATAGTGTGTAATGTTGCTGATGGTGCATTAACAGTATCTGCAAAGTTGCAGCGTAAGCAGAGTTCAATGTAAGCAGAGATATCGTCTTTTAAAAACCAGGAAGTGTAAATGCCTACAAAAACGACTCGATTGGGACTACAACGGGTTATGGTACGTCACTAACCCGCACATTTGCATCAACCACTCCCTTCAGAATATGCAGGAAAGGGCATGTGCATATTTCTGCAGAACGTCGAGTGAGTTGTGTTCACGCAGCTGACAGGTCTTCTGTGTTTCGAGCTTCCCACGGATGCTATACTTCATCAACAATGGATACAATTTATGTTTGATTATGTTCCTGAAAGTGACGATCGTAATCTAGCTCTCTGTGCTGCGCATTTTACGGAAGACAGCTTCCAGAATCTCCACGAGTTCAATGCAGCAAGAAACTGTTAATAAACAATGAAGCAGATCCAACTTTAAAACCAGAGGCAGCAGTTGTTGGGCCACAACCTGTAAGTAGGCTAAGACTTAATCGTTTTAAATGTATTTGCATGTATAATTCCAGACGTAACGTTAGCCTGTGTTTTATTTATGTTTTATTTTTTCAAAATGCCAGCGCTGGCTTTATAGCCACTAGGCTACTAGTTATGCTAGTATTTTGTGTCTACGACAAACGCGTACAAACATTATGGACCTGAATTTTGTATAAGTACTAATGTTTTAAACGTATTTTTCATGTATATATGCTTTATGACGTTATTTTCGATTTGATCAAGAACGTAAACTTGCCAACGCTGTTTGTGCTTAACATTAGTAGCCAGTCAGTTGCTATCATTGCCAGTCAGATGCTATTGTGTAAAACAAACGTGTATATGGTTCAAAAAAATATGTCAAATTATCATTCAGAAACGTTTAGTAAGAGCCGTGTGTGGTGTGGTTCTGTTTGACTCGCTTCATCGCGGCTTTCTCGGTCTGATTCTGCCTCAAACTGATACTGCAGTTCGACACCATTATTTACATCTGGACCGGAGCTGGCGTTTCCCCGTAAAGGTAATAGGCGTTAACCTTCCGGACAACGTGAGCGACAGTTTAGCCAATCACAACACACCCGCCCAAACTAACCAACCTGAGCCCACGACGTGTTTCTGAGGGAGTGTTTTCATAGAATCAGGAAGTAAACCGCTCGTTCAGCGGACAGAGGAGAGCGCGGCTTACAATAAAGGTGAAGTTTATGAAAAATAAGACTTTTAAAAAAAGAAAAAACACGAATAAATGTTATATTGCACCCCATAAACACAATCATGCAAAGAAAAAGAGGAGTAAACCACCCCTTTAAACAGAGTAGTCACCAGGCAAGGGTCATACACCAACAAACACAGCAGAGAAGATCAGGTCAAAATCAAAGTCAATAAACGGGCAGGATATCAGGGCAGGCAGCAAACAAACAGGATACAGGAACCAGCAAAAGATCAGAAACAGACATGGTCACAACAGACAGGTAAACACATGGAAAAATCCTTGGAAATGTTCACAGTAGCAACACAAGACTTAGCCCAGAGTGTTGTGTAAGTGTGGCTTAAATGATTGTTTGAACATGAGGTGCAGGTGTGTGTGTAATCAGTGCAGTGCAAGTGTTTGGTGTAATCAATCCAGCAAGAAGCATGATGAGAAATACCCTGCATCCCAATTCGCTTACTTATACTACACCCTAAAAGTACTGTATGTACTCTTTTTGTGAAGAAAAAGTACATACTTTTGAGCATGTAGCAAAAGAATAGGCAAGCTTTGGGACATACTATCACGTCATCTTTAACGGACGTCTCTGTCACGTGCGTGCATCCTGTTACCATAAACTGCCCTGTCAATCATCTTGACACAGTAAAAATCCTCCATTCAATCTAATTTGATTTCCTACCGTATCGGAGCATGTTAATCTGCCAGTCATGGGTCTTTCATGCGAATACTTTCCTCGTGTTTTACAATTTGAATATAATGATGCATTTAAAAAGTAATGGCTAAACGTATCCTTACAAAAGTTCACAATGCTGCTGCAGATGCAATATAATTGTCACGGATCCATCGGCGTCAGCGCCAGACACCATCACTCCGCCCACTCGTTCCGGTTCCCCTGACTACTAATCATCATCACCTGTTCTCATCACCTGCCATCACTTCCCTGGCCAATCTTCCACTCCATAAAGACTCACCTCACTCAGTCACTCACTGTCTGGTCTCGTCTCCGCTACGGCAACAGACTCCCGTGCTACCACACTCATTCCAAAGACTACCTACCTGTTCGAAGTTCCCGTCTCGTCTGCTCCTCGTCTGCTCCAGTCTCCGGTCCCGCTCCAGTCCCGCTCCGTTCTCTTCCTCTCCAATTCAGCTCACCCGTCTACAGCTCCTGTTCAGATAAGAGAATCACCATCAGACTGTTTACCTTCCATTTGAATCTTCTACTGCCACGTTAGTCACCTGCCATTATCCATTGACCATCTGTTTCAATAAACTCTGTTCATACTCACCTGTCTGTGTCCTTCTGATCTGTGACAATAATGTGGAGAACATTGAATAAATTAATATTCATTAGTTTAGATGGTGATAATTAATCAATCAAACCTCTATCTAAACCCCTCAACATAACAGCGGGACTCGCGCGCCCTCCGTGTTTGTAGTTTTTCAACACTTTTTACTCGTGTTTGTAGTTCTAACCAAATCCTCGTCCAATGCGCAATGGGTTGTGGGCAATATCAGCCGTTAGAGTGTGCATCGATCTACACTTCGGATTCTGACCGGAAAAAGTAGACCATCCAGGTATCTTTGAAACATTCATTTCAACATACTACGGTTTGGGACGCACTAATTCTTTTTTCGAATACTATTTAGGACGGTTAGTATGCGAATTGGGACGCAGCAACAGAATCTGTAATCACCCAGGAAGT
Source organism: Cyprinella venusta (assembly GCA_038021265.1). Taxonomy (NCBI): domain Eukaryota; kingdom Metazoa; phylum Chordata; class Actinopteri; order Cypriniformes; family Leuciscidae; genus Cyprinella; species Cyprinella venusta. The sequence continues at coordinate 29,103,059 of CM075875.1, read as the reverse complement.
GCGTGGCTAATCGTGACAGTTAACACATGCATAATTGTGTCATTCATTTATCTTTATTTAACCAGGTTAAAAACTCACTGAGATTAAAACATTTTACAAGGGTGACCTGGCCAATAAAGCAGCTACAAAAACGTAAACATACAAATAAATAAGTTTTTAAAAATAATGTACTGGGGCATTCATATAAAGCAGATCTGTGTAATCCAATAGTGGTAAAAAGGTTGCAGATACCAAAGGCCAGGGGCCAGGCCAGCAGCATGTGTCCAAACTTCTATCTTAACCGTTTTATGTCATAAGAAACAATCTTAAAACAGGGCTCTAAGTGTAAAATACTGAACTTGTCCTTTAAGACCCATCAACCCCAGGCCACCTTCCCTGCGTGTGTAACCCCTCACACCCGGGTCCTACTCGCCCCGCTCCGAGCGGGCCTCGAACCCTGGTCTCCGGCATGAGAGTCAGGCGCGCTAACAAGGAGGCTAAAGACTGCAGCCTCTAGCGTCTGTCGCTAGAGCGTCTATTGAGATCGGGGAGTGAGGTTTACCCGCACAGCAACTACCAGCTGGCCTCCGTTACACTCACCCCCCTAAACCTCACTCTCATCCGGGTCACGGCACCAATGTAACCCCTCACACACCCGGGTCCTACTCGCCCCGCTCCGAGAGGGCCTCGAACCCGGGTCTCCGGCATGAGAGTCAGGCGTGCTAACAAGGAGGCTAAAGACTGCAGCCTCTAGCGTCTGTCGCTAGAGCGTCTATTGAGATCGGGGAGTGAGGTTTACCCGCAGAGCAACTACCAGCTGGGCTCCATTACACGTGCTGTCCAAGTGAACCCAGAGAGGTTGGATACCTACCTACCACTGCAGAGTATCCAGGCTCACCCAAAAAGAGCCTGTGTTATTGAGGATCATAGTACCCCACCTGCACAACTGGGTTTTAAACCCTGCTAGTGTCTTCTGCTAGTTAGCGAAGCATTAAAGAACCATATCAAGTTTTAAATTACATATTGGAAATTAAAATAAAAGATTTAATTTTCCTATGGTTAAATAAATGTTCAGTGATATCTCAAAGATTTTGGAATTTTAGCCAATTTTTTCCCTATATAGTGTTGTTATGGCAACTAGAAGATACATTAAGTTTCGTAATGCTATAGCATGTGTAGTCCAGGCAAAGTAGCCCATTTTGGAGCCAAAAATAGAACTAATTGTAAAAGAATTTTTTTCAGCATAGATCATTTCTATGAGGTGTCCAGAACAACATACTAAAAGTCCTAAGAAATCCTAGTTGAGGAAATATGTTTAATTCGCATCAATCCGAGATGTGTGCCAGTAAGGCCAGACAACAATACACTCCAATGGGGCTATTTTTTTCCTTTACTCCTATCAAAATAAAACTTTATATAATGAAAGTATCCATGAAAAGTAACAAATTTTGTATTACAAGTTTCTTTGAAAATGAATTTTTAATATTCAAATGAGCTATACACAGTAATCGCATATGCCCAAAATACACCCAAATAGGCTTCATTTTTCCTTTACTCCTACCACAATAAAACTTTACACAATGAAAGTCTACATGAAAAGTAAAACATTTTGTATCAGAAGTTTCTTTGAAAATGAATTTGAATATGCAAATGAGCAATTTACTAATCGAATATGCCCAAAATACACCCTAATGGGCTTATTTTTTTCCTTTACTCCTATAAAACTCACAATTAAACCTCACAGAACAATGACAGTGAAAGTATACATGAAAAGTAACCTTTTTGTTTTACAAGTTATCTTGTAAAACAAAAATGTATGTAGTTAGCAGAGCCGGACAGTATCAGAGTACATTTACTTTAGTACAGTACATAAGTACAATTTTGAGGGATCTGTACTTTACTCGAGGATCATTTTTGGGGAGTACTCTTGACTTTACTCAAGTACAATTGAGAGGGAAATATTGTACTCTTTACTCCACTACATTTCTATCCATAACCGTGAGCACCCATTACTACTTCTTGTAAAACTCAAAAAAAAATAGCCTGGGCTCTTATTTTCCCAAATCATCGAACTGCACCGGCTTGTATTTGAGACAGGGGTCTATATGAAACCGGCCTTTATAATTTAGTGTTGAGATGTTGTTCATTGTGTCTATAATCTCTAAAAATCTCCAAATGCTCCACCTGAAACTGCGGTCTTCCAACCTTTTACTATCGTGTCAATTGATTTGATTAATTCGCGTGAGGGAGAGAGAGCAAGACAGCGCTCGTGTTGTTTGAAGATGTCAGAGTGCGCGCGCGTGTCTGGTGCGCTTTCTCTGCTCCTTATGTGCCCTATCAAGTGCAGCAGTTTCTATTCTACATCACTCACCGATCAAAATAGTCTTTGGCGGGACAAAAATTTGCTTTGGCAGACACCAAAAAGCGGACGATCTGACGGTTTTAGAAGATTAACAACCCGAAACTAAAAAACAGACCTGGCCTCTATTTGAGACCGGCTTTTATTTACCCAAACCTGCAGCCACACCAGGCATGTAAAAGAGACTGACTATTTGGAACTCGCTATTATTTGAAGTTTTACTTTAAATCTCCTAAATCTCTGACCCATCGTCTTTTTCCTCGTCTAATTTTCTGCCGTTCTATATACGTCATCTGGTATCATTGACCCGATTGGCTATGAGCTACGTACAGACGCATTTGATAGACATTCGTAGCACCCAATAATACGGCTCCGGGCATTCATAAACCACCCCTCAAACACGAGAAAATTAACATGTGGTTTCTAGACAATGTTTCATTCTCAATGAGATGTTGTCTGATATCAGCAATCAACTTCAGCTTTCCGCCAAAGTCAACTCCATGGTCAGATTTAGATAAGAGACCAAACCAGGAAACAATGGATGGAGACACAGCCGGCCCATCCCGGGAATGTGCCGACCCGTGGCCCTATATTCTGAATAGTGACTGAAAAGTGACCCCGAACTCATCTCCAGTGGAACCTCAAACTCTCCCTCCAACGTCAACATCTGCAAAGTTCCATAGTCTTCGGGTCTTTTAACAAATGATGGTGTGGAAAGGGGGAAGTGAACGTATGGACCCAAACGACGGGGGGTGGCATGTTTTGGATGGGGGAGTTTTGCCAATAATGACCGATCAGCCTGCGGCACCACCAGAAATACTAGATGTAGTCCACTGTAGTTGCAAGAAAGACTGTGGCACAAAGAGAAGAACATGCGAAAAACATGGACTCCCTTGCACTGCCATTTGCAGAGAATGTCGTGGTGCTAGCTGCATGCACAAACTCACAGTTGCCTTATCTATCAGATGAATATGACCCAGAGGGGAAGAACTAAGCAAAGAACAAACCGGGAACTGATTTGGGGATGCCAGAACCAAGGGCCACAGAGAAGGGTCGAGGATGAAATAAAATAAGAGAAAACATAAAATAAAAAACACCCAACCCTCCCCTGAGGCTTGTGTCCCTCTGTGACCCTGAAGACTATACCGGCGGGGGTTATACCCCTGGCAGGTACTACCAACCAAGCCAGGCAGTTTTCAGGTTAGAGGCCAGTCTAAAAGCAGCATTACCATCACCCATTGGCAGTATGATTGGATGAAGATTGGGCCGATTTGTCATAAATATGAAGGGTGTTTCTGCCTATGCAAATTATGACATATTCAATAAGTGTAGAGCTCATGTGCATATTCAAATTAATTTCAAAAGAAACTTGTAATACAAAAAAGTTACTTTTCCTGTATACTTTTACTTTGTAAAGTTTTATTGTGGTAGGAATAAAGGAAAAAATTAAGCCTATTTGGGTGTATTTTGGGCATATTCGAATAGCTCATTTGCATAATAAAATTCATTTTCAAAGAAACTTCTAATACAAAATGTTTTTCTTTTCATGTAGACTTTCATTGTGTAAAGTTTTATTGTGGTAGGAGTAAAGGAAAAAATTAAGCCTATTTGGGTGTATTTTTGGCATATTCGATTAGTGTATAGCTCATTTGCATAATAAAATTCATTTTCAAAGAAACTTGTAATACAAAATTTGTTACTTTTCATGGATACTTTCTTTGTAAAAAGTTTTATTTTGATAGGAGTAAAGGAAAAAAATAGCCCCATTGGAGTGTATTGTTGTCTGGCCTTGCTGGCACACATCTCGGATTGATGCGAATTAAACATATTTCCTCAACTAGGATTTCTTAGGACTTTTAGTATGTTGTTCTGGACACCAAATAGAAATGATCTATGCTGAAAAAAATTATTTTACAATTAGTCTGTCGTAAAACGCTACTTTGCCTGGACTAGTGTGGAAGAATTTAAAACAAGGGTGTTACAACTAGCCAACGCAAATATGTTTGCCTTCACACCCAAACATTGCAGCACCTTTCATTTTCTGTAAAGAATGTGCATTTTTTCCACCACAGCTGGTAATGTTCTCGGACCCATATGTTTCTCTACTGTTTCCATTACTCTTGCAGCCTCTTAACCTCTTACCGTTTCCACTATGCACTTGCAGCCTCTTAATCCTCCTCATTTTGCAAGATTTGTAAAATGTCCCCTGACTGAAAACTGTTTTTAAAAGAAAACCCACCACTTCAGGTAGACTTTGCACTGGAGGCATCTGGGGGTTTTTTTTCTTCTTCTTTTTTTTTCAGCAGGAATGATCTGGGATCCGATCTGTTATTCAGATACAGAAGACACTTGGTCTAAGTGTAAACGCACTGTTTGTCAGTTCTATGACGTTTTAAGTTGGTTGTTCTGTTCGCGTTCTTCCTGTTCTTGAGTGTGATTTGAAGATATGAGTTTGTTTCAGAATAAAGACTGCTGCACCTAGATTCTGCTTCCTCTCTGCTGCAACTGTCCTTTCACCCTTACTATATCATTTCTATGCAGCATTCCAGTCCACTTTTAGACACGCACTTGCAAACTTCCCTAAGCACTTCCCCTCGGTGGAATCTCTACCGTCATTTTGACGTGCATTCCACTTCGTGAAGTGGACGGCAGTAGCACTTCAATGCAGTACATGAGATCTACGGGGAGGAGTCGGATCAAGATCCAGGGGGTGGAGATTGGTAGGATTAGGGATCTGGATCCGACTCCTCCCTGTGGATTTCATGTTCTGCAAGTGAGAACCATCTCGTGGACGGGGGAAGTTTATATATACAGATCCTCGCTCCCTCAATTTTGACCGAAACTACTGTATGATATATTAATTATGATTTTTTTTTTTATTTAAAACAACCCAAACACATCTATGGATGCTGCATTAAACAATTCTATTTTTTTAATTCTAAAATTTAATTCTAGTTTTAAAATTCTAAAAGGGAAAACACTTTTAAATAATAAATCAACTCCATTGCTAATTCCAAGTGATCAAGGGCTTAGGACGTTCCAATGTAGACCACTCGTGCAACATAAACAATGATGTACATCCGAGTGAACGAGACGGAGGGAAGTTGGTGAGAGAAGGGCATTTTTGACTGGAATGCAGCACTGGTGAACCCTTTTTTTACCTTACCCACAATCCTTTGCGACACAATTTCCTCTAACTGTTCTCTCGATAATTAACCCTATGAGTTTCATACCGACAATTATTCTCCCTTCAAGCCCACCTTAGACCCACTGTCAAGTCAGTACTTGCTCTCTACCTCTGCATGATTACCTTTTATTATTAACAATTCCTTCTAGCCATCCCAAACCTTTAATGGTATCGACCTATATACAGATTCCAGCAAAAACTATTCACCATTTACTTAGCCTATTCCACAACTATTTGATTTAACCCATTCCTCCACTTGGGATTATGTTCAAACCAATCATACTCTAATGTGCTGTATTTCATGCCTCACAAAATGTGACAATCCCCTTAACTATCCCTCTAAAAATGTTTTGGTCATGGTTACTACTTTTGTGAAAGAAAGGCATGCGTATCAGTGGTCTTGAAGAAAACCCTGACATCAACTGGTTGTTGGCTTCAATTGGGTAACACTGTCTCTTCCCACAAATATATATATATGTATATATATATATATATGTGTGTGTGTGTGTATGTATTTTCATAGGCCAGAGCAAACTTTGTGCCCATGGCCGTACCTTTAATCTGCAGAAAATACCCAACATGACATCACGACTTTTGCGTAAACATACACGCCACTTTCGAGTCAAGTGGCGTGTTATCTCTACGCATTTTGAGCTATCCGCGTGTATCCGCGTGTATGCGTGTATGTCTACGCCATTACCGTCCGCGTCATTCCGCGTGTCTGTACACGCGCGTCAAATGTCCAGTCATAAATGCCATTAACCCCAGTGACGGTTAAGTTTAGGGATAGGGTTGAGGTAAGTCATATCTTTTTTTTCACTAGGATGGTAAGGGAACAGTCATAAATGCCATTAACCCCGGTGATGGTTAAGTTTAGGGGCAGGGTTGAGGTAAGTCATATATTTATATAACGTTAAGTCACAGGCGTTCATAAACACGCTGAAAAGCGATTATGCGTCTTGATAGCACGCCAAAAATGCAAATACGAATTGGCGTGTCATACACACGCTACTTCAAGAGATCAGTCTGAAATACCGGTCATTGTACTCAGTCATTTTTTTGCTTTCCGAATCCAGAGTCAGTGTTAATGTCAGTGTTTCTCTCCCACCATCCGTGTGAAAATCTCCGGCCGAATTACCTACTGTTTTTTACAAACACCAAGGTCGTGTTATAATTGAATTGCTCTCTGAATCCACATCTCTGAGTTTACAAGAAGAGATTAATTCCAAATTCAGTGTTTAAATCCTTTTTGACCACTGCAGAGCACTGTACAATAACTGTTTTGCTTCGCAACCATGTTCAAAACTAATTAATATGCATTTTTTAAAGGGGGGGGTTTACTGCTTTTTTTCTTTGCATGATTCTGTTTATGGGGTGCAATATAACATGTATTCATGGTTTTTCTTTTTTAAAAAGTCTTATTTTTCATAAACTTCACCTTTATTGTAAGCCTCGCTCTCCTCTGTCCCCTGAACGAGCGGTTGACTGCCTGAGTCTATGAAACCACTCCCTCAGAAACAGGTAGTGGGCTCAGATTGGTTAATTTGGGCTGGTGTGTGGTGATTGTCCGGAAGGTTAATGCCCATTACCTTTACGGGCGAAACGTGCCTGTGCTCTGGTCCATTCATGTAAATAATGGTGTCGAACTGCAGTATCAGTTTGAGGCAGAATCAGACCGAGGAAGCAGCGATGAAGACAGTCAAGCAGAACCTCACCACACACTGCTCTTACTAAACGTTTCTGAATGATAATTTGCTACATTTTTTAACTTTATACACGTTTGTTTAACACAATAGCATCTGACTGGCAACAACAGCAACTGACTGGCTACTAATGTTACACTCAAACAGCGTTGGCACTAGTTTACCTTCTTGATCAAATCGAAAATAACGTCATAAAGCATACACTCTAAAAAAATGGTGCTAAATAGCACTAAAAGTGGTTCATTGGCTTGTAATCATAGGGGAACCACTTTAAGTGCCATATAGCACTTATCTTTGTCATGGGTGCTATGTAGAACCATAAGAGGTGCCATAGAGCATGTTAACCACCCCAGAGAACCACTGAAGAACCGCTGAAGAACCAAACTGGGCTTAGTGGTGCTATATAGCACCATGACCACCGCAAAGAACCCCTGAAGAACCTTTTTTTTTAGAGTGTATATATGAAAAATACGTTAAAACATTAGTACTTACACAAAATTCAGGTCCATAATGTTTGTACGCGTTTGTTGTAGACACAAAATAGCATAACTAGTAGCCTAGTGGCTATAAAGCCAGCACTGGCATTTGAAAAAAAATTAAACACAAGGCTACGTCTGAAATTATACACGCAAATACATTTAAAATGATTAAGTCTTAGCCTACTTACAGGTTGTGGCCCAACAACTGCTGCCTCTTGTTTTAAAGTTGGAACTGCTTCATGTTTTAGTAACAGTTTCTTGTTGAATCCGGTATTGAATTCGTGAAGCTGGAATTCGATTCTGGAATTCGAATTGAATTCGATTCTGGAAGCTGTCTTCCGTAAAATGCGCAGCACAGAGAGCTAAATTATGATCGACATTTTCATGAACATAATCCAACATAAATTGTATCCATTGTTGATGAAGTACAGCGTCCGGGGGAAGCTCGAACACAGTAGAGCTGACAGCTGGGTGAACACAACACACTCAACGAGCTGCAGAAATATGTGCATGACCTTTTTTGCATTTTCCGGAGGGAGGGGTTGATGCAAATGTGTGGGTTAGTGACGTCTAAATCCCAGCTGTAGTCCCAATCTAGTCGTTTTTGTAGGCAATATATTTCGTGATTTTTAAAAGACGATATCTCTGCTTACACTGAACTTTCAGCGCTGCAACTTTGCACTGTTCATGCACCAACAGCAACATTACACACTATTTAAAATGAAAAAAGTGAAATCGCAATCAACCCCCCCTTTAAGATCTACCATAGGCTTTTATTGTATTACTGAAATGCTTGAAAGTATTTACAAGAACAATATTTCATCATCGCTCAAAAGATAAAGAGAAGAAAAGCACATAAACATTTGAAATGGGCCATTATTATAGCAGCAATTATATAGCCTACATAAAAAAAAAAAAAAACTGAGCAGCTTTTTGTTTACCTCATGTAAATAATAGGCTTTATTAACTTATTTCCACTGATTTTCACATTTTTAATGGGGGGGGGGCTTTGATTACTTAAGCCTTGTTCACACTACATGATTTTAAAACGTCGGGCTGAACTGTGCGGTTCACACTACATGACTTGCTCTCAGTGAAATCAGGAGTGTTCAAGTTGTTTAGCTGTTCACACCACACAACACAACGTGACTGATCCACAACAGGAGGTAACTCACTACACGAGTTGACAGTGCACGCCGCACTACATAGAGATACAACCACGATCGGATGATAAGAGCAAATCATTTTTGACTCTATAAGAGCTGTTTCAGTACTATGGTACGGTCTAAATCCTGAAAATAATCAAATAAATAACGGGTTGACAACAACTCTGTCATCCAACGATTCTATCTTGTCTACAAACCACGTTTTGTCATGAAAAACCACGCAATGAAATGAACCAAAAATGACGCGAAACAGCCCGTGCTCCAATACCCAGCGAAGAAGAAAACACAACACATGAATATGGAAGTCAGACAGAAACTAGTGCTGAAACTAGTCAGACAGAAACTAATTTGCATGCGATAACACCCTGACATGTCGGGGAGCTCAACGATTTGCAAATCGGGCATAAATCGGGCTTAAAATCCTGTAGTGTGAACTTAACTTTATGGTTTGGCAGGATCAGCTGTTCTTCCTGTCTCTCTTTAACACTGTATTAGGCATCTTACATTATTACATACAGTACATTTCAGTTTATTGCTCTGGCCAAATCTGCAGTCCTTGTGTCTCTCTGCAGAATGACTTTGGCATGTACAGGGACCCTGGGCATCTTTCTTCTGGTATTTTTTTAGAGTCAGTAGAAAGTTCTTAAGTAATTGGATCTGTGACCTTAATTGTCTACCGCCTGTAAACTGTTAGTGTCGTAAGGATTGTTCCACGGATATGGTTCATTGAACAAGCATGAAAAACGTCTCAGGTTACGACTGTAACCTATGTTCCCTGAGAACAGGGAACGAGACAATACGTCGAATGACGCAATGGGGAACGCCTCAGGCGTGACAGGTGTCTGAAATCAAATATCAACTCACAGTAATCAGGTTGACCGGCGACAGCCCGTACATCATCAGCTTGCAATGATGAGCGCGTCAATCTGGATGTATAAGAAGGACGCCTTGAAACGTGACAACATCCTATCGTCTGAAGGGACTGTTGCAGGCAGGCCCCGAGGCATGGCAACAAGACGTATTGTCTCGTTCCCTGTTCTCAGGGAACATAGGTTACAGTCGTAACCTAAGACGTTCCCTTTTGAAGGGAACTCAACAATACATCGAATGACGCAATGGGGAACGAAATACCCACTCCGCCATGCTGAGGGGAGTGCATGCCGAAAAGGCAGTGACCACTGTCAGAACCAGTAATTTCAAGGAACACTGAAACCACTCACCCTATGTCACATCGGGCTGTCAGTGACAGCACTCCCTATCGGTCATAGCCCAAGCTAATGAACCAAGAAAAACCAGAACGTAATAACGTGGGTAAATCTGGGCCAGCTCAAAGGCTTTAGGACCACAACTTCAAAATAGAAGGGGTCCCTGCTAGGGTGCCAAAGGGACCCCCAGCCAGTCACTATTCAGGAGAACACTCCTCCTGAAATGCCCCCAGGCTGGCCTGGTGATCTGACTAAGACACATAGTCTGGACATAGCCTGTCTGTCCAAGACAGAGCCTCTGGAAATTGCCTAGGAAAGGCATCCAAAAACTGAAGGCCCACGAAGCTGGCAGAAACCATCGAGTTTTGGATCACAGAGACGGGATCCTCCGGAGAGTGTGACTCAACCTAAAAACAACGGGAATTGTACACTCAATCCACGAGTTTCCACCCAGTGCTCGCCTTTGAGCACTGAGGAAGTAAGAGAGGGATCAAAATCAGGAAGGTCAATGAGACCTAAGACCTGATGACCCCCTGTGTGGGGAGCTCCGAAACATGAGGGCTCATGTCAGGAAGGCCGTACATTGTGCGGCCTGAAAGCCAACGACCACAGCATGTGGAAGCTCATCCTTCAGGAAAACCAGAGGCTAGAAACCTGACAGACCCACAATGTGGGGCTACCTTCGAAAAAGGTCTAATGAGACCTAAAACCACCAGTTGTGGGAGATAGCTTGAGCAAGGGAAGTGCCTGTCGTAATGTATTGCGACAAAGACACATCTAGAGTGGGACCCAAAGTGAAGAACCGGAGTCTGAACCACATAAGAAGGGGCCGAAGCATACTGCGCGTGACCCTCACCATAATAAATGGATTTTAAAAAGTGCACAAGACATCTCGTCGGGTGACTTACCACAATCATAGGTGAAGTATGGGTTTGTGTACTTCACTCTGGATTCAGGAAGGCCTGTTGAGGCGTGTAACCTGGCGACCACAGTGTGTTGGAGCTCATGGCCAGGAATGCCTGGTAAAGCCTGTAACCTGACGACCACAGTATGTGGGAGCTCGTAACTTGGCGACCACAGTATGTGGGAGCTCATAACCAGGAAGGCCTAGTGAGGCCTGTAACCTGGCGACCACAGTGTGTGGGAGCTCGTGACCAGGAAGGCCTGGTAAGGCCTGTAACCTAGTGACCACATCAGGTGGGAGCTTGTACTCAGTAAGGTCAGTGAGACCCAGCCTGGTGTACCTGAAAAACCACACCAAGTGGGAGCTACTTCCAAAAGTTAGCTCTTAAGAACTCTTAAAGTGGGACCCGAGGAAAGACCAGGGTCTGAACCACATAAGAAGGGACCGAAGCATACCGCGCGTGACCCTCACCATAAGAAATGGATTTTAAAAAGTGCACAAGACATCTTGTCGGGTGACTTACCAGAATAATAGGTGAAGTATGAATTTGTGTACTTCACTCTGAATTGAGGAAGGCCTAGTGAGGCCTGTAACCTGGCGACCACAGCATGTGGGAGTTCATAACCTGGCGACCACAGTATGTGGGAGCTCATAACCATGAAGGCCTAGTGGGAGCTCATACCCAGGGAGGCCTGGTAAGGCCTGTGACCTAGCGACCACATCGGGTGGGAGCTCGTACTCAGGAAGGTCAGTAAGACCTAACCTTGTGACCACAACCTGTGGGAGCTTACTGTCAGGAAGACCTGATAAGGTCTGTACATGAAAACACCACACCAAGTGGGAGCTACTTCCAGAAGTTAGCTCTTAAGAACTCTTAAAGTGGGACCCGAGGAAAGACCGGGGTCTGAGCCACATAAGAAGGGACCGAAGCATACCGCGCGTGACCCTCACCATAAGAAATGGATTTTAAAAAGTGCAAAAGACATATTGTCGTGTGACTTACCACAATAATAGGTGAAGTATGGGTTTGTGTACTTCACTCTGAATTCAGGAAGGCCTGGTGAGGCCTGTAACCCAGCAACCACAATATGTGGGAGCTCATAACCAGGAAGGCCTGTTGAGGCCTTTAACCTGGCAACCACAGTGTGTGGGAGCTCATGACAAGGAAGGCCTGGTAAGGCCTGTAACCTGGCGATCACATCGGGTGGGAGCTCGTACTCAGGAAGGTCAGTGCGACCCAGCCTGGTGACCACAACCTGTGGAAGCTTACTCCACCAAGTGGAAGCTACTTCTACCAGATGTTAGCCAGAGAAGGGCATCCCTGTAGCCTACTTAAGTGACAGGACGCCTCTTAAAGTGGGACCCAAGGGAAGACCGGGGTCTGAGCCACATAAGAAGGGACCGAAGCATACCATGCGTGACCCTTACCATAAGAAATGGATTTTAGAAAGTACACAAGAAATCCCGTCATGTGATTTACCACAATAATAGGTGAACTAAGGGTTCATGTACTTCACTCTGAATTCAGGAAGGCCAAACTTGAGGCCTGTAACCTGGCAGCCACAACATGTGGGAACCCATAATCAGGAAGGCCTGTATTACGTCCCGCGTCTAGGGGAATATACAGTAAATCACCTACGAGGCGTAATAAAATGATTGGGTTGTGGAAATGGAATCCCAGAACGAATCACTCCGGTCGAGAATCAAAACCTCAAACACAAATCTTAAGCAAAATATAAAGAATTTATTAAGGAATAACAAGTGAAATAAAGAGCAAATCTTCAGGGTGTCCAAAGGCCAAAATAACAAACAAAACAAATATAAAAGAAAAGAGGGAAAATCAATAACCTAATCCAATATCAAAAGAAAATACATTGATCTTACCTAACTCCCTGCTCAAAAACAGAGGTCAAACAAGATCAAAATAAACAAGGCAGGACACCCCTGCTCCACATTGTTAAGATGGTTTAAACAGGGAAGATCGTCACCAGACACATTCTCAAATGAACTAATTAAGGTCTCTAATACAATTTGATCATCGGCCGGAGGAGGGATTCCGGAGCTCTCAACCCACGAACGGCCGAACCAACAATGAGCTCCCCGATGAATGCCAGCAGCGTCCTTATAAAGACCACGCCCTGGCTGGACAACCAATAGCAGCTTACAACCCCGGATTAGTTCACCTGTTTGAAATTAGAGCAACAAGAAAGAAAGAGGGGTGGAAAAAAGAGAAAATACAAGAAAAAAAACAAAGCAATAAAACAAACTTATCACAAGTCGTAACACCTGACAAGGCCCAACACCCGATAGTCCCAATGCGTGGGGAGCTCACATTCAGGAAGGCCGCTGAGGCCTGCAGCCTGACATGTGAAGACTCACAACTGCACCTTAGCAACCACGATAAGTGGGGGTTTCACATTCAGGAAGGCCTGGTAAAGCCTGCAACCTGACATGTGACAACTCACAACCAGGAAGGCCAATGAAGCCTGAAGCCTGGTGACCACAGAGTGGGAGCAAAGTGCTCAGAAAAGGTGGTGAGGCTGTAGTCTGGCTACCGCAGCATGTGGGAGCCCACATTCAGGAAGACTGGGTGAGGCTTTTAAACTGACTACCACAGTATGTGGGAGCTCATAACCAGGAAGGCCTCTTTGAGGCCTGTAACCTAACAACCACAATGTGTGGGAGCTCATAACCAGGAAGGCCTGGTGAGGCCTATAACCTGACTACCACAGTATGTGGGAACTCATAACCAGGATGGCCCTTTTGAGGCCTGTAACCTAGCGACCACAATGTGTGGGAGCTCATAACCAGGAAGGCCTGCTGAGGCCTGTAACCTGGCGACCACAGTATGTGGGAGCTCAAAACCAGGAAGGCCTGGTGAGACCTGTAACCTGGCGACCACAACCTGTGGGAGCTCATAACCAGGAAGGCCTGGTGAGGCCTTTAACCTGGCGACCACAGTATGTGATAGCTCGTATCCTGGCGACCACAGTATGTAGGAGCTCATAACCAGGAAGGCCTGGTGAAGCCTGTAACCCAGCAACCACAGCATGTGGGAGCTCATAACCAGGAAGGCCTGGTGAGGCCTGTAACCTGGTGACCACAATAAGTGGGAGCTCATAACCAGGAAGGCTTGGTGATGCCTGTAACCCAGCGACCACAGCATGTGGGAGCTCATAACTAGGAAGGCCTGGTGAGGCCTGTAACCCGGCAACCACAGTATGTGGGAGCTCCCACAGATGTCTCTCCGTGGCCACCATAGCACCGACGGAACAGCAGATTGCTTGGTGGCCCGGAGTCCCGCAGCAGATCGGTCTGGTAGGCCTGAGGACCACAAGGGTGTGCAGAACCGCACCTGCCTGACCTGCTGCCGTGTACGCTCTGTCATTCAAGCATGAATATGTCTTGAGCAGCTTGGATGACAGGGTCAGAGCTCTTAGTGAAGAGGACCAACCAGAGGCGAGATAGTTAGCCAACGTCTCATCCACTGGCGGCATCGACACATATCCGTGCTCCACGGCTCCCTCCACAGCAGCGAAACTAGCCCGCTGATGCAGATAGAGACGTGAGGAGAACGGATTCTTCCATACCCTCTCGATCCCAGCATGGAGATCGGAAAAGAATGGAAGGCTCATCCGGGCTGGTGGCTTATGGGTGGGGAGGAACCAGCCATCCAAAATACCATGAGCGGGTTCCTCCCAGACGCGCCTCCACTGCAACTGCAATCTGTCTGTGGCGCGCCCCATAATGTCAACCAGCTCAGCGTACACTGGGCAGGAGGGCTAAAATGGTCCCGTCTCAACCAAACTGACATCTTTTTCTATATATATATATATATATATAACAGCCAACTCCTGCCCTGCCCGAAGAGAACAGTTACAGATTCACTAAAGAGAGAGAGTGCTCCTTTTCTCTCTTTTTAGATGTTCAACATTAATCTGTAACTCACCCTCGCCAGCTGGTAGATCATCCGCGAGGTTAACGCCCCTCTCCCGATAATCTGCCAGCTCCATCTGAAAACTCCACGAGCTCAACCGCCACTGAGCCTCAGCCCGAGCGGGAACCGGAACCGCGGGGTTCAGATGCCGCGCACACTTCCCTCGAGAAGTGGGATAGACGAGAGCAGAGAATTCTGAAAGGAAAACTCTCAGTTCGCGCAGAAAACTCCCTCGAGAGCTTCCCGCGCGTGCTCTTCTCTCAGGCAGAACACGCGCAGATCGTGTGAATCCTCCGGTGTCAAATATCAGGACACAAGTCGGCACACTCGCGCAAAGTGTTTCTCCACGTCTCTGCGCGCTTAATCGTTGATACTATCAATCAGACAAACAGTCCCTGAAGACGAAAAGGATGTTGTCACGGTTTCAAGGCGCCCTTCTTATACATCCAGATTGACGCGCTCATCATTGCAAGCTGATGATGCACGGGCTGTCGCCGGTCAACCTGATTACTGTGAGTTGATATTTGATTTCAGACACCTGTCACGCCTGAGGCGTTCCCCATTGCGTCATTTGACGTATTGTTGAGTTCCCTTCGAAAGGGAACATTGTTTAAACCCTTTCAATTAAAGATCTGTAAAGCTTATTTGGATTTGACTTTAAATCAGCTGATTGCAAAGGTTCAAAGTGTGGTCTCTGAAGTGCTGAATGGACCAGAGACAAATTCCAAGAGGGTATAGAAAGTTTGGAAGTTCTCCTGGTGAGAAGAACACCACTCAACAAACAGGTTCCGCTTCAAAGCATAGAGGCGCCTTGTAGACGGGGCTCTAGCGGAAGTAATGGTGTCGCGAAGAGCACTAATTTTGGGAACCAGGTCCGTTTGGGCCAACACGACGCAACAAGCAAGACCTGCTCCTCATCCTCCCTGACTTTACACAGGATCTGTGCAAGAAGGCTCACTGGGGGAAACACACACTTGTGTAGGTCCCTGGGCCAGCTGTGTGCCAGTGCGTCCATGCCAAGGGTGCCCTCTGTCAGGGAGAAGAACAACTGGCAGTGGGACGTGTCCGGGGCGGCAAACAGATCTACCTGTATGGTCCTGAAGCGCTTCCATATCAGCTGGACCACTTGGGGATGAAGTCGCCATTCTACCGGTAGCATCTGCTGCTGTGAGAGCTTGTCAGCTACATGGTTGAGCAGTCCCAGAATATAAATGGCATGCAGGGACCTTAGATGCTTCTGAATCCAAAGGAGGAGATGTCGGGCGAGTTGTGACATGCATCAGGAGCATAGACCACCCTGATGGTTGAAGTACACAACGATCGCAGTGCTGTCTGTATGGACCAGTACATGCCTGGACCATAGAATGCCTCCCGATAGAGCCCGGGAAAGCATAGTCACTCATTCTGGATAGGACTCAGGCAACGCTACACACCCCGAAGGGGGTAACGCAGCCGAATCCTCATCTCCAAAGGACTGAAGGTGTCCAAAGAACACGACTGGTTGTCCATGAGAAGGACCAGTGGGCTCCTTTGGAGGCTTCAACGGCAGCAGCGTTTGTGAGGCGTGAGGGACCCACGGAGATTGCCTCGGTGGGGAAGCCCTTATGGTAATCCTCAGATCACCCTGGCTAAGCATCAAAGTAGGCCTATTCTGATGTCCAGAATAGTCACTAGATCGGTACATGCACCTCTGGTGATAGGTAAGGGGACTGTACCTCTCTTTTATTTATTTACAACCTTTATTTTACCAGGAAAGAAAACTCACTGAGATTAAAATCTCTTTTTCGGGAGTGTCCTGGCCAAGATAAGCAGCTTAGTTTACATAGACATTTTACATCAAAGTTACAACACACATAAACAAATCTCAGTAAAAACATTTACACACAATTAATTTACTCCGATGATTATCTAATAAATATTTAAATTGACCACAAGATACTAATTCTTTTATCTTCATCTCAGTCTGGAGAAGATTCCAATCCAATGCTGCAGCATATTTAAAAAAAGGTTTTACCCATCTCGGTTCTGACAAAAGGCACACGCAAATTGTAGGTCGATTTAGAACGTAATGAGTAATTACCAGGTGACTTCTATTTAATAAGACAACAAAGATAAGGAGGTAAATAACCCAATATAGCTTTTTAAATCAATTGGTACCAGTGCTTTTTCCTTCTAGTACTCAACGACGACCAACCAACCAATTTCTATAGGTCACCATGGTACAGAGCAACCAGAGAGACAAGAAGGAAAGAGGTGGCATGCTGATATACTACATCCCCATAGTCAAGAACTGTTAAAAGGTAGCAGACACTAGTTTCTTTCTCACATTAAATGAAAAACATGATTTGTTTCTAAAATAAAATCCTAATTTTTTCTTAAGTTTTTTCCCTAGATATTTAATACGTGACCCAAAACGTAATGTGTTATCGATAATAATACCCAGGTATTTGTACCCCGATACTGATGTAATCAGACTACCCTGAAAAGTCAAAAGAGAGATTGAATTCTCAGTAGAGATTTTAGAGTTTGAAAATAGCATACATATAGTTTTTTTTCTCATTTAAGACCAGCTTCAATGCACAAAACCTATTTTGTATTATATCGAAAGCAGACTGTAAGAAAGCCACAGATTGTTGCTTAGATGAATCTGAACAATATATAATAGTATCGTCTGCAGAAAAGTGAAACCTTGTATTTTTAATATTAAAATCCAAACAACTTATATATATATATATATATATATATATATATATATATATATATATGCTAAATAATAACAGACCTAGCCCAGATCCTTGAGGGACTCCATTAACGACCTCCAATGGATCTGACTGAAAACCTTCCGCCTGAACACCTTGGGTTCTTCCCTTTAAATAAGAATTAAACCATAAAATAACAGTTTCCGATAGTCCTACTGATCGAAGTCTTTTTAGTAACACATCATATTCCACAGTGTCAAAGGCCTTTGATAAGTCAATAAAAAGACATGCACAATGTTTCTTATCATCTAAGGACTCCACTATATCATTTAAGACTTTTAAAACAGCTGTACACGTACTGTAGCCTTTACGAAATCCGGATTGGTTAGTAGACTAAATATTATGAGTGTTCAGATACTGTGTCAATTGCTCACTTACTAATTTTTCCAACATTTTTGAAATATTACAGAGTTTAGATATAGGTCTATAGTTGTCCATTTGAGAAGAATCACCCCCCTTGGACAGAGGAACTACGAATGCTGACTTTCAGATCTGTGGAATTTTGTTTGTTAATAAAAAAAGGTTAAACAAATATGTCAGTGAAGGAGAAATAAGATCAACCGCTAGTTTTAAAAACAGCGGGGCAATATGATCAGGACCTGGCGATTTATTCACATCTAGTTCTTTTAAAGCAGAACAGACATCGGAGCAAATAATTTGTTTAAAAGTAAATTCACTTTGCCATAGATTATGCTCTGCTTCAAGGAAATCTACATTTGAATTTATATAATTATTTGTTTCAAATAAAGACCCTGATGCAATAAAATTTTTATTAAAACTATTAAGCAATATTTTTTTGTCTTCGATTTTAATGGAGTCTTTAATTATACTAGAAGGAAGGTTTGTAGTTTTACTACCAGTTAAGTACTTAATATTCCTCCAAAACTTCCCAGAGTTGGTTACATTTTTGTGGTTTTAAGGAAATAATCTGATTTAGCCTTTCTGGTCTCCACCATACATTTATTTCGAAGCTGCCTAAAATGCAGCCTATCAGTGCTTAGATTTGTTTGTCTGGCCTTTGCCCATGTGACATCCCACTCTTGAATGAGATCACGTAAGGCAGTAGAAAACCACGGATTTCGCTTTAGGTAAGCAATCTCGATCTCCCGCAATGGGAACATGAACTATTCACAAAGGCTGCCTCAGCGTGCTGAATGGCCAAACACGAGAGGCACCTGTTGTGGCCGTCTGCTGGCAACAGGGAATGACCGCATTCAGAAAAGGACAGGCGGAATGACATCCTGAAAAGGACGCACCGTCAAGCCTGTTTTGCTCTTTTAGTAGAAAACAAGAACTAGAAATAAGAAACTCTTTAAGTGCTTAATTTTACACTCTCAATTGAGCGTCCATCAAACCGACACACACACACACACACACACACACAGAGAGAATGCAATGCTGTGAAAACAGCAGTTTGTCAGCTGTAATCCTTGCGGCCACCGCTGATCGCGCCATCACACCAACACTGCCCTGCCCTTCAAAAACGCTCTTCAGAAACCTACGGGTGACGTCAAAGATACTACATCCATATTTTTTTACAGTTTATGGTTTACACTCGCGCTGCGGGCGGGGCGGCGCGTGACGCGATTCACGCACACCAACGTTGATTGGCTCATTCAGACACTCGAAGATCATAGGGCAATTACGTTGTCAAGTGGACATAACGTCGAACATGAACGGAACAATGAATTAGTCTAGACTAGCATAGGTTGTTCACTCATGTTTGCTATATCGTTACATTACCTATTTATCTGAATGCCTGTAACCAATCAGCCAAAACAGCTCAGGCAATTTTTCATATATTACACAAACTATAAATTGTTTTGAAAGCATCTTAAATTATAGATTGGGTTAAACTGGTTTTAGTTAAACTCTAGGGGAGTTGCTGGATATTGGCAGGACCTGGAACACGCTGTCGTATACGCTGATACATAGCATCGCAACACATTAATTCATGCTGACTGCAGGAATGTCCCCCAGAGATGTTGAATTGAATGATCATTTCTCAACCATAAGCCGTCTCCAACGGCATTTCAGAGAATTTGGAACCACACCAGCCCAGGACCTCCACATCCAGCATCTTCACCTCCCTGATCGTCTGAGACCAGCCACACCCGTATAGCTGCTGCAACAATCGGTTTGCATAACCAAATAATTTCTGCACAAACTCTCAGAAACCATCTCGGCGAAGCTCATCTACATGCTCGTCATCCTCATCGGGGTCTCGACCTGACTGCAGTTCGTTGTCGTAACCGACTTGAGTGGGCAAATGCTCACATTCGTTGGCGTCTGGCACTTGTAGAGGTGTTCTCTTCAAGGATGAATCACGGTTTTCACTGTACAGGGCAGATGGTAGACAGCGTGTATAGCGTCATGTGGGTGGGTGGTGTGCTGATGTCAACGTTGTGGATCGAGTGGCCAATGGTGGTGGTGGGGTTATGGTATGGGCAGGCATATGTTATGGACAATGAACACAGGTGCATTTTATTGATGGTATTTTGAATGCACAGAGATACCGTGATGAGACCCTGAGGCCCATTGTTGTGCAATTCATCCATGATCATCACCTCATGTTGCAGCATTATAATGCACAGCCCCATTTTGCAAGAATCTGCACACAATTCCTGGAAGCTGAAAACATCCCAGTTCTTGCATGGCGAGAACATACATTTCAAGATTGGCGAGTAAGGTTTGTGAATTCTTTTTATTTGAAATTCATAACCTGCCAAAATTATATTAAAACATAGCATATATATTAATTGATTTTCTTATGCATTGCGCTAATATTAATTGCGACTTGCAATACTAGCTAATTATTACTGATTAAAGCATTAGCAAGTGAAATGTTTTATTTGATCTTAATTACGAAAGACAAACGCACTGTTTAAGCCTACACAACTAACATAATCTGTTTTCTGTTGAAGTATTTAAGGCATGTTTTCACATATTTTCACTGCTAAAGTGCATGATTTGTAAGTCATCATTAACACATTGGTGTCTTTCAGCATTCTGTTGCTTTCATTTGATAAATACTCCAAATAAGCTATAGTAATAAAAGGATGGTGTTCAAGATGGATTGCAGAACAGTTAAATGATCTGGTCTTTTTTTCAAGACACTACTTAAATAATATTTGTGTATTTTCCCCAAAAAATATTTAACTTGCTGCTTTATACGACCCTCAGATATTCATCCATTGATGAATGTTGTGCTATCCTCTCACCTAAAAATTGGTGGTGGTCAAAGTAGGTACTGAGTAGCCATATCAATCAGGTAAAAGAAAATCTTCCTATTTTACAATGTGCTCTCCCTGACACACTCCACAAAACCTTTGATCATGCCAATCTTGTCTATTGCCCCCATCTCTAATATTACATTCAAGGATACACACTGGCTTCACATGAAACAACACACATGGCAGTGCTATATGTTATTTGAATGACATCTGTGCTTCCTCTTGTCATGCAGAGGGATGTCCTACACCCAACGGTCCTGGTGGGGGTTAAATTACTGTGGCTCAGATTGGATGAGCTCAGATTCTCCACTTCACTCAATTTTCCGCTCTGCCTCCATTGCCATCAATAATGTCAAAGAGACTTTCTGCCTATATGTATAACCATGGCCTCAAGGCTGGGGGAGCACCTCAACACCACTGCTATTGACTGCCAATAATCACCATCATTACCTTAAGCTCATTCATCAACTGGTTAAAGTTAGGTTTAGATTTAAACCATCTGCATAAATGAATAAAAAACTTTAAGACATTACAAGAAATTGATAAAAAAAAAAAAAATCACTCTTTGTTTTCCAGACAAATACAAAACCATAATTAACTACCCCCCACCCCCCTAGACCATAACCAGTTCTGCAGATCTCTTCAAAAGGGATATATCCACCATATCATAACAGAAGAAAACATTATCTAAATTTTCAAATATTTTTTTCTTAAATCAAAATTCAATTTCAACTTTAAAGGGATACTCCACTTTTTTTGGAAATAGGCTCATTTTACCAATCCCCCAGAGTTTCACAGTTGGGTTTTACCGTTTTCGAATCCATTCAGACAAATTTTTATATATATTTAAAAGAATATCAGTAACCAGACAGTTTCTGGTCTCATTGACTTCCATAGTCGGAAAAAAATGGAAGTCAATGAGACCAGAAACTGGTTACTGATATTCTTCTAAATATCAGAAAATCGGCTGAATGGATTTGAAAACGGTAAAACTCAACTGTTTAACTCTGGGGGAGTGGTAAAATGAGCCTATTTCCAAAAAAAAACTGGAGTATCCCTTTAAAGGGTCATGAAACCCCCCTCTTTCAGCTCAAGTCTAGCTCAGAATCTTTTTGAAAAATGAAACATGAAATGTTTCATGAAACATGAAAAATGAAATATGTATAGCTGTGAGAAGAAGGGAGGGAGTGGGTGTGGTATGGTCATCAATGTCCCATGCATATCGACTGTCACTAAAAAGCAATGAAAACACGAGGAAATGCTAGATTTTTATATTTAGCTGGCAAAGTTAAAGTCTTATGAAATACACTATTATTGTCCTTTCAAAAGTAACTGAATCTCCTACTACATATAGTAATCATAATTCTATTTAAAACAGTATTAATTATAATGGCATTATAAAATATATAGTGGTTTATATAGACACTATAAATGTATTTCAGTAAAAAATATTAATTTTCCGCTTAAAAAATAGTTCCGTGTATAGACCATTTCACAAGATGCAAACAACACTGGTCCAGAAGCACTTCCTGTTTCAGTTTTTTAACACTACATAAAAGCTGGGATAAAATACAACCAACAGAACATTTAAAATTGAATCAAAAAGTTAAACAAGCATCTTTAAGATGTTTTCTTTACATGTGAAATAAAGAAAACAGTTACAAACTGAAATAGGAAGTGTTTCTGGACCAGTGTTGTTTACATCTTGTGAAATGGTCTATAGTCTACGCGCCCTCTGAACCCTCATAATAAGGCTCTGCAGAGGTGGATGACTTCTCAGTTTAGACACACACACACACACACACACACACACACACACCTCTGAAGGGAAGTCCTCGGGATACCGCCGCATCTCTCGCAAGACGCCACTTGGATTCGTTGTCAACAAGAAGTCCGCCATTCTCCACTTCTCCCAGCTCTCTCTCGAGAAAATGTTCGCGGCACACACTATAGTTTATATCATGTTTAGATGTGTCCGTGGTTGATGGCAAACCAACCGTCCAGAACCAGAGTCTAACCCTTGCAGCATTGAGGGGAACATATTCAACGCACTTGGAATTTGCACCATGAAAACAAATAGGCCTACTTGCGTCCCGTCATGATTGCCTCTCTCATCTACTACGCGTTATCACAGTTTGAAATATCTGTAGTTGGAAAGATCCACGTGGTGTCATGAATAATTAAGAGACCGTGTCTTCTCATAGGATAAGAAAACTCATTAAATATCATTAATAATTATGAGACACCGATGAGTCACCAACCATAGTCGTCAACGCACTCACAGTGCACGGCCACGTCATGGCGGGTGACGTGGACACAATGAAGATTTTCAACCTGGAAGACGAAAAAAGCGGGAAAAAATTCAAATTTAACCATTTAAGCCCTATTATTAAATCTAACAGATTTTAACATTGTCTTCAATGGTGTAGTGTTCTACTGTTCTTCTCGTCTAGTTTTCCAGCTGCTCTCCTAGAGAGTTTTTCCTCATAGCCTACAAAAGAAGATCATTCCATGGATCATTAAATTTCTTGCAGATGTCTGCTTGTTTTAAATCAGATACAGATAAAGTAGCACTGCAATTGAATGCATTGGCATTAGATCAATTTGTAGTGTGAATTAATCATACCTGTAAGTGCAGAATCTCTTTGCTATTAGTGAAGCTTGTAAGTTTTCAAAAGCAGAAATAAATAAATGCTAAGCTAGTTATTTTAGTCAATAAAGTTTTAAATATGGATTGTTTTTCTACACAAATGCATCTCCAGAGCCGTACGGAGCACTTTTATCATGGATGGATGTGCTTTTATAGACTTAAAACCTATTGTATTCGCCTGAAAGAAGCATGTCATATACATCTATGGCTTGAGGATGATTAAATCATGGGCTAATTTTAATTTTTGGATGAACTATCCCTTTAAGGTCTTTTTGGTGCTTGTAGCACTTAAGCTTTTTGAGTTAAGAGTTGAAAATTGTAGTCTCAGAAATCATAATAATAAATATTTAGTTTTTATTAGGGCTGTCAAAGCGATTAATCACATCCAAAATAAAAGTTTGTGTTTACATAATATTTGTGGGTGCACTGTGTATAATTATTTTGTATATATATATATATATATATATATATATATATATATATATAAACACACATGCATGTATATTTAAGAAAAAAATATTATTTATTTATAAAATATTTGCATTTATATATAATATAAATTACATATAAATCTATATACAGAATATACGTGAAAATATTTCTTAAATATATACAAGCATGTGTGTGTATTTATATATCTAAAATAATTATACACAGTGCCCCCACATATATTACGTAAACACAAACTTTTATTTTGGATGCGATTAATCGCGATTAAACGTTTTGACAGCCCTAGTTTATATAGGTTAACAATATGTTGGAATTCTTAAACCAACATAATTATTTCCTAACATTTGAACGAGACTACTATAATCTGTATTATAATCAAAAGATAATTCTGTGAAGATTTACAGAGAATCCTACAATATAAGTTCAATTTAAAGTGCACTCTGTTATATCTTGCAGGGACATTAAAGTTTTTGTCCATATAAACAATATACTAAGTATTGTGAGATGTAGTATAAATACTACAGCAATACATTCACCAGTTCCCAACTTTTAAAATTGTGTAGAGAGAGAAGTGTGGTGTATGTGGCGGGCTGGGTGTAAATTGGAGGAATGCTCGTTCAACAGTCTCTCTGCGCTGGGATAAAAGCTATGGGCCAATGTAGTGGTTCCCGCTCTGAAGGCCCGGTGTCGTCTCCCTGAGGGCCGCAGGTCGAACAGGTGATGCTCTGGGTGCGACTGATCTCACAGGATGTTATGTACTCTCCGCTGTCCTCCCCACCCTCTGGAGTCCCTGCTGTTCAGCCTTTGTGCAGCTGGAAAACCACACCAATACTACATAAGTCAGCACACTCTCAATGGTACAGTGGCAGAATTTAGCTGCTTAGGGAGTTTAGCTCTCCTCCGTTCCCTCGGGTAAAAGAGTTGTTTCTGTGCCTTTCCCACTGCTGAGGTCGTGTTTATGCCCCAGGACAGGTTCTTGGTAAAAGACAGTCCCGGGAAGTTAAAGCTAGGAACTCGCTGTACCTCCTCACTTGAAAAGTGCTTGAAAACTCAATGAAAAATGCGTGTGGATAAGTTGTCCTTTTTTCCTAAAATGCACAATCACTTCCTTGGTCTACTTGGTGTCGGGTTATTTGGAATGTTTTAGCTTAGATGTAAGTGTCTTTGTTTTCGCAGTAGTTTCGAATTTGATCATTTTAGGTCAAACCGTTCTTGTCTGTCAGTCATATAATGGAGGTCTATGGTCACCACCTCAAAGAGCATGCACAGAGAAGTCCAAATTAAACACGATTTAATGACTCGTAAATGTAAGTACACATTGATGGCCTAAGACACGAAACGAGCAGTTTGTGTGAGAAAACGAACAGTATTTATATTGTTTTTACCTCGTGTAATCACAGTCATGTCCAAGTGATCTGAGGGCGCGGGCACTGGAACGTGATCTCTCGCGCGTGTACATCACTCATTGTTTACATATAGATTTCGAAAGTGTTACCTTTCACTGTGAAGATCTAAATATATTTAGATATACAGGAAATCGCAATGGAAGACGATCTCAATATATCAACAGACAACGTTGATTTTTTTTTCGCAACCGCGCAAGAGATCGTTTCCGGCGCTTTCCAGCGTTTGCGCAGACTGTAGCACCCTCAGATAACTTGAACGTGGCTGTGGTGTAAAAACGATATAAATACTGTTCGTTTTCTCAATTTCAAATCTCACACAAACCGCTTGTTTCGTGTCTTAGGCCATCAATGTGCACTTACATTTATGAGTCATTAAATCATGTTAAATCTTCTCTGCGCATGCTCTTTGAGGTGGTGACCATAGATCTACATTATATGACTGACAGACAAGAACAGACAAGAACCTAAACAGCTTCCCCCAAAATATCCATGTTATGAGCTTTTGTTAACACGACGTCATATTATTAGATTTTGTCATCTCAGGCCAATAATGTCCTCAAAACATTTGATGAATGTTGCTTTGACAATGTTCCTCCTTTGTTGTTGTGGCAATGATTTATAAAAGGTAATTTGCCAACCTGTTACCTCAACGACATCCCTAAAAAAATCCTCAAAATGTTCTGTTAAATAGTCAATTGACTGGAATTTTTCATTAAAAACATTTTATCACCTCACCTAGGCTAATAATATTATCCTCAAAACATTTTACAAATGTTATTTGATAATGTTATTATGGAACATTGTGTCAATGTTTTATAAACATCATTCCACAAAGTTTTACATGAACAACATCCACAAAATGTTACATTTAAAATGTTCTTGCTTTAACAACGTCACATTACAAGAATGTTTTATAAAAAACATCTCAGGCCTCAACGATATCCTGGAGATATTTTGCGAATGTTGATTTAGTAATGTTCCTCCTCTGTTTTTATGGAACATTGTGCTAATGTTTTATTGAGAACATTGTATAATCTGATCAACAACATTTTTAAAACATCCTCTGTAAAACTGTAAAGTTAGAGTTAAAACGTTATGGTTTACATTTAACCTTATATGAACATTATTTGAAATTAGAAAACATCCTTAAAACATTAAATTCAAATGTTTTCTTTAAACAATAGCCAAACTTGTATAGAATGTAAACCAAACTTCTGAGAACGTTCCCTGCTTGCTTAGACAATACATCTGTGATTAGAGTTGGCTTGAATGCAGAGGCGGGACATTTCCCGAACACGCGCCTAAGCTGTGTCAATCAAAGCAGCTAAACCAATCACAGCACATTTCTTTCTCCGGAAGGAGGGGCTTCATCGAAACAGCGCTTCGCCCAGACTGGGGAGAGAGGAGCTAATGTAAAATTGAAAATAATTGATTAAAAAATGAATAATTAATAAAATAGTTGATGGTTTTTTATATAAATCAAGCATGAAAACATGTT
Source organism: Cyprinella venusta (assembly GCA_038021265.1). Classification (NCBI taxonomy): domain Eukaryota; kingdom Metazoa; phylum Chordata; class Actinopteri; order Cypriniformes; family Leuciscidae; genus Cyprinella; species Cyprinella venusta. Next base: position 29,076,144 of record CM075875.1, on the reverse strand, counting down.
AGAGTAGCCTACTACATCCCAAAAATTAAAATCGACACTTTGTAAAAAAAAAAAAAAGGTAAAATAGGACCCCTTTAACACTGCTCATAATTTGCACGGGGCTAACAGTTAATCCGGGGCATTCATAAACTGACGTTTTACACTGTACATTCCTAAACCCTGGCTTAATTTGCACAGGTTATTTGCGTGGTGGTGTCATATTTGCCTACCAAACTTACCAAAAAAGTTTTTTTTTTATTTTTTTTTATATGGACTTTTGGACCGTAAAGGTAAGGATTAATTAGCTTAGTTACTCCAATGACGTGCCTCCAATTGACCTGATTTTTCCTGTCAAACAGACTGTTCACACACAGTTTCCGTGGCTGTCTGAATCAAGTAAACATGTGGCACGTGGCTCAGCGACAAATCGCTAAATACTTCCCAACTATATAGTTAGGGGTTATGCATAACCATGGTTGCCTGAGAAGGGGAAAGATACACTGTATATGGCAAGCCGTTTCAACATTTAATCATTTTATTTTCATGCTACTACTTATTTTTTACATACTATCTATTCCATTAATTAGGCTACTAGTACTTATTCATTAGCTAGGCTGCTTATTCTTTAGGTGCATTTTCTTTAGATACTTATTATTATAAATAAATATGCACCAGTATCTAATGAATAAGTACTAGTATCTAATGAATAAGTAGCTATTATCTATTGAATAAGTACCTACTAGTACTAGTATCTAATTAATGTAATACCAACCCGATCACACTAAATGCGTCTTTATAGCACGCATGTGTATTGTCGTGTACGCTAAAGTGAGTTTTTACGTGCATATAATACGCATTGGTTGGTAGGTTAAGTTTAGGTGTGGGGTAGGATGCGTGTGTATTGTACGATTAGTGGTGTGGGGTGCGTGTGTATTATACGCAAATGAACTGCGTATCAATTGCACGCGAAAAACTGCGTCTCATTTGCACGCAAAAACTCATTTTCGCGTATAAATTACACGATAATACACAATGCGTGTTATAGAGACGCGTGTATACTTTTTGTCTTGATTTACCCCGAAAGAATGGAAGCGAAATGTGACAACGTGCCCCATGTTGTAACATGTAAGGGGCATATTGATGACCATGTGAATATTTTGTCAATAAAATACAATTATTAACTTTTTCATAAAAAATTATGGCACTTTTTTTTTTTTATAAAACAGTACACCATAAAACAGTAATACAGCATAGTGTCAGGGACCACTGGAAATAACAGGACCCAAACGCAGAGATGAGAGATGAATGGTAATTTATTAAGAAGATGTGTAACAGTTGCACAGTCCAGAGACAGTCCACAACAGAGGTCTAGACAGGAGGCTCGGGCACAGGGTTGAGCATCCGGGAACCAGCAGTCAGAGGAGTCTCAGGCTGGGCTGGACTCGAACACGCAAACGCACGAAACAAGAACAAAACCACTGAAACATTAAATAAGTACAAGGCAGGGCAAACACTAGTTAAGTGACTGAAAAACCCAATGACAAAAGACTAAAGTAAGTAACTGAATTAAAATGAGTCCAATGCAGGAGAAAGCTGTATTAGATAAATGTAAACCCTGGCTAAATAATAAATCAAAGAGAAAAACAAAGTAACAGAAACAAAATCTATAAATCTAAGCGACATAACCAAACAAAAAAGAATAGCTCAAATAAAACAAGAAAACTAAAGGATAAATAACGAAGAGAAGTTAGACCACAAAGATAACCCCAAAGCAAAAACTGAGAAAGGTTCAAGATCAGGGTTTCATAACCCTTGCTTATAAATTACAAGCGTGAAGCGTTCCTTTAACCAGGTTTGAAAGTGGTGTTTAGAATGACGATAAAGCGACGTGTGAAAAGTCTTAGACAAATATGATATTTTTCACCAACAAATTTTGCTCTCATTGTAGTATAAGAAACTGTTGGGGAAATCATGGATTAGACCTATTCACCTTTATAACCAAACAAATAAATTCAGTTGAAATGAGGATGTTCAACAACAGAATCTGTTTGATGGCTAAAGTCCTTTTAAGTCATTTATCCATACATCATTTTCAGAGGTGTCTAAATACATATTTTGCATTCACTTAGGTTTGTGGTACAAATAGAGTAGCAAAGGAGGAAAACATGTGTTGTGTTAGTATTAATGCAATGCAGTTTTACAAGATGTAAGAAATACATGAATGTTTGACAATAGCTGTCATCCTGGTGAAAAAACACTAAAATGTTGTGACAGACAAATGTATTTCCCTTTAATGCACAATTATTTAAATGATGCATAACAGGATCAGCTGACACGGCACTGACATTCCCTCAGCCGCCTCATAATTGCAGTTACATGTACATTTTACACACAGCATTGCAGTGTAATTACATTATTGTATTGGGACATATAAGGATAAGGTATTAGGGACAGCATTTTTTTTAAATCTAAAAGACCTTTTACATCATATTGATGATTCCATTACACAATTATAATAAACTCATACCTGCTCTTCCAAAGGTAGTACTGGAACTGTGTAACCTGTGTGCTTCCTCTTAGCACAAGTAAGCTGTATGTAATGAGAACTCATTAATGTAAATGACTTCAGTTTCAATTGCATCCAGTGATCTTTCTGAGCAACCTGCACATTGTCAGAATCCATTACAGCACTGAATTCCCTTAAGCTCAACCTACCATGAAAGATTATGTTATGCAAAGGGAATATTTCACAATGTAATGGGTATATATTACAAAGGCTGTATTTCTAATTTGAATGTAAGGAAGTATATATATTATATATATTATATAATATATATATATATATATTATATATATATATATATATTATACACATATATGCATTACTTTTAGAAATAAAATTTAACTTCCAAGATGATAGATAGATAGATAGATAGACAGACAGACAGACAGACAGACAGACAGACAGACAGACAGACAGACAGACAGATAGATAGATAGATAGATAGATAGATAGATAGATAGATAGATAGATAGATAGATAGATAGATAGATAGATAGATAGATAGATAGATAGATAGATAGATAGATAGATAGATAGATAGCATTTATTGCTCTATTTTCATTTAATTTGAATAGCTATTATCCAGTCATGCACTTTACTATAGAACTCATTAAAGAATCCTTATCATAAAAAATATAAATCACTATTTTAAAAAAAAATCCATTCCATAAAAGAGGCATATTCAAAAGGACCGAGGATTAATACAAATAGTTGTTTTGTGTTTATAGAGCACCTCATCTCAAGGTCAATACACAAAGGCACTTGTACATGCTAACAAGAGAGAATCCTCGGAGAGAAAACTAGAAACATGTTGAACAATAAAGTCTTTACATTGAGTTTCTGAGATTTCCATAACATTATATCCTTTTATGAAACATAAAAATACTGTCATTGTCACATGCATGCTCTGTCAATCATTTTTCATACAGCTAAGCATGGGCTAATGTTTTATGCACATATTGAAACACTATCTGCATCAGTAATTAGCCTACACTTTATTTGTTGTCAAATACTATCTTTTTTTACAAAGCAAATGAATTAGAAAAGCTTGCTTGTGTGTATTGGCTTTCGCATTTCTCTTGTCAGGTATAGGTTAGTGAAGTGAATACACTTGCGCGTTTGTGCTGAGACTACAGATAACAGACCCTGGTGAACAGTACATTAAGTTGTCTGTGTATAGTTCAGTAACTGAGGTAAAACGTTCAAATTTGTGTTCATAATATAAGCGCGCAGCAGCAGATGTGAGGTCACTGAACTAGCGTTATATTTGAGTCTCTTGAGAGCCATTTCAGATTAAAGCTAGAGGTCTCCTCCATTAAACATGCAAGCATGAAAGCCGCCTCTCTGTTGTGTTACCACTTTTAAATCTCAACCTCGGATAGAAAAACTGGTTTGCCTCAGTTTTCGTGTAAAATGATTCGTTTCTTTGAACGAACTTAGTCATCTTTTTTTCTTCTGCAGAGATTATTTTCTCGGTGTAAAAACATAACAGATGTAGGCCTAGGTGTTAATTAGGTCAGAGAACCCCTTATGTTCATCAAATCAAAGTTCAATGCCATCTATATATTATTATAGATAAGGTCATGTTCTGTCAAAATATTTTCACTGTCATAAACAATTTCATGCTATTTTAAAGTACTGCAAAAAAATATCGGTGGGTGAACTTATTACATTATTTCTTTTACAGTGAAAATATGAATCACCAGCTGAATCGTGCATTTTTCCAATATGCTTTTTTGGGGGGGATGAGTAATCACAATCTCTCCTTTATATGTGCCATTGCACCTCAAATCTAATTTTAAAAAACATTAGTTAGTAAATGCGTTGACAAACTGTCCAATTTATTTTCTTAAAGCCGGCACAACAATAATACACAAACACAAACATCACTAAAGTAAAATGCAGTTATTAGTAATTTGTACATTTTGAACACAAACAGAAAGATCTATAGCTATTTTCCACATTTCCTTAAAAACAGAAATGATCAATCACTTTCAATTTATGACAGTAATTTGAAACTTCTTATATATATATATATATAAGTATATATATATATATAAGTATATATATAAACGAATTACCTATTTACGCAGTAATATCCCGTGATAGGGAAAAGTGTTTCCGTCTTCCTGCTTCACTCAATAACACAAACAAAATGTTTGTTTTAAAAAAGAACTAAAAAAAGAACAACGTAAAGTCCATGCCTACCTCGATCGATTAATTGTAAATATATCCACTCTCAAGTCTCAAGTCTCATTTATTTGTATAGCCCTTTCAACTACAACTAGACCAAGGACTGTCTCAAAACAAGAAAAAAAACATGCAAAAAGTAAAGAAAGAAAAAGAAAAACACAATGGACACACACTCTGTTCTCAAACATCTTCGCAAATGTTACAGTATTGCTTTATAACGTTAAAATATATAAATAATATTTAAAGTAGGCCTAATAAATCTCTGTAATATGGCTATATATTTCTGGAGATGGCATTGTCTCCTCAGCGCCCGGTGTTCTGCAACCTATTAGCATCATTTCGTCCATCGAGTTCCATTAATTACATTTGAATGAAAACTTGCGCGGAAGAATAAGATTTTGGAGAGGCCTGCCAGATACTTGCTCCTCTTGGGAGGACCTTTCACCTTCTTAACGGTGGGTATGCAGTACTTAAAGGCAGCTTTTACTACAACTGGGGAGCTGGGACGTGCACCTGCCTGCTTGTAGTACAAAATGGTCGACATCAGCGAAATGGTAATTGCTTTAGATTCTTAGATTACTGTATGCTAATTAAAGGGCGAATTACAAAGCCTGAAAATAACCATCTTTTATTTTAAAAATATTATATATATTACAATGTCTTTACTTTAATTGCACCGTGTGTCTGCGCATTGCATATGTCTTAGATAAGATCTAGCCTAACTTAAGCTAATACACAATAATATAATCCATTCCCTGATTATTGTGATATCATTTTTATTCGTAATAAAAAAAGACTACTTCAGTCTTGCTCTAGACTTAGACAAGACAACGAGATAACTTTAATATAAAGGATTATACAGATATATTGACGGCTGCTTGGAGGATCAGATTTGCACTTATGCAACGATTTGTGAATATTTAAACAAAACTTTGCAAAAACAGACGAGCAAATAAATAATCTCTCTGAAGCTTATAAATGTTCATATTTTAATAAGTCGTTTAAACATAAAGTAATAGACAATTTTTGTAACAACACACGTATTACTAATTCAATTTGTGGCCAAATGAGAATGAACTTTTTTTACTCTTTAGTTACCATGAAATTAAAAATACTAACATGATGTAGACGTAAACTGCTGCAATGTTAATTAATATATTACTAAACTGTAAACTCCTTATGTAACATGTTGCTAACAGATTTAGCAAGCTGTCTGAAAATGGCAGGCCTCGTTACACCTTATGTGTTTGTTGGCGGTGAAGGTTAAATCTTACATATAAAAAATGAATAAAAAAAACATGTAGGAATAACATTGCTGTTATTTTATTACGGATTTTTGAATCATCTTTGAGTCGTCATAAGCAACGATAACAGCGTTTTTAACCATTAACATGGATCTGAACAGTTTCAGATAAACCGCAAATATCGCTATTTGTCCGGTTATTTTTGCTTCAGATGAAGTAGACGAATTTACCCTGCCCTTCCTTGTTTAAGCTGTAATTAAGGTAATAAAAATGTTGATACGTCGATCTGAATTAACATAATTGTACTCTAAATTGATTAAACAAATAGTAGCGCGCTCTGGATGCTATCATGATTCCATGTAGGCCTATCTTGAAACAAAACGAAGAATTACCTCGGAAGAAAACTAGGATATGACACGGACAACAACAGAATTGTAATTAAAACAAATGTTGAAACTTGATATCTGATGTCTTGCTTTCTATATGCAGGGGACTTGAAACACTGACTGACCTGCGCGTGCGCCTTGTTGACCAGAAATAGCCTATTCTTTGTAATGCAACAGCTAGACCTATATAGGCTGTAGTTTGTTCGTAAAGTGACGTTTTAAAGTCTTAAAAACATATTTGAGGTGTTTAATATAGCATTTCAAGTGGTGCGTTATTTAATGTGATGCCATTAAATTGTATAGCCGGCACTATATTACCACCACGCAAAGAACACATTAACTTATTTTGGACATTTTGTTCCACAGTCGGATCTGTGAGATAATGGGTCAGGACCTCAGCTCTTACTCCAGGCTCTCTTTCCCCTGGCTGACCCTTGATCCATCAAGCACTCCAGTGCACACATGTGTTTGCCCATTCACTCCGAGGCTTAAATATATATGCTCTGCTTTAAATGAGAATGGTTGTTCAAGAAAGGCAACGAACTGCAAGGTGTAAACCAAACGAAAATGAAAATAAACCGCAGGAAAAAAAAAGAATTACGTTCACAGGACTACTCCACGCCATGCCTTTTATTTTGATGGCAAGCCAATTACCAACAGCTCTTGTCACGCATTAAAGGAGAAGAAGGGTCATAGGTGACAGCTATCTCAATGTCAAACAGAAACAAAACTGCACATATACGTCCTAGGAATTGTCGAAATACAATTTCCACATGTACACACGCGCTTAGAAACTCCAAATCAGTTTGACTAATCGATAAAATAATTTCGTTTCAGTCAACGCGCATTCAAACAAATCAAAGCACGGTAATAGGCTATTTATTTTACAACGTCTGAGAGCAAGTTTTTCGCACATTCACCGATAAATACATCTGAACGGGAAACTATGTTATTGAAATAAAAAGACACGCGTCAGAATAAACACAATGAATGTAAAATATATGTAAATGCACATTAAAATCTACCTCAAAAGCAATACGGAATTCATTTTTCGGTTACAGATTTAACTAGTGGAACTGGTTCATCAGCCAATTTAGATTCTTCGAATTTTTATGTTATGTTATTATTTTTCTTTTTATATTTTTACATTACACCCACCCACATATCGCACACACTGCATTTATAAAACATATTACATCAGACAAGTTCCGCGCGTTCCTAAACTTACAATGATTAAAACAGAACTATCTATCTAAACTAAAAACGGGAAATAATTTCACACGGCAACCTGTTTCGGTACCTGAGCAAATGTTGTCCAGTATATCCCAGTCCCATTTCTGATGATAGATTTTGCATTTGTTCCTTCCCCATTGAAGTATAACCTACAAACAAAATATCTTAGTGTTTTGTTTTTCTTGGGTTACTTGGTAGCTATACTTGGAATGCTAAGCGGTCACCCGTCCAGTGGTTTCTCCAGCATCAGAGTGAGGCGGTTGCTTGGCCCTCGGTCATGCACTCTGCCTTAATATTCCACAAGGTTGAGTGGCCCTCATTTACCTAATGGATCAGGCGCACAAAAACCTTAGACGAGTTTCTCGCTCTGTGAGTCACAAGCCGAAGTTTATGTGATGCTTCGACCTGGTTGGTCTCCGAATAAACCCAAAATTAAACATACCGGCAAGTAAACACTTAAATGTGATTTGCTGAACATTAAGTAGAAGAGAATGCTGAAAGATAGTGTTTGTTTTTTGTTGTAAGTTTACAATGTAAATGTGCAATGTTACTAAACCCCGAAAGTTGCTATTAATGAAATGGCTCCTTGTACAGTATAACAAATGTGTGAAACCAGCATTCACCCACGTGGTCAGATTATTAGACAGAGGTGTGTTCAATTTGACTGAAGGATACAGGCTTGCTTCTTGTTTCTAAACTTGTAACATTAAAACATCATAAGCGTACAAGCTTTGGTTATCTTACAATTAAATTGAGAGCCTTACTTTTATATTTAAATTAATTTCTAATAGGCTATATGCCAAAATTAGGTCAGGCAGAACATGTTAGACCTGCTCACATTCGTGAGGTTATTGACCCAGAATGAATTATATCGATTTGAAATAAGCAGGTAAAATGAACCTATCCTTTTTTATATTGTGATTATAACGGCTTGATGCAGGAAAAAAATGTGTTTTATAATTCGTGAATCGTATAAATGTATAAAACTTAATATATATATATATATATATATATATATATATATACAATTAGACATCCTTCATAAGCCTAAATATTTATGATTGAGACAAGTTTCCTTATATAGGTCCTTATAGTTTTATATAGCTAATACAAACTGGCGTTTGGTTAAAAAACAATGTTATACTTTTTCTAATGTGGATTTTATGAGGACACATTTTTACTATGATCTAATTTGGGAGAGACCCTCACCGCCGGCACAAAATGATGCTTAAGACGTATAAATTAGGTCATAGACTGGAGGGGGTCTTCATTGTGCCACTCTGACAGAGCGCACTGCGCTTATGACTCTCGGAGGGCTCTCAAAGTTGGAAAAAGTATGGAATTCCCTATTGACGCAGATTAACAGTGCCTAAAAAAGAAGAAAAAGAAGAATTTGACTTCAGACAAACATCGGTCCAATTCAGTACGAATATGCTTTTTATGAACGATAGACTAGCCTACGACAAAACAAATTTGAAAAAATATGACCATTGAAAATGTTCAGTCGGCATGATGATAAATGTAATGTGAAACTAACAACATTTTTTTTTTCTCAATTATCTTGCTGAGATGTCAATGACTATTGTTTGCTGGTCTAGGGAGTCGCTCCGCCCCTCGTGTTTGTCGTAAATCTGGCGCCTGGCTACAATAAACCTGAGATAAGAGTGGCCAGGGCTCGCCTCCTTCTCCAAGGCGATCAATCGGATCTCAGGCATACTACAAGCACTCTCTTACGTCGACGTCCACGAGAACAGAGCTGATACAACAACACGGCTGAGCTCCACCACCAAAAAATCTATCTGCTTTCTGAACCATGTCGCTGAGCCCAAAGCACACGACACCTTTTTCAGTGACAGATATTTTGAGCCCAATTGAGGAGACTTACAAGAAGTTTAGTGGCATGGAGAGCACTGGGAACCTCACATCTCCATTGGGAGCGTACCGGCAACCTCAGGTGTCCCAGACTGGCATGCAGCAACACTCTATGGGCCACAACGCCACCACTATGGCGACCACCTACCATATGCCACACTCCGTTTCCCAGTTCTCGCATAGTGCAATGGGGGGCTACTGCAATGGCAGTATTGCCAACATGGGGGACCTACCCTCTTACCAAGAGACTATGAGAAACAGCGCAGCAGCAACAGGGTGGTACGGCGCCAACCCCGACCCTAGATACTCAACAAGTAAGTTATGATGCATTATTTTGAAATGTATGCTTATTTACTGAGTTTCCGGAGAGTTTGCCTTATTTTTTCGCATCAATAAAATTGCCTGCAAAGTACGCATTATATTGTCGCCTCTTCGCTGATTTGTAGATTCCTGCCGATGTTTATTATAATTTACACATTTCTATTCGCTCATTTGTGCGCACTGTAAAGCGTGTTTGACAATTTATATACTCTTCGAAATAAGTGACATCCTACAAGATTTTTAAAGTCAGCGAAATTTTATTTGAGTTAAAATGACTTAAATATCCAAGTTCATTGTCCTTAAAAATGTAAAGCAGCAACTTTTTAACGCTGCATTTTTTGTAAGACACACATGATTAAAAATGTAGCCCAACACTGCTACTAATTGAATGGACGTACATCTGTATGCATATTTTGAAGTTTCTAGATTCATGGGACCTTCCACAGGTATGAACATGGCAGGAATGGGCACGCTAGGCATGGCCGACACCACCAAATCCATCCCACCTCTGCACGCAGCCCCAAGGAGGAAACGACGGGTGCTCTTCTCTCAAGCACAAGTCTACGAGCTGGAAAGGAGATTTAAGCAACAGAAATATCTTTCAGCGCCCGAAAGGGAACACCTGGCTAGTATGATACATCTAACCCCAACGCAGGTCAAGATCTGGTTTCAGAATCATCGCTACAAGATGAAACGACAGGCCAAGGACAAGGCAGCACAGCAGCTTCAACAAGAGGGCAACCTGTGTCAACAGCAGCAGTCGCCGAGGAGAGTGGCTGTCCCTGTCCTAGTGAAGGATGGCAAGCCTTGCCAGAACGGCTCCAACACACCGACGCCAAACCAACAGCAAATGCAGCAGCAGCAGCAAAACGGTTCCGGGGTCGTGCTTGCTACCTCGAGTAATTCTATGAACCAACACCAAACCCAGCAGGTCAACGCAATGGTTCAGGCCCAAGACCTGGAGGAAATGTCTCCCAGTCCCCCGTCACTTCACTCGCAGATGAACAATATGGGACAGATAGACACTTCTGTAGATTACACGAATAACATGGTCACGTCAAACCTGCTTTATGGCAGAACGTGGTAAGACCGACCACCTTTTCTTTTCGTCTTTTCCCACAAACTTTAGCGCCCTCTGAATTCAGAACTGAGGCGCGTGAGGCCGGAGCAGACCGAGCATCCGCGTGACGATTTAAAGCGGGTGATCGGATCAGAGGAGCACGTTTTGGGTGGAAAATTACCACTTTTTCTTTATTTTTTTTTTCTAAAAACAGACTTGTGGTCACAATTTTATACAATGACCCTTCTACTCAGTATGGACAAAATAACAATTTCTAGTCTCACGCTGTATGTTTTTGGACTTTTGTTGTTCTAGTAGAAGGTTGTCTGTTAAACTAAATTGCTGCTCCACATGGCAATGCCAGGACACGGGAAGCAATGTTTCATATTTCAGGTATGAACTCCTAGCAAGACCTGGAAAAGTTCCCAGATCTTAATAAATGCCTGAACGTGCAACTGAAGCCACTGTTGTAAAAACTAATGTATTCATTTAGAGAAATGAAAAGTAGGGACTGTATATTATTTGGCTAACACTTAAATTTCTTTTTACCTGTAATATAAATGTTTGAGTTTTTTTTTCGTTGGTCATTTATTCTATTCTTTTTTTCTATTTCTTTTTTCTTTTTGGTAAATTAAAACAAAGACTCAAAGACGATGGCTGCTGTATATGTTTCAAACCAATTGAACGTTAACAATAAATCAATTAAAATGCACGCCATTGGTTGGGAATTAATGTGTGTAGAGTATAATCTCTGTGAAGAGCGTTTTCATTAAATTAGTATTTGAAATTAATTTTAATTAAAAAAAAGTCTATGGTAGGAAACTTTTCACTGATTTTGAAGGGAAGAAACCTATGCAATATTTAAATACAAACAAATTCAAAGTCTACTCTTTACTATTAAATTTGCGTCCATAACTATTGTTTGAATTTATTACAGTCGCCTCTCATAATTTAAGTTTATCTGAAACCTGACACATAAAAGTTATAATAATGATGATTGGTAATTAAGCCAATAATAGCTAATAACACCGAAGCAACATACATAGAGTAGGCTACCATGTGCCATCCATTTTAAATTTGAATTTCTATAATTTTATAATACGGAGAAGAGAGAACGAAATTTTTGGTCATCTGTTGATTTTTTTTATTTAACCTGTGTGAAATTTGAGTGGCTTGTCTGCATCACATGTCTATGTTCTATTTAAACACGAAAATAAAACTGCATACACATAAGTGTAGAATTCTATATTATGCATGTTGTTTTATACTATTGCAATGAACTTATTAATGAAAGGGCAAGAGTTTACTTTAGCAAAACAAAAAAAAAACTGTTTAATTTAGTAATAAGCTCACATTTTCAATACTTTTGTTCTTTCCTGTAGGCTATCCGAATTCCTTTTTTTAAAAAAACATCCAATACCGCGGAGTTCAATCATAGATTGACAGTAAAAGTTAATGCAAATATAAGCTGCAATTGTTAAGCACGATTTACAATTTTACAAAAAAAGATGTTTTGCGATACAGTGAGTAAAACACATATTATTTATATCTAGCCTAAATATAAATATAAAAATTAGATGGCGAGTTTAATACTGACATCCATCAATGAATTATTCCTGCAATAAATGAAATTATCCAACGGGTTGAAATATCGGACAATAATAAGGGCACGTCACATAAAGAACAAATTAAATAAGAATAAATTAAAATAAGAAACTGGTGATTCTTAAATATAAGTTTGATCTTTTTTTTTTCCACCAGAAAGTGCTACAAGTGTTCCAAAGTTATGTAAAGTGATTCAAAGACAAGAACGGAAATTCGAAACGAAACTTTTTTTAACGTTTTTATTTTACTATTTAATATTCTTTTATATGGAGTCAGTTCGTAATGCCAATGAAACAATTCGAAAAGCATTTCAAAGCAATGTCAGTGGAAATCAATTACACAGACTGAATGAAATTTGAACGATGTCCTGTTCAAATGCTGTTGTTCAAATGGTGCAAGAGAGAACAGAAACCTTGTCAACAGTTAAGACACCAATCTATATTGTTTTTCAATACCTTCCACATGGATACTGGTCTGAAATGAGGGAAAAATAAAGACATTTGGTGATCATTATAAGATGGCTATGACCTGATAGTGGTTACATTAGCCAAACATGATTTGATTATGACACTATTTTTACTTGGCATTTGGAAGATCGAGTGCATCTGCAAATGGCATCCAAATATGGTGTTAGAGTCGAGGATTTACATGATAGACTAGATAGTGATCAACCTAATCTCTGCTGCTGAGAAGTGAGGAGTCTTCAACTCTCATTATAACATCAGAGAGCTTTTGGTTTCAATATTTCGATCAGTATGAAACAAAATTTCGTGTCCATGGTTGAAGGTTTTATGAAAAAGATATATATATAATGCAAAAACATTTGTAAACTTGACTAATAATAATAAGTACAATGTTATCATATAGACCTACTAACAATATGCTGAACAAATGCATCAGTTCATTTAGATATGAGGTAGTTTTCGTTGTAGATCACAATTGCAAAAAAAAAAAAAAAGAAAAAAGTGCAAGCTCTGCTGAATATCTTTCTTTTGTTATAACATAGCTTGCAAAAGCTTTTTGAAAGTTGGAAAATATACTTTTCAATATCTATTCAATGCCTGGAAAACACAACAGAGATTCAAAGAGATTTTAGTATTGCTTTTCTCAATCCTGCCATAGATTTGTTGGAGCTCCATTCTTCCCCACTAATTGCAGGATCTTAACAATTTCTTACCACTGAGTAATTTGAATCCAGCCCGAGGACCTTGTCTGTATTTTCCCTGGCCATTATTCTACTTAATATGTCAGAACGTCTGATCGCAGAGAAACCTTTTCAAGTTCTATTGATGTGTCTTTCAATTGACCATGGTGACCTAGCAACCTGGACAGCACTAATTGGCATAGGCAGCCTGACGTCACTATTACAGTTTATGTGGGAACAAATATGTCCTGGAACAGATTACAAAAGTACACGAGCAATTATTTTGGACAATTTATTTTTAATGTAAAGACATATGGTTTAATTATGGTTCTCTCTCTCTCTCTCTTTAGATATATATATACATAAACACCGACATAAAGCTACATACTAAGTTTTTAAACTCTAAATTTTCTAAATCTTAATTTACTAAAAACATCATATTTTTTATAAAGCAGTGAAGCACACTTCCATACTTCAGAAATTGTATTTTAATGTGACGCCCATACCCCCACTTTGACACACACACTTCTGCCTGTTGTGTGTTTCCAAACAAAAGTAGACACTTGTGTGGAGCTTTGTGAATAGTTTACTTCATTACGTGGAAATTGGAATAAACCTTTATGCATTTGATTTTCTAAGTAAGAATTTGTATTCAAATGCCTGTTGAAGTCAAGGTGGTGAAATGCATTCTTTGGATAAAGGCAGAACACTTTCCTGAACCTCACTGAATCATTGTTAGTCAGGAGAGGAGGGAGTTTTCTGCTGTCAACCTGTTATGTACAATAGTACAGGGTTGTTTAGACTCGGTAAGGGTGAGTTGAGGCATTTTCATGCGAGCATAAGAAACCATTCGCTTATCAAAGCAGACTGTGTCCTGGAAAATGCAAACCGTCCTAATACGAGCCATTTCAAACTGGAGGAAAATAGTGGGCAAATAGACATGCTCCAACACAATGAAAAATATTTCAAGGAGGTCAAGGGACTCGGAAAGCAATCCTCTCTCTAATGGGTTTCCATAGAATTAAGCAAATGATAGCGAATTTTGCCATTGTCTTCGCATAAACATATACGATTGATATGTATGTACATACAGCAAGAAAATTGTCCCATTCTCTGTCCTGAAATGTTCAAATCCACTGCTTGCTATGAATAACATTCCAGCAACATTGTGCAGGCAATTCGCCCCTCTCAATTCTGTTTCGTTTTCACGACGCGAGAGAGGGAAAGCAAATTAGAAAGCGAGAGAAAGTTGTATCCCTTATTATCAAACCATGTCACATTCCCTCCAATGCCTGTCTGTGCAGCTCTGGCCGGTCAGTAATCCCTCTTCCAAGTTCCCCATGCATCTTATTCAGGCTGCTTATAAGTTGTTAAAGAAACTGTTTTCAATCACCACTAATAACTACTGACCTGGAGTGACACAGAGCCACAATAGCCCACCGAAGCCTGTGCAGTCCGACCAAAGAAGGTGATTAGTACTTCAAGAGGTCTAAAGCAAGAATCAATGGCCGGTCTGTCTCTCGCTGCCAGTCTCAGCACCGCTGTCATTATGGCTGTATAACATTAGTTATGCCTCATTAATTTCAGCAAACACCACTCCAGAGAAATTTGTTTACCTTTAGACATCTAATATATGTGATATTATAGACCTTATTGGAATTGGATGGTTTCAAGATCTTGGCAGAGGACCCAAACTGGGCAGCAGGAAGGTAAAGAGGACCACGGGTTTGTGTGAACGTGAAGGTTAAAAGGAAGCAAAACATTGATGTCTCCTGAGTGATTATTATTATTTTAATAAGTCTGTTAGCCATAGCATTAAAGTAACTGGCCTTATAAAGGGTTTGGTAACACTTTAGCTTAGCAATTCTCAATATTAGCTACTACTTTTGTCTCAGTAAAATCCTATACTGATTATTAATAGTTGTCAAGTTTAGGATTCGAATGTGGCCATGCAGAATAAAGTGCTAAAAAGACAATATTTTAGTCATATGCAACTAGTTCTGGGGTGGCCATCTTTGGTACTGGAGAGTCTCGCTGCAACCCTGAGAAAAACTCACCTGTCTGAATTATTATATTTGTTTAAAGGCTTTAAATAATGAAAATGTTCTTAGTAACTTTTTAATGACTCAATGAATGAATTCTACCTGAAATCCAGTCTGTTCTTCGCCCTATATCACTTTTTAATGTATATGCTAAACCATTAATGAAATGTTTTACCATTAATCCACATCTGATCTTTCTTTAGCATGAGCTCTGAATGAGACAATTGTGAAAATTTGTATGCCTTGATGAAAATGCTTCAGATGACAATGGGATTCTCGAGAGCCGAGAGTATCTGATTTGTATTCGGCCCCTAAAATTCAAATCAGGGTTGAATGGGCCACATTGTGAAGTGCTGAAGTATTCTAGGTCCCTGCAAGACTCTTACAATGCTACACTTTCTAACTAGCACACAGCTTCTTTCCAATCCGCAGTTGCCAAGGCGATGGCCAGCTGCGAGACTGGGTCTTGTTTGTTTATAAGGGCAGGGGTGGATGGTGGTTCAAATGGAGGCAGGCAATAGCATGAATTGTTTGCGTGCAACCACTTCAGAAGTGTGAAAAGGAGGATTGGTGTTGCATATGTTTATGTCCTGCTCTAATACGTATATAACTCTGCTGGATGTAACCTGTAAACATGCTCACGCTTATTCATACCTGAGAACATATAATTAAGCTCTGATGGCAATTCGTAACTATTTTACAACTTGACGAATTGATGGCTAATTTGTATGATCTCATTGGTTCGCCCCAGTGTCGGTTATGTTTAGGGGTAGACCTTCATACTTTTTTCTAACAATCCTTCAGTTTTGTAGTAATCAAATGATACAAATGCATACAAAATCGCCACCTTGTAAAAATAGTTATGTTTTCTCTTGAGATAATGGTTGGTGTGTGGCCTATAAAACAGAGATCCAATATACTGTATGATATATCTATCCATCCATTCAATGAGAATAAATACCTCGGGATTGCCTTAAGGGAGTGTTTTTGTCATTAGATTTTGTGATATTTATAATGTTTGTTTTTGTGGTTTCATATTTATGTACATTGTTTGTTCTTTGTGTGTATGCATGTTTTTTTTATTTCATTGCAACAAATTTTCCACATGGGAATAATAGAAGTCAACATCCATCCATCCATCCATCCATCCATCTGTCCATCCATCCACCCACCCATCCAACCAACCATCCATCCGTCCATCCATCCATCCACCCAAACCCAAGCATCCAACATCCATCCATCCATCCATCCATCCATCCATCCATCCATCCATCCATCCATCCATCCATCCATCCATCCATCCACCCACCCACCCACCCATCCACCCAACCATCCGTCCATCCACCCATCCACCCACCCATCCACCCATCCATCCATCCATCCATCCATCCATCCATCCATCCATCCAAACATCCATCCACCCATCCATCCAAACATCCATCCACCCAACCACCCAACCATCCATCCACCCACCCACCCACCCATCCATCCATCCATCCATCCATCCATCCATCCATCCATCCATCCATCCATCCATCCATCCACCCACCCACCCACCCACCCATCCATCCATCCATCCACCCACCCACCCACCCAACCATCCGTCCATCCACCCACCCACCCACCCACCCATCCATCCATCCATCCATCCATCCATCCATCCATCCATCCATCCAAACATCCATCCACCCAACCACCCAACCACCCAACCATCCATCCACCCACCCACCCACCCACCCACCCAACCATCCATCCACCCACCCACCCAACCATCCATCCATCCATCCATCCATCCATCCATCCATCCATCCATCCATCCATCCAAACATCCATCCACCCAACCACCCAACCACCCAACCATCCATCCACCCACCCACCCACCCACCCACCCAACCATCCATCCACCCACCCACCCAACCATCCATCCATCCATCCATCCATCCATCCATCCATCCATCCATCCATCCATCCACCCACCCATCCACCCAACCATCCGTCCATCCACCCACCCATCCACCCACCCATCCACCCACCCATCCATCCATCCATCATCCATTCACCCACCCACCCATATGAAAAAGTCTTGTATTTAAAATTAGTTTGTTTTAAAAATAGCCTGTAAAATTATATTTGTGAAACAGAACATGCAGAACTTGTCCAAGTGAGAAGTAAAACATAAAATTATATTAGAGAAGACCTTCACACTTGTTTTTCGAGGTCTGAGCTTTTAATAAAAATATCAATTATCACATTTTATGACATGGCAAGGTTAGTCCAGGAAGTCAAATGGGAAAACCAAGAAAGCTTTATGATTCTCATAATTTCACAATCATACACGGTCTGAAAAACAGCAGCTTGTAACCCTGTAATGCCTGAAATAATAGTCAGAAAATAATCAAAATGTTATGTTTATATATATAGGAAAAAAAACACCTGTTTTGTTCAGAGGCAAAAATATGGAATTTGGTGCAGATGCTGAGATTTTTATGGCTAGAAAGAAAAATGAAATTCTGATAGCTTGTAATGTAAATCAATGAGCCTATTAAAGTTAAATGCATATAAATATTATATATCAACTGCAATGCGATACAATAATGATTGAGAGATGAACAAATAAATGTTCTTTAGAAGCCTGATCATAACAATTGATCCTCGCATTTTAATGCAATCAAGTAAACCGTAAGTTGCTTCATCTTGAAATATGAACAATATCAAAATTGTTCTTATATTTACTTAATAAAAATCAGTAAAGATTTCACAAAGAAAAATTTAAAATGAAGGGGAAGGGGAACGTTTTTACAATGATCCTAAAAGGCATTTTTTACTTGCTGAAAAACTATTAATCAGACGACAGAAGGACTGTAGTACATTGTGCAACGGGTGAACTTCTTGATCTTAGAAATGTGTGCATCAAATATGATATAAGGACAAATCTACATCTTATCTATGCCTGAATGGTGCATATTAGTACCTTAGAGTAACCCTTCAGAGGTAAATAAGGTACAAAGATGTCTTTTTGAGGGAACTGACCCAGTGACAAGACGTTGTACCCCTGAAAGTAAAAAAAAAAATGGGAGTAATGACAAAAAAAAAGATTTTTTCACCCCTTAGAAAATGTATGTAATATAACTTAATAAATAACTACAACTATAATACATGACAGTGTCAATGTACGTACACAAGACAAGAATCTCCTAACCATAAGGTTGAGTCCATCACTCGGGGAACATGGCTAATTCATTTAAAGACACTGTTTATCTGTTTGCACATGGCTTGTGTCCACTAATAAGCTTAATCAAGTTTAATTAAGTCTAACAAATTGAAATACCACGGCTTGCTTCATTAAGTGGAGATGAACCTAAGAATGTTGGCACATTTGTTATTGTGTGAAATCCCCTCATACAAACAACAGAGCGAGACAGGCCTAATATGCTGCGTACACAAGGCCAAAGACCAGCGCAGGACCACCCACTCTCTTTCCAATTATCATCTTGCGACAACCTGTCTACTCTTCACAATTCATCAATAGACGCACCACTCCAAAGAGGGCATTACAATTAGATGCCTGTTGTTCCCCTTAATAAATTTCTAGACTGTTGCTCGGAATCAATAGCTGGCCGTCCACGTTCCCCGGATGACAAACAGGATTACACCCCAAATCCCGCGTTCGGTCTCCTGCTCCTCCTCCTCCAAGTCACCCAGGACGTCAAACACTGAGAGCTGGCTAATCAGCAGAACACAGGATTGAGCTGCGGACTGAAAGAAATGAAGATTTCTCTTCACGGCCCCTGCGGCGCACCGGCACGCTTTGGTACTCTTTCTGTCCATTTGTTGCCCTTTTTCCGAACTGTTCGTCTGATCGCATGCAAATGTATCTGTGCGTCCGGCATCTCTTTCCAGGGCCAGTCCCTGCTGCGTTTATCCATAACCTGCATAATAGTGTGATGCACACGACCCATGTATATTATGCAAATAAAGCCAATTAGGCCAGGAAGTGCATGAGACAAAGGTGCGCTACAGCTGGCTGGCCTCTTGGCCACGGCAGACGGTGGAGTGTTTGCTTGCCCCGATTTAAGCAGATGGTCACAGAGGTTAGGCTTGGACGCATTCACCCTGCTTCACGGGGGGTACCGACACACTCAAAGAGAAAGTTAAAGAAGTTTTAGCTCAGCATTCACTTTTGCTGGTGGGGGTCAGTGATGATAGGGAAAACAAAGATGACATGCAACACAGGTTTCCTGCAAATCCTCGGTCTAGCCGCACTTAATGGTTAATTAGCCGAGCTTGCGATCATTACACTGCACGTTAAACCTGTCCTAATCAGGCCTAATCCTGAATGTGTGCTCCTGATCTTCCTCCTCGACTCTCGCCAGAGATGGACGCTCTCTCGAAGTATTGATTAAGTGATAAGTGCCTGCTCAGATGTGTACATCCTAATAATTAGATTCTATATTGAGAACGGGACGGGTTTTTTTTTTTCCTGATCAATATATGTGCTCCGGGCGTCATCAGGGTTTCGATTTTCTACGGCTGTTTTCATCAGAAGCAATTTGAGATACTGAGGAAGATCATTTCAGGTATAATTTACTTTAAAAAGAAGAAAAATTAACATAGATGGGTTTGCATTTGCAAAAGGCTAATTGCGATGATCAGTTTTAAAATGTCATCTTTTCTAACCAAACCAGGCTCACTGGAAATACACGACTCTAGTGTTAATTTGCAGAGGCAGTAAAACACCAAAACACCTTTCACTCTCTTTTTCACTTTACGATTCAGAATAAAAAATACATTTTTCTTGCTGAATACTATGTCAGGTGGGGGAAGTTACTTTTTAATGCATTACAATATTGATTTACTACCTAAAAAAGTAATTGCGTTAGTTACATTTTATGAAAAGTAATGCGTTACGGTACTTTTGCATTGTTTTTTTTTTCTCACCTGCATGGGCTGGGCTTGCTTGTTTGGTTTTTTGGCAAATGTAAAGGCCCTCTCACACCAAAAGTGAAATGAATAAGCCTCAGGCTGAAGGCAAAGTCAATATATACGCCTGTACAGTAGAGGGCGCTGTTCAAACAAACCTCTGTGCTGCCATTTTGGATTGAAAAACAATTGGATTTTTAACAAAAGTCATTTTTTGCATTGTTTACTGGTTGAATTGTATCATTGAAGGCCAGCAGACATTGGTTAAAGGGATTGTTCACCCAAAATTGAAAATTCGGTCACAATTTACTTAACCTCAAGTTGTTCCAAACCCGTATGAGTTTTGTTTTTCTGTTGAACACAAACGAAGAGTTGATGGGCCCCATTGACGTCCATAGTAGGAAAAAATACTTCAAATTTTTGATGACAGAAATTTCATTTTTGGGTGAACTGTACCTTTAATAAACATAAAGTATTTTGTGTAATTTCGTATTTTATTGTAGGTTTGTGATATTTTCTGAGTTTCTGAAAAAATTGTGTGTATTGATGTCTTTTTGCAGTTCTGATGTTAAATTCGTGTATTAACTAAAAGAAATGATCATTTCACGTGCTGTTTGAACCGAGGCGCTACACAAATAAAGTGCCACAAAAAAGGTATTTGTTGTTTGAATTTCAGACAAATGACAACATTATAAAGCTGATACTTTCTTTCATACCAAAAGTAACCTGCTCTGTTTTGTCTGTTGGTGCATAGTCAGTGTCTTCTTTGCTCCGCAATATATTTTTCATTGTGTGAGAACATGATGTGTGGAGTGTGGCTTGTCGGACATAGCAACAGTAACTAAGAGGGGGAGGTCTTTGTGACAGGTCAATTTCAAATAATTTAAATCTTTGTGGACTCGGCCGTCTTGACTCAGACTCGGATGTTAAAGGGATACTCCACTTTTTTTGGAAATAGGCTCATTTTACCACTCCCCCAGAATTAAACAGTTGAGTTTTACCATTTTTGAATCCATTCAGCCGATTTTCTGATATTTAGAAGAATATCAGTAACCAGACAGTTTCTGGTCTCATTAACTTCCATAGTAGGAAAACCAGAAACTGAAACTGTCTGGTTACTGATATTCTTCTAAATATCAAAAAATCGTCTGAATACATTCGAAAAAGGTAAAATCCAACTGTTTAACTCTGGGGGAGTGGTAAAATGAGCCTATTTCCAAAAAAAGTGGAGTATCACTTTAAGGACTCGGACTCAAGTCTGACTTGGAAATCATTGGACTGGAACTGGATTGGTAATTGGGTTCGACAAAGGTGGACTCGGATCCAACACTACTGTTTTATTTCATTTTGAATATTGAATCTGCTTGTTTTTTGCAAATTTTAGTCTAGAATCACAATAACCAACATGTTCACACACAACACATCTGCCATTACTCATTTCTGTCAACATGGGGTCAGGATAGATGCAGTCAATGAATATGAAAGATAAAGTAACTTCTGTTTCTTATTTGAAAATTTAACTTAAATATTTTGCGGTACATTTAAAAGCAATGTGTTTCTTGAAAAAAGTAATCTAATTACGTAACTCCAGTTACTTGTACTGCGTTACCCTCAACACATGATCTCAAAACACATTTGCCATTGTGCATGATTTAATGAAAACATTTAGATGTTTGTATCACATAATCCACTCCATATGTATGGCTTTTCTATCGTAGTAAAGTTGCGTGCTATTTAGAGCCAGTCACATTGAAATATGATAGAAGAAATACACTTTTTTTCATGACATTAGGCTGTTTAAAGTCACCGTGAACCGGAAGTTGCAAACTAATTTTCTCCAGTGTTGTGACGTATTTCCAAGAGAAACGGAATACTAAATGAGGCAAAATAGTGGGCATGGATATTTTTTCCGCCTGTCAGGCCTGTCAGATCACAATCTTAGCTGCTAGGAGACTGACTAAATCACGGTACAGGGACCAAAATGCAGTGAAAAGTAATTCTACTATATCATTTATTCCAAAGAGAGAGTTAATACAAATGAAATAAAGCAAACAAATTGGAGGGACACTGTTGGAAATACATCATGTAAGCAAGCATGCAATGAAACATTGTCAGTCCTTAAAGACAGTAGCAAGATGTACAAAAGTCAGAAAACCTGGAGCTAAACATATATTGCCTTGGTTTAGTCGTATTCTCTGGCAACTAATGAAAAAAAAAAAAGAAATGCCTCTCTAAAAAGGTTTTTAAAATCGGGTTTAACTACTGATCTAATTTATAAAGGAGAAATAAGGGTACAATACAGCTTAGACAGGCTAAAGCATCCTTTTTTCCTTGAAATCATTAAAGAAGCAAAAGAGAATAGTAAACAATTATGGAAGACCATTGATAAATTAACTGGCATGGATAAGCCCAAGTATGAAAGCATACAGATCAAAATAAATAATGATATTCAAAATGATAGCCTAGCTATTGCAACAGAATTTAACGATTACTTTCTGAATTCCATGGAAACACATGGCTCAGAGTTTTACTAAAAAACGTTTAATTATTCCTTAGTTTGTGATGGTGCTGGTTTTATTACGACTCCCACAAACGATATAAAGGTTAATAAAATACTCTCAACTCTAACTAATAGTAAAGCAAAGGACATTTATGGTCTTGATACTGCTTTCTTAAAAACTCATAAAGAGTCCCTAACCAGCCCTTTAACTAAATCTATTAAAGAAGGCACCTTTCCAAGTGCCTTAAAGCTTGCTATTGTGATACCGGTGTATAAATCTGGAGACAAACAAGAGGTTAGCAATTATCGACCCATTAGTATCCTCCCGGCCATCTCAAAGGTCATTGAAAAGGTTGTAGCAGAACAACTAATTTCTCACCTTGACTGTAAGGCCTTTTTACACCCCATGCCATTTGGTTTCAGGAAAAAAACATTCACCGAAACAGCGTGCTGCTACTTCCTTGAACAAAATAATAATAGAAAAAAATAGATCAAGGTGGAGTGGTGGCAGTTTTTCTTGATTTAAAGCCACAATCTGTACTTTTTCGGCTTTAAAAATAGCAAAAATAACTGTATCTATGTTATATATTTCTATTAGATGTGTACTTACATTATCCCGACAGTTTCAACCAACTTTCAAATACGGAGAAATTTATAGTTTAATTCGAAGACACGGGACGTTTCTTTATTTCCGTTTCGTCGTCCGTCTATGGCGTCATATAACCTTTGACTCCACTATTTTCTCTAACTTCCTTGCGGAACCCGGCGAAACCACCAAACACAAAGGGGAACACTGGACTACCGCCAAGAAAGCATAGAAAATGACGAAGAAAAAAAAGTAAGACGTATTTTTATGCGTGTAAATCACGTGCCCGCTCACGAGCGCTCACTCAGACGAGATGCACTGTCCCCCGGTGCTGCGCGCGCATAGCGCTGCCCGTTCCGGTCGTCTCATTCAAATCAGCCAACTGTTGCTGTTAGCGAGCCGCGCAGGAGAAGTATGACACAGGTAAACATTGGGGTTGCATTTAAAGCTTCTTTACAAGCTAAATCTACAGAGAGATGCCGTATATCCGTATATTTTGTAAAAAACGATCATGTCATGTCATGAGCTGAGCTGGTTGTCATTGACAGCGACAACAACTCCCGCGAGCCCACGCTCTTTCCTGACGTCATCAAAGTACGTCTTTGTTATTATGTGAAATGAGTGACCCCTGGTGGCCCAAAAAAATTACATATTGTCCGTTTAAGTAAGGCTTTTGATACGGTTAATCATGAGATACTATTAGGCAAATTGGCACAATATAATCTTTCAATAAACACACAAAACTTGTTCAAATCTCATCTGAGTGGACGACATCAGTTGATGTGGATGAATCATACATTTTCCCCATTGAAAGGATGTACCATGGGGGTCCCACAAGGGTCAATTTTAGGGCTGCTGCTTTTCAGTGTATATAAATGACCTTCCATTAGTATGTAATGATATTGATTTAGTAATGTATGCAGATGATACCGTTCTGTACACTCATGGGAAGAATGCTACAGAGGTTGCTTTGACATTAACAAATGCAATGCATAAGGTTGTTAAATGGCACATAACTCATGTCTTACGTTGAATACTGAAAAGCTGTAACCATGTTTTTTAAAAAAAACAGATGCAAACTTAAAGGGTTAGTTCACCCAAAGCTTTTTGTCAGAGAGTTTTCTGTTCCTCCATTGAAAATGTATGTACTTTATACTGTCCTTGTCCATAAAGGCAATACAGACATCATCAAAGTAGTCCATGTGACATGAGTGGGTTAGTTCGAATTTTTTGAAGCATCGAAAATACTTTTTTGTCCAAACGTAGCAAAAACAACGACTTTATTCAGCATTGTATTCTCTTCCGGTTCTTGTCATTGCTCGTTCACGATTCCAATGACGCTGCTGACGTATTATCTGACGTACTAAATCTAAAATATCTTAAACTGTGTTCTGAAGATGAAAGGAGGTCTTACGGGCTTGGAACGACATGAGGGTGAGTCATTAATGACATAATTTTCATTTTTGGGTGAACTAACCCTTTAAAGAGGCTATGCAGCTTTTCCCCCAAAATAAACATAACAAGCCTTTTTATTTTACCATTTATGACTCAAACATCTCCGGATGAGCATACTGACACCTTGTCGGCTCACAGTGGGTGCACCTATAAGCCTGTATCCTATTTTTCTTATTTTCTGTCGGGTCCGACTTTTCCCGCGCTGTCTGCGGATGTGACGTCAAGCGCGTTCATGTTACGTATATTCCGCAAAGCATCCAGGCGGCGCTACATTTGAAAAAATGCAGCGCGTCAAAAAGCTGGCCGATGCCCATCTTTATGCAAATGAATAAGGTCCTTCTCTATATGAGTTCGCATCTACCACGGATTTTTTTGTAACAATGTGTTCAGTCGTACATTAACAGTGCAGTCGATGCTGTTGTTTACATCCGAGTGGCTCCATAATGGCCGCTCATCCGGGTTACCGCCCAGAACGTGACGTCGGTGAAAACCCTCAGTCAGATCACTCTGCCAGCCCACCACTGCTTGTCAGCAAGTAGCCTACACTCGCAAACAGAACTCTTATCTCAAACAATATATGTATTTAACTGGTCTTACCTCTGTAAACATAATGTTGACCTCCTTGCTGCAGATGACAAGTGAAGTGTGCACGTACGAGCGCGCGCTGCGAGAGCGAGCAGAAAGGAAGAGCAGTTCTGTTTTTTTTGCCCACAGGTGTCAGTCGCGAGTTTAAATTTCAGGAAATCGCATGTAGCCTCTTTAAGGAATGTCCTGAGGTCTCAGTAAAAGTGCATAAAATTAAAAATGTGGATGAATTCAAATACTTGAGTGTTACCCTGGACCCAACTCTTTCCTTTAAACATGTTAAAAAAACGGAGTAATGCACTGAAATTGAATCTTAAATTTTAAATTGAATCTTAAATTTTAGACATATAAGAAACTCTCTTACTATTGAGGCATCAAATGCCTACTTAAGTGCAATGACTGTTCCAAACTTTTCGTATTGCATGACAAGTTGGTCTCAAGCTGGTAAGACAGCCTTAAGACCATTTGAATCGTTTAATAAAACAGCTCTTAAAATCCATGATTAAAAAAAAAAAAAACGTCAACAACACCATTGCAAAATACTTACCAAGTATAATATTTTAAATTTTGGAAATGTGATAATGCATTAGAAAGTTTGTTTAGATTTTAACATAATTTGTAACGCTGTTGCTCCTCTTAAAAAAAATGTATTGCTCCCAACTCAATTGCAGTTACTCGGTCAGCCACTAGAGGAAAGTGCAATATTCCCAATTGCAAAACTGCATTTTCTATTATAGCCATAACTCAGTGGAATACTCTCCCATCACACCTTATAACATCTACAAATCTTCAAACTTTTTCCAGTTTGACAAAAGCATTTGATAAAAAGGGTTGGTTTTAGGAAGGGGAAGAATTTGAGCACATGATAGTTTTAATTGTAAATTAAGTGCGACTGTGGTTGTAAAATTGTATTTTTTGATGTTTTGTAATATCTGGCCTGCCATGGGAATACAGGCAGAAACCTGGCACAATGCATGTTAACTTGTGCCTGTTTAAATAAATGAAAAAAATCAATGGAGAAAAACATGATACTGCTTATAGCGCCTCTTGTGGAAGTGTCACATAAAAAATGCAGCGAAATGTACCCAAAGCAACGTATTTCCACTTGATACGCCACAGTTTCTTTCCTGGGAAATGCTGAATTTCATATCTCAGACACTGGCTACTTTGACTGAGCTCAATTACTTTTCTCCTCCAAAAAAAGGAGCGAAACGAGCTGGTCAGAATTTTCCAAGCGACCACATTTTATTCTGAGTGCTGTGCCGCAGAAAACAGATCAGGTAATTACTGTACTTTCCAGGACTATAAGGCCATACATTAAAATCTCCAACAACTTCTCAAGTGACAACTCATCTAATCACAAGGACAATCACAGAGAGGCTGTGCTGTTTACTGATTGCTCTAATCAAAAATAGCTTCTTCAAACACCGCTAATTGGTAAGGTTATCCAGCGAATCACATGGTAGACATGCAGGGGACACGGTCCTGATTTGCCAAACCCAAATATCCCATTTGCATTAAGTGCCACCAGAATGCTCTTGACTCCCACAAGTTATCAGCAAACCAGACAATTATTCATCAGCAGCAAATTGGCACATCAAAGTCAAATCAGAGAATTACGGAGAAGAAAACCCAACACCGGGGCTGAGAGATGTTAGGTGGCCTTTGATTGACCGCATTGCCCTTCCAGAGTCTTCACCGACATTACAGCGCTTAAACCACTACCGAGGCTCATTTGCCTGCTGGACAAGTGTTATATTCAGATAATGGCCATTTAGACGGCGAATCTGGCCCTGTTTTTCCTCATAAAATTAGAAGTTAAGATTTCATGAAATTGATAACTTTAACAGACTGAGAAAGAAATGTCTGCACCATATCTAATATTAGTATTTAAATATCAGTTTAAAGTTACAAGAAGTAAGTAGTAGGCCTAGTTTTTTTTTTGAGACCATGAGCAGTCCTGATACAAGAAAAGAGAGGTGTTATACAACACCACATACATCTAATTCCTCACTGAAAACTAAAAACTCTGTTTTGTATGCTGGTGCCTGACGCCAAAACAGAGTGACTTAGTTTTAAACCATGAACAAAATATTATTTTCCAACAGCGATGCACAGAAACGACTTACAACTCTGAAACTACATAAAACAAGACACTAGACCTGAGATGTTGCATGAATGACCTTTCCTTTCAGAGTCAAGCTCAAGAAGAAACATGGGTGAAGAACAGTTTGGCAATCCGGAAATAAAAGAATTTTATGTGTCACATTAAATTCTGTTTAATGGAAATGAAATGAGTTTATAGAGAATGGTTGCACCTGAAGGGTAGCTACCCGAACAGACGATAGTCAGCGCTTCCACTACATGAATACGAGTTGGCCTTCTTTTTGATTCGGCATCGCTTGACGGTCTTTTATAATCACCTGAATAGCATGTTTTCACTGCTCTAGTACGAGTCCATCATTAATAAAAGACATAGATGTGTGTATACGAACAGAAAGACACTCTCGCTCGAGGACTTGCCATTCGTAATTTTATCACTGGAAACTGAAACAAACCATACAAGCAGCTATCCGGCGGTGGTCGCAAAAGAAATGCTTCAAAACGACCGATTTCAATCATACGCTGCAGTGAATCGAAAATGTGTGGCCTTGCTTTGCTCGATGTGTAGCTGAATGCAAGGTGAATGATATTTTTGACGAACTGGAGCATCTTTTGCTGGTTCTTCTAATTTCAATAACTGATCAGCCACATTGAACAATGCAGATTCATATTTTGTGAGAAAATGTTGCACCTAATGACTGTTTCATGTGGAATCAGTGAAAAACATACTCAAGGGTTGCTATCATACACTAAAATGTTGCTGATTGGATGATCGCCGACAGTGTCCCTCCTCCAAGTCTCAACCCCATTGCATCAGTCAAGTGTTAAGATTTCTTTAACTCGAGTAAGATGATGTGGGTCCTTTATAAGGAAACTGATAGTGCTCACTTCTTATTAAGTATGTGATATTCACATAAACACAAACTCAACATTGGTGGCCTCTTAGTACATGGAAAGCAATGCAACTTGAGAGCACTTGTTCCCCATTTCAAGTACGGTGCTGAACAGTTTGCTTCTGCAATGCTTCCCTTCTCTTCACACATGCACGAGTCCTTTTATTCTGGAAGTATGCTTTGAAGTCATATGGGTGATGTTTCAAAGTTTTGGGCACAATGTCTTATAACCTATATGCATTGAGGTAAACACTTAATGGGTAAACACATTTACGGGTGTATTAACTCCTCTTTGTGGGAATTCTGACAATTGTTTCAATGGCTAGCCTACTTGATAATCAATGTAATACACATTTAAACCTCACAACCTCAGTAAGTATAATCAATTACTATATTTAACTATACCAAGCAATAGTATTGCTATAGGCTTATTTTACAACTCCCCGATAGTTAAACTGTTGAGTTTTACCGTTTTTGAATCCATTCAGCCGATCTGCGGTTCTGACGATAGCTGCTACCACTTTTAGCATGGCATAGCATTCATCATTGAAGTGGACAAGACCATTAGCATTCCTCAGAGAAAAAAAACTGACCAAAGAGTTTCAATATTTTTCCTATTTAAAACTTGACTCTTCTGTAGTTACATCATGCACTAAGTTGCGATTTTCTAGGCTGATATGACTAGGATCTATGCTCCCATTCCTCCATAATAATCCTCAGCTCGTTATTAGCCTATTTTCGGGCGCCGCGTCATATCATCACGCCTGCTGCACTAATGGTACTACAGTAAAGTTTCTTGATTATTACGCAGGAATGAGAGTTCAGCAGCAAATAAATTGGTAAAAAAAAAAATAAAATAAAAAAGTGAGATTAAATACAGAAAGTGTGTTTGTGTTATTTAATATATTTAATTATTCCAGGTTTGTGTAATATTTTGAGTTTTTATTTCACTGTTTTAATTCATTTTGAGAAATACTGAATATGTTTTTGTTGAAGTGAGATGAGTAAATGCATGCTCACATTTATTAGATTAGATTAGAACTAGATTAACCATCAAGTTTAGACAGCGCACAACGCCTCTGCACTTTTCTCTCAATATGGACAGGAGAGGTGTCAATCAAAACAAACAAACAAACAAAAACAAAAAAACAAGGGAAAACAAAATAACTTGCCTTACTTACCTATTTAAAAATGTAACTCAGATATTTTGTTCTAAACTTAAAAATTATGTGTAATGTGTAAAAACAACGTATAATGTAAGAATTGCACAGTTAAAATGAGTTAGAATGAGTTAGAAACAGTTACAATGAAGGCCAGTATCACTAATAAAGCTACTGATGTCTCGATGCAATTCCCAATTATTGCCATTCAACATTACAGTGTAACTGAAAGCTGTCAATAAATAAATAAATAAATAAATAAATAAATTAAAAACATTTATTAGGCTTTAAAATAAAACAACTTTTAATTTATGTGAACTTAAAACAGTCCTCACATAAACCCAAAAACAGATTTGTGGTTATTTAAGAGTCCTCAGCCTCACTTTAATAATATAATGCAGTTTAAAAATAATCATTTTTTTTATTGTCACTCACAACAGAACAGAACAGACTGCTCAATCATCTTTGAACAAAAACACAATAAAAAAAGAAAGCACAAAGCCTTTCTTTAATATGAATTTCATTTTGTATAACTTGTATCTTGATTTTAATCAATGTTTCATCAACCAATTCCCTGGATCCAGGAATCTAATAATCAAGAATTTTAATATGGGGAAAAGCCACTTGAACAGGTGTCTGTCACTCCAGCCAGGCTGGGGTTCACTGTCTTGTCGTGCTGGTGCTAAAGCTCAGGTTCATCTAAAATAGCAAGGCAGGATGTTGTGCTAAGCTCCTCTTTGCTAGCATCACCGTACGCCAGGCTCTTTCTTTTCATCGAGCCAACTTTTGAAAAAAGTAGAGATGGCTGGAATATTACTCCTAATTAAATCCTCTCTGTTTGGTGGCTCTGCTGCTCCACTGGTCATCTATGTTGTTTGTTTTTTCGATGTGCTCAACTCTTCTACCGCCTGTTTTGCCAGTTTTCGCGGTAAGCCGACTCGTCATCATCCGACACAGCCGAAAAACTGATACACACAACCACACACACATTAATGAATTTTAATTTAATTTAATAATTATTAAAAAAAAGTGGTGGTAAATCCGGTCTTACATTTAAAAGGTTAGTTCGGTATTTTACACTAAAAGCCCTGTTTTAAGATCGTTTCTGATGAAATAGAACGGTTAAGATTGAAATTTGGACAAATGCTGCCGTCCCGAGAATTTTAGGTTTCTGTGTTGCACTGGAACAATAATTCATGAAAAGCTTTAAACTTCAGTTTACAAAGACGTGAAACTCACCGAGTGGTCTGGGGTGTTCACTGATATGCTCACACATAAAATTGATGCAAAAGATGCTTTCCAACAGGTAGTTTTTGAACAAACCTAAAATTCTCGGGACAGCAGCATTTGTCCAGATTTCAATCTTAAACGTTCTATTTCATCAGAAACTATCTTAAATCTAGTCATATTTTTCAAAATAATTTATTGAGGTCAAATATATAAAATAACATTATAAACGGAATTCGCATCCGGTGTGCTAAACGCCACATTCGCGCTGCAGGACATCTTTACATTGACTTAAAGGGTTAGTTCACCCAAAAATGAAAATTCTGTTAGTATTCACTCACATGTTGTTCCAACCCCGTAAGACCTTCGTTCATCTTCGGAACACAAAGATATTAAGATCACTCCTGCATACTAGTCCATAGGCTTCTTGAGGCAATGACTTGCTGTCCTCGAAAAGTCATTAAAGACATCGTTAAAATAGTCCAAGTGACTTCAGTGGCTCAATCTTAAGTTTATCAAACGACGAGAACACTTTTGTGCACAATAAAACCAACAAAAATAACGACTTTATTTCAACTATTCGTTTATTTCTCCCTCTGCGCGAGTCAGGTTACTAGTTTAATAGCGTAACCCTGCGTCCCAATTTGCTTACTTATACTACACCCTAAAAGTATGTACTCTTTTTGTGAAGAATAATGGTGCGTTCTATTATTCATCCGTCTCGGAGATCCGAATCGGACGACAGACGTTGCCTAGCAACACGCCCCCTTTCCTCGGATTTCTCCTCTCAGACGTCGGACCACCGTGAGGACACCGAGCAAGAATTCCGTTTCGGAATTCAAGATGGCTGCGCCCTGTGACTTGTAAGAATGAATTGTTTTCATTGTTTTTGATTATAATCACTCGTATTACTGCGTCCCCTGTAGGTATGGGAATCGGTTGTTGTGAGTGCAATTACTGACGTTGCTAGCGTTACTAACAGAATATTAACATGAAAAACATTAATAAAGTGAACATTTTCAAGTTCAAATGACTGCGTTTTAATAAGGTGTAGTCATAATAGTTTTTTTTAATGTAACTGGCTGGTACTCGGCCAGTGCTACCATAACAGCTTTCCGGATGGCGTCCATTTTTTTCTCCGACTCGGACGCGCAAAACAAATAGAACGCTTGAAGTGTGGACGTGACGTCAAATCCGAGGTCCGAGTCGGTTCGTTGGCTATAATAGAACGCACCATTAGTACATTTGAGTACGTAGCAAAAAAGTAGGCAAGCTTTGGGACGTACCATCACGTCATCTTTAACGGACGGCTCTGTCGCATGCTGCGTGCATCCTGTCACCATAAACTGCCCTGTCAATCATCTCGTCACAGTTAAAATCCTCCATTCAATCTAATTTGATTTCCTACCGTATCGGAGCACGTTAATCTGCCAGTCAGGGGTCTTTCATTTTCCTCGTGTTTTGCAATTTGAATATATGATGCATTTAAAAAGTAATGGCTAAACGTATCCTTACAAAAGTTCACAATGCTGCTGCAGATGCAATATAATGTGGAGAACATTGAATAAATTAATTTCGTCAGGTCAGATAGTGTTAATTAATCACTCAAAGCTCTTTATCTAAACCTCTCAACATAACCGCGGGACTCGCGCGTCCTCGGTGTCTGTAGTTTTTTAACACTTTTTACTTGTGTTTGTAGTTCTAACCGAATCCTCGTTCAACGCGCAAAGGGTTGTGGGCAATATCAGCCGTTAGAGTGTGCATCGATCTACACTTCGGATTCTGACTGGAAAAAGTAGACCATCCGGGTATCTTTGAAATACTCATTTCAACATACTACGGTTTGGGACGCACTAATTCTATTTTCGAATACTATTTAGGTCGGATAGTATGCGGATTGGGACGCAGCATAAGATTCTGTTATTGTACGTCACACGCATCACACACATGACCAGCGTCGGCCAATAGTGAGCCTACGTGTGACGTAGCTCTACACAATCACACTACGTTAACTGACTACAGGCCCATGGAGAAGGAAGTGAATAGTTGAAATAAAGTCGTTATTTTTGTTTGTTTTTGCGCACAAAAAGTATTCTCGTCGTTTGATAAAGTTAAAATTGACCCACTGTAGTCACTTGGACTATTTTAACGTTGTCTTTAATGACTTTTCGATGCCAGCAAGAGTCATTCCCTCAAGAAGCCTGTGGACTAGTATGCAGGAGCGATCTTAATATCTTAAAGGGATACTCCACCGGGTTTTCATATTAAACTATGTTATTCTCTTAACTAAGACGAGTTGATGCATACCTCTCTCGTCTCAGTGCGTGCACTCTATCGCTCTGTATTGCCGCAAAACTGTGTTAGCACTTAGCTTAGCCCAGTGCATTAAATATGGGCCAAAACGAGAAGCGACCAAACACTTCCTCGTTTTCCCTATTTAAACACAGTTACTCGATTAGTGTAACTCGACCTAGGCTGGTGACACAAAAAAAAAACGTTGTGTTTTTCTAAGCGTTTAAAATTGATGACTATATTGTATGGCGGAATACCATAGAAAGTGCTTTAGAGCACTTCGACTTGGCGCAATAATACCTTCAATTGTGAAAAGTCCTCTTACCGGCTTCTGGACCAAATCAACCATATCACCCAGTAGCAGGGTTTAGCATGGTCAGTACCTGAATGGGAGATCGCCTGGGAAAACTAGGTTGCTGTTGGCAAAGATGTAAATGAGGCTGACAGGGGGTGCTTACCATGTGGTCTGTGTGGGTCCTAATGCCCCAGTCTAGTGATGAGGACAGCTCTGACTCTCTGTGGTCATTAAAATTCCCAAGGTATTTCTTGTAAATGAGTAGGGGTGGAACCTTGGCGTCCTGGCCAAATTCCCTCCATTGGCCTTTATCAATCATGGCGTCCTAAAAATCCTCATTAACTGAATTGGCTCCATCACTCTCTCCACCAATACAGCCTGTTCTCATCCCAAGACGTCATCTAACTGACGCTTTTGACCATACCTCAACATCCGACATTTTAGGGCACCTTTTAACGTCAGTTAGATGGCGCTATCTAATCCTAACCCTACCCCAGCCCTAAACCTATCCGCGCCATCTAACTGATGTTAAAGGTAAAGCGTCAGTTAGATGACGCCCTAGGATATAGCGTCTTCTAACTGACGTTAAAGGGTGCCCTAAAACGTCGGATGTTGAAGTATGGTCAAAAGCGCCAGTTAGATGACGTCTTGGGATGAGAATGTGTGGACCAATAAGTTTCCTTTTCCTATAAGTTTGACGTTTCAGATGAGAGAACCACGTTTAAATCCCTAAGGGAATCTGCTAAAATATTTACTAGCTTTAAGCTTACAGTTAACTAGGCCTACTAAACATTCTTTGCTCTAAAATTTTACTTGTGTTGTTTAATGCAATGTTTCATTAACTGTATGGACTCAAAATGCCTAATGTTGGTTTTATTGCTTGTTAGGCTACATGAGAAAATTATTTTTGTTTACTCGCATGTAGTAGACTTTAAATGCGGGTGCGTTTCTGATCACGGTTTTTATGACGGTCGGGTCGGGTACTGACTAAAATTAGTGTTTCTGTTGGATATCAGGTTGGGTGTTCTGTTAAATACTGTGGTTGCGGGGCGGGTTCAGGATTATCAAACAAGACCCATGTAGGACTCTGATAGAAGGCATTTACTAGATTGTGTACAACAATTTTTAAGCAAAGTTTCGATAATTAAGAGGCTTTAAAAATGTGCATATAAAAATAATGTAGTAGGCGTTATGTGGTTAAAAATAGCTTCAGTGTTGTTAACTTTGTTAGCTTTGCACAGATTGTTAGCTTGGAGCTTGGGAAGTCGTGGTTTGAAAGAAGCTTCCCGATTGGTGGTGAGCTGAGTGAAACATTTTCACTTCCTTAACTGCTCTGAGCTAGAAGCTCTCACTATGCATAGCTAGGACCGCTGCTGAGGAGCAGGTGTCTGAGGCTTTAAATTAGCATTTCCTATTCATGCTAATGGCTGAACCCTGTTCCCCCCGTGAGGAGAGTTGAGCGTGCTCTCTTCTCCAGAGCACAGTGAATGCTAATAAGAACACACTCCAAAATCCCTGCTCTGTGTGTCTTGGCTAATCTTGTTTTATCACCTTTGTTAACATCTCCATGAACAACAGATTTAATCCAGGCAGAGATTACCGTAATGTGACTTCTGCTTTCCCAGATGGAGTCTGCACCCTTCAGTCTATAAACATTTGTATTCCCTGTGGTAGGACAGACAAAGAAGGATGAAGTGAAATGCTACCGATGTAACGGCAGGTTATGAACTGGGCCTGGAGTGCAGAGGTTAAAAACGCGTTGCGAACCATCACAGGACGCAAATGACAGGTGAATGCAAGAGGTGACCCCTTTTGAAGAGTCAATAGTTGCGCACGCCAAAGAGACACAAGAAAAACTAGTTCTCCTTTATCCATAATGATTAATTCTGTTCATCTCAGGAGATTGTCTTCAATCATGGAGCATAAGGTGCCAGTGCTTTGGCCCTGCTTTCAGGGAGCAGTGAATTACCTTGTGCCAGATTGCCAGACAGCCGTAATAAGACTCAGCTTTGGGTTAATTATCCAATAGGAAGTCAAAGCTCACAATCTGGGCTACTTAAGAAGAGGGCAGGGTCACCCTTGGAAAAGAGCAGGTACCAGAGGGTGCACAACACATCCACAGCAAAGAAAGCCCTCAAACATTCACATCCTCCTTCGAAACCAATTGACGGAATACATGTGCAGCAGATACACATTTATTACAAAGCATCATATTGATGTCTATAATATCTCAATGCCTTTTAGTTGCAGTTAGCAGATTAGAGCTGGGTGATACTATACAGTAGTTTACTTTTCGCAACTACACAAGCAATCAAGCATTTGAGATTTGCTATATAGTATTTACATAAAGAGATGGGTGATTTTCCTAAGAAAAGCAGACAATTGAGATCTGCTACACTGTAAAAATTAACCGTGATTTTAACGGTAAAATACTGTGAAAATGCTACAGTGCAAAACTGTTAATTAGTAAACATAAAGTTTCCGTACTATACACGGTAAATAACTGTGATATAATTTTACAGTAAAATACCGTTAAATTTACCGTTTTTGAAAGTGAAAAGGAACAAATCATTGTATAATTTACAGTGAAAAAAACGTAAATTTACATTCCCACAATTCCCTGTGTGACACTTCACATTTTATGTATTTTTGTTGAAATAACTATGGTTCCTCATAGTTTTATTGTTTTTTTTTTCTAATCAGTTATGTACATTAGGGTTTTATATTGCATTTAATGTTAAATTAATGTTTATTGCATTTTTTTAAATTTCATGTGTGTTACCACGATGGTGCTTAATGTTTGTGTGAATGACATTGTGCAGCTTCTTTAAGTAAATATTGCCTAATACATGTATTCACTTGTGATGAGCTGTGATTGCTCATGTAACTCTCATTACTGCAGTGATGATTGTTGGTTGTCAGTGTATTACAATGGTCTAAAACAGATATCAATACGTCAATAAGTTGGTAAATCCACATTTTATCAGAAAATAAAATACGGTTTATTACTGTAAATTTTAAGTTAAGCCTGTAAAACCATTTACGTTCCTACCGTATTTTTAACGGTAAAGTCCTGGCAACCACAGCTGCCGTTTTTTTACCGTAAAATTTACGGTTTATTTTTTACAGTGTATGTAGTTTATGAAGTTGGACATACTTCACTGGAAATAAATAACAGAGTGATAATACAGTTACATTGTGCGACAAAATAAAAGTCAACCAGCTGAGATTTGTTATACAGTATATATATCGCTTTACCGAGTGATGCCAATTATCAGCAAATTATCTACAAAACCAAACCCGACCGGCTGTTTCAGTTCTGAATAATAGCTGGATTTGGAGTTCACACTAATTGAGATATGACCAGTACATTAATGCCACCGCACAATCATGGCATATGTAAAAATTCACTCTAAATGGTTCATAACTGATGGAGAAACCCAGACTATAGGTAATGGGCAGTAATCATCCTAACTCAGAGTACAGCTTTATTTATTTATTTATTTCCGTGCCCTGATGTGTGGGGTTAAAGTATCACACTGTTGTCGTTCCATTTAGCAGATCACAGAAATTGATTTGCTGCCCAAGGAACGGCCCTTTTCCCGCTTCCCTCGTGCGGCCGGGTGGCATTCCGCTCACATAATCAAGGATGAACGTTGTCTGTCTACCCAATCTAGCCCTCGGTCCCAATGGGAGAGCGGACTAGTAGCGAGAAAATCTGCATGAATACTAATTCAGCCTCTCGGCTTTAACAGCTTTCGCAAACCCATCTCAAAGGAATTCACCGAACATGATGTCTTACCATATTAATTACTCCATGGGCATGAAGCGGAAAAAAGAGGCAGAGATCACAGGAAACCTATAAGGAGGGACTTGCTGCTCCAACTTAAATGTGGTTAATTATAATTTGATTTTGTGCATTAGATGGAAGGGCCCAGTGGTCCTGAGTGATGCTGAGAGTTCCTCTGCTATGGATCTGTGTTCCCTTCTATATGTTACATATGTACGTATAGCAGCACAGCTTACTGTTGCATTAGGGGAAATGCATTGCACAGTAAGGCATTTTCCTTTCGGTTACCAACAAGTTGATGAGAAAGTCATAATATGATTAGGATATTTCCAAATCATAAACTTTTACTCTACAATAGTGTTTGATATATACATACCTTTCATTTAAAGTCGTTGCTTTTAATGGATTTTTCTAGCCTGACTTCGTCATACTCATTTTTAAGAGAGAAAATGAGTCTGAAACTCCACCATTGGGCTTTGATTATGAGTAACCGAACCAGGAAAAAAAAAAAAAAACCCTCTGCACTCAATTGGATAGTCGGTAGACCTACAACCAATCAGAGCAACGCATAAGTCAACTCCTTTGCATAGCGCAGTTTTCAAATACAGAACGTAGCCTACTTTATTTATTTTAGAAGTTAAATAACGAGTGTTACTTCTTTTACTTACTTCTCCATGAGTGCCACCAAAGGAGAAACCACAACGACCACAGGCTTTTCATTACGTCCCATCTTCTTAGCGACCGTCAGAGCCAGCTGAGAAGTTACACTTTTCCCGAATCATGTAGGAAGGACGCCAAAAATATATTTCCGATCGACAAATGCCTTGATTGCAGTTTTCTGTTTGTTTATTAAAATGAATGCACTGTCAATTTATTTTACAAAAGACGCGACAGCAGACAAGCGATCTTTGACGACGTGAGGATTACGTTACTGAAGACCACCTGTCAATCATCGTATAAAGCCCGCCCTGGCAATTTGATTGGCCCGATGATTTCTGAACCGTTCATAATTACTCCTCAATGGATCGAGTCCAGACCGAACTTCCCGTCCAAAAAATGTTGTGGGCGGAGTTCGGGCTGGCATCCAGGCTAGGATTTTTCATAATGTTCACAATCATTTAAATTTATTGATTATCATATAGTCTGATTTTAAATGTTGATCAACAAATTGTTTGGTCTATACATTTTAAACTGGTTTGATTGTTTTAAATTTCATGTTCAAAAAGAAGTGTAATCAACCATAATAAGTTACCAAAATTTAAATTAACCATTAAAATATATTGTAGCTGTTTAAAATATGCATTCAAAGTGTTTGTGTGTATGCATTACCTGGTGGAATATGATAGGAAGACTGGGTCATAATTTCACAGTATGATACATAAGCAAAGGCTTCCAAATTACTATAGTCAAGTCATCTTCATTTATGTAGCGCTTGTTCCAAAGCGGCTTTACAGCGATAATAGAAAATTTAAGTAACAGATTGTTTTGGCTTTATGGCAGCTCTATACCTCAGTCAAAGGTCAAAAGGTCAGATACAGTACCAATTCAGTTATACTGGAACATTTGATGAAGATTACATGCAGGCTGTGCGGTCCATTGCATTATTTTAAACATTTATAATAACTACACGCTAATAATCATTAGTTAAGCATGAGTAAACAGTTAATTCATCATTCATAAAGCATTAATAGACATTAATAAGCAGTTCATAAATACTTTCTTCTTGATTTAAAAGCATATCTATAATTTGTTTAATAAATGTATTTTCATCTTTTATCAATGATCAATTTATCAAATTTATCATTATTTAAACCAGTTATTAAAGAGTTTTCAGTGATTCATAAGATTACTTAAACTATTTAAATATACATTCATACATCTTATTATTCAGACATATAGTGATGGTAACTTAGCGTGTTAATAAATGCTTTATTAACATGTATTTATGCTGTAATTCAGGGTTAATAGTTGTGAAGCATTTAGTTGTGGTCAGTTAACTATGCTTGTAAACTCATCTAAAGTGAGGACTATTCATGCCTTGTAAAGCATTTATAAAGGAGATTTAAAGGCTGTTAAATATTTCTATGTTCTGTTACATTTGACTGCTTAGAAGATTGATGCACCTTTAAATCTCCTTTATAAATGCTTTACAAGGCATGAATAGTCCTCACTTTAGACGAACTCACAAAATAGTTAACTAACCACTACTAAATGCTTTATAACTATTTACTACATTTACTTACACTTTCTGAGTGATTTTACGAATGACTGACAATTCTTACATAACTAGTTTGTAAATAATGCTATACTTCATTTAGAAATTATTTATTGATCATTAACAATGTATGAAAAGACTATTATTAAATGCATTATAGATATGCTAATAAATCAAGAAGAAAGCATTTATAGCTGTATTTATAAACTGCTTATTAATGCTTTATAAATGATGAATTAACCGTTTACTCGTGCTTAACAAATGATTACTAGCGTGCAGTTAGAAAGTGTTACCGATTTTTTTCATAGCGATGCTGATGTCTCTGTTTTTCATGGAATTTGTCAATTTTCTTATGTAATGTAACTTTAAGCCACGGAGACTGTACATTACAGCACTGGGCGATTTGAAACATGTCTCTCGTATTGTAAAAGGAAACGTACGACCCCCAAAAAACAGCACAAAAGCAAGTTTTAAATGAACGACAAGTTATTTCAAGTGTGATCAGTGTGGATTTTTTTGCACTGAGGGGTTTTGAAATGCTACTTTTGTGAAAATAGTTCCAAAGTGATTAAAACACTTTAAAATACAGAGACATGTTTTTTGGAATGCTCAAAATGTATGTCTATTGCCAAGGTCATGCAGACTCAATGAAAAACAGGCATAATGAAAAATATACACGTTGAATGCGTTGTACGCCACTTTTCATGAAAACGCTTGCTCAATCAACTGTATAAAATGACCTGTACTTTGGGTAATGCAGGCTCAGTACAGCAGGCTGATAGATTGTTTTTTTTTTTTTGTCTGGTCCAAGAAATCTAACTGCAGTCAGATGGAAAGTGAATTCATTGAGATCACGACATTCATATTGCACTAATGATTGCAATGACACATTTAGTCTTTATAATCCTAAGAAAAAGATTCAATGTTATGTGCAGCCCACAAATCCTACTGGCATATTACAAAATGGCTTTTGCTTGGGCGCCTATAAACCCTCTTGTTAGGTAAACTGTAGGTTTCCAAGTAAAAGAAGGTATAATTACCAATATCTGTATGAATCAAAACGTGAAACGTGGGTTTGAATGATGAAAAGCGTGGCCTTTGTGTCTTCGCTGAACATCCTCAGAAACACTGTCAGAGAAACCACAGGCGAGTAAATGAATATTTCATTAAGGTCTATTGAAACAGAAGATCAAATGACCTTGTTTTAAATCATTATTCCCTGATAAAAATAAAAGTGGATAGGGGGAGAGTGGAAGGGACACACTTGAAACTTCAACTTGTCGAATAAGCGTGAATAAATTACACAAACATGCAATATGCAAATAGCACAATGCTGGCATATCATTGTTAATGAGAGTGTTTAACTTCCCTACTCGCTTTCATCTAGGTCTTCCTTTCTTTTATTGGCTGAGATTGTTCCAGAAACAAAAACAGACATGTCTGGCCTTTGCTGCATAATATATTGTTTATCAGCAGAATACAAGTTTAGATTAGGCGCCTAGTGATGCTAGCAATTTAGCCAATTAAAAAGGAAACAAGATCACTGCATGATAACTGAGAACAAAAATCATGTTAACAATTAAAGAAAGTACTGTATATATACACACACATATACATTTCTTTTTATATATTTTTCAGCTAATTATAAGAACGAGATTATTAGGCTACACTTTAATTTAATTAGGTTACACTGTAATTATACATTTAAAGTACAGAGCGATATGAATCAACAAGTACTTAGAGTAGTAATATCAGTCAATTATGAATAATTGCATGCAAGTACATGTAACAAGAACACTAAAATAAAGTGTTATTTTTTTCAAATTCATAATAATACAATTATTAATAATAAAACCCTAAAAATGAATAAAATTAAATATCATTCTGCCAAAGAAGGCACTTTTGGTGGGTACGAGTGACAGTCACACACACCCCATGCATAACACAGGCTTTCTTAATACAACATGTAGACTTGACACCTTTTATTCGGTAAATGATTGGATTTTCCAAACTGAGCCTTGAAATAGCGCACGACACGCCATTATATTCAAGCAGATCCTTTAAACGGAGAAAGTCTCGGAATCTGAATGCTTTAATGACCTTCCCTGCTGGGACACCTCCGTGCATGTTTATAAAGTGGCTCAGTACATACGTTTTTGCTAAAGAAATCTGAGCATGGTCTATTTTGAAACAAAACACTCTCCGTTTTGATGTGACCTCATTTGCAAGTCACACTCTGTGGCTTTATGATTATTTTGGACCATTATTACACAGTTCCTTTAAAAAGCGTTTATCGCGTTGTTACAATGCAACTCTCTCGCACGGCTTCCTCCATCACACAAGTATCTGTTGACATGATCCTTAACACAGATATTATGTGAGGGGAGCTTTTTAGCAATCCCCAAATTATGCAGGCGCGTTCTGACGCGTGCGGGTCAAGGCTGGCTGGAGCCATTACGGCTAATGAGAGTGGAGTCCTACTCTCGCGGGTTCGGCCTCATAAAGTTACTTAAAAGCTAACTAATGGAATCATACTGATGGATAGAATGCCGCAGGTTTTGTCTCATTACAGGATAACATGCCCGTGTGCATGTTAAATATACCAGCATCAATGATGAAACCTAATGAACCCGGGAGCCACAGACAATCCCCCGTCACTGGCGATGTAGATTACTGATGGCTGGGGAAACAGATCTGGAAATCCACGCGCTGCAATTTTAGTTCGTAATGTTATTTTCAGGTCCATTAGAAAAAGGGTTACAGTCGCTCTCACTGATTGGCTGTTTTTGGAAAAAAAATAACCGTTATTACTGTAATGATATTGCCGTGTTTGATCGGTGCTCTTTTCAATGCCTAATCATAATTATCCATCATTTTGAGTCTAAAAATAAGCATTAGAGGGAACAACTTTTAACAATTAATCGAAGCAAGCATGTCTGTGATGCTAGCAGAGAGTAAAGTGTGAATATGAATAATAGCACATTTTAAAACCAGCCGAATTTTGAAAGTGGCCACATATCGTCGACGCGTTCGGCTGCCGAAAACGCCCTTCTAGCAGCGCAAATACAGAGAGCGTTTGTTTCTATATTGAGATGAGCACAACGCATTTTGTCCTCCTAAATGGGCCATGGGCACTTGAGGGAGTTCAAAGGTGTTTTAGCAGCATGCAGAGTGGCCATTGTGCACTGGCTTTTCATGGGAGTTGACTCAGAGCATTCCACTCCAACTCAACGCCAGATACCTGCAGCATCTAAACTGCGTAATATTCAACACAGTGCAAAGGAATCACTTTAAAAACCAAGTTTAATCTATTTCAACCAGGTCCAAGTGTTGTTCAGCTAAAGAGACTCAAGCAGGGTTAACACCAACATGTTTTGAAAACCCTTCACAGTCTTTGGCCACTATAAAGTGGATGGCTCTTTTTTGTTTTCACGGAATGTCGCACTCATTCCTCGGTGAAGATTTCTGTTTGTTTTGCGATCGCATAAAGGCATCTCTTTCAAACATATTAACTGCTCATTGGGGGAAAAAATGTGACAGTGTGAACTCTGAAAAAAAAAAGATATATCAATCATAAAAATCATCAAAGTCGTGGCTGCTGGTGTTGCGGGACTGAGGACGCAAGGCCATTTCGATCTCAGAATTGCTGTCGTCTGATTCTCCCCAAAACGCTGCAATCAAAAATATGTACGCACACCATTAACATTCCGTTGCAGTAAGGGGGAAGTAATGAATTTGCGCTCGAGCGTGATCCGCAACAAAGTAAATAATTCCAGAGACACTGGTATCAAACAACAAAAAGCAAATAAAAACTAAAAACTAAACGCACATGGTAACCACACATACTGGGCAATTTTTGGAAACTTTGAAATGAGTCTCTTATGCGCCCAGTAATAATGTGAAATAATATTATATTGTGTTTTTTAAATAATGTAATGTGATCAAAGCTGCATTTTCAGCATCATTACTCTAGTCTTGATCCTTCAAAAATCACTCTAACATGCTGATTTGCTGCTCAAGAAACATTTCTGATTATTATTAAAGTTTTGCTGCTTAATAATTTTTGTGTGTGTGTGTAAACCATGATACACCAGCATTAAAGGTTTTAAAAAATATCAGCAAGGATGCATTCAATTGAACAAAAGTGACAGTAAAGACATTTACCATGTTACAAAATACTGAACATTTCAAATAAATGCGGTTCAAATCAAAGAACCCTGAAAACATGTATCATGGCTTCCACACAAATATTAAGAAAACTATTAAAAACTGAAAATAATTGATAACAGCATATTAGAATGATTTCTGAAGGATCATGTGACTGAACACTGGAGTAATGATGCTGAAAAATTTAGATTTGATCACAAGATTATATATTGAAATA
Source organism: Cyprinella venusta (assembly GCA_038021265.1). Taxonomy (NCBI): domain Eukaryota; kingdom Metazoa; phylum Chordata; class Actinopteri; order Cypriniformes; family Leuciscidae; genus Cyprinella; species Cyprinella venusta. The sequence goes on along the minus strand of CM075875.1, from coordinate 29,032,097 downwards.
GAAAACAGTTCTTTAAAAAATGTAATAATATTTCACAACAATACATTTTTAACTGTAGTTTTGATTGAATAAATGCAGCCTTGGTATGTATGAAAGACTTATAATTATTCCAAACTTTTGCCTGGTAGTGTATTCACAAAATAAATAAATCTGATTGTGGAACATAAGCATAAATATCGTTTTTTACCATATTTGAGTCATTTGTACAGTGGTCTTACCCTTTGACTGGACAGCAGAGAAAGCTTTACTTTTTGCACTCTTCCTGTGAGAAATGAAAAACAAGAGATTGTGAGACAACACATTTTCTTACTTGTTAGTAATTATAAACATTTTATCTGAAAATAAAATAAAAAAGTCAAATGTAAAAACCATCTCCTTCAATCAGTCGCTCAACATCAATTCAGCCACAACACACAACAACATGCGCCCGGAAGCCATCATTTCTCACACAACATCGTCTTTTCTTTGTAAGGTACTAACCAAACTCAGAAGAACATCATCTCCCCACTAAGCCTGTTTCTCAGATGGGGTGATCGGCCAAATAAACTTCCTTGACTTCTTTTCTAATGGCACTGAAGGACCCGGTCAAGGCTCTCTATTCACAAGTGCGCCGAGCGCTGGGTTGCCGGGTTCCTGGGTTCCCATAGCATCACTGATATCTATGTAAATGCATGACCCCTGACAAGCCTTTGATCTGCATTGATGCATATGCAAAAGCTCGCGCTACTTTTCATACAGCCTTCCTTCTTCATTTACATCAGCACAGGGCATCCATTCAGACCTCAACAATGACGTCTTCATCTTCACCCTCATCCTCGCCGTCCGTGTCTTCATATATCCATATCATTGATTTTGTTTTCGCGCTGATGTACTTTAAAGGATTCAGGGCGCAAGAGTAAGAATATCTAGTTTTCCTTTGATGCATTCGGATGAAAAGATGAAACAGCGGTTGTATGTGTATTCACACGAACGCTCAACCTTGACACTGACCAAAGGAGCTGTAAAGACGTAGTTGAACTCAATTAGGTTGGCTCTCACATTATTCAGCTTAGCTCTTTTGTTCCAGAACATTTCTGCACAAGGCACAACATTTCAGAAATTCGATTGATGAATGAATGCAGATGCTATGATAAGAGTCAAACAAATCACCTTTGGCTCAATGAGAATACAACGGCAAAACTTATGAATAGCAGAGCATCAAAGTTACAGTTGACAGATACAAAAAGTGCCACATAGATGTATTCAGTCCCGAGGTCAAGGGACATTACTGGCATAAACTCATAAAAACCCTTTCTGAAACAGATACTGGCGGCTGAATTCTTTTTATAGACTATTTAGGCAGCAATTTTGCACAGCACAACAATACAACAGAAATCATTATCTTGTTCAAAATGGCCATTAACGATGGACCGAGCACAATTTCTATTAAATATTATCGACAGAAATATAGGTGGTATTTGTGTGGCATAGACAGATCATATTGGCAGCACATTCAAAACACACACGCATATTTTAATATTTATTGCATGATTCTCTGGAATGCTCAGTTACGACTTAAATGCTGACGGCGGACAATAATGTTGGTAGATTTCAATTTTGCATTATAAAATAACTTTGACTCAGTTCAACATTTCATGTCCGTTTATTTATTTGGCAAGCAGCTGCATAATAAATCAACTGATTGTTTTACTATTCCATTTAAAGCTACACTGTGTGATTTTTACCCCCATCTAGCGGTGAAAAGGTATATGACCATCCAATGAATATTAGTTTCTGTTCCTCTCAATTCCGAATTCGATTTAACTCCTAAGGTGGCCGATGTAGTCCAAGATTAACATGGCTTCTAGTTCGACCTCGTCCATGTGTGTTAAGTCAAACGTAAACGCGAAAGGGGAAGCTTGAAATAACGGGTATGTCCCTCTTTGGCTAATGTACTTTCAAGATGGAGGGGCAACATGGCGACCGAAATTAGAACCCCTTACCCGTATGTGTTATCAATGGCATATTATACACTCACGAGACGAATCCGACGAGCGTTCTTGTGTAGGCTGCCATCTTGTGGCGACGCCATTACTGAGCTGTCACACCGGCATAGACATATGCACCGGTATGTAAACAAACCTCGGAGATAAGGTGATAACGCACCCTCGATGACAGCTACAGCCAGGCAGACTTGTTGGGTTGATGATGTTGGACATTAGCCTCCAGTCACAGATGAAGGTACAAACGATCTTACAGATTATTTATGAAAATAGCTTGGCTAGCTAGCTAGGCTAACGTTTGCTACCGAATAAACTAAAAAAAGATCTGTCCATTTGGCAACAATAAATAAATGAAATCAAATAAACAAATTCATGTTTTTCATTTGTGTCCATTATTTATCTCATTTTTACATTGCAATGGGCATGGGTAATGTAACGTTACAGCTAGAAAGTATACACAATATCGACCAACTAGTATTTTTAAACCATGGAAAGAGGTCAATATAACAACAATTATGTCACATAACGTTACATTTAGCTCAGGAAAGCCATTTAATGACCATAGCATGTTAATTAAATAGAAAAAATAGCAAGAGAGGAGATTTTGCTGATCACTAGATCACACATTTATTATATTTATTTAGTTATGTCATTAAATAATTGTTATTATACGCGAATGTCCGCGTCTTGTACTCGCCCAGGAAATCTGTGTAACCGTACGGCACCTGACAGGGGCAGTCGACCCGGGGTATTCACAATGTTTTCTCTTCAAAATTGAAATTTTACTGCCACCATTGAAACAATTTATAACGGAAACTGTTTACCCACTCGACATTATACAAGGGGTAACGTTGTAACGTTAGTGACAGTCGTAAATCACGGGCTATTTATTCCTGTGGACGCAAGTTGCAACTAATACAATAGAAGGCAATGGAGCAACGCTACCCAGCAACAGCTCAGTAATGGCGCCCGCTTACTTCCGGTAGTTTCGCCGGATTCGTCTATACTTTATTACTTGAACGAAGTAAATATACATTAATGATCACATATATTTTCAAAAGAACTAAGTGTTTTTAGCTAAGAATAAACTAAAAGAGTTTCAGAGTGTAGCTTTAAACAAACTTTAAAGTAAAAACAGTATAATATAGTAAAATATTATTGCCATTTTAATCACTTTTCTATTTGATTGTATTTTAAAATTCTAATTCTCTGATTTGATGCTCAAGAAACATTTCTGATTATTATCAATGTTGAAAACAGTTAAGCTACTTCATATTATTGTGGAAATCAAGATACTTTTTTCAGAACTTCTTATAAAAATAGTTTATTCGAAACGGAATTCCATTAAAAAGGTTTAACTGTTACTTTTGATCAATTAAATGCATACTTTCTAAATACAAGTGTGTATATACTGTATATATATATATATATCAACTGATTTTATATATATATATATATATATATATATTGTCCTGTCCTGGTGTATAAACTGAAACTAGAAAAAATGTAGAGAGTTTGACATAAAATACATTATTCAAATAATTATTCTGATAACATTATTAAAAAAAAAATAATAATAAATAAAAATAAACAAAAATGAAAAAACTAACAAACATATTGTGTCTAATTTTCAATCTCCCTTTCTCTGTTCAAATTGAAAATATGGGAGGCCATTCTCAGAAAAATTGGAGGGCTTTCCCCCCCTTTAGTCATGATGAGCTCAATAATAAATACATGTTTTGGTGGGTAAATAGGGCTATTCTTTTCTATAACTTGCTTGCCATGGGAATGCTGGATCCGCTAGACCACTTCTGACAGTGACGAGTCTGATTTCAAGACACTATTATCACAGAGAGCTGTGAATGCACTGACCCTCCAATCTAACATTCCATTTCCATAAACATTTATGCCAGTTCATCTTGCACTGAGGTTCACTTAATTGAGGCAACGAATCTGAATATGTAAGACAGGGCTGGCCACTGTTTGGCTGCGTCTCATACACAGAGGTGAATGTAATGTGTAAAATGATGCAAATTACTGCTTTGACGGCAACCTCTCTCTATTTCCCTCCGCACCAGCGTTTACTTTTTCCGCTCTCCCTCTGTTCCGCATTGTTTTGAGCATTTGGATGTATTTGCGATATTTGATGAAAAGTGCCCTGTGCGTTTTTAGGCAAGCATTTGATACATTAATATATGGGGTGTGTGGGTTGTTATGATATCTGAGCTATGAATAAAAGACGTCTCTCGGCATCCTATGCAGCAATATGCGTCATGTAAATAGACTGCGGTTAGTCTGCATTTGTTGTCTGGACAAAGTTATTTTCATAATACCCGTCATCACGTACGATTACAGCTCTTCTATTAGTTTTGATGAAAGTGTATTGTAATATCGTTCCTTTTGAAATATGCTGTTTATAAAGGGGAAACATTTACGTGTCTTGTCAAATATTACTGATATTCACTTATATTTAATAAAGGGTTAGTTCACCCAAAAATGGAAATGAAAATTACCATCATCACCCTCATGTTGATTCAAACCCGCAAGTTTTTCATTCATCTTCAGAACACAAATTAACATATTTTGGATGAAATCTAAGAGCTTTCTGTCCCTCCATTAACAGCTATGCAACTATTCATATAGTAATCCATATGAATTGAGCGGTTTAGTCTCAATTTTCTGAAGAGTCTTAAACACTTAAATGATAAACGTATTAAATTTAGTTGTTTATTTACATAGATACATTCATCAACTCACATCAGTTGTGGTAAACAGAAGCACAAGCATGTTCGCTTGATGTGCAACAACCAATGAGGTTCATTATTGTGTTACGCAGCACGTTTGAGCTTCAGCAAGAACCAATGAGGTTTCTACTCGTGTTACACACACGTTTCAGCTTCCGTTTGAGCTTCACAAGAACCAATGAGGTTCATTATTGTGTTACGCAGCAGGTTTCATCTTCTGCAAGAACCAATGAGGTTTATTCTCATGTTACGCACACTTTTGAGCTTCAGCAGGAGCAAATGAGGTTCATTCTCGTGTTACACAGCACGTTTGATCTTCCACAAGAACCAATGAGGTTCTTTTTTGTGTTAAGCAGCACGTTTGAGCTACATACGAGAACCAATGAGGTTCATTCTCATGTTAAGTAGCACGTTTGAGCTTCAGCAAGAACCAATGAGGTTCATTCTTGTGTTACACAGCATGTTTGATCTTCTGCAAGAACCAATGAGGATCATTCTCATGTTACGCACACGTTTGAGCTTCAGCAAGAACCAATGAGGTCCTTTTTCTTGTTACGCAGCACGTTTGAGCTTCAGCAAGAACCAATGAGGTTCATTATTGTGTTACGCAGCACGTTTGAGCTACATACGAGAACCAATGAGGTTCATTCTCATGTTAAATAGCACGTTTGAGCTTCAGCAAGAACCAATGAGGTTGATTCTTGCGTTACACAGCATGTTTGTTATTCTGCAAGAACCAATGAGGATCATTCTCATGTTACGCAGTACGTTTGAGCTTCAGCAAGAACCAATGAGGTTTCTACTCGTGTTACACACACGTTTCAGCTTCTGTTTGAGCTTCACAAGAACTAATGAGGATCATTATTGTGTTACGCAGCACGTTTCATCTTCCACAAGAACCAAAGAGGTTTATTCTCATGTTACGCACACGTTTGAGCTTCAGCAGGAGCAAATGAGGTTCATTCTCGTGTTACACAGCACGTTTGATCTTCCGCAAGAACCACTGAGGTTCATTCTTGAGTTACGCAGCACGTTTGAGCTTCAGCAAGAAAAAATGAGGCTCATTCTGGTGTTACACACATGTTTAAGCTTCATCAAGAACCAATGAGGTTCATTCTCGTGTTAAGCAGCACGTTTGAGCTTCAGCAAGAAAGAGTGAGATTCATTCTGGTGTTACGCATCACGTTTGAGCTTCAGCAAGAACCAATGAGGTTCATTCTTGTGTTACGTAGCACTTTTGATCTTCAGCAAGAACCAATGAGGTCCTTTTTCTTGTTACGCAGCACGTTTGAGCTTCAGCAAGAACCAATGAGGTTTCTACTCATGTTACACACACGTTTCAGCTTCCGTTTGAGCTTCACAAGAACCAATGAGGTTCATTATTGTGTTACGCAGCACGTTTCATCTTCTGCAAGAACCAATGAGGTTTATTCTCATGTTACGCACACTTTTGAGCTTCAGCAGGAGCAAATGAGGTTCATTCTCGTGTTACACAGCACGTTTGATCTTCTGCAAGAACCAATGAGGTTTATTCTCATGTTACGCACACTTTTGAGCTTCAGCAGGAGCAAATGAGGTTTATTCTCGTGTTACGCAGCACGTTTCATCTTCTGCAAGAACCAATGAGGTTTATTCTCATGTTACGCACACTTTTGAGCTTCAGCAGGAGCAAATGAGGTTCATTCTTGTGTTACGCAGCACGTTTGAGCTTCAGCAAGAACCAATGAGGTTCTTTTTTGTGTTAAGCAGCACGTTTGAGCTACATACGAGAACCAATGAGGTTCATTCTCATGTTAAGTAGCACGTTTGAGCTTCAGCAAGAACCAATGAGGTTCATTCTTGTGTTAAGCAGCAAAGTTTGAGCTTCAGCAAGAACCAATGAGGTTTCTACTCGTGTTACACACACGTTTCAGCTTCTGTTTGAGCTTCACAAGAACTAATGAGGATCATTATTGTGTTACGCAGCACGTTTCATCTTCCACAAGAACCAATGAGGTTCATTCTTGTGTTACGCAGCACGTTTGAGCTTCAGCAAGAAAAAATGAGGCTCATTCTCATGATAAGCAGCACGTTTGAGCTTCAGCAAGAACCAATGAGGTTCATTCTGGTGTTACACACATGTTTGACCTTCAGCAAGAAAGAGTGAGATTCATTCTTGTGTTACGCAGCACGTTTGAGCTTCAACAAGAACCAATGAGGTTCATTCTTGTGTTACGCAGCACTTTTGATCTTCAGCAAGAACCAATGAGGTTCATTTCGTGTTACGCAGCACGTTTGAGCTTCAGCAAGAACCAATGAGGATCATTCTCATGTTACGCATCACGTTTGAGCTACATGCGAGAACCAATGAGGTTCATTGTTATGTTAAGTAGCACGTTTGATCTTCAGCAAGAACCAATGAGGATCATTCTCATGTTACGCAGCACGTTTGAGCTTCAGCAAGAACCAATGAGATTCATTTCGTGTTACGCAGCACGTTTGAACTTCCGCAAGAATCAGGTTTGTTTTCGAGCATCAAGCAAGTTCATTTGAGCTTCTGTTTATGTTCGCTGATCAATGTTTAAATGTGAATAAAAGCCTAAATTATGTCTGTTCATCATATAAAGAAACTGAGTCTCATAAGAAAATTTGGACTAAACCGCTTAAAGAAATATGCATGTCATGTCAATTTTTACAGATATTCACTCATTTAAGAAATATAATAAAGGTTGAAAATTAATTGTGATTTTTTTGAGTTGTACATAAATCTGATTATAGTACGTTTTACAAGAAAATATTCTCAGCCTTTCCACTTAAAAATGTCATGTTTAAGACTTAATTTAAGTGTTTTCAAAAAAAGTTATATTCAAAATTAGCTATAGCTGAAGGGAGAGGAATCGATAGTGATGGCTGGTTTTGCCTGTAATTAACTGATGTTGCTTAACTTTTTTTTATTAATTTATATTTTATTATTTACTTGAATTTACACACACACACATTATATATATATATATATATATATATATATATATATATATAAATAAATAAATGTGTGTTTGTAGATATTTGATAGGCATGCATGCTATGTAAAGCACAATGTCTGTACATATGTATTGTTGTTGGTTGATTTGACTGTGTATGTTTAAATAAAAACAGTAAAAAAAAAATCATGATTCAGTTTGTTACTTGCTGATTCTTTGTAATTACTTCTGAGGGAAAATTGTTTCTACACCAATGTGTATGAGTACAAGAAGATCTATAAGAATTTAGCATATAAAAACATAGATAAACATCTATACGCCTCCACAGCTATGCTAATAGAACATGCTCTTTAGATCAGTATTTGTGCAAGGTAGCAGTAGCACCTCCTACAGCTGTGACCCACAGCAGCACTGATTTACCATTGATTGGACCCCTGTAAAAGCCAAGAGCTCTGGAGTGAGGTAATGATTCAGAGCAGCACCGAGAGCGCCCTCTAGGTGCCACCAGCTGCCACTGTTGGGTACCACACAGCTGGCCTAAATATGAGTGCCCTCTGCTGGCGAACAGCAAGAACTGCAGGAGGATAGGCAGGGGACTTTTCTTTTTAAATGCGCTGTCTACACACAGACATCACCTCAAGAGAACTGAGCCACTGAATTTTTTTCCTCCTGTATTATTTCAGTTTAAAAATCGAAGACCTCATCTAGGTAAAAAAAATGTTGTGTATAGAGAATATTCTTTTTTCTTAGACAAAGCAGACGGATGATGAAAGGCACAAAGAAAGAGACTGGCTACTGCTATTTAGTGCTACCCCGTCCCACCCACCACCACCCTACACATTCATTCAATCTAGACAACAGAAGACGCCCGTAACAGGGATATTTTAGTTAAACTAAATGAAACTGAGAAATGGTGCCTTGATTTTTGTTTTTGTTAACTTGATGTACTAAAATAACTGAAACTGAAATAAAATTAATACAAATAGACATATTTAAAAACAAACAAAACCCCCCCCCAAAAACTATAATAGTATCTCAATGATGCAAATTTGTTAAACCGGCCAAAGTATATACAAACGGTAACACTTTACAATAAGGTTCGTTAGTTAACATTAGTTAACTACATTAGTTAATATGAACTAATAATGAATAGCACATATACAGCATTTGTTAATCTTTGTTTATGTTATTTTCTTGTTAAAATCTTGTTAACATTAGTTAACGCACCGTGAACTAACATGAACAGCTGTATTTTCATGAACTAACATTAACAAAGATGAACAAATGCAGTAACAAATGTATTGCTCATGGTTAGTGCATGTTAGTAAATACATTAACTAATGAACCTTATTATAAAGTGTTACCATACAAACGGCTTCCTTTACATATTAACATCGTATTGCTGTTACACAAGCACGATTGTTTTAAATTGAAGAAACGTTGGTGAAGATGTTACGCTAACCTGTTATTTTTCCTAAAGCAACAGAGCGGGACACTAAGATCCAGCGAGCGGGCGAGACCTGCGCTACATGCCTGCAGTAGCTGAGGACACAATAGCCGCTGAAGAGGAGGAAGCTGTGGCATGCAGCCTTAAACAAAGCGCAGGAACAAGAGGTCTTTACATGGAGTGCAGCTGCTTATTGCAGCTCTCCCCTTCCCGAATCACTGCAGCACACAGGCGTAACAAATACCGTCGGCACACAGCCTCTGAATTATAACACAATAAAACGCTGTCTTCCATAAAAGTATTTAGCAGTAAAAATGGCACGTTGACGAGAGGCGAGCGCAGGGAAGGGAATTAAGGGGGAAAAAAAAAAAAAAAAAAACGGGGATGGATATGAAAGACCCCAATTCTCTTCAGTGCTATAATAGTGAAATGAACACACATAAATGTGTTAAGAGTATCTCTTTGCATCTTGTATGGACTGCATGTATTTAATCTGGAAAGCTTATTATGGGCGAGTCATTGCTATGCAAAGCAGCGCCTGACGCTTTTCTCTGGTCTTTTCAGCCCAGCGCAGTGTTTGGCCAATAGGCCTGGCCCCCCGCCTCTCATTGGGCATTCATAACATGCAACATTTGCACAATGTATCTCTCAAAGACTGCTGAATAGGGGGCCTTAATACTCATGTAAACAACTGCAAACCAATTACTTAATGAATCAGCCCCACACATAATGAGGAGGCGCACAAAGGCCCATAAATGCATTTTTTTGCACCAAAGTGCCTGCTTTAAACTCCGATTCTTCAGCTACGGTCCCGGCTTAAGCGCAAAATCATAATTATGACAAAGAAAGAGAGGCACTTGATTTATTTTATTTTGCTACGATTTTTTTTTGTGTGTGTGTGTGTGTGTGAGTTTTGGACCGAAGCAGACGGTCTTTTAATGTGCCCATCGGCTCAGTGACAGAATGACAACAGTAAGTGACGGAGAAGAGAGAGCGAGAGAGGGGGAACAGCACATGTAGTGTTCTACTGGTGCTCGAGTGCAGGGCACTTGTAGAGGCAATAAAGCGCAAGAAGTGACTGGCAAGAGGAATTCTTCAGCACGCCACCAAACGGTTTACCTGAAAGCAAAGCGAACGCTGCGATGCTAACCATCATCTTTAACCATCATAGAGGGTCTGCTCTGTGAGACTACCAGGTTCTGGGATGTTCCCGAAAGCATCTCGCACTAGAGACGGCTTATGTTTATTAATGAGGCCATTCATTGGGCAGACTGTGGCATCCATCAGAGAGCTCTGTCAGAGTGCAATCATTATACCCTTTCCTCTGCAAATAGTGTAAACTAGCTGAGAGAGCGCGGGGGGGGGGAGAGGCGGGCAAAGAGTGGGCATAAAGACTGGGCAGAAAAAAAAAAGACGGAGAGACGGGGAGAGAGACTTTCGACCCTTGTGTCAGCGTGATGCTCTGAAAAGCATGTGAAATCAGAGACGATTACTCTTCACAAGGTTTACCCATCCATTACCTGCCCTAATGGATTCATGGAGGAGAGGCACTGCTGGGAGGGCTTGCGTGTCTTAGCTGATTGTGTGAACTTGTGTTGATGTGAAAACCTAAACAAATGTACCCTGAAGATCCTTTTTCATCATTCAAAGTCCCGATTTGCCGAAGCAATCAAATAATGCCGACGACGAGAGAGGGAGCCCTGAATGAAAATACAGCTTGACTGATGCCTCCCACGTGAACTTATGTTAATGATGCTAAGAGTGTTTCAAGGACACACACACATTGCTTTTTTTTATTAAAAGAGGACAAATGGAAACAAGGATTTTTTTATATATAAATATTATTTTGTAAGTACTTACTGGCTATTTTGTGTGACAGGGTCCCGGAGCGCCTCGGACCTCTTTAATCTGTTGATGTCTTTGAATAACAAATGAATCATTTCAATAAAAAGAGAAGGACAAGGGTGGATTATTATTACACATTTATACTCTTGTTCATTTGTATGATCAGTGTAATCATGTAGATTTTCTTCTGTTAAAACGCAGATAATATTGCCAGTGAATAACTCAAATTGCACAACACATTTTTGCAATTAAATCGTCATGTAAAATTAGGGGTAATAGTTGCTGTTTTAAAGAAAAAGGTAACACTTTACAATAAGGTTCGTTAGTTAACTACATTAGTTAATATGAACTAATAATGAATAGCACATATACAGCATTTGTTAATCTTTGTTAATGTTATTTTCAAAATTTACTAATACTTGATTAAAATCTTGTTAACATTAGTTAACGCACCGTGAACTAACATGAACAGCTGTATTTTCATGAACTAACATTAACAAAGATGAACAAATGCAGTAACAAATGTATTGCTCATGTTTAGTTCATGTTAGTAAATACATTAACTAATGTTAACTAATGAACCTTATTGTAAAGTGTTACCAAGAAGAATAAATCAATGTTTTAAGGTTTTCCCTATATGTCTATGGAATTTACGACCCTGGTACTTTGGGCCTGAGGTGGGGGGGGGGGGGGGGGACAATGAACTTAATGAACACACGGTAACACTTTATAATAACTACACACTAATAATTAGTTAAGTATGAGTAAACCATTAATTCATCATTCATAAAGCATTAATAGACATTAATAAGCAGTTTATAAATACAACTATAAATGCTTTCTTCTTGATTTAAAAGCATATCTATAATTTGTTAAATAATTGTATTTTCATCCTTTATTAATGATCAATGTATCATTTCTAAATGAAGAATTGCATTTTTTATGAACCAGTTATTTGAGAGTTGTCAATGGTTCGTAAGATTACTTAGAGCGTGTAAGTAAATGATTGCTAAACTATTTAAATGTACATTCATACAGCTTATCATTCAAACATATAGTGATGGTTACTTAGTGTGTTAATAAATGCTTTATTAACATGTATTAATGTTGTAATTCAGGGTTTATTCGGGTAGTTATAAAGCATTAAGTAGTGGTCAGTTAACTCGTGAGCTCGTCTAAAGTGAGGACTATTCATGCCTTGTAAAGCATTTATAAAGGCTGTTAAATATTTCTATGTTCTGTATCACTGCGTTGTGTTTGTTACATTTCACTGTTTAGAAGATTTACAAGTCTTTAAATCGCCTTTATAAATGCTTTACAAAGCATGAATAGTCCTCACTTTAGATTAGCTCACAAAAATAGTTAACTAACCACTACTAAATGCTTTATAACTACCTGTATTTACTACATTTACTTACACTTTCTAAGTGATCTTATGAATGACTGACAACTCTTAAACAACTGGTTTGTAAATAATGCTATACTTCATTTAGAAATTATTAATTGATCATTAACAAAGCATGAAAATACAATTATTAAACGCATTACAGATATGCTAATAAATCAAGAAGAAAGCATTTATAGATATATTTATAAACTGCCTATTAATGTCTATTAATGTTTTATAAATGATGAATTAACTGTTTACTCATGCTTAACTACTGATCAATAGCGTGCAGTTATTATAAAGTGTTACCGAACACACTTTCCTGAGATTGACCCATCTAAAAATAATTATTTACAAATCCAATCTGAACACATTTCTTGCTTTTGAGTCAACTGAACTAATTGTAATGTTACATTAAATTCAGGAATAGTGATGATAAGAAGAATTGAAACTAATAAATTCTATTAAATATAAAACATGTTTCCATGCTAATAAAAAAAGACTTGCTTTGTCAAACTTGAGAATATTTATTTGCTATTATTCCCCGTTACCTGACGGCTCCGAATCCTCCTCCGAGTCACTCCAGTGCCTCTCTTGTGCCACAGACTGTTTAAGCAGCTGATATGCTTTGGTCTCTATAGAAAAAAGAGACAGAAAGAGCAGCTAGTCAAATATTTGCCAAGACCTCAACTTGCAACTTTCCAGAGCCCTGATGTTTGATGAACTAACATCAGCTCTTTAAGGCCTCTGATGAGCAAAGAGAGGAGGTGAAAAACAGAGTGAGTGAGCACTAAACTATTGATCTAATCCAGACGCACACATACAGGCTGCCGTCTGCAAAAAAAAAACGAAACAAAAAAAGAACCCGTCGGCTTTTGTGTTTCCGCACCATCTTGTAGGATTCCATTTAAAACCCTGTCTTTCATGTTGAATAAACTTTCAAAATTGAGATCTTTAAGCAGCGTGCATTCAAGCTTAAAATACTTGCATTCAAGAAACACACGTGCCCTGTAAAACAAAAAAATATGTCAGTTTTAAATGTTCAAAGCTTACACACAAACAAATCGCAAAAAGTGCTTATGATCCCCAAAGACAAAATACATTCCGCCGTCTCGTTATCCAGACTTTTGTCGCATGGCTGCAACAAACATGTTGCTCGTTTCTCCTGGTGTAATGACTGCGAAATATAGGAATGTTTAAAAAAAATAAATTAAAAAAAGATTTCCTTTGGCTCTCTATATACATAAATCACTATTGTGCGAAACGCCGCTTTACCGACAAGGACGGCGGAGGGCCAACGTTCGGACGACGTTTCCGCGGATGATTGCAAAGTGATGTAATGCAAAAGGCGACAGAACTCAATGCAGTCTTCATTAGCCGCCTGTAAACAGCTCATGAGCGGCCAGGGACAGCAGAGGCGGTTTTCCACTACCATAATGCCTTTGATTAGTTGCAGTGAGAAGCTGGACTTCTCTCTCCGTGGCGCTCTTGGGCTAGCCCTGCGCATGAAAGGCACAGTTTGAAATCAGATAGCCAAGTGGAATAATGGATAGTTTTACATTTCTGAGCTGGCGCTGGGACTCGCTACCCGAGGCTTTTCAAAGGATGCCTTGACATCCAGTCTTTTCAAGTCCGCCTCTGGCTGGCATTGTTTAGCAGATAATGAGAACCAATGACAGATCTCGCGCGGCACCCCCAACCCGGCCGGCGGACAATTAAACCTCCGCATTATGCGCTCTGAGAATCTCAGTTTCACCCATACCTAGGGCAGAAGAAAAGAGACGGGTTTGTTTTCTCGGCCGATAATTAGAGGAACTGTGCCACTCTTCAGGTGGGGCTTTGACCTCTGATTCACCTTGATCATCTTTTCAGTAGCCATCCAGTTGGGGAAAAAAAAGGGACCCCCATTATCTACTGCGTGAGGAGAAAGACAAAACAGACACAGAAGAACTCCCGAACGGGCGCTTCTTCGATCTGCCTTTTTACCTCTAATAGGAATACTTTCCACTGGGCTTTGGTCGGCACTGTCCTCTTCAGCACTTTGAATTCCTGAAACAAAGAAAAGAGAAGGAAAGCGCAGCTCAGAGAGATGGTGGAAGAGTGAGACGGAGGAGAAAAGAAAAGAAAGATCTGGTGAGGAGGGGGGGGGGCCGAGCTTTTCGAATCTGAACAGCAGGACTGATTGAGACAGGTTTAAAGAGAGAATGAAGGCTGGCTGGCTTTGTCAGAAATGAGATTTGGGCAAAAGTGTATTCTCATGAGGGTCAGAGCTCTGGCATCCTGCGAGTACTCGAGGTCCTTCATCAGTACGGAGCCACCGAGCTGATGTTTCACTGAAAATGAGCCATTGCCTGATTTTAGGACATCCCTCTCGGTTTCTCTCTCTCTGTTTTATCTGGCCGGGCACGGCTCTTAACATCTGTGTGTATTTAAACTGCTCAATACAGGCTATTCATTTGAATCCAAATAAATAAATAAATAAATAAACAGATATTTGAGATAAGCAGAGTTTGCAAATGCCAGCTGAAATGTCAAACAAGCGTACCTTGTGTTCCAACGGTTGGACGATTTTTTCCGGAAGGCCCGGCGGGCTTTATTCCCACACTGTCATGCTGAAGGGAGGGCAGGCTGCAAGATGACAGTTCACTTTCTGAAGGCTGATGGGTCTCAGATTCGTGGGTCAGAAGCCTCTTCAACAGCTCTCCTGCCTGGATGACACAAAGATATTTCAGGGTTCTCACATTATTTTCTGGTCATTCATGATTTCTTATTTAAAAAAGCTGTACCGTGTATATATACACATTATATTGGGGATTTCTAACCGATTAAATATTTTACAGCAAAACCTAACTTAAAAAAAATGACATTAGCAATACATGACTTTTGCAGTCTTGGAAATCACACTTTTAAAATTCCCTGATATTTTCAGGGTTTCCATAACCATAAGACCATGACTGTATACATTTTTATGTACTATGTGCATAAAACTATCACAAACAACGACAAGCAATAGGGGTCAGACATCAAATATTATCATATCCTTGCAAAAGATTTACATGCCACCTTACAGGCCAAATGCCACATATAGGGTTGGGTATCGAGAATCGAGTATCGATTGGAACCGGGACTAACTTTTCATTCTTCCCGGAATCGTTTAAAAGTAAAAATTTCAATTCCTAGTTTCGATATTCCCAGTCCGCCGAGCGGAAGAAGAAACCGCTGAACAACACCAATGAAGAAGCGTCTACCGGAAGTGTTGGCATAACCGCGCGAGTCGAACATGAGTAGCTTACGTCAGCGGTCGAAAGTGTGGCTTCGCTTTTCTAAAAATAAAGAAATCTCGGCAAAAATTTGTGACAAAAGGAGTATTTCCTTCAGAAAGACCGTTGGTTAGCAAGGTTAGCTAAACTTTTTTGACCCTGCCACTTAAAAGAATCGGAATCGAGAATCGTTGGGAACCGGAATCGAAACAAGGAATCGGAATCAGAATCGTTCAATTTCAAACGATACACAACCCTAGCCACATAACAACATGAGAGTACCACCAGCACATTTGAACAAAAAAGCTGGAATTTATGTAATGCCACAAAGAAAGACTGCTTTCAAAGCCCATCTGCATTTACATGAGGTCGTTTTACTGGACCAGGTGCATCATATTATTCCATATTTAAGGATAATAATGTCTCCATACACATAACCAAACATTAAAAAGTGGTTTTATGGAAAATAACATGAATCATTGAACCTTTAAAAGCAGTTTTGGCACTGCTAAAGTACATTTCCAGTTTAGTTTATTAAAAAACGTGTTTTTTTTCTTCTAGAAGGATGGTATGCAACTATAAATGGACAGGAATCATTACATATTAATAGGAATAAATAGGACATATTAAATAATAATACACACACATACATATACATATCTCAATCAATCAAGTTTTTTAAGGTTTGTTGCGATGCGTGAAAACTTTCATGTCTGGTTGTACTAGCATTAGTGTAATCCTTGCAATCACAGTCCTGTTATCAGTATCAGTGTGTTGGCACTTCATGATGGCAGTTCCATACATCATATAATGAAACAGCAATAGAGTGCAAGAGTCAGGTTCCGGAAGTAAAAACCCCATTCATTTTCTCCATGGGGAAATTGATTTTGAATGACTTGATAAAGTCAGCCCCACTGTGAGCTACTACGAAGCTGTAAATCCATGCTATTTGCTTCTGCTGAAGCCGCCAGCCTGCATTATTTCAGCATATTTTGAAAATAATCATGTTTAACAGTGGAATTCCTGGGGCCGGATTCACACCTCAAAGCCGGTCTTTTGGCACTGCCTGCAGATTACCGTAGTTATCATAATAAGCGCTCAGACTATTTTCGACGCGACTGGCTTGAAGGGGGTTAATCACTCAGCGCTCTGATTTTAATGTACCAAGTCAAGTTAAAATAGTTCTTTTAAAAGAGCCCGTCTGAAAATACAGTCGTTTTTCCATTCATGGGCATGTTTTTCTTGCGCTCTTTTAGAGTGAATGCGTCCTGTATCTTTGTGTGCTGCCTCACTAGTTCTAGCTAGAGTGACTGCATCATTTATCTTAAGAATGAATCATTAATTTGGCTGCAGGATCAAAACTACAAAACCCATGATGCTGTACAGAAAATTCAACAAAATTACACATAGATACAGTCGGTTGGTCTGGGAACGCCCCCGGGAACGTCCCGTCACGTGATGTGAATTTAGCTCATTGAAATATATAGGACAATCATGCCGAAGAGTTGCTGTGTCGTTTTCTCTTTAAGTTCTTAAGCTCTTTAATTTAAGTTCTACATCCTTTCTTACATACATACAGAACTGGATAGGAGGACAAAATGGCCAAATTAATCATATCTTATTAGATTACTGTGCGAGTAGATCCCTGTGTGATATAGTAGTAGATGTTTAACTTGTATTAGACAGTGGGCCGGATTTATCTGACGTTACATCCCTTACGAAAAAGAACTATAGTAATCCTATGGCTATTAGTATTCTATAGTAGTGTATAATACTTCTGTGATGTTCTTTAATACCTCTATACTTCTAGGTTATGGCCCAAAATACTATAGTATTCCTATAGGATTAACGTTACTATAATATTTTGTCCTAAAATACTACAAGATTCCTATAGATGTTTTTCATTAGGGATGTCTCATTCACATTAGCGTTATCAGACTGCAGTCTGTGAGAATTCGGATAACTGTCAGCAAAGTCCCTCTGCAACTTCTACTGATCACCTTTTTACAAAAGGATTAATAGTTTGGAGTGAAACATACAATTGGTAAGTGGTGACATGGTTTTATGGACTTGTAGTAACTTATACGCAAGTTGATTGAGTTACAGGCTTATGTTGCCGGTAGCTTCCGCGATGTCTTACCTGGAGATTCAACCAGATATAAAAGTCTGGAAACGACCCCTCCGGCCATTTGGTTGGGTCATTGACCCAGTTTTTAATTAAATAAGGGCAATCATAACCTATTACAGTTCATTTTGCAATGTATCATTGCCGGTCGGCAGGCATAAATGACTCGCAATATGACATTTTTGTCATTCAAATACATAGGATGGTCGCGCTGCTTTCCCCCACGCCGACCACGCCCCCCAACTATGACGCGTTGCCGACTGTATGTATATCTCTTTAGCTCCACCCATTCCAATATAGCACTGCGAATGACAGAATCGAGTCGATCTCTTTACACTCTCAAAATCGTTAAATCTATTATATGCAAGGTAAAGGTACTGTAATTGTAAAGGAGTAGTTTTATATTTTAAATTAGATGTCATATGCGATGCTTCATGTAGTTCTTTCCCTCACTAAAGCCATTAGGCACACAGTCTTGAACCTAATGGTGATCAAAATACTACATAAAGTAATCGGTAACACTTTACAATAAGGTTCGTTAGTTAACTACATTAGTTAGCATGAACTAATAATGAATAGCACATATACAGCATTTGTTAATCTTTGTTAATGTTATTTTCAACATTTACTAATACTTGATTAAAATCTTGTTAACATTAGTTAACGCACCGTGAACTAACATGAACAAACAGCTTTATTTTCATGAACTAACATTAACAAAGATGAACAAATGCAGTAACAAATGTATTGCTCATGGTTAGTGCATGTTAGTAAATACATTAACTAATGTTAACTAATGAACCTTATTGTAAAGTGTTACCAAGTAATCAAATGTATAAAAACACTGTATAGTAAATTAAATATACATTTATTCTAATTAAAGTTACAAAAGTGATTCAGTCAAGAGCAATGAGAGGTTTTCACTTTTTTTGTTGTTTGATTAACATTAATGATGACAGCAGATAAATTGGATGCTATTACTTTATGACAGACTGCACAGATCCAAATCTAACATACATGTGTGTTTTCTTTCTAAATGGTTCAAGACATAAATTATTGTGTTTACTTACAAAGACATGGTTACTTTGACACATAAATGTCACTCATTTCAGTTCTCACACACTTTATCTTGAAGTGCTCACGTCTCTCTGTCATTGCTGAGAAACAGTCGCTCCGACAGCTCTCTTTCGCTGCTTACTGCACTTCAGCGCTTTAAACGTACTTAAAAACACATGCAAATGATAAGCTTTCGTGACTGCGTAGCACAGTAACGTCACATGAGATGGACATGAAAATGTCTACCGGCTGACAGATTTACACAGCCATACTTGTACTTTTGTCCAACTTTGAAAAACTTTTTTGCTTCAAATCAAAGCACTAGATTTATACTAGTTTATTCTGAACCCACTCAATAAGCACTGCACGACTTCGCACCACAAGTAAATTCTCAACCTTTGGGAAACATTGAATAACGAACTTGAGCGTGCAAAAGACTCGATATGTGAACGGCCCCTTACGTGGTCGCTATTTACATCTGACATCATCAGTAAACCGTTGTGTTACCCAGGCAACGACTGACACATTAGTCTTACATTCCAGAGAGCGCCCAGTGGAAAATGAGCCCATATCAGTACCGGCTGGCTGGCCCTGATCGGCACAGAATGGAACGGTTTAGCCCAAAGTTGGAAAAGCCTTAGTCCTGTGTCAAATGTACTTTTTATGGTTAAATTGATAATCAGGATTATTTTGCTCAGAATTATAATCAATTATAATAAACAGAAATTAATTTTTACATGCACATTCACCGAAGAACAAATCAGGGTTAGGGTTAGGGTTAGGGTTAGGTAAACTTGATTTTACCATATCAAGTTTCCTAATTTATTACTGGCTATTTCTCATAAAGGCCGACTGGTCCTTCTCTCAAAAATTAAACAAGTGAAATTCCAAGTAATCAAATATTTCCCAATTACATTAAGGTTTTTCTATTAAAACAGCAGCAAAAAAGGCTTTTGTTTTGTCCCACAGAGACGTAAGTGTAAGTGCATTTATTCGGCAACCACAAACGCAAATATAGATGATTACAGTTCATCATTGTAACTTTGCAGATGTTGTTTATGCTCAAACAGCAACATTACACACTAACTAAAGTGTTTACTCACTGAAAGTGAAATGATAAATCAACCACCCCTTTAATTTTTTTTTTATACAAATTTACGAATGGTAAAATGAACCATGAATAGACATCGTCTTGCTTTGAGCGTATAGGTGAAACCGCAATAATTTGGATGAAATGTAAAAAAAATGATGTGATTAGAATTTTGAGCAAATTAATCCTGATTATTATTATGGAGCATGACAAAATTGTGACAAAGTTTTCATTGACTAAAAATACACTAATGCTCAGACAGACTAAACATGACGAAACAAAAACAGGACAAGAAAGAATAAAAAAGTACATTTGACACAGTGCTAAGACTAAGAAAACAAAAGCACACTACATTTGACTCAAATTTGACACATTTTAATCATCACAAACTGATTTGTGCCTGTAAAACATTTTAAAAATTAAAGCTACACTGTGTGATTTTTACCCCCATCTAGTGGGGAAAAGGTATATGACCATTCAGAGAATATTAGTTTCTGTTCTTCTCAATTCCGATTTTGTTTTAACTCCTACGGTGGCCAATGTAGTCCAAGATTAACATGGCTTCCAGTTCAACCTCGTCCATGAGTGTTAACTCAAACGTAAACGCGAAAGGCGAAGCTTGAATTAACAGTTATGTCCCTCTTTGGCTAATGTACTTTCAAGATGGAGGGGCAACATGGCGACTGACATTAGAATCCCTTACCCGTATGTATTTTCAATGGCATATTATACACTCACGAGAATACTTTATTACTTGAACGAAGTAAATATACATTAATAAGCACATATATTTTTGAAAGAACTAAGTGTTTTTAGCTAAGAATAAACTAAAAGAGTTAAACAGTGTAGCTTTAAATAAAAGGCCTGTGACAAATATTCCTGTAGTATTAAAACACCTGTGCTGAGTTTGGGAGATTGCTGTGAAGCAGAAAGCAAGTGAGAGTGAGACCTTGTCAGTGTAGGTGGCGTTGTTTGTCACCAGAAGTCCAGTGAAGAGCTGGATGATGTGGTCAGTACTGAGGATGTTGTGTTGTCGAAGCTGACGGAAGTGCCTGAAACAGCAATCCCACAGTGGAACGCTTTCAGCCGACAGGCTTAACCTACAAGCCCAAACCAGGACAAACTCATTTAACACAGGCACATCATTTCCATGATCTAATTATGACAGTATGAGAATAAGAAAAAAAAACACATCAATAAAGTGGACATGAACTGTTATCTAAAAAGCCACTGAACAAATCTGCATGCAAATAAGCACAATCAAATACAGCAAACAGCAACTACACTCACTTTAAATCATTCCCAAAATAAATAAAAGGGAAAATAAGATTCAGATTATTTTGTTTCATGCCATGTCAGCAGTCAGAGCTTTTTTAATGGCAAAAATTAATTTACAAAAATACAAACATCATATAAATACAACAAAAAAAACAAAACAAATATAAACAAGAAGTCATATTATACAATATATTTTTTTTAAATTAACATATGATAAAAAAAATCCAGAACCTTTTCAGGCATAATCTCATTAAATATGTCCTTCAAAGAAGTAACTTCATAAAAGAGCCTTCTACTTGCATTAAGTCCAGGACAATCTAATAAAAAATGTTTAGGGAAAATAAGACTCCAATGAAAAATTGGACTGCAAGAATACTTCTTAATGCATTTTTGTTTTTGTTGAATTAAACCTGCCAATATTAGCCGACGATATTATTCAAACAATCTGTTGCTCCAGACAACAGTACAGCACTGTACCTGATCTCTTCTGTCTTTGCAGCTGATGACCAGTGTGTGTTGACTAGATCACTGGGTAACAGGCATCCATGAGACAGACTGCAGGACAGCAGGGGCAGCTGCTGCAGAACCACAGCACCACACACATGCAGATCCACACCATCCAGACGCCCACACTGACCACATATACTGGGGAAGGCATGAAGAAACAAGCTAAATGACAACATGTGGAGTGCAGGCACACAAATTTCAGAATTTTCAAAACCGCACTAATAAAGCAGCATTACTAAAAGTACAAGTTTTACATTAGTATAAATAGTCTCCACGTCCTTCAATCCACACAACAAACCTGGAGAGCAATAAAACTCCACTGCAAAATGGTCACTGTGATTCAAAACCCCTTAGAAACCAAGATTTACTGCTAGAGTGTTATTGGTGGCAAAGTAATGGCACTTAATTTATAGCGAGAGCTCTTAACAGCAGGATAATGCAATTTCCCCTGAATCTGTGAACAGCAACAGACTCAAGCAGGGGAACAAAACATCTTCCTTCTCTGACCTGATGATATCACTGAGTTTCCGCTCATCGACTGCGCTTCTGTAGAGGTTCACGTCTTTTTCTCCGAGACGGCGCTCAATGCTTTCCAGAAGACGACAAAATCCTTCCATGGAGAGCCTGGTGAAAAGTTCAATAACAAAAACAAGAAGGTCAATTATTGGTTTATAGTGTTATTTGTATACAGCCTTGTTAACTTATGGTGTTTTTCCTATTGCATTAATGTTACTAAGATTAAAACCAACAACAAACTTTTACATTTTCAGCCAGTTTTACTTGTAATGTAACATATTTCTGAGTAAAATAAGGATGAGGAATTAAAAAAAAAAATAGAATTATCCACTGGGAATAGCTTATTTTCACGCGACGTTACGCCACTGCGTTGCCATGGCGCGAACAGCAGATGGAGGGCAGGAAGTGATTTTCTACACTAGGAAGCTCTATAACACACTCAAAATGCCTATGTTTGGCGTTGTTTACGGTTGCTCAAATCGGTCAAACCACGAGGAGTTTTTATCGTGTGCCCAAAGTTGTTGTTCATAAGGGGGGAAAATACAAGAAATTGACAGAAAAACACAGAGAAAAATGCCTTGCAAACCTACGTCTGCAGTCGGGAGGAGCCGAATGGAAAAATGCCTGTGAGTGTGTGTGTGTGTGTGTGTGTGCAGTGATCACTTCGTCAAATGTGAGTTAATACATTATTTATGTGGCTTATAATTACATTTTTCAGGTGTTTAAATACACTTATGTGGCTGTTTGTGTAACGTACCAGTTTCCGAACTTTGTAAAGTCAAAGTATGTCTATAAGACGAGTTAGTTACTGATATCTACAGTCTCGATGGCAGGCAAATCTCTCAATTCAGTTGAAAATCGGTCCTCTTCATAACGTAAGGATCACGTCCAACATATGTTTCGATTTTCTGTTTATATATTTCTCTTGTAATAGCGTCTAAAGTAGTACAGTACGGATTTTCCTCCATCTCGTCCATTGCGCCTTGCCCTCCATCTGCGTTCCGCGCGTCAACACAATCACGTGACTGCAAAACACCTATTGACATGATCACAGTAAACAATCTATTTCAGAACAGTGCCAGGCCTGAAAGTGAGTTTGCAGGGGATCGTGGAGGAAAACTTTTAAAGGGAATTTAGTACCGGGATGAGGAGGCTGAAGGTTGAGTTCACCCTCGACAGCACCTAGACTTATCCTTTCCTTTTTCGTATCTACCATTATATGCTATTATTGCTTTCACATCAATTAGCATTAATGTGATTTTATAAAGGCTGCATTCTCTATAATAGTAGCATAAGGGAATGCCAATGTTTATTATCATCCAATAGCTCACAGAAAACCATTTCAGAAGTGGAGCATTTAATTACATTACAAGGTTACAAAGACAGTTTTTTTCTGAATATCATGCACAGATCCCCAGTAATTGTCCAGGAATGTGTACTGACAACAATGTACCGAGTCAATTTTGATTTTGCATTGAATTTAAGTATAATAAAAACATATTGTATCAAGTACAATTTTTTTGTATAAATAAATGAACACTTTCAAAGAATAATAAAATAAAATAAAACATCTTGTTCTTAGGTTTGGCATTGGATTGCTGCAGAAATGTGAAATATTACAGGGCTCATTTTGTTCTAGCGAATCCATATCTCTCACACTGACGTATTAAGCACTGGGTGGCCCTTAGAGAATAGCTTCTGCAAAACCTAAACCCAAATCCCAAAACCCCCACCATATAAAATGGCCAAAAAGAATTTATGACAATCTATAATGGGCCCTGGGGTCAGGGGCCACCAAACAATCGCTGCCTCTCTTTGGCAGGTTGTTTCCTGGAAACACCCTGATTAAGCTGCCTGTGTGAATTATATCCATGACATTCTGTGGAGCACAATCCATCTGGGCAAAGTCCTCTTCAGAGCGGCTGAAACACCCCCCATACATCCCTCTGCTCCGTCATCATCTTCCCACAGTGTATTCGCCAGGCCTCTTCAGAACACCTAACACACCCAAACAGCAGCTGATTACAGAGTATTGTGGGCAACATCTATAGGTGTTTGCTCTTGAGACCATTTATGAGGAGCATGTTCTCTATATTTCAGCTATTTGTTTTCTCCATAACAGCAATAATGGTTCCACAAGCATATATTCTAGCCCACCCTAGAGACAGAACGTAAGAAGGGAACTGATGTGACTCTTTCCGAGAAGTAGCTAAAACATGAAAAATGACACAAACTGAGACACAAATATATTAACAAATCAATCGGTGAAGGATACAGCAGCATCATACTTGAAAGGGCTTGACAACGGATCCATTACAGGGTGTTTTAGTGCTGGTCTCTCCTTATACAAAGGTAGAAGTATAATGGGTTAGTCAAAAGATCAACTGAAGCACATCAAGATCTTTGAGAACACAAACTCGTGCCGTCATATGAGAGGCTGAGAGGACAGCCTCATGAAGGGAACGCTCGAAAGAATACAATGATACACTCTCCTCTCTAGACCTGAGCGCACGATAGCCTTGACTCCACTTTCGCATCACAACATGTGTGACACGGTATTTACTAAATGCTAAGATTCATACTAATGGTTTCTCCTTCTCTTGCTTCCACGCACAATAACGTTACAAGAGCTTTGTTCTTAGCCAGACCTCTTCACAAGGCCAAAGAAACTCACGTTCACAAAGACGAATAATATGCCAGAGAGAGAGAGGTCACTACAAACCATATTCATTTAACAGACGGCAGGAAACGCAGTAGCCCAAGTGGTGGGTTTTGTCAATAAAATGTCATTTTAATCTATTGAAAGGTCTTAAATTACTAGGAAACACTTTACAATCACCTCCATAGGGAACCACTGGGGCTTTGCATGTGCATTAGCATCTAAAGTGAAGGGGTTGTTTGTTTTGATAGTCATCTCATTTGATCACAGGGCCTTTATGCATGAAGCAAACAAATTATTCTGCCAAAAATGCAGAATTTGCATGCATACCTTTGTGCTAAATATCTATTCAACCAACTCATTAAAGTGGATAATCCACTCCATGTATACACTTGGCAATATTGATAAAGCAGGCTTCATTAATCGATTTATTCAACGCAGAAATAATAAAATAAGTAATAAAGAGCAAAAAGGATATGGCTGGAGTAATTAGTATAAACTAGGGCTGTCAAAACGATTAATCGCGATTAATCGCATCCAAAATAAAAGTTTTTATAATTATTTTGTATATAAATAAAAACAAACATGCATGTATATTTTAGAAAAAAAATATTATTTATATATAAAATATTTATATTTATATATAATATAAATTATATATAAATCTATATACAGAATATACATGAAAATATTTCTTAAATATATACAAGCACGTGTGTGTGTTTATATATCTAAAATAATTATACACAGTGCCCCCACATATAGTATGTAAACACAAACTTTTATTTTGGATGCGATTAATCGCGATTAATCGTTTTGACAGCCCTAGTATAAACCTTAAATTACACTGTCCTGGGGGGTTGTGCATTTCGTCATGATTCATCATCACATTGTTTTAATTTCTGCATGTCATCATGGTTTCATGCTTTCTAATGCGATGTCTATAACCACAGGAACATGTTTTACAATAGGGTTGAAGGGATAACGCAGTGGCAAATCTTACAAATCTTGTTTATACTCTGCTTATGCTCTTCTGTGAGTGGCACTAGAAAGAAAAATGAGTCAAAATAGACAGCTAAGCCGTTTGCTCAATATTTTTTTAACCAGTACTCACACTTTTCTACTTAATCGAGTCATAAATATTGAGGCGGGTAATGGTTGAGTATTCTGTCCTTGTTAGGGTCACATCTCGTGACATCATGTACCGTTTTTGGTTCGTTTAGCTGTCTTTGATCCGGATTGCGTTACCAGATAACACCACAGTTCATTTCGATCCACTTGATTGGTGCGCACCAGGGTTCAGATCGCAGCATTCACACTTACCCTATTCAAATGAACAGCACTAACAGAGCAATTACACCAGTTTGTTTTCATCAACACACTCTTAGTTACTTATTCATTTAGAGGTATACAAAAACCTATAATGTAAACATAATCTGTAGTGGTATCAATCATGAAAAAAAAAATAATAATAATAATCTTTAGTATCCAGAAATGTGTGTGTATATATATATATATGTGTGTGTGTATATATATATATATATACATATATATGTGTGTGTGTGTATATATATATATATATACTGTATATATATATATATATCAAGTACATTAGTGCAAAAGCCCCAGCTTTATATGGGCATTCAATTTTAGATTTAATATGACACCTGTATTTTTAGATATATCATAATACGTAAGAGTTTACTTTCAAAAGATCTGTCCATTTGAGATGTGTACATTTTTATGTTATTGTATATACTAGTATAAATAGTATAAGTCCATGCACATCATGCAAACCAACTAACTATCTATCTGAGCGGAGTCTTCATGATGCCCACACTTTCATTCTTCAGAAAATTCTATGAAGTCAAGAAATATTTGAGTCTCCTGGGACTTGGGGTCAAATCTCCGGAGGAGAAAATTGCTCCCTTACAGCATTATCTGGGATTAGGGCAATAATGTTGGATTCAGGGTCTGAGCCATCCATACAAGGTGTCCTAAAGCCACAATTGAGCCCCGCTGAGTGAGGTTGTTGGCTGCAGAACCCCAGTTCATTATATCTGTACACCCATGTGCACATGTACACACATCCCCCATCCCAGAAAACCACACACAGAGAATAAAAAACTCCCTGTTGTTGTGGTTTGAGTAGAAACTCTACTACTCACTGAATTAGCTGAGTGTTTTTAACATGCTTACTACTAAAAAAGATTTGCTTTGCTTTATATCTTGTTCTCAAGTAAAAATAATAGGGGTGTAACGATACACGAATTCATATTGAACCGTTCGGTACGAGGCTTTCAGTTTGGTATCGCATTACAAATCGAACGATTCGTTGGACCTTTTTTACTGCCGATGCGACCAAAATTTTGTGAGCAGTCGCAACCACCGCAACGTTGCCTCAATGGTAACAAATGGCAAACGCAATGAAAGCGGAACGAAACTGCGCTACTTTTGTGCTTCACGGACCGTTTATCAGTGCAAGCGAGCGATCTTGATCACGTGACACTGTTACTACACAGCACTAAGAGATCCAGTTAAGAAAGCTATTAGATCAAACAGCGTGGAAACCAGGAGAAACATTGTGCCATGAATAAACTAGCTATCCACCTGTTCCAGGGGGGCGCTACTGTACAAAATAAAGTGGGTGCAACCTCCGGTCAAGCGGCGGAATTAGCATACCAATGGTATTTTGTGTGCTATTTAGCAAAAAGGCTAGGTGTTTTCTCTGATAATGTTTTACTATTTAAACTAAGTCGCAAACCTTTATGAGAGATGATGTTATGGAGCTCAGGGACAACATGTGCTGCTCGCGGTTGTGCATAGGCCTATAACCGGACTAAACTAATTCAGTGACAAATTTTATTATCCAACAATCTTGGACTAAAGTTTTTAAGTGAAGGCTACTGTGAAGCAACATATTCAGAACATGAATGACACACAGTAAACATGTCATAGTACGTGTATTTAATATAATATCAGGTCTGAGAGGCAAGTAGACTATGCTGAGTTTCTGTTTACTTATGAGACGAGCTGCAGTTCAGGTGCCGGCGCTGCCGTGTCTTGATTATTGTCTGCTATATACTTATTATTATTTATTAAATACCGGTAATTTGTTGATGAAACATTGGCTAAAATTAAGATACAATTAAGGTTTAGTTCACCCAAAAATGAAAATTCTGTCAATATTTATTCATCCTCATTTTGTTCCGACCCTGTACTTTTTCTGTACCATTTCATACCGAACCGTGACACCACTGTGTCGTATCGAACCGAACCGTGAATTTTGTCAACCGTTACACCCCTAAAAAATAACCAAACATACATAAAACTAAGTTCTTTAGGTTTATGCAAATACTATCAATCGGGCACGACAAACAATACTAACTTAAAGGGAAACCAATATCCATTAGACGGCGCTTTAATCTTTTACAATTTTGCTTCTGTTTCATTCTTCATCATATCTTCTACACTAGAGTAATAATCAGGTGCATCTCTATGATAATATTTAGATAAGTGAACGTGATACTGTAATTGCATCGATAATTAGAAATGTGTTACTTTGTAGTAAACATTCAGGGCCAGTTTTTAGGTCTATAGAGTTTCTAGCTGCTTTCAGAAGAGAGAAAACCGTGGAGCAATCCAAGCAACTCTACCTGTTGGGGGATTGGAGAGGGTCAGGCCTTCCATGCTGCAGTTTGTTGACCTGCTCATGTGTGCCACTGTTGGTTTGAATAGGTATTACACTCTCCTCTTGAATTACATCATCTCCTCTCCAGGTGTGATGCACACTTTGACTCGATGAAAGTGAAACATCACTATCCGTCTGCATCGAGAGGTCTGGTTTAATTTCACCAGCTGGATTGAGAATGCTGGGACGTCTGCTGTTAGTGTGATCTGAAATTGATATAAGACCACGATGAGTAAGTATAATTCTTAAATTGGGCAAATCAATTAAAAAATGACAAACACATTGATGAAACTTGGCAAGTCATGTCATACATCTGTTTACTGACAACGTGGAATTAAAAGTAAGTGAGGAGGAACTTCAAACCTGGAAGATCTTGATGTCTCGGCACAGAGTCACCTTCATCCTCTGCAGACACTTCCTCATCCTCATCTCCAGAGTTCATGTACTGCGAGGTATCTCTTGGATCGGTGGGATCTGGGGAAGGACTGCGGGTCGGACACCGCTGTAATGACACAATGTCCGCAGGCTTCTTCACGGTCACAGATAGAGAGGACACTTCAGCTTCCCTCAGGGTCATGTGAGGTGAGATTCGTTCTTCCCATCTTCGCTGCTCTCCTGCCCTCTGAGAGAAGTCCCAATCAGACTCCATCTGCTTTTCATGCACGTCACTCAAACATTTGTCCTCAAGGAAATCACCTGAGTTTAGAATGTTATCAGATAAAATGGCAGCGCCACTGGCTTTTGAAACATGGGAGTGCATACAAAGGCCACTTTGTAGAGGAGAGAGTGAAGGATGATTAGGCATCAGCTCTGTCTGAGATGGTGAACGTTGATCATTTCTTGATGAGCGGCTAGAGGTCTGGTGACCCGTGAAGATGACAGCACTCTGTGATGATCTGTGTGTGCTGGGGAACTGGAACCTGCTCAGGTGCTGTTCAAGTGAAACAATAGATATGGTAGATATAAGTGGTGGCAGAAAGGAGATGATGGCAATTAGGGCTAGGCACAAGAATGTTAATGATTACTATCCTGACATAATTTTCCTCTATAAGATTATATCAAATGTTCGATAAGTGTTCAATATAATGTTTATGCACTATGCAAATAATGCTGGCGTGTATAATAATCAAATATAAAATAATAATCGCGATAAATCAAATAATCAAATAATAATCACGATTAATCGCATCCAAAATAAAAGTTTGTGTTTACATTAGGGCTGTCAAACGATTAATCGCGATTAATCGCATTCAAAAAAAAAGTTTGTGTTTACGTAATATATGTGGGCGTAGTGTGTATAATAATTTTGTATATATAAATACACACACATGCATGTATATATCTAAGAAAAATCTGAAAGTATATACTTTATATATATTTATACATAATTAATATTATGTATAAATATTTGATATATTAAGAACAAATTTTTCTTAAATATATACATGTATGTGTGTCTATTTATATATACAAAATAATTATACACACTTCGCCCACATATATTATGTAAACACAAACTTTTATTTTGGACGCGATTAATCGCCATTAATCGTTTGACAGCCCTAGTTTACATAATATATGTGGGTGCACTGTGTGTAATTATATATATATATATATATATATATATATATATATATACACACACATGCTTGTATATATTTAAGAAATATTTTCATGTATGCAATATATATAGATTTATATTATATTATATATATATATATATATTTTCTTTTTTCCTTAAATGTACATGCATGTGTGTGTATTTTTATATATACAAAATAATTATACACAGTGCACCCACATATATTATGTAAAAATTATGACAGCCCTAGTTTATGACAGCCCTAGTTTACATAATATATGTGGGTGCACTGTGTGTAATTATATATATATATATATATACACACACATGCTTGTATATATTTAAGAAATATTTTCATGTATGCAATATATATAGATTTATATTTTATATATATATATATATATATATATATATATACATATATATTTTTTTTTTCCTTAAATGTACATGCATGTGTGTGTATGTTTATATATACAAAATAATTATACACAGTGCACCCACATATATTATGTAAAAATAAACTTTTATTTTGGATGCGATTAATCTCGATTAATCGTTTGACAGCCCTAATATATATATATATATATATATATATATATATATATATATATATATATATATACTGTATAAATATTTAACTAACGCTGATTTCTGATTTGGGTGGTTTTCTCCCATCCCCATACAGCGTCACTTCTCTGTCTTTCACTACCCTGACTAGAACGTCAGTCTCCTCAGCTGTGAACGCTCCTGCCGCGCGCCTGGTAAATCCGCCATAACAATAACAATCCGCCATGCACCATGCACAACTGCTCTTAAAGGGTGGTTAGAAGACGCTCTGATTGGTTTATTTCACTTTACACCCAAACCACACCTATGAATAATAAAGCTATTTCAGACCAACCCCTTTTAAACTTGCGATGGGCTCAAGACTCATTCCGCCGGTAAAATAGCAATAGCGCCCAAGACCCGCCCACAAAGTTACGTGCGCCTCGCGCTTAATACTAAGAGTCAGTCCCAATGCACTTCTATTCTATTGTATATTGTGAATACCCTAGCATCTCCTTTTGTGTATGACAGAAAAAAGAAAGTCATACCGGTTTGGAAAAAAAAAAAAAAAACACAAAAGTGAGAGAATTTTCATTTTTGGGTAATCGAACTAAACGTTTTCAAGCATTTCCTTTTGAATACTCGTGGGAAGAGTTTGGGAATATTTAACCAATGTAAAAAGTGAAATATATCTTCACATACATCTGTAAAAATGTGATGAAAATGAAAGGAAGTAAAACTGCAGAAAAACAAAAAAAAGCCATGTCAAGTACACGGAGTCAAAGCATTTACAAAGTGCTAAAATTAATTGGTCGGTCAAGGATACCTCATTGCCAGTAAGTGGGAGCTAAATGTCTGCTATATCATTCTCTCATTGCTTTACTTCCACTAGTCCTTGGCCCCAAAACTCAACCCTGACAATTCAGGTTAAGGTGGCTTCTTTTCAAATAAACTTTAATCCAAAACATTTCAAGGTATCATTTCTGTAGCTTTACACAAACCGACTTCGATTTCTTTTGGTCAAGGTTAGATTTTCTTCCTGAGTGCACTGAGATCAGTGTCTTAACTTTTAATCTTATTAACAATCCTATGCTCCTAAACTCTGTTTCATGACAGAAATACTGCACTACGGAGGAAGAGTGGTGGATGTGTACCGAAAAAAAAAAAAAAAAAAAAATCAGCACACATAATAATAATAAAAAAAAAAAACATGGCTTCTGTTTCTTTTCTGATAAGGGTCTTAAATACCAACCCGTTAGCTGCTTAATAACATCCACTGTAAACCACGCGGTCTGTCTGGCAGATCCAGTGTGGAAGTAAAAAAAAAAAAAAGAAAGGAAAAAAGAAATGGAGTGAGAGGAAAAGTTAATTTCTTGGCTGAGTGATTCCATCGCTAGCTGCAGGGCAAAGTAGAAAGTGTTTCGCTAAAGTAGCAATTGATTCTTCTATCAATCTGCGGCACGCGCCTGCTCTTCCAAGGAATATATTAAATATGAAAATCATATCCCGTTATCATGGCTTCCCAGCTTTCAGGCTGGTAAGCTCCCCTTAATGAATGCTGCAGCCTCGGGGACATGCACGCAGCCAGTGGTGGCGCCTATGCATAATGGAGTGATTCCTCCCATCTCTGCTCATTACAATATCGGCAGGCTGGATTTGGGGGGGGGCTGGGATTTGGGGAGGGAGGGGGGGATACGGCACAGTCACAAGTGACTGCTCTAGACAGAATGCTCTAAGTCATTATGAGCTGTCTTCCACATTTCATCCGAGAGAGCTCGAGTCGCTTGAAGAGAGGGAAAGCTACAGCCACGGGCTTGAACTACATTGTCGGTTCGGGCAAAAGCAGCCAGGATTAGACACCTGTGGCACTACAGATACGAGAGGGAAAACGAACAGCCTCACGACCACCGCTGAGCAATCTACATAACAGCGACTTTTATTCCAGGGAGTGACAGAAAGAGTTTGGACGCATATTGTTTTAGCCGTCATACGTGTGATGTGACTGTCGCAACGAAAAATGTGACACGTGGTCAGTTGGATTGCTGTAGCCGTAAGAGGCTTTAAAAAAATTCTCTTTTCCATTTGTGTGTTTTTTTCCCCCCTTCTAATTGTAAATGGCCTTTTAAAACGTGTAATATCATTTTGTTTTAAGACTGTGATACTCCTTTGTTAAACCAAAGCAGTCATTTGAGCAAAACAGAAATTACTTCAAGCACTTTCCAATTTGCTTTTGATTATAAATTAATTGTGGCCTTTGAACACTGATACCCCATATAAACTGTCAAAAGTGTCTCCTGAAGAGGGAGGCTGAGCTGAATAATGGTTGTGGTATTTTTCTCTACAACTCTCAACTCTCTTCTTTTGAAAAAAAAAAAGAAAAAGAAAAAAAAAGACACACTTCCATTGGATCCCATCACAGCACTGCAGTTTTATCAAAGGCACACAGATAGCTTTGTAAATTCCCCACTGAACTGTAATTTCCATAGATGACATGATAATTTTCTCTTACCTCGTCCGCTTCTGATTCCCCCCTGCTCCCCGTTTTCTTCAGTCTGGTAATATGATTCTTGTACTCCAACTGAAATGAATTCAAGTCAAATCATCACTAATATAGATCATTTCAACCATCTGAATGACAAAACAAATTTGCTTACAAACACTAGTTGTAACACGGCACTGGCTTAACAGCATGGCAGTTACGGGACACATCACACAAAACAATTCCAATATAACCTCTTATTTCATTAAACATTGCAAACAAAGCAATGGAAGAGGAAGATTATGTTTCTGCCCCTAAATGTAGCGCCAATCAGCGTGTGTATTCCTTTGTGAGTGCCCTTAATAGTGCCTGCCAAGGCTCTTAATCAGTTTGGCGAGTTAACCAGTGGCAGAGATGACGGCGCTGGGATTACCTCCAACCTCCCACTTCATTCCCGTAAGACAATATCTGCGCTCCCAAAAGAGACCAGAGTTACCATTTACACCGATTTTACACACGATAACATCTAAAGTGCTCCGTGCCGTTACAAGCAGACAAATATTAGCGAATCAGAGTGGGAAGAAAAGAGAAATGAGGTGATGGTATGAATTTGAGCAATTAAGCAATCCAGTTCAATTTAGTGTAATAGAAATTAAAGTGATATTCTTTGACTGGCAGCTAGATTAGCAAGTATCTCTTACAATTGCAATTTTAGGCTACCGCTGCAGCAACCAAACAAAACACAACACGCACAAAAATGAGAAAAACGGGCTTCTTTCACAAAAAAGGGACATTCGGTGGCACTTCACTATCTGAATACAGGCCGATTAATTTGTGGTAGTGTAATTAAACAATTTGTCTAATTTGATATTAAGCTGTGGAGCACTGTTCAGTTTTAAGTGACAATCTGACGGAGCTGTTGTTTTCTTTTTCTCATTTGCGCGCGGTGATAAATGAGCGCTGGAGTGTTTATGATTGTTCCCAAACAACAATAAGTGTGAAAGTTTAAACACTGGAAGACAATTAGACAGACAATTACAGGATTATGGCAATGGTCTAATTGAGGCTCAGAATATATGTCGGGGGAGGGGAGAATTAGTGCCTCAAAATAATGCCTTGTTTTTGGGAAATGCAAACTTTCAGACAACACTAACGTGTTTGGTACGAGAAGCTATCGTTTGGGTCAATGCACATTTCATTTCACCTCTATGATCAGAACATGTGCTTTGACATGAGAATAACAGAAACTAAAATAACAACCAAAACACAGCTTGGAATGATAAAGCGATGTATTAACCATGATACATCTATACGTCTAAGATAAAAACTGTGAAATAAGCGTAACAACTGACACAGACTCAGTACTTTTTTTAGGAAGCACATATGATGAATATTGGTTGTCCAAGGTTGTTACCCTCTTTTGAAGCAGCCCACTACAATCAATGGAGAATTCTTTCAATTTGGATGCCAAGTTTTCCACATTCCCCAGTAGCTCAAGGTTGCGTGTCTTTGCTTGCTGCTCTCTCTCGCGCAGCTCCTTGTAATAGCAGCGCATCTTGGCACACTTCAGCTTAGTCCTGTGAGCAGGAGACAGACGTGAAACGGACAGCTTTGCTACTCTCTGTATAGAAAAAGGCTGCATTGACTTTGCAGTAATGAAAATAAATATAGAAACGTGTAACAAATAGGTCAAACATTCCTATAAATAGGTTAATGCTAGCTTATTAGTATTACTAATTGCTCCTCGCTATGTGCATATTACAGGACAAACTAAAAAATTACATATTTGTCAAGAGCCACTTTACAGTAGTACTAATGGATTCTCCACAGCTAAGATGGAGTTTTGTGACTAGCAAAGGGCGAAAATGGATAATAATGGCTGAAACGTTCAAATGAATGATAAACGCTGATCTACTAACCTCTCACACATCCTTGACCATCATGGCCCCATATCAAAATTCTTTATTTTTATAAATGCATTTAATTGAGCCATCATAAAAACAAACTGGCCTCAAGTACTTAAACAGAAACAGATGACCCCAAATCATCAATGAGTGAGGGTATCGGTCTACTTATTTATCCTGGAATAACCATTTTTCGGAGAAAGTGTGGCGGGAACAAAAGACGTATGTCACTACAATATAGACTTAATAAAATAAAATTTAAATAAACAAGATGATTAAAAAAAAACAAATGATTTTTTATTTAATTTATCAAAGTAATAAGTGAAAGCACAATAAATGTAATACTGTAGCAAAACATTTCTTTATGGCCTCTTTCAGGTTGTAAAAGAATCCCTAAAATTGTAATCTGAAAGGCAGTGTTGGATACACTGGAAACAGTAGTATATGGAGCAAAAAATATCAATATATTTTATACTTGAGCAGAATCCATGCACACACACATATGTAAATATATAAATGTATTGATATTTTTTTATCGATCATCATTTATTGATGATTTGGGGTCATCTGTTTCTGTTTAAGTATCTGAGTATATTTTAAAATGTAATGTATGCCCGTGATCAAAACTGAATTTTCAGCATCATTACTCAGTCTTCAGTGTCACATGATCCTTCAGAAATCATTCTAATATTCTTATTTTCCTGCATCAATAAACATTTCTGATTATTATCAATGCTGAAAAAAAGTTAAGTAAATATTTTCAAGATTCTTTGATGAATAGAAAGTTCAAAAGAACAGCATTTATTTGAAATGGAATCTTTTATAAGATTATATATGTCTTTACTGTAATTTCTGATCAATTTAATGCGTCATTGCTGAATAAAAGTATTAATTTCTTTCACTTTTTTCCAAAATAAATAAATACATCTTACTGACCCCAAACTTTTGAATGGTAGTGTATAATGTTACAAAAGCTTTTTATTTTAGCTAAATGCTGTTGTTGTAATTGTACACATCTGTTTTCAACATTGATCATAATAATAATAAATATTTCTTGAGCAGCAAATCAGCATATTAGACAGATTTGTGATTACTTAAAGATCATGTGACACTGAAGACTGGAGTAATGATAGAATAAATTAAATTTATATTCAAACAGCAGTTATTTTAAATTTCAATATTATTTCACAATATTACTGTTTTTTAATTAAATAAATGCAGCCTTGGTGGTATTTTAAAAACATGCAAATACACAGGTTTCTTGATATTTATTAATTTCATTATGTACGAGTCAACTGTTATACTTACAGTCTTTCATCTGATCTTAAGTAGGCAAACAGTTTTTCTTCCAGTTCATGTCTTCTTCTCTCCCTAAACAAAAAAGTATTATTAAACAATTCTTCTCCGAAAAAATATACTAAATTAAGTAAGATAAAAAAAGAAGAAGAAAAGAAAACTACATAAGTTAGATTAAATAAATAGCTCGACTAAGTTACTAGATGAATCCAGGGAGCGTTACCAAATTTACGAACTTTATATAATAGTACGTAACGTTACAGTAATAGTTCTTCACATCTTTACATTAGGTAACTTAAAGTTATAACTTTACATCCTCCGCAAAATCAACAAACACTGTGATAGGCTAACTTACAGAATCTGTCATCATAATACAGCAAGTATGAAAAAGGCGACATCCAACACAGATAAGACATCCGACATAATATATGAGCTCACTGCTATACACGGGTAATTATTAAAAAAAAACCATGTTATTCTAAAAGCTAAAGAGTCGTTCACCGCTGTCCCGTTGGTTATCACTCTCCTGCTCACCGAGCCACACAGCTAACGTTACAGTCCGCGAGAGCTGAAATCTACCGCGCTGCTTCATTCAAGGCCCACTTCAATTTCCAAACATTTAATAGAGACAATAGCAGCTACAGCATTCACTATGAATAAGCTCAAGGAAAAAGTGCACCGCGTTCTTACCTTTCGTGTATACTCTTTTGAATATTTCCGATTTGATCGAAATACTCGCTGTTGCAGACAGCCATGATGGTTGGCTTTGAACGCTGTTCACCTCAGCGCTGTTAGAGCTCGTTGTTTACAATGGTTACCATACGCACCGTTACCCAGGAGACCGCGCGAGCAAGTTGACTGAAGGGCGCGAATTTCTCTGATGCTGAGGCGGCGGGGAGAAACACATTTACCTCGGCAAGAAACAGCTGAAACCGATAAGAAACATCTGAAACCGAGACGAAAAGGTGAATAAGACTCATTTTACTTCAGACATCCAGGTTAGCCCGATATAAAGTGTACAAATGCCACGTTTTCATAAACACTTACATAAACACTTACACGAGATCAAAGTCTGATAGCCACCAATTACAAGTGTTTTGTTTCTGAAACAGACTTTTACACGAAATAAAAGGTAAAATCGATCAAGACGATATAGATTATTTTTTAATCCAACTGTAAAAATAGTATTTTTTTCTAAATATGTAGACCTAAGCTATATTTTGTGCAAAAAATGGTGCTTCATAAAGACAACACAGAAACCATTTTATTTGGAAGCTTTCATTTCCAACTTCTTCTGTGCTAGATTGCAGTATGAACTCAAAATTAGTTATTACTGAAGAACATATTTTAAAATTATCAATTTTGTCATAATAATCTTTAATGCAAATAAGTTTACTGTGCAATGAAGGATAGGCAACAGCAGATGGATCCTTCGTGACCTTGCCTATCCCAGAATTCATAAAAAAAGAAAAATAAACTTCAGAGAGGTTTGTAGCCACGTTTAAAGGCTTAGAGAAAAGGGGGAGGCGGTAACCAAAAGGGGGAGACCCTGCAAACGATCAACATAAAGTTCAATGATGCAAATAAGCCAACAACCAAACGAAAGTAAAGCGGCAGCCCCTCACGAATGCTCGCGGTCTGACCTTTCCGCCCTTCGAAGGATGTAGCCTTTTAATTGGGATGCAGCTAACTGTATAGAACTTAGTTACTACATTTTTTTTATCCCTTACAGGCGAGAACATTTTCCAAGGATCATGTCAAAATCATAACATGATTTTATTAACATGACTAAGTTATTGTCATGATTCCTGTCTTGTGTGGACTTTTGTTATTTCCATTTCTGTGCCATGTTTTGTTAGCCTGGCTTGCCAGACCTACATCAAAATGTTTTGTCTGGGAACTCATCATTGACAGGGCTCAATCTGAGGGGCGGGATATTGGATAGCGCTACAACCAATCAGAGCAATGAAGAAGGTGACATAGTTAGCGGAGCAAGTTGATATATAAAACTTTAACCGTACCCAGTCCATAGCTGTCAACATAGAACATTGAAAATAAGGGAGATTTTCCGGAATCCATCCCCAAAATAAGGGATTGTTTTTGTTTTTTACACAACTCACAAACTTAAAAAATAAAACACTAATCATTAAAAGTCTAAAGAGTTTATAACTAGCCTACATATATGTGAGAGAGAAAGAGACTGTGTGTGTGTGTGTGTGTGTGTGTGTTTGTGTATGAGAGAGAAAGAGACAGTGTGTCATTAAAAAAATAATATCATAGAGAATGTTTAAATACTCATATTAGCTTACGAGGGAAACGGAGGCGGAGTTGTGGTGCTTCAGAGGCTGAGTGCTGGAGATGATTCGGAGGTCCGTTACCGATCAGAGCGCGCGCTGACACTGAGTAAATAAAGCCTTTATACTCAACGCGTCCACACGAGCACAGGAAAAAATGACAAGTTGATCATTTCGCCACAGCTTTTTTTGTAACAGCGCACATGACGCCGCATCCAAGGATGAACGACTTCAAACCGAATATGTCCGAGCTTGTTCTGACTGTCGCATATGTATAAAATAAAAATAAGTTGTGTAATTCTTTTAAAGCAAAATTGATTCAAATGCCAAGCCTATAACTGTTACGAGACGGTAGACGAGATAGGATCCTAATGCAGCTTTATTTGAGAGTAGTAGAACAGGCAAAGGTCAGAGAGCGGCAAAACAGGATATCCAGAGAATCAGCACAGAGAGTAGTCAGGTCACAGGCAAAAGTTCAGGGCAGGCAGCAAACAGGCAGAAGTCAGGAGACAAACCGGGATCAAAACCAGAGAAACAAGAAACCGGATAATACGCTCAGAAATTACAAGCCGTGGCAATGCAATACTTCACAGAGAAGTAGTGTTTGGAAGTGGCTTTTATGTGTGTGTAAATGAGGTGCAGGTGTGTGTGCAATCAGTACAGTGCAGGTGTATGGTGTAATCAGTCCAGGGAGGTGTATGATGGGAAATGTAGTTCTGGTGGGAGTGATCAGTTCTGATGTGGAGTGCCCTCTGGTGATTCTCTGGGGCACTCCAACTGGTGATCGTCACATAGCCCCACCCCAAAGAGCGGCTTCCAGACACTCAAATCAAACAAAGAAACAAAACTGTCCAGGTGGGTGGTGGAGCAGAGGCGGATCTGGGGGTGGGATGGAGGGCCAGGTCCGTGGAGTAGAAGAGGAGCAGACGACCAGAGCTCATCAGGCTGAGCAGGCGACCTGGGCGGAGCAGGCTGTGCAGAGGACCTGGGCGGAGCAGGCTGTGCAGACGACCAGGGCGTAGTAAGCTGAGCAGGCGAAGGCCAGGGCGGAGCTGGACGAGGCGAAGGCCAGGGCGGAGCTGTCGGACCCTCGGGCGTCCAAGGCGAAGCAGACTGTGGGTATGGCCAGGGCAGGACAGGCTGTGCAGACGACCAGGGCGGAGCTGTCAGACCCTCAGGCGTCCAAGGCGAAGCAGACTGTGGGCGTGGCCAGGGCAGAGCTGTGGGACCCTCGGGCTTCCACGGCGGTGAAGACCCCTCAGGAAGCAACGGCGGTGAAGACCCCTCAGGCGGCCACGGCGGTGAAGACCTTTCAGGAGACCACGGCGGTGACGACCCCTCAGACGCCCACGGCGGTGAAGACCTTTCAGGAGACCACGGCGGTGACGACCCCTCAGACGCCCACGGCGGTGAAGACCTTTCAGGAGACCACGGCGGTGACGACCCCTCAGACGGCCACGGCGGTGAAGACCTTTCAGGAGACCACGGCGGTGACGACCCCTCAGACGGCCACGGCGGTGAAGACCTTTCAGGAGACCACGGCGGTGACGACCCCTCAGACGGCCACGGCGGTGAAGACCTTTCAGGAGACCACGGCGGTGACGACCCCTCAGACGGCCACGGCGGTGAAGACCTTTCAGGAGACCACGGCGGTGACGACCCCTCAGGCGGCCACGACGGTGAGGACCCCTCAGGCGGCCACGGCGGTGAGGACCCCTCAGGCGGCCACGGCGGTGAAGACCTTTCAGGAGACCACGGCGGTGACGACCCCTCAGACGGCCACGGCGGTGAAGACCTTTCAGGAGGCCATGGCAGTGACGACCCCTCAGGCGGCCACGACGGTGAGGACCCCTCAGGCGGCCACGGCGGAGCAGGATGAGACGAAGACCATGTCTGCATCGCCTCCATGGCCCTCACAAGGTACCTACTGCCCCCCCCAAAAAATACTTGGGGAGATCCACAGGGATTTGATGGGCACTGCTTGAACAGAGCTTGAAGGTCACAGGCAGGGCGAGGCGCAGAGGCAGGGCCGGCAGGGCGAGGCGCAGAGGCGGGCCGACAGGGCGAGGCGCAGAGGCGGGGCCGGCAGGGCGAGGCGCAGAGGCGGGGCCGGCAGGGCGAGGCGCAGAGGCGGGGCTGGCAGGGCGAGAAGTCCTGGTCTGCTCACCGAAGCCTGGCGAACCGAACGAGCCCTCCCTCTCCTTCTGCGGCGGCGTTTCACTTGAATTGAAGATTCCATCACATGAACTGGAGATTCATCACTCGCGAGGCTTGAGTGAAGTGCATGCTCGTCAAGGCTGATGGTGAGTGCAGGCTCGGCAGGGCTGGCGGTGAGCGCAGGCTCTGCAAGGCTGGCGGTGAGCGCAGGCTCGGCAAGGCTGACGGTGAGCGCAGGCTCGGCAGGGCTGACATGAAGCGTCTCTGGCTGGACGGTCTCTGGCTGGACGGTCTCTAGGAACGCCCCCTCGGCCTTATCCTCAAAGCCCACAGTAAATGATGAGCCGCTAATCCTCAAGGCGAATTCAATATACTGACATAAAGTCCATTGAGGGGTATTATCAGGCATGAGATAATTTAATATATCCTTAAGTCCAAGTCCTTAAGGTCAATGTATAAACAACCCGCAACCGACCGACGTTTTCAACTACCCGCCCGCAACTCGGACTGCAAAAAAAGTATTATATTTTACTCCAGTAACTCCAACAGTTCACTGAACCGAGACATGTTGGTGCCACTGTTGAGAGAAGTGATGAGCACGAGCAGCTGATACTGCGCATAGATCTGCGTACCGAACGCACGGCGGTTCTCGAATCACCAGTATAGAACCGAGAACTGTTTCAACTGAGCTTGTGTGTTATCTTCGTGCCAGTTATTCAGCCAATAATGTGTAGGACTGTATATTTCATCAAAAATTGTGTCTAGTACTATATTAATACAAATGTTTAATTGGCATCTTTTTTCAAACGACCCGACCGACCGCGACCCGAATATCATTAAAAGCATTTTTGGATGACCCGTAACTGCGGGTGATCATTTCGGATCAACCCGCGCATCACTGATGTCGTACAACAAAGAAATTAAATTCAGTAACCATATAACTTTTATTTTAGTTGTTTCATAAGTTGCTACGATGTCAACCAGTAAGTGATATTGTATTTGTGCACGTGAGGCACCGCTCGATCACGTAGATTCCTTATGTCAGCAGAAACAGCTTAAAATCCAGAATTGGATCAAAAAAGGAGTAAGACAATACTATCATTTGATCATCTGTGCATCTTTCAAAAATATTGACCATGAAATGCTTAATCAAAATGTCATCTGGACCTTCTGATGAAAATGACAGATTTCTCTCTAATGATATGCGTAACTTCTCCAATTATTTTGTCCACTTAAACCCTGTCCCTGCAAACTCACATTCATCTGCCTGCACTTTTGAGAGTCATTCCCACATCTCAACATCCAATTAACAACTGAGGCATAAAAGTCTGCCCTACATTTTTATTTTATTTTTAATATGTTACACTTGGGTGTACATCACAAAACACAAGAAAAGACGTGTTGCTACTTTTTTCCATCTTGACTTTAGCCAAATATATACCTTATTTTGCACATAAATCAATAAACACCATTCTAAAAACCCATAAGAAATAACCAAGAAAGCTCATGTCTTGAAAATGCTTATGTGTTTTGGGACTAAAGACTGAACAAATCTATTGAAATTCCTGCTTCACAAGTGTGGATTTGTGACCTATTAAGACCTATTGCTTACTGTTGAACTACTGGGTCACTGGGTGGAATCTTGAAGGAGATATTGGTTAAGTCCGCTCTTCTTCCTTGGTTCAGTTTCATCTTCCTTTCATCGCTTGATGTGATTCTGTCTTCGGGCTCTTCCACACTACTTAATGAAGGCATGTCCACAAGGTAAACACACAGGTGTCACTGCCTTCAGAAATAACTACACTCTCCTGACCCTCATCCAAATGGTCCACTAAATTATCTTTTCTGTCTCTAGCTGTGTGGTGTCCACATCGGAAAAAAAGACAGCTGAGTGAGAGTTTCATGTGTCTATTGGGTATTTCTATCAGCACAGAGGCAGACATCAGTTAGATAGATGCTCAGAACATGAAGGTAAGTGTCTCTCAAGTTGATAGAGGTGAGTAATCAAGCATTGTCAGGGATACAGGGACAACACTACTGGCTGTCAATTGAGATTCGCTTTAGGTGGTAATCTTCCGGATTCTTACCATTTCTCTGGTAGATAAGAATAAGATAAGAAAGAAAGAAGTTAAACCCACTTACTGTAAATTGCTCTCTTATTCTGACATCTATTACACATGTTGGCAGTTTTTTTCCATTTCCCAGCTAGACTATTCTATAGAGAAGGAAACTCCCCTCAGAACGGGCAAATTGAGACTACTAACCTACAGTTGCAGTTGCCATTTATTGGCATTATGTCTTATGATGATAGAAAGGAAAAAACTAATTCTTTATAAAAGGACAGGAAATGTTCGACTGCACACTTGTACAGGTCCATAAGTCACTTCATAAGATAATCTGGAGACATATAATGATTGTGATGTTGCACATCCACAATATTTTAATCTAACAGTAATGAACTTTTCAATATGGAGTGAGGATCTGTCAGAGAGTCCAAGAGATCAGATTACAGGTTATAGACTGTGTGACCTTATCCTATGAGAAGAGGCAGTC
The DNA here is from genome assembly GCA_038021265.1 of Cyprinella venusta. Classification (NCBI taxonomy): domain Eukaryota; kingdom Metazoa; phylum Chordata; class Actinopteri; order Cypriniformes; family Leuciscidae; genus Cyprinella; species Cyprinella venusta. The sequence goes on along the minus strand of CM075875.1, from coordinate 28,988,739 downwards.
TTCTAATTATTTGTGACAGCACATGGCATTTTCCTGTAAAAGATACTTACTTTAGTTCAGTTGAGAATTGAAAATCACATTTTATATATACTGTATATATATATATATATATATGTATTTTTTTCTAATAGAGATTCTCCAACGATTCCAAACAGACTAACTAAACAAAATAACAGATACTGGAGGACTGACAAAATGACAAGACTTGTTTTATTACATGGGGAATCAGCGTTTTTGAACGAATGTCTTGAATGAATGATTCAATGACAAATATATTTTTTTAACAGTAATTTCGTCTTCCATTGCGATTTCCTATCCTATCCTATTCCGATCTAAAAATGTTTAGATCTTCACAGTGAAAGGTAAAACTTCCGAAATCTCTGTGTAAACAATGAGTGACGTACACGCGCAAGAGATCACTTCCGGTGCATGCGCAGACCGAAGCGCCTGTGCCTTCTGATCAGTTGGACGTGGCTGTGGTTACAAGAAGTAAAAACAATATAAATACTGTTTTTTTTCTCACACAAACTGCTCGTTTCGTGTCTTAGGCCGTCAATTTGTACTTACATTTATGAGTCATTAAATCATATTTAATCTGGACTTCTCTGTGCATGCTCTTTTAGGAGATCCCCATTCCATGGAATCTGGTAGTTCTGCACGTAACTTGTTAAAGCTTCATGCATAGGTCTGAGATGTTCTGATTATGATCCCCTACAAATGTGGCCTTTAATCATACAATTTCCCCAATTTTAGCCCAATTAAATTGCTCTTTAGCAGTTGAACGAGGGAGTTTTGCTCTGCCTTTCACATGCTAATCTTCTCCATTCATGGTCATTCTGTGAGATTATTTGTTGGCTAATAAATCCCCTTGTTTGCCTCCTGCATGTATAATTGATAATTTCACAAGGCTCTTTGAGAAGTTGAGAGCTAAAATGTTCAATGCTCTTCTTCTACTAAGATCCAACAGAGCTCAGAAAGCAATCAATTGTTGACAAATGTGTCATTCAGCAAGCACTCATAATGTAGGAGTGTTTTTGATATTGTACTAAAGGATGCAGCGTAGAACAGCAATTGAGTTGAATAAAACAGATGCTGTTGTGAAGAGAGAGTCTTTAAGGTGGTTTTGACCCATCTAGACTTATTGTGACTCTATTGCTTCACATTGAAATAGTATGAAAAGATTGTGGAATTAATTTTGACCTGGATACTTAGCTTGAACTGTAAAACTTGTCTTGTCATTTTAAGTTTTTAAGTTTAAGGCGGCAGTGGCTCAGTGGTTCATGTGGGTTGTCTACAAACCGAAAGGTTGGTGGTTCAATCCTCGGTTCCACCTGACCAAGTGTTGAGGTGTACATGAGCAAGACACCTAACCCCAGCTGCTCCCGACGAGCTGGATGGCGCCTTGCATGGCTGCCGTCGCCGTCGGTGTATGAATGTGTGTGTGAATGGGTGAATGTGAGGCAAATTGTAAAGCGCTTTGGTGGCCATTGGGTCTATGAAAGCGCTATATAAATGCAGTCCATTTACCATTTACCATTTAAGTTTCTTTCAAACTGAATTTACTTCAAAATATTGAGGTGCAGTTGTTGAATGCTAACTCTCATGTCATAAACAGTTGGTGCATTATATTTTTGGTCTTTGCATGTAGTGGAAGCAAGAAAGAGTGTCTAAACTATATGCATTACAGCAAGTAAAATGATAGTATATCTCTATACTGTATCTTTTTTATCTACTGTCCTGCAATTAACATTTTTTTCTTCTACCTCATAAATTAGTGCATGAAATTTGAATTAACCATGTATGGAAAATGTTTGTCCTCTGAGTAATTGTCCTTCTTTTTTATCACCACAATTCTTTTGTGGTTTGTTATATTCCTCTCTCTTACACTGCTCGCTGTCCCTCAGATACAGTACGTGAGGTAATTGATATGCTTTAACGGAGGTCAAAATTTGCATGTGAATTAACAGCAGTAAATTAAATTGATATTCCGGGCACATCACAAGCCATTCCTTTAGACCTTTGTTGTGGTGCCTGGCAGATCCAGGGTGTAACCATGAAGCAGTCACAAACATCTGTCTGCTCAATAATTTGATAAACCGCTCATACAAATAGTCAAATTATTCCCACTGAAGGCTATGTTTTGTCTCCAGTGTGAAAGCTGGAACATAGAGCTCAACTGAATGCAACATGTTTTTCCTTTCTTTTAAAAATGTATTTCCTCTTTATTCTGCTGGCAGTTTTTCAGAGTATTGGTTGTAATGGCTGTATCTCATGTTCATCTCCCAATTGCTGTGATTTGAAGCAGTATCCAAGGATAATTTAACTAGGGCTGACAATAATTAGAGACCAGAATTTTATTTAAAATGTCAAAACATTTAAAGAGAGGAAACATAGTAAGTTGCAGATATTGGACCATGTTTTTCCACGTACAATTTGAGTGACATATTCAGACATGTTCACAATAGAGATTTTCCTTTAAAAAGAATAAATTGTCTCCATGCAGCTCTAGAGTCCCACAGCAATTGCAAAAGAGGTGAACTAATTTTTATTCCGAATGTATTCTGCATCAGAGTATAAAAGCTTTCAAGTTCTCTGTGTTAATTCAATAGTCACTTGATTTATTTTAATGGCCTTATAGCATGAGAAAGGTGAATTTGGCTAAGCTTTTATCATCGTTCCAACAACTGGACACTTACGTTAATTGATGACCCTTTTTTGTGCTTTATTTCGCATTTGACCAGACTAGCTTACTGATCTGTGGTGAGGAACTGGATGAGTTATATGGAATTGGAACTGAGCTCTTTAAACATCATAAAGGCATCATATAGGCTTTGTAGTTTTTTTTCTAATTAAAACAGATTTGTATTACAAAATACTACTCGTTGTCATTAGGGGTGGGAATCTTTATGCACTTTGCGATTCCAGTGACGAGACTATGACGATCGATCATAAAAATGATGATTGCCCTGTTTGCAATCAGGATGATTGCCCTGACTTTAAAAAAATACATTTCTCTTTTTTTTCTGATTGGTTATTGCGGTATTTGGGGCGGTTCCTGTGGTCTGATTTGTTTGCGTTTGGTAGCACTCCTTCCAGACTGGTGAAATAAAGTGAAACTGGATTTGAAAGCATGTACTGCTCTGTCTGGAATCTTGAAATGCAGTTAAAGGGCAAAATGCAGGTTAGAGAACCCAACGCGTCAATATAGAAAAATAATGTAGGAACAAGATTTTCTTTGAAATATAGTTATAAATACACTACAGAAGTTTCTGGAGTCTTTTTTGTGAGAAAATGTTACTTCCACATCTGAAAATGGGCATGGTGGGCGTGACGTAACGGGCAGGAGAGCAGTCGATTCAAACAACAGGAAAACAATGGACCACAATGACATTTCGGACGCTGAGGAAATACTTACTTGTATGACGGACCGCATATATACAATTATGAGCCTGCTATGCTGCCAAGACAGCAGGACAGGCCAGGATAATGTTATAGACGGTCTGAGACAAATTGAGTTGTGTGAGGAGAACCAGTGAGGACAGCTGTCTTGGTGTGAGACATGCTTATAGATACACGTCCGCTAACAATATACACTGTACTTACAATATTGTACAAATTATTATTACCATTGGATGTCAGGCCAGCAGACATTATATGGGTAAATTTATACTATTAAATTTATAACCACTATACTTTATTGTATATACAATATACAACAATATAACATACCACTATATTGTATATTTCTATTGTCCTAAAAACATACTCAAGTACATTTTTAATACATATTTTTCACATGGGTTATAAACAGAAAATTAAAGGTTTGAATATTTAAACAACCTTGTAATTTTTTCAATCGCAAGTTGCCTCTATTTACCTCTATATGATAATCCTCCGATCTGAAGTGATCACTTCACCTGCACAAACCGCACCAGGCACGAAAGATATAGGCTATAGCTCAGTCCCTTTTCTTGTTATGGAAACCTGTGGAGTCTTTGTGACCTCCAGAAACAAACACAATAATTTACCATGACAATGATAAATTAAAATACACCGAAGACTACCGAAGACACACTGATTCAGCCTACTCTGCTCTGAGCTGAGGCTACCTGACCTGATGTGAAATGACGCAATGTAGAAAAAAAAGCCGTTTTCACAGTCAATGAAACGCTCATTTTATGTACTAAATTAGTGCCCTTATGTTGTTTTTAAAACGTTTTAAATCCTGCATTAATTTTTCATATGGGATTTTTTATACAAGTTTATATATTAATTTAGATTTGTTTTTAATTTTATTTTTATTTTTTTACCTGCAATATGCTCTTTAAGTGCAAGATGTGCAGCACCAATCAATTGAAATCATAACATTATACTGAGAGCACGATTGTAATAGAATGTTGTAAATTTTCTGACTACGATTGGGTTATTTGAGACAGTCATATTCCTTTTAGATGGGTTATCTCTTTTTCAAAATTATTGGTGATATTAATAATGCAGCAGTGTTATTTTGTTCTCATTTTTAACAGTGAACCTATGTTTTATTCAAAATTGTTTCTTGTTATGGTTTGGAAAACATCTCTAGTTATGACTGTAACCTATGTTCCCTGAGAACAAGGAACGAGACACTGTGTCAAGTGCTATGGGGAACGCCTCAGCGTGATTGATGACTGAAACACTGTAGAATCCTATTTGGCTGGCGTCAGCCATGACGTCATGCTCAAGCGCGACCAGGAAGTATAAGAGGAGCGGCTAGAGAACATGTTATCCATTTCCTTTTTCTGAAGGGACTGTAAAAGCAGACCAGAGGCATGGCGACGAAACACTGTGTCTTGTTCCCTGTTCTCAGGGAACATAGGTTACAGTCGTAACCTTTTGAAGGGAACTCGAACTGTGTCAAGCACTATGGGGAACGAGATACCCACGCTGCCATGCTGAGGGGATACTTCAGCAACTATGGCTACTAGCTAGGGCTGCACGATTTGGGCCAAAATGATAATCACGATTATTTTGATCAATATTGAGATCATGATTAATTAAATATAAACATAACCAGCACATTTCTCCCGGGAGAAGAACCACATGAAACTATGCAACTATAGCCATGTTTCCATCCACTTGTCAATCGAATTATCTGAAGTTCGGTAAAAAAACACATGCGAATAAAGCTGGTGAAAGTGTGTTTCCATCCATCGGCTTTAAAGCGAATAAAAACCTGTACGTAATGACGTCACATGCTGTTTTGCGATCAAATTGGTATATCAAATTGATTTGAGACATTTTAAGGTGTTTCCATTCATTTTCGCACTGAATCGAACAACATTCAAGCAAACTTTTGCAAACAAAGTTTTGTTAGACAAATTTTTTTTTTGCACGCCATCTACCAACAAATGATCAATATTTCACAAGTTGAAGCCTAATAATGCTTACGTGCCAGCTGATAGCGGCATATGTATGGGATAATGTACGCCATTAACGTCCGCGTCATCCCGCGTGTCAGAACACGCGCGTCAAATGTCCAGTCATAAATGCCATTAACCCCAGTGACGGTTAAGTTTAGGGATAGGGTTGAGGTAAGTCATATCTTTTTTTTCCCTAGGATGGTAAGGGAACAGTCATAAATGCCATTAACCCCAGTGACGGTTAAGTTTAGGGACGGGGTTGAGGTAAGTCCTATATTTATATAACGTTAAGTCAACGGCGTTCATAAACACGCTGAAAAGCGATTATGCGTCTTCATAACACGCCAAAAATGCAAATACGAATTGGCGTGTCATACACACGCTACTTCATGAGATCAGCCTGCATTCGCTGTCTGTGTAAAGCCTCTGTAGGCTACACATCACTTCGATAATTGTCTTGTTATCATTATGAACTTGTTTAACATTCAATACACATGCATGAAGTTCAAAACAAGAAGAGTATAGCCTTATAAAAAAAAAACGTGAATATTGCGGTTGCTGCGGCTACTTGCAATCCTCTGCTGTTGTCTTGTCAGTAGCGCGGTACGACTAGATTGCCGTAATTACAACAGCTTTCCTACTGTTGCTGATATAACTCTGCGTCTTCTGTCTACACCAGTGCAAGTTTGTGAAAGCAGTTGTATCAACACTCTGGAAGGGGGATTGTTCTTTAGAACTATCAATACTCCATTCATTTGCAGTTGAATGTCTATAATAATGCTATCAATTTGTTGCTTAACTACTGTTATGCAATTCAGGTAACAGCTGGAAAAAATGCTTTTTTCAAAAACACTTATCTAAATCTCGAAGATCGGATTAGATCAGATCAAATCGAATAATGATAATCGAATTAAGTTCTTGAGAATCGAAATCGAATCTGCTTGAATCTTGATTCTTGAAATTTGAATTGAAACTCAGCCCTATTTACTACACACAATAGGCTTTTTTTCTCTGATTTTGAAAATCTTCGTGATCAACTTAAAATGCAAGCGCGATCGACGGGTTGGTGATTCCTGTAACATACTGTTTTACGGTCAATGACAAGAATACTAATCAGCTGTCTCACGAATGTAACCTGCTCATTTATCCCCACATAGCAAAGTCATAACAGTGAGGGAGAACTAAGTTACATGAAACAATCCAACTACATATTTTACACCACTCACAAGAGAAAAGTCACTCCTCACTGTGTCTATGGCTAGCTTCTAGCTATCTGCGGCTTCTCTTTCAAGGTAGTGACGAAATGCACCCTGTTGCGCTGTGTTCGCTGTCGGCTGTACGGTAGAAACATGACGTCACAATATGTCAACATTCATATAAGGTGGTGCCCGCGGTTATTTAGATCTAAATGTCTCATTCTTAGGTAATACAAACATTACAGTTTATTAAGTTCTTTATACACTACTGAAAACATAGTCATGGATGTCATATTGCATTTCTGTTAATATACTCAAAAAATTTCACATTGTACCTTTATGAAAGACATTGTTGGTCATTCAGTATTTCTGTAAAAAAAATGAACAAAAAAACCTAACAATAATACTGAGATAATACTACTACTACAAATTCTACTACTAATATAAACCGGACTAAGGATTATGAGCTGCTGGGTTCATGAATATTAATCATGTTGTCTGCGTTTGCTCTAAATGATTTTCTGAAATCAAAACCAGGACAGTAATAGGTGATCGGCAGCCACTGAGATTGCTGTTTGGTCATTGATTTCCACTTTCTCATAAAGCATGAATAACTTCAAATTAACTCCTCTATTTTTTACTTAAAAATACAACAAATAATATAGTTTACATGTAGCCCGTAAATTCTGGATTCTCTCTCTTTGAGTGTGTGGGAAGTGCTCTCAGCAAAGCAACACGAGTCGGACGCCTCACACTGGTGTTCACTCTGCATCATATACACTGTGCATTGATTTGGATCAGGGTGTCCGCGGGGTTTTAAAAAGTATTAAAAAGTGATATATCAAAATTGTCAAATTTAAGGCCATTAAAAGTGTTAAATGTAGTCTGAGATGTATTATTTTATATATGGGAGTTTAAATATGGGCTTTAGCTTATCTGGGCACAATCAAAGATCTTTCGTCTCTGTCTATGTTTGATGCTGACGCCATATTCAATGGTCGATCGACATCATTTGTGAACAAGTGATCACCCGGATTTAGACCTACCTATTGTATTTACATAAAGCGTTCACAGGCAAATTTGCTTCATGTTTAGGTCTATATTGCTTTTATTTCCCCGGTGTCGAAATGAGGCAAACATAAATGTCAGGCAACACGATTCCTGGCTGCATGTCAATATCCACGGATCACTGGATCTTTAGTAAGTTGTAAGGGACACTATATTGAATCCAACATTTAGTTTAAATTGATAAAATTATTCGTTTTAGTCACATTTTCGCAGTTTCCCCTATTAATTCCTGTAACGCAGCAGATCTTTTGCCATTTTTATATGTTATAAATGGCAAAATCTGTGTAAATAATAGAAAGGTTGCTGCTGATTAACACTTAATTCAGTGTCATGATGGTTTTAAAAAAATCTGAAGGTAGTAAAAAAGGTATTAAAAAGTAGTAAATTTAACTTAAGTAATACTGTATATACCCTGTGGATGAACTGAAAAAGTACGCTTTATGGACCACTTGATGGAGAGCGAAACTCTCAAGCGCTCAGTCAGTGTTCGGGTTAGTGAAAATATAGCTGTGTGTACCAGTTCCAGATTGAAGTGAGATAAACTTGTTTAGTGATAAACAGCTTCATGTCATAGTTATTTTCGCTCCGCACGACGAGCACGTAACATGAGCTGCAAATGCGTCCCAAACAGAACTACATCAGGCTTTATCATTATTATTGCGGGAAGACAGCAGCCATATCACTCTGTAGCCCAAGACTGGTTGCCCACTGAAGCTAAGCAGGGCTGAGCCTGGTTAGTACCTGGATGGGAGACATCCTGATAAAACCAGGTTGCTGCTGAAAGAGGTGTTAGTGAGGCCAGCAGGGGGTGCTCACCCTGTGGTCTGTGTGGGTGCTAACGCCCCTGTATAGTGACAGGGACACTATACTGTCATAGAGCACTGTCTTTCGGATGATGAGATGTTAAACCAAGGTCCTGACTCTCTGTGGTCATTAAAAATCCCAAATCCTCGAAAAAGTGTAGGGGTGTAACCCCGGCATCCTGGACAAATTTGCCCCTTGGCCTCTGTCCATCATGGCCTCCTAATCATCCCTATATACTAATTGGCTTCATCACTCTGTCTCCTCTCCACCAGTAAGCTGGTGTGTGGTGTGCGTTCTGGCGAAGTGACTGCCATCCATTCATCCTAGGTGCACATTGGTGTTGGTTGAGGAGATTCCCCCCTTCCATATGTGAAGCGCTTTGAGGTCCCAGAAAAAGCACTACATAAATGTAACCAATCATTTTCTTATTAAGACTAATTCTTATCGTGAGGAGAATTTTTACTGGTAAATCGTGAATGATAATATATTGCCTATCCTTACTAATGATTCACTCTGCCATTAAAAAGAGTTACAGGAATCACTGATGCATAGAAGTGGTTATTGATGCATGGAATAAATACTGATGCATAGAAGTTATCAAGGTATGTCTGCATGACAGTGTTCACAAACATGCAAGAATTTGTGTCTACACATTTATGAGTATGCAGGAGATACAGAAGCAATTAATGAAGTGCTGTGAAGTGGATAAGAAGGTTCAAAACCCTCTTTCAAAAAAATGTGCTAGAAATGTTAATAAAGTACAATGGAGTGTGGCTTGATGAGAAGCTTTTCTTTAAAGCCTAAGATATAGAATGAATTGGACACAGCCTGTCTCCCAAACAAATATCAAGACTCCATGCCATCCATGCCATTGACAGTAATTTTCATGCTTTAGGAGCAGGATTAAAAGTTGACGTGGAGTAGAACAGCTCTCACACATTTTTAATAGAGTGGTATAAAGCTAATTCAAAAACAAAGGCCTCTGCTGTATGGGATCTCATCATGACTAATTACGAGGGATAATTTGAAATGCCTTTGGAAAACGAAGCCCTAGTAAATGTAAAGCAGTTTAATTAGGCCAAATTGATCATAATCAAGAGGACTGCTAAAAGCATACAGTCACAATGAGGTAACCTGCACAGAATCTGCAAAACTAACACATAGGTGTTAAAGCTGTCCATTATTATAGAAATGGAGTAAATCACATTTTTAAGGGATAGCTTTTTTTAATGTCAGGCATACTTTTTTTGTTTTCCTTTTACATTATAAGAGTTAAATCAACTAGGAGTTTTATAATAGACAATTACATCCCTTAAAATGTATTTTGTGTATGTTTTTCCCTATCAATGTCTTTCTCATTCAGTGATTGGCTGCATTCTATCTCTAACATATTTGTGGAAACCTATAAATAATTTTAACTAAACCTCACAAATCTGTAGCACAGTATATAATGGACAATGCAAATATTTGTGCAGTTAAATATGGGTCACATTCAGCGCTTGACATGTTTTGCCCACCAGCCACTGATGCTAGTGGGTTTTTAAAGTTAGCCACTCAGCCTTTTCACTGGCCACAATTTTGACATTGATAACATGGGGGAAAAAATGCCATATGTAAGGGATAATGTGTCCCTTCCCAATGTTTTTATGTCCATAACATATGATACAGTTAGGCAACATTTTCTTGAATATTTTTGACAGTTGAAAAATACACTGATTTCATAAAACAGTTCTATAAACAAGTACTTAATATTAAGTCACTTACATTTTAGATGCATTATTAATTGTTTTGGTTTTATTTCAGTTGTAAAAATAGCCAAACAAAGATTGGGTGGGCGGTACTACCGAAATTGTGTCACAAAAAAAGTTATATATATAGTTATTCTGAAAAATTGTAAAAGGGGCTTTACATAATAACTTATAAATGAAAAGTACTTCACCTTGTTTCATTTTTCTTTTATTTGGTAAATTATTTGTTTGGTAAACTATATTGATAAATATAATACACGAAACACTCAACTTTTAGTTGAACTGCCCCCAACTGATTGTAATTAAATACAACGTGCAGTTGCAATTAAAATTTAACCCGGTGAAGACTGACACACCGCTGCTCAGCCTTTCATGTTAGCCTCACTGCATGAGCATGCGCGTCTTTAGCACCATTAAAATGTGATCGGTTAATTTGAGCATCAAGTTGAGGGATGCATCTTAAAGGGAGTTATTGACAGCTGGTTCAGATGAATTTATCTTTGGAGATAGATAATATAATACACACTGTTGCATTCTCAATTTTTGTCATTTTGATTCAGATACAGAATTATGTACATTCACAACAAGTAGGTGGTTCATTACCATGGTAACCGCTCACGCGTCCACGCTGAGTGTGATTCTCAGGTGTAAAAAGTAACTGTTCACATAGGAGATGGAAACAGGCCTATGATAACTATAAATTATTTAAGGTTGCTTCTGATATGTGAACTGTTGTTCCCTTTGCAAGCCTGTGTGCTCCTTTAAACTGTCCGGGTGCAGAGCACCAATCTGTTTATTTGTTTGGGTTATTGTGTTTGTAGTATTATTTTATATGGAATTATTTATAATTCTGATGAGAATACAGTAAGGTTTAATTAAAATTAAGGAAAACAAATATATTGATCTGAAATATAGCAAATTAACTTTAAATTCATTCAGGTAAAATTACCAAATTCAAAGTCTTTTTATTAGTTTAATTAATGAACTAATTATATGAAACTATTATCAGTGGACTATAACTAAACTGATTCTATGCCTTTATTAATAAAACGAATGGTTCATTTATAATTCTGATGAGAATACAGTAAGGTTTAATTAAAATTAAGGAAAACAAATATATTGATCTGAAATATAGCAAATTAACTTTAAATTCATTCAGGTAAAATTACCAAACTCAAAGTCTTTTTATTAGTTGAATTAATGAACTAATTATATGAAACTATTATCAGCGCACTTTGACTAAACTGATTCTATGCCCTTATTATTAAAACGTATTAATAAACGTATTTTATTATTTTTATTAATAAACGTAACCCCCCCCCCCCCCCCCACCCCCGACCGCCCCACTGTCACCTTTTTTACGCTGAGGAGTTTGCAGGTATGCAAATCTCACCCACCGTATGTTCACACCGCCGCCGACTTGAGCGTCAAAGAAGCTCTGGCCGCTCTGTCAAGGACGCTTGTCAAAAAGCACGGGGAAGCTCGTTGACGCTTGCTTTGAACGCTCTGACGTTGCAGGGAGAAGAGAAGTGTCACAACATGAAATGTAATAAAACGAGAAAACAAGCAATACATTGAAGAAAACTTTTATAATGACTGCATTTTTTATAACCGCTTTATAACCGTCGGGGAAAAATAATAATTAACTATTATTATTATTAGCGAGCGTTCGTAAATATTTCAAATAAAAGTTGCGCTCATTCTCAAATGTTTATCACTGGATCATTATGGAAAATCGTGAAGTTGTTGTGTTTGGTGCTGCTTTACTGTATTTGTGGAGAAGACGTCGGACTCTGAGATTTTCAGCTTCTCCTCCATTTTCTCGGAACTAATGTTTAGGTAGGAACGAAAGTTCACATCGTATGTGTCTCCGGAATCAGCCAGAGTGAAGGACGTCTTTATTCCAATTGGTTGCTGGCGTTTGCCGCTGCTTGCCGCTGAACAGCGTCATAGCTCATTACCATAAAGTTGAGCTTCTTTCAACTTTCAGATTGACGCTCAAAACGTTCAAAACGCCCAAAACGCGAAGCCGAGGAATTTGACGCTCCTTGCAGCTGAGAGAAGCCAGCTTCCATTGAAAATGAATGACTTCCGACTGCTTTGGAAGCTCAAGTCGGCGGCGGTGTGAACGTACAGTCACACACAGTGCACCTGAGTTAACCACACCCACTTATTTCTCGCCCCCAAAAATCTGTTAAGGTTGACATTTTATACCATGGTAACGATATATACTGTAATTCGCCCAGCCCTACAACAGAACTATAGCACATCTCACAGCAACACTCAGCTATGTGTTTCATTACTGAATGAATTGGTTTAGTCAAAGTTTCAACTACCCAATCATAAACAACTGCCTCATTCTTGAATGAATCAGCCAATTGAATGAATCGTTTGAAAGAAAAACACAATGACTGTCACTTTTGGCCAATATTAATAATCCAATATTGGCAGATTAATTTCATGCTTAAAAGTATCATGTTCCCTTTCGAGAATCGACACATTGGGAAACGCCTTCTGCGTGACGTGTCTGACGCCTGTATGGGAAGTTAGTCCAATCTTGATTGGTTTTGCTTCATCACGTCACACTTGCATGTGACGGTGATGCGGAAGCTATAAAAGGAGCGTTCTCTGTGACCGTAATGTCTTATTTGGTGTTGTCTGTCTAAGCACTCTCACACTTATATTATATAAAAAGAAAATATGGCGAAGAAACAATTCAGACAGTGTACATTCTCTTGCCCTCGCTCTGTGTTTGTCTAGTGGAGCATGCACGGCAGCGCTTGAAGCCTGCTGCCACTGAGATTGCTCCGCTCTTGCTTGAGCCTGTTCGATGAATTAGGCCAGGTTCGTGCTCTCCGTGGGTCAGGTCTCGCGTCTGTCGAGGCAGTGTGGTGCCTGCACACATGTGGATCACAAATGGTGCTGCCGGATGGTGTTGAGATGGCTTCGGCCCTTTTGCAACATTCAGCAGCCAGCTCCTTTGGTTCCGCGCATGGGTCGGAAGCCAGCACTGTGGCTTCTTCCGCCCATGACGAGGACCCGATGTCCGAATTATCTGTCTCTGAGGAGTTAGATATTTTGAGTATTGAGGCAGGAGAATGTGAGGTTTTGCCACCCCATTCTCCTGCCTTTGAGGACCTGCTGGAGGTTGTGACCAGAGCAGTGGCCAAATTAAACATCGATTGGCCAGCAGAGAAGCAGAAAGCGAAGTTAGATGAATGCTTCCTGCAAGCCCGGTCACAGCCTTCATGCCGGAGCCTCCCATCTTTTTCCGATCTCCACACCGAGGTGTCGATCGTGGAATAAGCCCTTCTTGTACCGTCTGTCGAGCCCCAATGTTCACATAAATTCATCCATCGTGGGCTTGAAAGAGAAAGGCCATGGCACGATGCAGTGGGTCGAAGAGACATTAGCATCATATCTCTCGCCCGGCGCCACACCGTCCCTGGGAGCTCCGGCTCTCCGCTCCAAGCCCTGCGGTACCACATCAGCCTTGGTGGGGAAAGCATATATGGTGGCAGGTCAGGGTGGTGAATGCCTGCATACAATGGGGATATTGCAGGTATACCAGGCCGACCTCCTCAAAGAGGTGAACGACAGCTGGGAGGTCGCCCTCGATGATATCAAAGAATTGCGTCGAGTGGCTGACTTATGTATCCGTGCCCAACATGACATCATGACTTTTGCGTAAACATACACGCCACTTTCGAGTCAAGTGGCATATTATTTCTACGCATTTTGAGCTATCCGCGTGTATCCGCGTGTATGCGTGTATATCTACGCCATTAACGTCCGCGTCATTCCGCGTGTCAGAACGCGCGTCAAATGTCCAGTCATAAATGCCATTAACCCCAGTGACGGTTAAGTTTAGGGATAGGGTTGAGGTAAGTCATATCTTTTTTTTCCCTAGGATGGTAAGGGAACAGTCATAAATGCCATTAACCACAGTGACGGTTAAGTTTAGGGACAGGGTTGAGGTAAGTCCTATATTTATATAACGTTAAGTCAACGGCGTTCATAAACACGCTGAAAAGCGATTATGCGTCTTGATAGCACGCCAAAAATGCAAATACGAATTGGCGTGTCATACACACGCTACTTCATGAGATCAGTCTGCCGTGCCACTAAGGAGAAGGCCCGTGCCATTGGCCACTCCATGTCAGCATTGGTTGCAACAGAGAGACACTTGTGGCTGAACCTGTCGGGCATTGGGGAGAAATACAGGGCTTTCTTCCTCAATGCCACCTTCTGGCATCTTTGGCCACGCAGACAATACTGTCATCGGGAGGTTTCAGGAGACAAAGCGACAGTCAGCCACACTCAAACAACTTATCCCCCGTCATCATTCCAGATTTCGGGGGTCTGCTAGGGGGCAGTCCCATGAGGCAGCCGCTAGCTCCTCGCACCTGCAGCAGCAGGAGACAAAAGGCCTGGGGCCAGAGACAACACTCTCAGCCGAAGTCCTGCAAACCGAAGACAGATCTGAAGACTGTCATTCAGGTAAGGAAGGCTTCGACGAAGAGGTCCTGATGCGATGCGCAGGCCTCTGAGGGTTTGTCATGATAGATCTAAAAGACGCTTATTTCCACATATCCATCCCCATCAAAGGAAGTATCTAAGGTTCGCTTTTCGGGGAAATCATATCAATACCGAGTTGTTCCATTCAGCCTAGCATTGTCGCCTCGCACCTTCAAGGAATGCATGGATGCTGCTCTTAGCTCCACTGAGTCTTCAGGGCATTCATATTCTCAGTGACATCGACAACTGGGTCATTCTGGCACAGTCAGAGGAGATGATGGTTCAACATCGAGATCTGTTCTGACATGTTCTGAGCCACCTGAGGTCAATGCCAAGAAAATAGCACTCAGTGCCAAGAAAAATTCACTAATTCCTCTTCAGAGGACAACATTCCTGGAGGTAGTGTGGGATTCAGTAACGATGCATTCATAGTTGTCTCCTGCTCGAATAAACACCATCTTGACCACTGTTACGAGTATCAAGCTAGGCCAGGCCATCACTGTCAACATATTCAATGGGTTTTGGTTCTTCTGGTACCAGCATCAAACGTAATACCTTTTGGCCTGCTGTATATGAGGGCCCTGCAGTTGTGGCTCAGGACCAGACCTCATTTTGCATGAGTCGCGTGCAGATACCTTCATTCTTTGGTCATGTGGAACGAGATTGGATTAGATACAGACTTCAGATGCGTCTCGCCTCTCAGGGA
The DNA here is from genome assembly GCA_038021265.1 of Cyprinella venusta. Taxonomy (NCBI): domain Eukaryota; kingdom Metazoa; phylum Chordata; class Actinopteri; order Cypriniformes; family Leuciscidae; genus Cyprinella; species Cyprinella venusta. Next base: position 28,973,300 of record CM075875.1, on the reverse strand, counting down.
ACAAGGGTTACATTATCCCCAACATTTCTTATTTGGATATAAAAAATATTTTAAAGAAAAGTTGCGCATGTTCGTGACTCTTTACCTTTGACCATGTCACGCCTCCAGGACTGTTTTCGTAAGGAAGTGGTATGTCTTTTATAAATCCGATAAAACGAATGAATCTTCAGAGATATGAAGAATGCTGTACTACTCTATAGGTAGGCTACTTAAGATTAACATGAGATTGGCAGAAACTGTGTGTTATGTCATAGCATACCATACATTAAATAACATTAAGGGGAAAAATGCCCTTTTAAAGGGAAATGCCCTTAGGATAAATATCACAGATATTCAGATTTAAACATGTCAAAGCTGATAGAACACTGATGAGAATATTGCTTCAAAATAAATAATATTTACATCACACACACACACAAAAAAAATATATATATTTTCTTACACAAGCAACTTTTTTTTTTACTTGGACAAGTGAATAACCGATTTACTTGACCGAAGGACGAGCTTAATGTCAAGCCCTTATTTAGATACTCCTTGTTTTTGAAATTTAGTGTGTTTCCTGCTTAGATTTGATAACAGTTTACTTACAAAGGATGACATTCTTTGAATGTCCTGTTTATAATTATACCTTTTTTTTAGCATTCAACTTTGCACCAGATGGCCCGTTTAACATCATGATCCTCTTAGGAACTGAATTGTAGTTTCAGCATTACATAGATACAGCATTTATTTGTGCGTGTGTGAGGTTGCGTACACATTCTCACTCATCTGGGTTGCCTTCTGCTGACACTGGAAATTGTTCTTATGGGGGCTTTGTCTTGTAGGTCAAATTATCCTCCAAATTCATCCAGCACAAGCCGAACTCGATCTCCAGTGGATGGGATCAGGCTGGACCCCGCATCCTTCCCATTAAGCCATCTCACTTATATAAGGCAAGCGCATATGAACTCAGTCACCAGCTCCCCTGCCTCCAATATCCCTATAACATAGCATGCATATTGATTGCAGATTCTGCATTTGAGAGACCCTTTCCCCCCCACATCTATGAGAAGCTGGGGAATCATGTTACTCTGCAGCTGATTAGAAAGCTCATGCATAGGAAATTATGCGTCCAGCGCCTCTCCTTCTCCTCCATCTGCCCGCAGTGCAGGTGAAAACAATTTACACATCGGCGGCCTAATGGATACATTCATGGGAAGTGGTGAGAGAAAGGAGGAAAGAGACGGGAGAGGCCGTAATGGGCCAGGCCAATGCAGGCCAGCAGCCTTGGTTAGACGGACACCGCAGATAGCAGTGTATCGAATAACATCTAATCGTGGGGTTGCAGGCTAATGAGCGTGGTCATGCCCTGTCAGTGCTAGCTTTTGGCCTGCACTAAAGACACTCGTAAACAATTCGGCTGTGCGCGCTTCAAACGTGCCTGTAATGTGTTGATTCAGCAGGTAATGAGCTGCTTCCAGAATCAATACCCTCCTCTCGGCAACCCGACCGGCCCTGCAGTCACAGGGCACAGCTAGCAGGGTTCGATGTTGCCCCCCCTCCCATCCTGACCTCTCTCATTGCGGTAAGGACGGCGCACTGTCTGAAGAGGACCATTCTCATATTGCGGAAGGCGCCCGAGTGTCAGAACTTTCATTCGCAGGCGAGCAAATGAACAGGCAGCCACCGCATGCTAATGAGGCACAGGCTATTTTCCACCTTTTTTATCTGCACATTATGCTCTTGACTCTGGAGAAGGTGGGAATTAGGTTGGACCTTAGTGTCAGGCTGCCTGATGGCTGCGCTCAGAAAAACTGGTAATTGAAGCCGATGGCTGCTACGGAGGAGGTCTGAATTTGGAAATAAACAGTTTCAAGCATCGCACGTCATTTCTGGAGAGATGGCAGGGGAATGGAAATGAGCTGTCTGGATTTAATGTGCTCGCACAGCAGGGAAAAAGGGGGGCGTCTTTGTGGATGACAATTCCACTCATTAGGACTTCAATGCAGCCGTAATGACAGGGAGCCTGGGACACTACATTCAAAGAGGGCAATTAGGGGACGTCCTCTAAACTGTAAATTTAGATGCTATGAAAAAAATCTTTACGTTGTTATTTTTTTGACTTTGCGAGATACATCTAATGGCTGTGAAATGGAGGGCGAGATGTAGATAGATGGCCTCCCACTGAGATGTATCTCTTTTTTTTTAATCTGCACTGGAACTTTGTTTATCATTATTGCTTGTTTATTAGCATAATGGGAAGCAGACCAATTATTTCTCCTCTCATTGACAAAGTGACTCATTTGTGTTTGTTTCCCTGCTCATTTTCTGTCAGGCCTGCTTGAACATCTTCATCTGTTTTTCCTTGAGCGAGTGTCTATTTGTGTGCGCATGTCATTTTCGTTCTTTTTTATTTTTTATTAAATGCCAGCATGAGAGCAGTCTTATTGTTTACACTTGTTATGTAACATTGCACAGATTTCAAAATGCCAGTTAATGTTTCAGAATGAGCTATAAAGACACTTCTATATATATATATATAGGGGACAAAACCATGCAAGACTTCTGGAGAAAAAAAAGCGATATGTTTTGCTCTTATTTATGCTATGAGTACATGAACTTTATATTGAAGAATCTAAACCAATTTCTAGAGATTGGCCTTCGGATCTTCATTCCCTCACCATTTAGCTGCATTGGTCTCACCTTAGGGACGCCACTCTCTTTCCATTTCCACAGGATTATCAGCAATAATACAATTCAGTAGTCCAAACTTTTTTCTCTCTTCAAACCTTCCCCAAATTCCATTCCGTCTCGCCAAAAAAAAAAAGAATTGTGTATTATGTTCTTTTCATATTTGATTTCCATGAGTCGAATAAGCGTGCTCTGATTATCCCGGCGGTCAAAGCTCTCTTTCGGGGTGTTTTTTGTTTTTTAGACGAGGACCTGTCGATCAATCCCCAAATTGACTTGGGTCCGTTAATCTCTGTTGCTTTTTAATGCAGTGTGTCAGAGCAGCGACCTGGGCCTGATTGTAATTCAGGCACAAAACCTTGATGTGCTGGAAGAGACTGCAGGGGTTTTCTCAGCTGGCGGAGCCTGCATGCTCATGAATAAAACAGGGGCTTACCAGTTCTCCTGAGCACTGAGCCCCGTCCGGTCTGTTTTTATGGTGCTTGGCTGGAACAATATCACACCCCATTCCAGCAGAGAGAGGAGGATTTTTGCGCGGTCTTGTTCTGGAGCCGTCATTTTATATAATCAGGGTGTATTTGGGATCTTATCTTTGTGAATGGAGGAAAAGCAAACACTTTGCATTCGTTTGCCGTTAAAATATAGATATTATAAGTGGGAAACACCTTGTGTTTCAATATCACTATTATTAAACTAAACATTATACATGTTTAAAAGAGTACTGCGTTGATACCATATTGAAACACACAAAAAAGGTACCATGCCCTTTCACTGATTAGATTTTCTGTCTTGTAACCAGTTTTAAGTGTCAAAAAAAACCTGAAAGCTCTCTAAACTAGCATATCTTACAGGCTTACAGACTTCCTTCTCCTCTTCAGTGAAGTGTTGGAGCACAATTAGTCATGAGTGGCATGACGTTCCTCGTGAGTCCTGTTTGCAGACTCATTACCAGACCCTGCTGGTGTCTTGGAGGCTGAGAGGAAGTCAAACAAAGCGGCTCTCATATTTCTCCAGTTCTCTGTGGCGTTGAACAGGCCCCGGCCTAGCGGCAGTGTAGAGAATTGAAGGGCTGTGAAAAGAAACCCCAGCTGCCCTCTCACTGCCACACACACACATCTCAGACTAGATATGGACAGGAGCAGTTTAGTTCTATTCAGTGGTATGAGTAAATGTTGTTTGGTATTTCAGACCTACCTGTGCTCTTGAAGTCAGTCTTTACTGGATTGTAAACATCATTAATACACGGGTATTTATGGAAAACACAAGCCAGTGACTAGTCTTCAGTGGGTCAATTAGCATCCGACTTCAAAGATAGAAAGGAGCTGAGCGACCCGGCTGTGCATATTCTGGTGCATGTGTGTGGTCAGCAGCGTTTATGCTCTCTTTCTTTTATTTCAGCCATTTGATCTTCCACTGACTACTTTACTTAAAAAGAGACATACACCTTATTCACGGCAGCGCCATCTTTGATTTTTAATGAGAATGAAAGCGAGGCTGTGAGGGATAGACTTGCATCTCTTCAATGGGCTGTATTGTTATTTAATGTGTTTTCGGATTGTTCTGCTCATGAAACACTGGAAAAATATAATTACAAGAAATGTCAGTTGACAAGAAATTCCCGACAATGTAAACTGTGGAAAATTATAAGTAATCTAGCCGCTTTATTCAGCTTTTTACAGCGGATGCCATTGGAAACACGGTAAGTCTATCCCTCACAGCCTCACTTTCATACCTGTCATGGCGCTGCTCTGAATAAGGTCTATAAGCAGACATTGACTGTTTTGTCCTTTCGGTGTTTTATGTTTCGTATATATATTTTACTTGTCTTTTCATATTCATAGCATTGCTTGCAATTTTATGATCTCTTTTTCTCTGTCTGTACATGTGTGTGAACATTGTGTATTCAAACCAGGCATTAACAAATATAATGCAGTGGATGTGTTCAGATGTTTAGTTCTCGATTCCACAAATTTCTATCAATGCAGCCTTCATTCTCATAACAATGCATTGGCCTGTATGTCACTGATCTGCTTGACAGAGGATATCAAAGTGAAATGAAAGCACCGACAGCTGCCACCCTCTATGAGTCCCTCGGTCTTCCATATTTATCCGTCTGTGGAGAAATCAGAGGTCTTTTTTTTCAGAACCTACAGGAAGGTCTGCTATCCCCGTCCACACAGGTCTGAGAGGAGCTAGTCATCAATGTGGGCGATTTTTCTTAGCTCAGAAGGTTCAAGGCTGTGTCAGCAACTACGTAAGACATGCTATTTTCAACCCTAAACTAATCTCAGAGGCAGATAAATAGAGAGTCAGGTCAATTGCAAATTCTCGAAATGTTATAATAATAATAACACAATTTTGGACTTGCATTCATTTAAGTTTTCTTTTTGTTGTCTATGAAGAAAGTATAATAAGTGACATGTTCCACATATTCCTCATATATGATGTGGCAAATGTTAGTGGATGTCTTGGTTTGTAGGTAACGCTGTGCCTGACACAATCAGACTGTGCTTCAGTCAGCTATGTGCAATCACTCAATCTGGAGACAAAATAGCTGGTATTTTCCCTCGCTTGCACAAGTCTGATGACTGCTCCCAGTAGTCATTAGCCAGTCATATTGATGAGCTTTGCGTAATCCATCAGCTTTGTTTTTTTATTTATTTACTATCTGAAACATAATTAGTGATTATGTAATATGCTGGCTCTTGCTGCTGTGATTGCTGTCCAGTGTTTGAAAGGGTACAGTTCTTAGTCAATTAGAGTCTGATTAGTACATAGCAAATCCACTTAATTCTAAATATGTTAATTAACAGTCTATGCACTCATACTAGTGGTTAAAAGCACTAGTAACCTCATGCAAGCTTCAAATGCTACTCTCTAAATTGCTTGCAGTACGTTTCTTTGAAAGGCTATATTTAATTAAATGGCGTGTGCTGTAGTCAGTTGGAGGGCTAATGGAAGTTACATTGTATGTAACGGATATGGTGGAGAATCGCTTGACTATCATTAATGGATACAATTTAACTTTACTTCTTTCTTTGCTCGTTTATAGAAAGGGTTAAAAATCTGTTTAGAGAAAAGTATGAGATTTGATCATTCTAAAATGTATAAATGGACCAAGGAGATGGTGTAAATGTTTTATGTGTCTGTTGAATTTCTTTTCTGTGAAATAACAGCATCTTTTTTTTTGTGACAAGAAATGTTTAAGGACCACCCCCCCCCCCTCCCCCCTTGTACCATAGAGGACAGCATCTGTGTGTAAGCCATTTTATTGGGAAATTATTAGCATTTCTGTAATGCTCTTATAAAATTATTACATTGTATTGCAATAAACAGTCTGCTGAGTATCTCTGAAATGTTAACCAATTATTTTGTCTTAGAGACACTCATGTAAAAATATGCACTGAGAATAAAAGGATACGTGTAAAGCAAAGATACAAATCGCCCATCAGTGCATCATGTATCGCAACAGAGCCATCTAGTGTTTCCATTGCTGAGATCTGTAGTTTTTTCAAAGGTTATTCTTTAATGCAAAAGCCTTTTTTTACGTAATAGGTACACACCATTTTTAAACAGGCCTCATGTTCCTATTGTTGCAGTATTCTGTAGTTTGATAAAATAGTTGTTATATATATATATATATATATATATATATATATATATATATATATTCATCATTAGACAAATCTAAATAATCCCATACATAACCTTAAAATGAGATTTAAGTGTTATTTATCATTAAATGATTGCAGTCATCATAACTATTACCACCTGTAAATAGATTATTTGTTTAGACTCTGGTATTCCAGCACTTGCAAGGGCAAAGTGTTTCAAAAATTGGTTAAGGGTGCCCCCATCTGGCCACAAGTCTGTTCTGTATCTGACATATTAAACCACTGCTGGATTGAGACTGGTAGATTATCTTCATATGCACACACATCGCTGCAAATGAGTTTGTTTTCACTGTATATTTTTATAAAACGATAATACCTTTGTTTTTTTAATAGCATTAAAAAATGATTTTCAAAAACATTTTTTTAAGCTTTAATTCTCTTTTTAACATTTTTCTTTTTCTCTGTAACAGATGTGCTCATCCTTAAGGATCGTAAGTTGGAATGAAAAACGAATGCATAAGCAACAGTTGTTTTTGTGCAGGCTGTGTTTTAAGAAAGGAGCATGCTTACTGTGCTTTCATTTGAAGCTCATCTCCTGAGCCATTTTCTTTGAGCACGGGGCTATTCTGTTCATCAGTATGGAAGTCTATTAGGTGAGGCGAAATCGCACTGATGGACACTGAGCACCAGGAATCAGCTGTTCAATAAAGGCTCCTAATTGCTTAGCAACAGTGTTGCAGACCTCTCATTTGAGATCAAGAGTTTACTGGACTGAAGACTTCGCTTTGGAGAAATAGAGCTTGCGCCATTAGATAAGACAGGGGAAATGGGCTATATCTACATCCTTAGCCCCCCCCCCCCCCTCTCTCTCTCTCTCTCGCTCTCTCAGAACAACCCTCCACCCCCGCACCTCAGCGTGATGATTGTGTTACCTTTCAACTGGCTGATGTATTCAGTTCACTAGATTATTCTCTGTCATCTCAGTTAATTGAATTCTGTCCATCACATTTGGATGATTTTGCATTTGCATAAAGGTTAGAGTGGTGAAGAGTGTCAAACTTCAATTTAGACAATGTCAGTCAAATAAATATACCACTGTATCTGCCCAGGCTGGGTATTTATGGATTCTGACAGGAATTCAAATATCACTGCCTGCATTCTCATGGATGGGGACACTCATATGCATGTAAATATAAATATGAAAATGACTGGTGGGGTCTGTAAAAATGCAGCTTGGGCTGGCATGTGTGTGTGTGTGTGTGTGTGTGTGGATTGGGGGTGATGCCATTAGTGTAGTCATCTCAGTGGCGTTCTGGAACAGAATGAATGGACACGGTCATCCTGCATTTTAGACAAGTATTTTAAGCATCCAAACCCACGCTGGGACCATATTCTGGGGTCAAGACATGCTACCTGAATCATCGGCCATGTTTTTAAGTGCGGTTGGCTCTGGCATCTAAATTTGTTCCTCTTCATGTCAAGCTTTTAACCAGCATTTCTTAGACAGGAGGGAAAAATAGATCTAATGATGTGAGATATTGAGCGCTGTAAATGAGAGGGAATGCAAGAAAAAAAGAAACAAGCTTTTGATGCTCCACCGTGTGCAGAGAAGATCCGATGCCTTCTTGATGCATTACTCAATATCCAATTCATTTGTACATCTTTACTGGCAATTTTCATATTAGCCCGCTGTTGGAGCGAACGTCTGTTTCGATTTAGTGTGTGGTATCTGCAAGGCTACAAAACCGCAGGCACTGGCAGCAGAGCCGGAATAAGTATGTGTCAGTTAGTCAATAAAGAGGAGCCCGAGACGGAGGTACGATTAGAGCTCTTATCTCCTTTCATCGCTTTTGAATGCTGACTGAATTGAAGGTCAATATCTTGTGCTTCTCCAGAGCTGAGCAGGTGTCTAGAGAGCATGAATTCACTCTGTTATGGTGCATCACTGTGCCTCTTGGAGTAGCCAGAGTTTGCTAAATAAAGAAACGAGGAACGGCCAAAGAAACGATCCCAAGTAGACGGAAAAAAACAACAACAACAACACTTTAACAAGCCGATTTGCTCGATGTCTCTTGCAGGCTCATCGTACGAGTCAATTGTGCGGGAAATGGAGCTTCTCTGCTGAGAGTTAAGATGATGTATTCTCTGGTCTTTTAGTACGGATAATTAAGAAAGCGAGACAGTGAGCTGGTGTCGATGAAGCAGTCTCAATCATCTTTGAGCTTGCTTAGAGCTAAGATGGAGAAGAATTTGTCTGCTGTGGGGAAATCAAAGCCTGCTAATGCAAAGGCTCTGGCCACAAAGGCGATGGCATTCCTTTCTCAATGGACCATCTGTTTAGAGACGTTTTCAAGGCTGCGCGTTATTGATTACATCGCCTTTTCTCGCGCAAACACGCCATGACAACAAGACAAGGCCGTGGAATCCAAGGCATATTCAGCTTGCGGTTATTTTTGCACATTTCTATTCTGTACTCAACTAGTAAAATGTGAGCACTGAACCTTTCTCCTTTGATGTGTCAACGTGGACCAAGTGTGTGACGGACGAAGGCAAATATTCCTGGTGCAGAGGACCTCTTTTGGACTGTTTGTGGAAGAGCTTAGAGGTCTGTTTAAATGGAAAAGCCACACAACTCCACTGGATCAGCCTAGGGACACTTGAGTGGTGGCACAAGTGTGTGTGTGTGTGTGTGTGTTGTTCGTGTGGAGTTTGGGTTTGGCTCGAGGGTCTTGCACACCCTGAGTGTCCTCTCATCTAGAAAACGACACTCTTAGATGTTGCGGTGGATAGGCCTTCGCTTTCATCACGGAAGAATAACAGACAAACATTGGAACGATAGATCCCGTTCTACTGAAAAAAAAATATATTTACTTTGGACAATTTTCACTCTTGTAAAATTTGACAGATAATTACAACCAAATAACACATTCAATTAAATGTAAAATGTTGAAGCGGAACGAATGAAATTGTATTTTCTTTTCGATAATGTTTTATTTACAACTTCGAAAAATCTTTTTTTTGCAGTGTTGTGAATATTTACTTGGTAAAATCAAATATATAAATATTTTTCTCTACTTTTTGAGACATTTTTTACATTTATTCTAAAAAGTATTTTTAAATTAAGTTATTTTATTGATTTTTTTAATTATTATAAGGCGCAGATATAAATTGTTTACAAAATTCAAATTGCATTTGATGTGAAAATTATGTAAAATGGTTTTATTAATGACTGCTGGGGAACTCTGGAAGATTATGTGGGTCCATTTCAGATTTTGAAGAATAAATGCAATCATCTCTCATCAATTCTGCAGCTATTTAAACTGGTGAAATCAAATGTTGTATATTCAATCCTAACACAAAATTGTGTTTCCTTATTGCAGGGTAGGCTCAATTTATGTTTTCTTCATCTCAACATGCCATATAAAACACAAAAATCAGTTCAGATCCAAACAAAGCATAATTCAACTAGTCTTTGTAACATTAACTGCCCCTTTTAACCCTATTTTCCAAATCTTGATCATCCCAGCATAATGACCTTGATGAATATGGACGCATCTGAGTAGCAATATTCAATTTGAAATGTATGCAAAATGGCAATGTCCATCATTTTATACCATGTGCAACGTTTTAAATGCTAATTCAAATTCAAGAATGTAATTTACTAATCTTTCTCTTTACTACACAAGCTTTAATATGTAATTTAAACATATATTTTAACGTTTTAGGTTGCAAAATTAAAATATTTTACAGATATTATTTGATATGTTTAACTCTCAAGCAATAATTGTTGCTAAATTACTATTTAAATATTTTTCTAAGTTGCATTTACACACAGTTAAGATACTTGCGATTGCATTTTCATTTCATTTTCAAATGTCCTGAATTGATGCAAAATTCAACGTGGAATTGAAGATGTATTCTGAGCGCTGTCAATCATTGAATGAGGGCGGTGCCAGAGATATTAAGAGCGATGCATTTACTGGCAGATGAAGTGGAGCAAGAACAGGGAAATGTCCATGTTCCTGAAGAAGTGTAGGCTATGTGCGTTTGTCAGTGATAGAACCAGTTATTAGAACAATATACATTTAACATTTACAACAGGTCCCTTTACTCAGAAATAATCTTAGAAATAATCTTAAATAATCTTAATAATCTTTCTCTGTCAGAATGCTTGTGTGGTTTTTCTCTTTTTACCATTCTGATGGTTCTTTACACATCAATTATATTAATAAAACAACATGTCTGGATGCTAAAGGGTGTTATTTATAATATTAATAGGCCTAATTATTTTTTCTCTCTGGTTCTCTATTTTTTTTTAATTTTTTTGTGGAGTCTTGTCAAGTCACCATGATTTATATAGCACTTTTTGAAATACAGATTGTTTCGAAGCATCTTTACAGTGAGAACAGGAAATTACTGCAAAAGATTGTTTCTGCGGTACAGCAGATCTAGATTAGAAGTTTTTTTAATGATTCATTTCTGTTGTATAAATCATTATTAACTTGGGGGTCGCTTACATGACGCCACTTTCAACTGAAAACTTGAATGCGTTCTGGCCGTTCATTTACACGACGACAGCGTTTTGGACTTTTGGTGGCCTGAGAAAACTTTAAAAACATGAATCTGTGAAATGGGTGACGGCGTGCACATGCGTATTACGCGTTTAATCTGTAGGCGTGTGCGTTTGAGCGCGTATGAGCGCGGGTATGTCTTTCTCTACAAAGTGACATCGGCAATTACTTATTCGTATGCATAAAAAAGAGTCATGTGGTTGTGGGTGGTCAGACATGTTTTTCTCTCTTTTTTTGAGAAATGTGTTACGGTAGAACTAAAAAGGAGATGTAGGAGCAATTTAGCACAAATTCAATTAGAGATTAGAAAGGAAATTAGAGATGGACCATTGTGACTTGTGATGTTACTCATATTCAGCATCCAAAACACATATAAAGTGAGAGGGAGGGTTTCACAGGGACAATGTGATGCTGCAAGTGGCACAAACATTAAGTGAAATATGCTAAATAATAATGAAAAATAATTATATTGAGAGAGGGATGAAAATATCATTTTACTCAACGTACGTACACTCTAAAAAATGCTGGGTTGTTTTAACCCAACGTTGGGTCAAATATGGACTAACCCAGCAGTTGGGTTAAATTTTTACATTACATTTTTAACCCAACATTTCGGGTTTGTCCATATTTGACCCAACGTTGGGTTAAAACAACCCAGCATTTTTTAGAGTGTAGTTATGAACAGTAAACCTTCATTTATTATGTAGTTTTATAATAGCATACAAGTAACTGACTTAATGTTACCACAGCAGTTATGGGGGTAATAGAATTGTGTTCATATTTCAAAAGCAAATCACTGATCTGATGAAAAAAAAAAAAAAAAATTAGATGAATAAAATAAATAGCCAAAGATTCAAAATATTGGAATTGAGCAAAACAAATTTGCTGTAAATGACATATATATATATATATATATATATATATATATATATATATATATATATATATATATATATATATATACTGTATATATATATGAAGAGTTCAGATGTAAAAGCCAAATGCCATTTGAAATTTTCTTCTAAAATGACCATTTTTATCAAGCTTGTATATTTAAGTTCAGTAATTTCACTTAAATGGCAATGAAGACTACCTATTAATTGTCATTTAAGTGAAATTACTGAACTTAAATATACAAGCTTGATAAAAATGATCATTTTAGAAGAAAATTTCAAATGGCACTTAGAGGCATCTGAACTCTTCATAAATATATATATATATATATATATATATATAGTGTTTTTTTTATTTTCAATTCTAAATTTGGAATTTTGTATTGAAAGATATGTGTCACAAACTGTTATTAAATTAAAAACTGCAATTTAACGATGTATTGTAAGGACGGATTACAAGCACAACACACATACCTCAATCATGTGAGACATGATTTTTGGTTAGAATAAATGAAATACTACATGCTGTAGAGTAAGGGCAAAATCTCAGCCTATAGACGCGGGTACACAAAAAACAGCATCTGTTTTACGGTTTTATAGCCCACAACATATGTCCCTTCTTCGACGACAAAGCTGCCAGCATCTCTCCCGCTGTTCCCTCTCCCTAGTCCAAACACACATCTTTAGATACCTGTCAGCGTTTATTATGTTGTCCTCTGTTGCGCCGCAGATAAGGCCAGTTAAAGTTTAATGAAATTCAGCCTGGTTACGCTGGCCCGCCTTTCATAATTTGTCACAGCCTGTGTGCTGGAAACCCACTGCTCAGTAAACACAGAGCTTACATTACCAGCCATTAGGGTGTAAACGGTGTGGTCCTGTATGCTAACCGCTGCTAGGGGCTGGGGCATTTCTCTGTTGCCCTGCATGTAAGCACAAATCTTGTAGGCATGTGTGTGAATTTTAGTTGGACATTTTTATTACACACTTCCTTCTGACTGGTCAATTCTCCAGTCAGATATAGTTTTAGATAATGGCCGCCAAACTGAATAATTGACTACATTTGCCTACACACCTATGCTTCAATTGACTGAAACATTAACATTTTATTTTTCATTTTCATTTCATTTCATTGCATTCGTTATAGTAGAACAGGGCGTCCTGATGATTCTGTACAATATCCCTTGTACTTCAGGCAAAACCTAAAGTGTGTGTTTTTAGGTACTTTTTTTCTTTGATATAATGATCTGAGGCTACATGTACTAATTTTCTTTTTCTTCTCTCTTTTTTCTGACATTGGATATCTAAATAATTGGCAAATGGACCAACCCCTGTAGCTTGTGCATAGCGCTGTGTTGGACACAGTTTGTTTAGGTGTGTTTTTTTTTTTTTTTTTTACAATCAATAGCCATATTGATGATAAGGTCGAGCTCAAGTGAGGAAACTGAAAATGGATGCTACTCAGATGGCCTCAGTGAGTGTTTATCTCCAGAGATTATAAAGCTCCAGGGAAAATGACTAGCTTGTCTTAGTTAAGGGCTGAGGTCAGGTCTGGTGTGTGTGTGTGTGTGTGTGTGTGTCCACTCAGGCACATATGCTTCAGTAATCTCTGTCAGTATGAAAACTGGCCCTGTAGTTATTCTAACTGCTCTGTCTTTGGGTTCAGTATATTATCTATCTATCTTTATATATATATATATATATATATATATATATATATAAGTTTAAATATATCTATAAGTTTATATATATATATATATATATATATATATATATATATATATATATATATATAAGATTCAACCAGGCGCTCAGGTGAAGTATATCCGTGATAGGTGCTCTTAGGGTAGAGAAAGGATCCAATGAAACAACATGCAGGTCCCAGGCACCAAATAAGTGGATAATAAGGAGAAGGTTAAAAAGCCTTTATTAAATATTCGCTTATTTCATGTTAAAAAGTCACAAGCCAACATGTTTCGACCCACAAGTGATTTTCTTCAGGGCCAAGTAACACACACAATGAGAATGTCAGGCAGAATGTCCTTCTCCTCATTATCCACTTATTGAGTGCCTATAATGTTTACATAATGTATGTGGGTGCACTGTGTATAATTATTTTGTATACATACATAAATACACACACATGCATGTATATTTGAGAAAAAAATATTATTTATATATAAAATATTGAAATTGTATACAAATTGTATACGAATTGTATACAAATCTATATACAGTATGTGTATCTATATATGAAGAGTTCAGATTCAGATGTTTTCTTCTAAAATGATCATTTTTATCAAGCTTGTATATTTAAGTTCAGTAATTTCACTTAAATGGCAATGAAGATTACCTATTAATTGCAATTTAAGTGAAATTACTGAACCTAAATATACAAGTTTGATAAAAATGGTCATTTTAGAAGAAAATTTCAAATGGCATTTAGAGGCTTTTGCATCTGAACTCTTCATATATAAAATAATTGGTAATACTTTACAATAAGGTTCATTAGTTAACATTAGTTAACTACATTAGTTAGCATGAACTAATAATGAACAACACTTATACAGCATTTATTAATCTTTGTAAACATTTATTTCAATATTTACTAATACTTTATTAAAATCTTGTTAACATTAGTTAATGCGCTGTGAACTAACATGAACAAACAATGAACAGCTTTATTATCATTAACTAACATCAACGAAGATTAACAAATACTGTAACAAATGTATTGCTCATGGTTAGTTCATGTTAGTTAATACATTAACTAATGTTAAATAATGAACCTTATTGTAAAGTGTTACCAAATAATTATACACTGTGCACCCACATATATAATGTAAATACAAACTTTTATTTTGGATTATACATGATATAGGTTTGCTGTGCTTGTTTGTACAATTTGGCCAAAGTTCTGATGTACACAATGCAGGGCAAAAATTAATTTCTTAAACATCCATGTAGGAAGACACATCATGGCCATATTCCAGGATGACAATGTCAAGATTCATCAGACTCAAACTGTAAAATAATGGTTAGGAGGAGCATGAAGAATAATTTTCACACCTGATTTGGCATCTCTGACTCCAGAACTTAATTCATTGAAAGTCTTTGGGATGTCCTGGAGGAGACTTTACAGAGTGCTGGACTCTTACATTGTCAGTACTGTATACATTTATACATTTGTGTCTACTCCACATATAGAATTCAGTTTAATTTCAATTCTCGATTCGACTCGAATAAATATAGATTTAATACAAATCCTATATTTATATAAAAAAAGAACATTTACAAGTGGTTAATTAATAAATAAAAATTTAAGAGCCGCAAACCTGTGTATTAAACTCATTAAAACAGAACCCAACTCTATTTCAAATGCATTGAATAAATAGACGCAAGATTGATGCAAGATGAAAAATTTAGGCTGAAAATTGTAAAGTACAGTCGCATGCCTTTATTCAAAAAAGGATGAGGTTATTTTATGTTTAAGATAAAACAAACATGAAATCTTGCAGCATTAGCTGTAACATTCACATACAAGCCTATGAACAGCAGGAAAATACTGGCTATTGTGTGACAGATAAATATTCGTGGCCTTTGAGAATCGATTTTGAATCAACCACATTTCATAGTTCTGTGGAATCTTTAAAAAAAAAAAACATTTAAAGACTCATCTTTTTGGACAAGCTTTTAACTAACAATATGATTTGTTTGTGATTGAATTTTTGTGGAAATTGATGGTATACAGTTGTTTTATTTTACTGTTTATTTGTATTACTGTACCGAACTTTGTGACCCTTCCTTGTCTGTGAAAGGTGCTATACAAATACATTTTTCTTACTACTTACGCTCTAAAAAATACTGGATTGTTTCAACTCAAATTTGGGTCAAATATGGAAAAAAAACAAATGTTGGGTTAAAAATGTAATTAAAAAATGTGCAGTTGAAAGTGAAAGTTGAAGTTGGGTTAGAATTTTAAATGACATTTTTAACCCAACATTTGGGTTTGTCCATTTTTGACCAAAATTTTGTTTAGAGTGTACGTACTTACATTAAAAAAAAAACAAAAAAAAAACGATTAAACGAAAAATAGATTTTTTTTTTTTTGCCCAGTCCTACATATAACATGCTAGGAACATAATAATCACTGCAATTATGATCCAATCATAGACTCTGAAGTATTTGCATATTTAAAGCCAACACTCTAAAAAAAAATGCTGGGTTGTTTTAACCCAATTTTGGGTCAAATATGGAGTAACCCAGCCATTGGGTTACATTTTTAAATAACATTTTTTAAACCAATGTTTGAGTTTGTCCATATTTGACCCAAAATTGGGTTAAAAGAACCCAGCATTTTTTAGAGTGAAACAGCGACCTTTTATTATTATTATTTTTGTTGGCTGGGCAGTGTACTTCAATATAGCTATAAAATAATAGCACATATTTGTGTTGTTATTATTACTAAATAAATAAAAAGTTCTCACTAAAATCTAAATAAGAAATTACTACTGTAATATTCCATTCGTACATAAAGACATTAAAGTAACCTAAACTAAAAGCAGATGCAGAGATGGAGTTCGTGTGGATATATCACGGACAAGCCATGTAAGGAAATAGTGCTGTGCTTCATTCTGAGACATGCAGCGCATTTAATTATTCAGCTAAATTGCAGACTTTGTGACATGCAGAAATAATAATAATAGTAAAAGATAAAACCCTTATGCCACAGAATAAACAAACAGCATTAAGGAGTTTCTTCCCGTCTCTTTCATCCAAAGCCCCACAAATACAGACTCACTCGAAGCTTTGAGAGAAAATTGTCTTTCTTTCTCACACTTGCTCTCACGCAGGGGACAGGAGCCACACACATACACTCGCACACCCACAAGCGAGCTGCGCGGCAGGCTGTAATCAGTGGCTCTATGACAGTGGGGGGAGCAGGCTGGTGGGGGAGACAGAGGGACAGGAGTGATAACAGATTGAGCGACTCTGATAAACTCTCCTTTAATGGCTCTGCCTGTCCCCCCTCGCCTCTTTTTTCTCCAGCACCTATTTAGTGGAGTCTTTCACTGCTGCAGGGATTAGGCTGCTGGATAAGGGCAAGTAAACATGGGCTGCTTCTCTGAGTAAGCAATGGAGAGACAGAGACAGGGAGAGATAGAGAGGGGAAGAAAGGGAAGGGAGTAGAGTGAGAGGGAGGGAAAGTGAGAATGCTAGAAAGAACGAGAGTTTGGTGAGAGGGAAAGAAGCAAAGTGGGAGAAGGGGATGAGCATTTTTTTTTTCTAGTGGATGAAATCAGTCATGGCAAAAGAGGAGGAAATACTTTGAAATTTGAACCTAACTAATGTGTTCTGCGAACACCAGATTATTATTGCACATTTGCTTGGTGCATTTTTGGAGCTACTTCATATTGCGATATCTCCATTGGGAAAATGGGATTCCCAGGGGTGTCGAATAGGAACCTAATTCTGTATGTTTAGCACTGGGGCGTGACACACAAACCCAAACACACACAAACTCGCATGCAGACAGCAATGCAAACATGGATTACCGTGATGTCTTAATCACAGTGTGACAGGCAGGCAGGTCATGCCGCCTTTGCTGAGTTCCTAAAAAAGCTTTTCAAGTACAGCATACAATGATGACACTTTTGAAGGGGTGAGACGAAGATAGCAAACTGACGGCAACTGCTTGAATCATTTTGTAATTAAAGACAACACTGTTACCCCTTTTGCATTTTATAGTCACAGCAGTGACCAGAACAATATGATTCTTGATTGTGGAATTTCTGTGGAATAAATTGCGAATTTATTATTAAAATGGCTGGACTATAAATGGCTTTGAACTGGGCAAACCGTTAATCATGATATCTATTAGTTAAGCTTTTAATCAGTCACTTGCCTAATTGCATAATCAAATCAGCAACCTCTCTAAAAGAAGTGATGTGTGTATAACAGTCTAAATGTTTCCAAAGGTGTGTCTAAACCGAAAATGCATAATCTGAGACTTGCATGCGTGTCTACAAATCACTTACGCATTGATCCATTCATGTGTTTACATGATCACCTGTATCTTTTGGGCAAAGTTGTTATTATGATGTATTTATCTCTTTTGTTCTGTCAGTCTAATAATGTCTGATATTCTCCCCCTGGGGTCGGCGGTCGCACCGCCTTGACCAGCTCGCTTTTTCTCTTATCAGTGCAAAAGAGACTCAAAATACTGATTTTTATCTTACATATAAGTGTTGTACATCATTCAAAACTGTTAAATGTCTTCTTTTATTTGTGTACACTCATAATAAAAACAAAAAGTTGTGTTTTTCGTAAAATAAGGAAAATAAACATGATCTGCCGTCTCTCTCAATGTGAAGTTCACTCTAAAACGCGACAGAAAATGACCTGTAACTCAGTGAATGTTTGTCACACAGACTTTACAAAGCTTGGAGTCTCTGCTTTGAAATGATCTGTTTAAGTAATCCGTGTGAAAGCAACGACATGTACATTTTCTCAAACGTGTCCTCATTACTTCTGTGACCTCACCCACGCGCGCATGAGCGATTGACATGCAAATAGTCCAAGTTAAGGATCAGGGGCCGTATTCACAAATAATTTTTAGGCTAAAAGTAGCTCCTAACCGCCGAATTTAGGAGCAACTCCTAAAAATAATTAAGGGGCGTGTCACTCCTAACTTAAAGACTCCCTTTTTTGACTAAGAGTAATTCACGAAGCATTTTAGCCCAAAAAGTAGCACCTAAGTCTGGGACAGCTTAAAAAAAAAGTCGAGAGGACTCCTAACTTACTAAGACCTATTCACAAAGGATTGTAGCACATATTAGCGCCTCTCGCAGTCGTCCGCTCGTCGTGTTGCTTGATATCTCAGTGCCAAATTTCGTTCACAAGCCGCGTTCTCCTTTTTCCAAAATGCTAAGGCGGTTGCGCTCCGGTTGGTTCTTGTCACGTGACCCACGGTGCGTTCCATACGGACGCGCTTGGAAAAAACGCGCGCCTACATTTAAAATAACTACCTTGAGCGTGCAAAAGACGCGATATGTGAACACTGCAGGCCCTTCGGCTACCTTGAATAATTTCATTCATGACTTTTCTTGCTCTCTCTGCCTTTTTCGAATTACACTTCACTGGGGCCTGCACAAACATGTCATTATACAGCCTATGCATTTCGATAAGGTCATGAAACCCATACGGATTAATTCTTCACAAGACTTTTGAAAATTGTATCACATAGCCTATAATATTTGCTCCACAATTATGTGAAAATCATCCTGCATACTCATTCAGATAAAACACTATATTGATTTGAATTTGTAAGACAAGTTTTGTGTACGAAATAGTGGTGGAAATTTTGATTCTTTCCAGAGACTCGTAAATTTTCAGTTCGTTCACCAAAAGGATTCGTTCAGTGACAATTTCACATTCATAAATCTGGAATTTTATATTAAATGTTGAATGATGTTCTGTATGATAAATATGAATATATAAACAATAGTATGTGCACAGCGATAACTGCACTTTGAATGAGATTAAATCACATGCTAAATGACCGATCTACCCGGTAATCTGATTTATTTCATTCACGAACGAAATGTAGGCTACGGGTCTCAAACTAAAACTCAAACTCAAAACAGAGCAATCTTAGTCAGTGATGGGCGTATTAGTTCAGCAGATCCAACCAATTACATGCCCCTTCACAACTTGAACTGAAATGCTACTTGCTGACGTTACGCAAATGAGACCTAACCAATACTGTCATATTTTTGGTTTGTTTTACAGATTTTAGAGAAGAGCATGACATGAATAAAACCTAATGAATTCATTTTTGATAATACAAAATGAACACAAAACACCAGTGCCTACAGTACGTAGAGTAAATTGTTCAAAGTGCAAAATACCGTAAAACTAAGTAAATCACACTAAAATATTTTATCTAGGAGTTTTCTCTTAAAAGTTATTCACAACGCCTACTCTTAGTACGGAAAAATGACAACTCCTAAACTAAGAGTGAGTCTTCATTGCTATGGATGACGTCTATTCTCATGCACAATTTTCCTTGCAATGATCACGGTGATTGGTTGTTAGATGACAGCACATCATGCAGAACATAACACAGCAACAAATCATGGAATTACGACATGTAAATATGTCTCCTACACTTACAGTGGTATGAATAAGTTTTGGCACCCATGCTAAAGTTGCCTAAAAAGAGGAATAAAAAATCATCTTTTGGATATTGATCTTAATGCCTTAATTAGAAAAATGAGGAAAACTCCAACCTTTAAGGACACAATTTTTCTTTGTGAATGAATAATGTATAATAAATAAATAAATGTTTTTCCTTAAAATATAGGGTGCATAAGTCAGGGCACCCCTATGTTAAATTCCCATAGAGTCAGGCAGATTTTTATTTTTAAAAGCCAGTTATTTCATGGATCCAGGATAATATGCATCCTGATAAAGTTCCCTTGGCCTTTGGAATTAAAATATCCCCACATCATCACACACCATTCACCATGCCTTGAGATTGGCATGGGGTACTTTCCATAAGATCATCTTTCAATGCAAATCAAACCAGCTATTCGGCTAACTGAAGTAAAACCATGCCAATCTCAAGGCATGGTGAATGGTGTATGATGATGTGGGGATATTTTAATTCCAAAGGCCAAGGGAACTTCATCAGGATGCATATTATCCTGGATCCATGAAATAATTGGCTTTTAAAAATAAAAATCTGCCTGACTCTATGGGAATTTAACATAGGGGGGCAATGACTTATGCACCCTGTATTTTAAGGAAAAACATTTATTATTTATGATACATTATTCATTCACAAAGAAAATTTGTGTCCTTAAAGGTTGGAGTTTTCCTCATTTTTCTATTTAAGGCATTAAGATCAATATCCAAAAGATGATTTTTTTTTATTCCTCTTTTTAGGCAACTTTAGCATGGGTGCCCAAACTTATTCATACCACTGTATATTTTAAAAATACCAGCATGTAATAACTGCTGCAACTAATTTATGTAATAACATCTGTAATTACACAGTTGACCCATCCCTTACACTTTAACCTACCCATACCACCACACCTGTCCCTAACCTTTCCCTCAATAGCAGCAAAAGTGTTTTACAACACAACATGAGCACAATAAGTACATTATACTTATTTTTCAATGTAAGTACATAGTACTTAATGCCACTTAATATAAAGTGGGACCCATTTTTTTTCCCACAAACTATAAATGTTTTACATACATGCTGCTGACTTACTGTCGCAGAGTTTGTGCTAAATACAGTGTAATTAGACTTTAGCCATAAAAATGTTACAAGTAACCGAAATAAGCACAAATGTCAGCACGTCAGAACACCAGAAAACACTCCAGAGGTGTTAAAATACTTGGTTGTGCTTAAACCTAAAAAAAATAATTTAGGAAAAAAAAAAAATCTAATTTCAAGTTAAACCTAAAGATTTTTCCTTTCTTAACAGAATGATATAATTGTCATTCTTATCCACCTTATTTTTAATGTAAGGTCATGCACTCCCATCTTAAACCTGAATGTGCAAGGCTTCCAGTCTGCTTTATTTTAGCTGTACGTAAACATTGTTATGATTGCAAAAAATTATATTTTAATTTATTACCGTAACAAACACAAATAATTTTACCGTTTACTGCACTTTGCAATTCTTTTTAGTTATTTACATATACATGTATTCTGAGGTCTTTCTCAGGGACACATTGGTGTCTCACAGTGGATTTGAACCCGTGTCTCTCACACCAAAGGCATGTGTCTTATCCACTGCGCCATCACCACCCACATATAGCTGATGAATCAGAAGTCTCGAACATTCACAGAAAATGATGTCTTAAGAAACGGGCGTAAGAAAAGCTTACGTCTGTGTTGCAAAATAAGCTGAACAATAAGATCATTTAGTATTTCTCAGTGCTAATGCAATACAGTATCAATAAAAAGCCCACTTTTTTATTGATCATATTTACAGGATACAGACAAACATTTTGGGGAAAATCAGTGTTTTGGCATGAAAAAAAATGACTTGAATTTTTTTTAGATTTTAGGACTAGGAATGCACTTGATGATGCTGTATACTGATGGCTGTATTGTGCTTCCATTATGATATTTCTCTCTCTGTGAACACAGTGCTGCAATCAGCCCTCTTCAGCTGAGTCTGATTGTGGTCAGCTGCCATGAGTAGGCCTTAAACAAACACCTTGTGTGCTGTCATTGTTGGCCTGTGCGTTTCAGCACGAGTCTGGGCCACCACAGCCAAGTGTTTCAATTCCTGAAGAGCATCCAGAAGAAATTAGTATGTAATGACCGCACTCTGCAAGAAGAAAGGCCCATTATGGCTCTCGCCGACTGTACTTGGCTTTCATTTGCAAGCTAAATGGATGCGCGCGAAGGTGAGAGTTCACTAGCCATTCAAGTATTTGGCTTTAACAGGCTCCAGCACTCTTGCTTTAATTCAAGCAGAAGGACAAGTATGAATAATCGCTCTAGATAAGACTCATCAAAACACGATTCCAGCGCCCGCGTGCCTTTTTTTTTTTTAACCCCGAGCCTCTTTATCGTCTCCCCTCCTCCGCATCCAAATGGACAGTGAAGCGTGGTGACGAAATGCACTTTTAATTTGTGAATTATTTGCTGTTGTTAACAGAATCCCAGTATGCTAACTTTCTCCGCTTCAAATCAATTCTTAAATTTAGTTTCGTTAAACACGTTCTCACTCCAACCTCGTCACATATTGACGGTCAGGACCCTTCAGTGTCACTTTTTTAACGCACAGGTTATCCCTATAGTGTCGATTTCAATGAGATTCCTTTGGGATCATACACAGGCTTGTTGGGCATGGGAAGGTTTTCGTCATAATGAAGTTATATATGGGTTATGATTGATGATATGATGTGATAATTTTTTATTTCATCAACAAGCATATTTTTATTGAGATTTATTTACATTTACACGTTTGAACACGTAACCCAACCCCACCCCTAAACCTACTAATTTTTGTATTATATGATATAAAACACAGGATATAAAAAATAGAAAATAAAAATAATAATCTTTAAATCCATACTTTCCTGGTCATAAACCTACTCTAAGCAATATTTGTATTTTGAGCACTTCTTGTGTTGTTATTGCCTCTTCACGATGACTTGTTTGGTTTAGTCCTCAGATGTAAGTTGCTCAGATGTAAAAGCGTAAATGTACGACTACAGGCACAATTTATTTAAAAAGTACAATTTTCCAAGGCCGATTTATTTGTGTGGAAAAAAAGACCCAGAGACCAGAAACGTTTCTATCCGCCATATATCCAATGCACTCATTAAAAAAAATTCCGTCTGCAGAAGCGTCACATCAGCTTCGATAGTGTAATTCCATTGGCTCTCTTGTGTCTCGTGACTGATTGCGTCAGGTGTATCTTTTGAATCAGACATGACTGCATGTGTGGCAGGATCATTTCAGCAATTACTCATAAAGATATCGTATGGCTTCAGAAGACTTGGAACGCAAGGAGTGTTTTTGGTCAGTTTTTGCAATAAAATAAAAAGGTGCTCCAGAATATAAAAGTAGCCTATAAATATTTATAAAATTATGTGTACTTTTACAAATGCAAATAATAATGTGTCTTGATCAGACAACTGAGAGCAATGGGGTACAGTCTACGTCGAAAAATGATGCTAAAGGGGTGCCATGTGCATTTAAAATTGACGCCAAGGGGTCCTAACCAAGAACGTGTTTTGGTTTATGAACAGTGATTTTGAAGAAAAACAGCCTAAATGTAATTGAACTAAAATAGTAAGCGGTTTTCACCTGAGATCTAATACACCCCCCTTCCATCAGACATCCCACACTCCCTGTAGCATATATCGCCCTCCTAAATGATGTGTGTGTGTGTGGCCAATTTGTAGAGGATGACTGTGTAAGAGATGTCTCTTTGTTAGCCCATAATAACCAAGGACGGAATGTTTTATTTAGATACATGAGGGTGCACAGCCAAAAGCGCTAATTCGTGGCCCCGGGGGTGTTCATTTCACGTAATGTATGCACAGGCTAATTTATAACACTGTGACTAATTTCCATTTCTTGTGCTTGGAGTTGCCTTGCTAATTACGGGATTTTTTTTTCTTTGGTCATTTTTTTTTTCTCTCGACTCTTCTTTCATAATTACAGCTCAGCATTCAGGGAAGGAACTGTTGCAAATGAGATGGGCCTTACTGTGTTTTGTGACTGATGCACTCCTGCGTCCAGGTGAGCCCAAAATCCCCGACAAGAGCCGCCGCTTTACTCCATCTGCTCCAATCGCCGCTCGCCCCACATCTTTGATGTGAGCCGTCCTCGCTTGTGCAACTATACCTTATCCTGTTTTCCAATGATCAGATAGAACCGCCTGTAATTAGCTGGGCGACTTTAATTAGGAAAAAGTTAACTGTTACATGAAAGCTGCCACATCTGTGATCCTACTGCTGCCTTGGCGTCAGGCTCCCAGGGGGTCTCCATCAAAGGCCTCCCTCCCGCTGCGAAGCCCCACTCTAGCATGCTCTCCTCTGCCAAATCAGGCCTGCCGATGCCAAGTGACAGAGCCGAGCAAAGATGCAGACATGAGTTAACTGTGCAAAACAAAAAATGGGAGAAAAAAAAGAGGAGGACCGAACGCATCACTCCAGTCTTTCTTGTCTCTCGTTAGGCGAGGAACACAAGGCCGACACAAAAGGATCTGAGGACAAACAATGTCACTTGACAAGACATCACTGGCTCATCATTAGCAATTTGCCAGGGCATAATTTTTTCCTCCCCTCACATAATAGGTATCTTGGGATGTTGTGTCTTGCGCCTGCTGCTTGTTTCACTGTTTATTTGTCTTGGCTTGAGTCTCAGAAGTTAACTCGCCACCAATGGTGATGACCAGGACAGATAGACGTCGTTTAATTAACTCCCAAGTTTATTTAGATATATATATATATATGTATTTAACTTGAGACAACAACACTGTAAAAAAAATATTGATGGTTTAACTTAAAAAAGTAAGTAACCTGGTTGCCTTAAAATTTTAAGTTGATTGAGCTGGAAAAAGTGAGTTAATACAATGAAGGAGATTGATTTAATCATCAGAAACTCAAAATTATATGTTCTCTGAACTAAATAAATGATTTAAGCTGATTTGACAAAAGAAAAAAATGTTGTGATTACTGTAAAAAATATTGTTGGTTTAACTTAAAAAAGTAAGTAACCGGGGTTGCCTTGAAATTTTAAATTGATTGAACTGGAAAAAGTGAGTTAATGCAATGAAGGAGATTAATTATTCATCAGAAACTCAAAATAATAAGTTATCTCAACTAAATAAATTATTATAAAGTTGATTTGACAAAAGAAAATATGTTGAGATAACAAATCTTGAAAATATTTTTTTACAGTGAAGCAGCTGGCGGACACGTAAAGTGAAAGCGCAAAACGGGACGATTAAAGGCGGAGAAAACTTTGCTGTCTGCTGTTGCAGCTTTATCGCAAACAGCATTTTAGTATTTCAAATCTATTACCCCTTGGGAGGAATTACAGAGGCTGTGAAATGCTCCGTGCCCTTTTTCTTTTCCCTTCCATCCCCGCGTCGTTCTCTCTGCCCTCCTCTCTCTCTCTCCCCCAGTCATTTTCAAAAACAGAACAGAACAGCTGCATTCTGCCATAGTAGTGCTAAACATGCTTAAATGGCTTGACGTGTATCACTGCCATTAATCAGAAAGAAAAAGGCTTTTAATTTCATTGTGCTTGCATCCTGTTTTCTCCACATCCCCACAGATGGTACAGACAGGGCTCTAGAAACCAGCTCGCGCTCTGTCTGCCTGTCCCATCGCTTCCTATTCTGTAGGCCTTTTGTCATCGGCAGACATTGAGCTGCCATTTATATTCAACGGACACATGCTCTGAGGAAAATGACATGCCGGCTCATAACAACAATAACTTGATGCGAAGACACAAATACATCAGACATCCTGACAAGTGCGCTTCAGATGTCAATCACTCCGAGAGGAGCTCAGGGCTTTACTCCTTACTTGCCATTAGCAGCGGTTAGCATGCTAATTACAATAAAGATGCCACGCCATCGCCATGTATTTTGGGGGTTTTCATCTGGAGACATTTAAGCCTTCTTCTTCTTCTCTAACCGTCCACGGCAGCAAAACGCAAGAGTTGTCTTCAGAAATGCA
Source organism: Cyprinella venusta (assembly GCA_038021265.1). Lineage (NCBI taxonomy): Eukaryota > Metazoa > Chordata > Actinopteri > Cypriniformes > Leuciscidae > Cyprinella > Cyprinella venusta. The sequence goes on along the minus strand of CM075875.1, from coordinate 28,947,323 downwards.
ACCGTAGTGGTTCTACATGATATCAGCAATCCAGTCAATTTCAGAACAATTGAAATTTCCTACCTCTTATCCGAGCTCAAACATGCATTAATTTATCAAGCTTAACAGCGGTAGCATAAATTGCTAAGTCCTTCATTGTCGAGTGTGTTAAATTTACAGACATGCACCGTGTAGCGCCGGCACAGTGAATCAGGAGATTGTGAAATCGATTTCCACATTGTATTTCACACCCTTTCATCAGGCATGGTTCCGCTGCCTGGAAAGCTCACAATTTCAAAAGCACTTAACACACTCTAGCCCTTTTGTCGAAGCCGCACACTACTTCTGTTGAGACATCAGTGCGAATAAAACCAAATATCAGCGTGGCAGTGACTTGAACTGAAGAACAACCGAATTAGTCCTAGTTAATGTATCTTCATTACGGTTCGTCTTCCCCGGCACACCAAAAGAATCTGACACGCTAATGATCGCACGGCATTAATGCGGCAGCTTCTTCTGTCACTTTGAATGCGAGACGCCAAAGCAGATTACTACAGAGATTTCTTACATTCCCTGCTGTGAACACCAGAATGACACTTAAAATATAATGATGTTTATAACCACGCTCATTAGCACGACTGTGTCTCTTCCGCAGAAATAATACTCCTCTTCATGGGAGCCAAACAGATTTAAAATTACAGCAGAAGAGAAGCCGGCAGTTATTTTGAGGAAAAAAATATTGAGCACAGAGAACGGGCTGTTTGTTTTTGTCCTGATTAGAATGCATGCTTTGGGAAATGCCGTGTAGAGTTAGAGGAGAGTGCTGTGTGGCAGGTTTCACTTTGTGCATGGTGAGTCTGAATTGATTGACATCAAATCTCCTTTTTTATTTTTAATACAGTTCTAAATTCTTTAAAAAAAATAGTGGTTAGTACAGAATATTAGCAATGACAGCACAGAAAGAAAGTACATATGAAGAGTTCAGATGCAAAAGCCTCTAAGTGCCATTTGAAATTTTCTTCTAAAATGACTAAAATGTTTCTAAATTTTTCTTCTAAAATTTTTATCAAACTTGAATATTTAAGTTCAGTAATTTCACTTAAATGACAATCAATAGGTAATCTTCATTGCCATTTAAGTGAAATTACTGAACTTAAATATACAAGCTTGATAAAAATTATAATTTTAGAAGAAAAAATTTCAAATGGCACTTAGAGGCTTTTGCATCTGAACTCTTCATATTATTATTATCATTATTACACTACATTTGAAGGCAGAGCATGTCTTAATACATTAATGGTTAGTCCCTGCATGACCTGGAACAATCCTAAGAGAACAACCTCTTGTTCTCAAATATTCTGAATTGAACTGAAACTATTTTTTTTAGGGGCACGTGTTATAGCGTTGTCAGTGATTAATAGCTTTGGAGAAAAACAACCCTGCTATGTTCAGCTCTTTCCACAAGCGATCATCTTACAAAAAACTGAAGAAGAAAGGAAGGAAGCTAAAAAGGTTTACTGGAAAATGTGTGAAATCAACTTGCCTTTAAAATGCATGGTCACAACTGTCATGTGCTGCACGTTGTGACATTGAGTACAGTAGACATGAGGCTGTACCTAAATGATTCTTTGTCTATACAGACATAAGAAAGCACTGATTGTGCTGTCAGTGTTAATCCGACAGCAGAGGGAAGCAGTCATTTATCTAATCACATTTTTCCGTGTGAATGATCAATGGCTGATGAAGAAGGGAGACATGATGCCACTGCAAAGCACGAGTCCTTTATCCGAAACAAAACCTTTTTCAGTGACACTTGCTCATGCTTTGTCACTAATAGTAGGGGTTCTCAAAACTTTTTTGGGCCACAATACCATTCAAATGTTTGGGGTCAGTACAATTTCTTTCTTTATTTTTTATTTTTTTTAAGAAACTGATACTTTCATTCACATCAGTTCAAGGATTTGATTCAACAGTAAATTTAACAAATTGATTTAATTTCACTTTTAAGCATTTTTAGTGATTTGGAGTGCTGTAGCCTTGTAGCGATGTTGAGGCTTCTTTAAAATGACGTCTGACATACACTGCTGCCCCAAAGCTAAAAATACTTACACAATTCTGTTTAGCATATATCCATAGTGGAATTTTTACAGAAGTTTTCAGTTTGTTCTTCCTTCCCTAATACGCTTGCAAAATATTATCATCCCTTATAGTTTTAGAAGATGTCCTGTTTAAGCAGCCTGTTCTCACGTAAATGTGTCTCTATAACACGCATTGTTTGTTGTTGTGCAATTTATACGCGCAATTTTCGTGTGCATTTGATACGCAGTTCATTTGCGTATAATACACACGCACCCCACACCGCTACTAAACCTACCCTAACCAACCCATGCGTATGCTATGCAATTAAAAACTCATTTAGCGTATAATTTGCACGATAAACACTACATGCTATAGAGACACATTTAGTGTGATTGGGTTGGTTTAAGACAAAAAAAAAAAAAAGACACATTTCAACTAATTCAAACTATATTTCTCATTTCATAATTCTATTTAAAAAGTTTGTTTTCTTAAAAAGATAACTTATAAAACACTACTCATTATCAGCTAATAATAATAATAAGTCAAATCTGCATATTATAACGATTTCTGACCTTGGATCTTGTCACACTGAAGATGGGAAAAAATAGAATCGAAAACAGTAATTTTTTATTACACAATATTACTACATTTTTGAACAAATGAATACAGACTTGGTGAGCAGAAGAGTCTTCTTTAAAAAAAATATATATTTTTTTAATCTTACAGACCATATACTTTTTGAACAGTAGTGTATAGTATAGATTTTGGTATATTTTGGTATGTATTATTATTTCTATTATTCGCCATTGAATGCCACATATCATATGATTTGAATGAACAGTTAGAATATCATTATCATAAGCTTCCCAACTGTATAAAAAGTTGATCAAACACTTTGGTAATTTGGCATTAAAATCTTACATCGATTATCACAAACTGTAGCCAATCAGCAATCAAAGTGCTCATATACATTTTTTCCATTGGAGATCAAGAAAAAAAGCAGATTGTTTCTGTATTGTGTCTGAATGCTAAACATTCTTTTTTCACAGGAAGTTCGGCAACTGCCACACAGAAACCTGAAAACAAAATAATAATAATAATAATAATAATAATAATTCGTTACATTTATATAGCGCTTTTCTCGGCACTCAAAGCGCTTTACATAGGAGGGGGGAATCTCCTCAACCACCTCCAGTGTGCAGCATCCACCTGGTTGATGCGACGGCAGCCATATTGCGCCAGAACGCTCACCACACACAAGCTTACTGGTGGAGAGGAGACAGTGATGAAGCCAATTGCTAAAATAGTAGTTGCTATGGAAAAGGATACACTATAGACGCACTGGAACTGACAGACAAAAGCATTTGGAATATACTGTATATATATATATACATATATGTGTATATGTATTGTTTCAACCTGTAAATATTTGATGTAAACTCCCACACACACAGTGACTTTGTGCTTCAATTAATACTTTGCGATACATCTCCAAAAATTCAACAGTTATCGTCATTTAAAATGCGCACCCGAAATAGTAGTTTCAGAAACAATAGCTGTTACTGGTTTTCTATTGGTCAAGACTAATGTATTGGTTAAACTGGAGATTGTCATGTTTCAAACTTACTGTCATTTTCAAATTGGTACTCTTTGTTTCAACTTCAGGCACTTGGCGTGTCATTCACTGTGTGCAATGGAGTTCATCCCATCACTCTTTAAACCGTTCATCTGTACAAAATGGCAGAAGACATTTTTAAACAGCTTAAATTGCTAAAGAGGCACAGAACGTAGTTAAGTGGTTCGGATACGGTTGTTAATAGAGAGCTGGGTAGTGAATAGACAGCCACCTCTTTCAGCACTCTCCAGAACATTTAGTTTAACTCTCAATGTACTTCTGTGTGTGTCTCTTAGGTCAATATATCTCTGCTTGGCTCTCTTGATAGGACTGTATAATACAGGAGAGAGGGGGCCCTGACGCATACCTGAAGTGACCTCAGTTTGCTTCATATCTGCAAGTACTGGAACCAGTTCTTTTCTTTACATGTGTCATAATGGAAGAATTTGTTGGGGGTTTGTTGCTGTGTGCTGCAGCTGATGTCACTGAAAATTGGATGTGCTCATAAATAGATTGGTAGAAAGGGAGCATTTGAAGACAGATGACCATGCAAGGTTTGACAGAGGTGCCTCCTACACAAGCCCATATAGATCTGCTCTACCTGACTTGTGCAATTCACAGGCTTTTCAGTGCTTCAAACAGAACGAATGTAGTATTGTTAATCTATAAGTGTAAGCTTTGGACATTCAAACTCTAAAGGTTCAGAGTTTGATATATCAAAAGTGCATCCCGCAGTATACTTAAGCTGCAAAAAAAAAAAATGTACTGGCATAAAGTATGGTAAAAACCATGTCATCATCAAAAACTGCTATTGTGATTTTATAGATATCAGCGAAAATAATCGCTAGCTGCATCTAAATGCTTGCATTTCACAGTCGATCGAAATGATGAAAAGTTGTCAACCTCAATCCAGTCTTTTGAAATCATGAATAGAGAATAAAATTGAAATAGGACTCGTATCTGAATCTGTCTTAACTAAGTCTAGGGATTCATGCATTTTGACAGGGCATTTCAATTGCACTGTCTGAAAAAGATGTTGAGGGACAATAAAAGACAGGAAACTTTGACAAATATCATTCTTAACATTCAAATGGCCTCTATTGTCATTACGGACGGCAAGATTAAGTTCACCTCATCAGACATGAGTATGACAGGTGACTCAATAGGTTGATGCCAAGCCGCGAGCAGAGGAGATTAGCAGGGCACTGATATCATTATTTGCAGCTATCGGGGATTCAGCAGGGAGGCAATTGTAATTTCTAGGCTTATTAGTCCACACTCTGTGCAGGAGAAAAGCCTGGTGATAAAGCTTGCCGCTGACAGCCCAGCATTTCGCCACCAAGTGCTGTCACTGTGACACTTACCAAATGCCAGCAAGCTAGCAGCCTTGTAATCCTGCCTAATAGAGGTTAAAACAGACCACTGAGAGGTGCTCATTGATGATCAAAACAAATGGCACTATTTGAATTGGGATCTTGCGAATAGTTCACATGCAAGGGAATGGGTTTGGTTGACAACACGTGTCAAAACACACGTTACAAACTTCATTTTTTGCAGAATCGTTTCCATCAAAAATAGGGCCCTGTTTTAACACCCTATTTTATTTATTTAAGCACATCGTCTAAAGCCCGGAACACACCAAGCCGACGCCAACGAACTAGCGCTGATGAAAGCCAACTGTGTTGTCGCCTCTCGTCGAGGTAAAAAGCTGCACTTGAACACACCGAGAGAACTACAGGCGACTGTCAGCTAGAATGTGCGTTCTGCGCCTGCGTTTAATGAGACAACTGTCTATTTCTGCAGATATATTAGTCTATATTCGTCATTCAAAAAGGAAAACCGACGCTGCCGGCTGCAGATACACATAACGTAAACAAAGCGCCGCGTGCTTACCTTTTTGAATATCAATCCTGCTGAACACTTTCTTTATTCCACTCCACTCATGTTAATATTGAAATATTCGCCAAGGAACACTCAGGTAAGAAGACGTAACATAAGAACAGCCTTCTATCTTTACCGTTTTGACTTCTTTGCTTGCTGTTTTGCGTTTATTCTCGTGCACTGACTGTTTCACTAAGCTGAACAGCCAATCAGAGTTCTCTCTTTCCCCAACGGCCCGATGCTGATTCAACATGTCGAATCGCGCGAAACAAACCCGACGAGGACTATTTTCAGCCAACGGCACGGAACCGTGCGTATCACACCGAGGAAACTTAGTTGGCCAACGCAAAAAATCTGCCAGACGGCCGACCGTCGGCTTGGTGTGTTCCGGGCTTAAAGCGCACGGCACAAGTGCGCTTAGGGTGTGTCCGAATCCACTTTTGCTAGTTTAATGATGGGAAAAACGGTTGAAGCGCCCGGCGCATGGTCTAAAAGGGTTTTCCCTGTTCTCTTATGAGTAGCGGGTGTGTTTTGGGCGTAATATGCAATAAATCAATCAGAGTCTCAGTCCCTTTAAAATACAGTTGCGTTCACGCTATGTTGGATTCGCTATTTACATGGTGGAATGGGCTCCATGCACATCTCCACTACTTCCTGAACTTCAGCCAGCTTCTTGTTTCCTGTCTGGCATTATTGGACACATTGATTAATTCAGGTGTGTTTGATTATTGTTGCCATGACTACTGAAGCCGCCTTTCCACTGCACACGACATTCGCATACGATTGTCGTATTTCGCCCCCTAGTGTCAGTCGCACGGAACTTTGAAATTGGTCGTGAAGCAACCGTTACCCTCGGATATTCACGATGGTAAAATTAATGATTTTAATGAATGTAATGCATATATCTACACAAAACAAATGACCCTCAATACATCTCAAATAAAAACAGTAGATTTTATAGAGCTAATCAATATAAATATTGATTTAATAATTATAAAATATTTTTTTCTGCTATAGTTAATTATAACCAATATTTTACAAGAAGAGCGTTTACAGAAAAACATTAAAGAGTTAAAATATTTGTAATTCTAGCCTCGCGCTCATAGTTTGTATTAGAATACATCACATCCGGTTGCCCGGTCGCATACGGTTTAGCCGCAGAAGTTCAGAAATTTCAACGGATCCAAAGCTCAAATCGGATCCGAATTTTCCGCATACGCATATGATCGGAACTCCCCGCAGCTCCCGTACGACTCTCCATTGGAAATGAATGACTTCCGGTACGATGGCGGTCGTTTGTCGTGTGCAGTGGAAAGGCGGCTTGAGGTCAAGCACACCTGAATTAATCAAATTGTCCAATTATGGCAGACAGGAAAGAAGGAGCTGGCTGAAGTTCAGGAAGTAGTGCAGTTGTGCATAGAGCCCATTCGCAAGCGGAAAAACTGAACGCTTCTCATTCAAAGAGACGGATCTGCTTGTGCGCGAGGTTAAAACGCGCAAACGGACCATCTACGGGACAAAGTGTACGTGTGTTGTACATATTACAAATATTGCAAAAATATTTTATTTTAGTTGCCTCAAAATAGAAATTCGCCAACAATGCGCCTGAACACACCTCGTTGGTGCACAAATGGGCACAAATGCATTTGCATCTGCTATTTGCAGAACATGAAATGATAGTTGTGTCAGGCTGAAACTAGCAAAAAACACTTGTCGCGCATAGCTTGTAAAACATTCATGCTAAAGAAGTTGCCTTTTTTACTCACCCACACATTGAATTCAGTTCAACTGACAACTTGTTCTCCGTAAACACGTTTCTGTGTTAAACTTTGATGAAGTCTCCCGGAAAAGCTGCTTCCAATTCTATCCTGTTCTGACATCTGTCTCTCAAACAGCGTCCTGTGCCCGCCGTGGCCCTGAGGGGCCTTCTGTCGGTGCGGTTCTAAGCCTACAGCTCTTTGGCAAGTCTAATTAATATTCCTCACTGCTTCTTCGTTAAGCTCATTAATGTTTGTGCATGTCCGTTGCTTGCACATGTTGTAAACAAACCTGGAAATGAAGGCACTTTTGGAGACCGCAACAGTCACCACCTCAGTGAAACAACTTCAGAGCGAGGAGACTAAACGATGAGATGAGAGAGGAAGAGGCAGAAAATACTCACCTGAATCCTCCGTTGGCCAGATTCGTGCATCTAAATGAAGGCATGAATTGAAATGTTGTCCTGGAGGAATGAGGATGTGTGTGACTGTATTTGGCTGCCAGTGCCCCTCATTACTCTTCATTTGTAGATCAAACAACAGCTTAACGTCTCACCGTCTCTGACAGCTTAATCTGGCTCTATCGGGAGACAAGGAAAAGCGACAGTTGTATTTGCATGTTTTGGAGGCATTTCTCAATTATTTTTACATGCATGTTGTTCGATAACATCTCATATCGGGGGCAGGTGGTTGTCGTTTTATTAGTGGTGGAAACAATTCCACGACTGAGGGTGGAACAAAAATGGCATTCGTCAAGATCCCCTGAGAGCTGTGGATTTGATGTTGTCTTCAGGCACTGACATTTCCGAGTAATATCCCATGCAGTCCGGCAAGTGCTCCATACAGCCATAGAGGAGCAAATGTGTGACAGCATAAGTAATCCCACAGAAATTAGAAATGTCACCTTTTAAAAGGCCTTTCATATTTCCTCTATTGTGAAGTGTACGGAAGACCCGACTAACACCCATGAAAGGTTAATTATATTTCACCGCGAAGAAAGCCGTGTTAGGGTTGCTCTATTTCCGTCATACTGGATTTAAGCCGTATTTGTTCATTTATGCTTCATTCTATCCACCCGTCCATTGTTTTTGGAATACCTTTTTTTTTACTGTGTGCATATGCATATAGTGTCTGACATGTTTGACTGTAACTCAGCGTGAAATGACAGACCGGGGAGACGGGAACAGAGAGACACGGGATGCGTTTCAGTGTGGGCGTACTGGCTGAAATCTACCTTGGTTTACCTCGACTGCGGCAATTATCATTAAGCCCCCTATAAGCGTTCCTCTCAGACAGGGCTGAAAGTGCTGCGAGACCCACATATAATATTAGATTAAATGGGCCCCCCCAAAAAATCAATACACAATGCAAATGAAAAGCAGCACAAGTAGCCACTCAGTATGCATATTTTCTGTCAAGTACACTCTCTGACCTGCTGCAGTGCGCTTGCCAGCAAACTCGGCACTCTGGAAAATAACAGCTGATATATTGTAACACCGCTCCGACTTGCTTCTTTTCCGCTATATCTGTTGTACAATAAACCAGCTTGGAGCTGCGAATGTATTGAACAGATGCTGGCACAGATTCATTCAGTGATTGCATGTTGAGATAATGTTTGCTTCCTTCCGCTGCAAACGTAGCTGTAATGAACGGCTCCAAGCGCGAGGCACTTGTTTTGTGTCAGGGATGTACAAGGATACAACGGTGCAAAAGGAGGCAATTATGTCTGGGGCATGTGTTGGGTGAGCCCACGCCTCTCTCCTCTGCTTTGTGTCCATTGTGTGTGGAATTACCAGTGGACGTAAACACGAGGGGAAGAACACTCACAGTGGAGCACAAGATACAGAGTGACTATAGTCCAAACAGATAAGTGTTCAACACGTAAGTCTACCCAATAGGTCAGAGTCAATATTACCTGTCAGTTCTGAAGATTCTCAGTTTGCATCTCAAATAGTTGGCACTTTATTTAGCAGGTTCTCCAAGTGTGGTGCCAAAATAAAGCCATCTCTCGACATTTTTTTTTACTCTGAAAAAGAGCACACATTTTTTTTTCACATGAATTTGTAGAGAATGGCTAAAAGTAGAACGATCTGTAAAGCTTTACGTTATTTCACATTTGTAAATAACAAAGAAAACAGGCAGAAAATGTTCTCTGCTTTTTAATTCGTCTTTCTATAAAGATCAAACGTTCAACATTTTTCTATTTTTATTGTTGTAGGTGCTTGTCAGGTGTGTTAGTCTTCTTTGTGGTTGTATTTTGAGTCTTTTCTTTTCCTCCTGGCTCTTGTCACACACGCCAGCAGAGAAAGCATTTGAATGTATTTTCAGTGATGGTGTGAACTCATTATTGAAAAGGTCAGGTCTATACACAAATGTATAGCACTGTGTTTAGTATCCCAGGCTTCTACTGGAAGCCTCTGGGGAAACACAAAGCACACCTAAACATACAGCAGCCTTAAAGGAGCTGTCAATCATCCAAACTCTCCATCCCAGACCTCTTTTGTAATTGGAAGAAATAGTGTTGCAGAACTTGGCAAAAGAGGATTATTGAGTGTGATTGTTTGCATAATGATAACCTTGGAATAAATGGGGCATTGGTCCTGATATTTGGGTAAACATTTGGTAGTTTTTCTCAGCACAAATATGAGAGCTAATGAAGGTAAAGATTTGTGCTGGTGGGGTCGTGGCGTAGCAGTTGGCTGACAAACTGATCTGTGGTGCTGTTTCGGGTGGCTGGAGTTCAGATCCCATTCTCCTATGTATTTATTTTTTCTCCCCAACATGTTCTGTTGATTTGCTATGTGTGAAAAAAGAAGAATAAAAAAAATAGGCAAACACCCCAAAATCTATAGTTGTTTTGTGGTTGAGTGCTGAGATAACTCCAAGATATGTGCATCTTAATGTATACGTGTTGTTGAGAAATCTACAGAATGTATTGCTCAGCTGTCCTTGAGCAGTCTACATGAGATCAATTAAACGGAGAACTATGAGCCTCACGCATGCAGTTCACCCTTGTAGAAGTATGTTAACCCAGCAGTCCCAGCATAGAGCTGCTTTTCTTCTGTCGTCGCATTGTCCATTCACACCCCCTTGGCTCTTAAAGAGTCATATCCTGCCCTGTTTGGCTAAAGAAGACTTTCTGTCTGTATGGACCCTGTAACCCCTCCTCCTTGTCCGTCACAATGGGAGACTTTAAGCTTCAACACTGGTGATGGGGCAACAAGACGGACCACCAGCACACTTGGCCGCAGCATGTCCCATAATCGGAGAGAAAAACAAAAGCACATTGAGGCCTCCCAGCCTCCCCGTTCTTTTGTGAGACGACCCTTAGGTACTAACGCTCACAAGGCACCACAGTACCACTTCCTGTGCCTCGACCGGCAAGAAATTTATCACCCGATCCATCAATAACACATCCGTTAAAGCTGGAGATGGATGTCCTGATGAGATGACTTTGTATTTGGTGGTCCTCCTGTGTTTTATACAATGGATTCCTGTTATTTTTCTTTTGTCCTTGTGTCTGCCTCTCTTATATATGAGAATTTGTGGGGGAGCTTCACTGTCCCTTTGGCAGATATTAGAAGAGCTCTGTCTTCACCCTGCCTGCTGCAGCTTCACCCTTTGTTGGGCAGCTCTAATAGGATTAAAACGGGTTTCCAGGTCTATCAGGGAAAGCTCCACAACAGCCATAAATGGACGCATCTCTTGGGGGATGTGTCATTGTTGTGTTTCGTCCAGCCATAATGTTTGGGGTAAACTCTTGGTGTCCTGGTGTGGAGCGGCAGAGAGAAGGCATTGCCTGAGGTCAAGCCAAGGGAAAATCCCAGGATTATGGTAACACTCATTACAATGCACACAAAGGCAATGGGACCAGAGAAAGCCCAAATAGGGCGCTTAAGTCAAACAGCATGGGCCAGAGGATTCTCTCCTCAACCCTGACATTGATTAGGTTTGGCTCAGCTAGAAACTCTCTGCAGTGTGTGCTGTGCAAGACGCAAGACGTTTATCCTCAAATATGCAAATAGTTCTTTAGGGAAGTAACTTGCTGCTATGTAGTTTGGGACAATTGTATGAGTGTTCGATATGCATGTTGCAATATTGTGTTGTGACACTTTTAAGGACACGCATGTCTTCTCTTAGGCTGTCCAAAATCAAAACAAAACAGTTCTGTTGAAGTACTGGTTGTGTCGATCTGTTTTTTACTGGCCAAAAGTTACATTCACACCAACCTACTATTGAGACAACAATGAGAACGATTTGCATACAGATGAGGTTGTACAGAATCTGCATATTTCATTGCTCTTCCAACAGTAGCTGAATTTGGCAAATGCCCAATGTCAGAGAAACATAGCAGGACACTACATTCTGACCCGCAGAGCTGTAAATGTACTGAGGCTGGCACAGAGTGATGTTTGTGTTGGTTTCAATGGGCCTCTTGAGACTACCTCCTGTGGAAAATGTGACTTCACATGTCGCAAATGAATATGACAGCAGCGTATCAAAATATAGGATGTTTTTTGGAAACTAGGGAAATTCATTTCACTGGGACAACCACTAAGCATTTTGTACAAATATTTGGTACACTTTCGTGAGTATTAGTACACCTTGCAAATGCATCAAGTCTGTCATTATGCAATTGACATCATTTAAAAACTATGTTGAATGAAGCGCATGTAGACAGACAAAAATTCATCATTACTACTTACCAACACACAACATGAACATGTTACTGGTGACCTTCTTCAGCTTGTTTGAGAATCATATTACCTTATACAAGGCTAAATTTAGAATGAAATTTTGTTGCCATGTACTTATTACGCATTAGATTTATTTTGAATGTCTGCATCGCCAAAAAATGTCAAAAGCAACATAAAACTTGACTTAGTTTGATTAGAGAGCTATACCATTGTTATATCAGCTATACCAACACCAGCCACCAAGTGCCCATGCCCTCAGATCATTTGGATTACAAATGGTTACAAGAGTTAAAATCAATATAAATACTGTCCGTTTTCTCACACAAACCGCTCGTTTCGTGTCTTAGGACATCAATGTTTACTTACATTTATGAGTCATTAAATCATGTTTAATTTGGACTTCTCTGTGCATGCTCTTTGAGGTGTTGACCATAGACCTGCAATATATGACTGACAGACAAGAACGGTTTGACCTAAAAATATCAAAACTACCGCGGAAACAAAGACACTACATGTTTGATGCCCTTGAGGTAAGCTAAAACATACCAAAAATGTATTTCAAAGTGAACTATCCCTTTAATAAAAATGCATATGCATGTGATACTGTAGCTGTGGAGATGTAACCATAGCAATAATGCCAATGAAACAATGCGCGTAGCTTACTCTTGTTGCATATGTGACCATATCCCCATAAAAAGACTGTACCCAGCATCCTTCCTACTGCTGCAGAGGTTTGTTTATTTGTGTTATCCGGATTAGATCATAAAATTGTTAAATTATTCTCAAAATTGCTTTTTCGAGAATGGCAGGATCCTGAAAATGTACATAAACGAGCTCGAAGGAGAGAGAATCTTATTTTACCCTGGGTCTGATAGGCAGGCATGCCACATTTCCATAGCTTTAAATAATGTCAATCTGGGCAGTCCCCGGATTGAAGCCCAGGCGCCGCGAGGCACAATTTTGCCTTTGCCTACAGTCTGATAAATTTCAGAGCTATTGGCAACTTGGGAATTTCCGCCTGTCTTATCACTGGGGCTCAGCGAACTTCACTGCAGCTAATCGGAGCTGGGATCACTCACTCAAGGATTGCGCGATCATGTTTTTCCCCTTGCCTGTGACAGCTGTCCCCTACCCGCATTAGCAATGCAAATGAGCCTTCCTAATAGGTTAATGCGGAACACCCGAAAATGAGGTTTAATCCCCCAGTGAAATAATCGAACACTGGCAAATTCCTTGATGTGAAGAGATAGAGTCATCGGCTGTGACTCAATTAGGCCTCGTGCGGTTCAGAGCAGAGGTACCTTGTACCCCGTGTCCCTAAACGGTGAGGCAGGGGTTGAACGCGACTTTCCGAGCTGAAGCTGCAGGGACACCGAGGCCAGTCAAAATACCCACCTGACAAACCTCATCCCCTTATTTATTCCCCTTTAACTCAGCCCACCGCTGATGTCAACACACACACACACACACACGCATGCGAAAGAAATGAATAAACACGTAGCCGTGGAACCTGCAGAGCAGCGATAAGTCAGACACTGTGCCACAGCAGTGCTGTTTGGAGCCTAATTGGAACTAAGTAGCAGACACATGTGGGAGCAAATATATGGCTATATTCATATGCACGTTCCCCTATTTGGGCACGGCGTCTATTTAAATATAAATTGAACTGGGGCTGCTCAAACTCAATCCAACTGATCACGCTAATGTCAAACCCAGTCTTGCATTAGATATAGTGGTTATCATATCGTCCTTTTTTTTTTATTTAACACGTAACTGCATGCTGTCCTCGCACTCCCGTAGTCGAAATAAAGCAATCGCGTTACTCTGGTCAGTCAATTTAGTGGAGAGCGTCCGAGATGCAGGCTGGGATTGCAGACGCCACACTCCCCGCGACCGCGGCCTCTCTAAGACGAGACAAAACGTTTCCGCAAGACTTCTTCCAAGGAGACTGTCAAGAGAGGTTGCGGCTCATTTCTCAAAGCAGGTAGTGAGTAATAAAAAGTCCTCTCTTAAGCCGTCGCACATTAGCAATCCGGCGAGAAAAGTGAGAGCTTCAGAAATGAGCACCGTCGCGGGAGGGGAGGGGTCCGTCAGACATCACAATTACCGCCTGCACGTCTCTCGCGGAAAAAAAAAAAGAAGAAGCTGAAATCAATACAGAAACAAACTGCACAATCAGCCGGGGCTTGCTATCGCGGCTGGAGTGGAATATGCAAAAACAGCAATTAAATGTGTTAGCATACACACTCTTTTCCATGATATCAGGGCATCTGTGGCATTAGTGAAGCGACTCCTTACGGATAATGGAGTCAGGAAATGAATGCGCAATCTACCTCTGTGTTTTCATCATTAGCGGGAGACAACTCCGCTAACATCGCCTAGCGATGCCGGGCGGGAAAAGAGGAGAGAAAGAATTTATGTGCCCTCGCATGCCAAATTAATTCTTGTCTTGACATCTTAATTCTCAGTTCTCGTGTGTGGTCAAATCAGCCCGCGATAGAAAAGCAATCAAGCAATTATTCCTAAATTATATTTGCCCAACACACACTGATTGGTTATTCTTTTCTTATTGGCTAAGCTCATTAATTCTGAGCAGCTTGCTTGTTATGCCTGTGCCGTTACTCCTTCCACCCCCCACCCCCCTCTCTCTCGCTCGATCGCTCATTCACACTCTTCCCATTCTGTCTTCTGCCGTTGCCTATCTTCTGTTGCCAGCCCTGCCAATGTTTCAAGATGACACACGTTTCAGAGAGGCCCCCCTCCTCCCCGATCTATGGCATTGTCTCCTCCACCAATTACCATGCCCATCTCTGATTAACTTTGATGTGGAACCTAATGAGATAAGGCCGAGGCAGTGGCTGATCGCTGCCTCATTTATGCCTGTGTGAGGCAATGCTGAGCCACACCGACTAATGAGAGGAGAAGGGGAGTCTTCCTCCTCACTTCATCAGCCTCGCAGGAGTGTCGTGCTATCAGTACATTCGGAGACACTCCATATCCATGCACATATGGCCATAAAAAGAAAGCCAAATATACTTCAAGAGTTTGGGAAGCAGGAACAGACTCTCCACTGTCTCGCACACGTCATCTTTCCCTGGTTAATGGCTGCACTAGGGTTTAACGGCCATGCTAATTGCTGGAGTGTGTTGGTGTGTGTGTGTGTGCGTGCTTACAGAAGCCTCTACCCTTATCTACAGCTCCAGCATTAAAACCTTATTGTGGCACATCTGGGCGCCCTGTAAATCCTCCCCGTACGAGAGAGAAGGAAAGCAGGGCTGTTGTTGTTGTTGTAGGCATTGTTTGTAGTCTCCCATTAGCACTTGGAAGGTCTTGCGAGATGCACAAATATTCCTCTGCCAGAGAATCGTTATAATGCGTTGACCTCTGTGACTCAAATCTAATGATGGACTTCTTTAATGTTCACTTTATTTACCTGCAGGGATGATGCGTTAAATAGAAAATTATTTGTCTTTGTTTTTTTATTAGGCTTTCTGGTGACATTAACGATATTAGTGCAAGTAATTGCGGAACTAAATTAATTTTTTTAGTTGCATGATATACTTTTTTTATGTGCAAGCAAAATGCGTTAAATAGTTAGTATTTGTCTTATTTTATTATTATGCTTTCTGGTGACATTAACAATTAACAATATTCATTCAAGAAATGGTGGAACTAAATTAAATGTTTTATTTAATACATTTAATTTTAAAAATCATGTGCGCTATTACAGGCAATGTAATATGGAAGAAAAAAAACAAAAACAAACATATTGTCTGTTCAGTAATTTATTTCCACAACAGCATTTTATCCTAATATGGGTTATTTTCTCAACAAATGTATTTTATTTTTGTATTAATCTTAATAATTAAGCACATCATGCAATTAATTTGTTGCAACACTTTACAATACGGTTTAATTTGTTAACATTAGTTAACTACATTACAGTAGGTAACAATGAGCAATACTTATACAGCATTTATTAATCTTAATTAATCTACATTTAAAATGAAATGTTCTATTAGTTAATACATTGTGAACCGACATGAGAACACAATTAACTGTATTTTTTATGAATATTACCGAAGGTTAATATATACTTTAAAAATGACTTGATCAGTCAGTTCATGTTAACTAATATATTACCTAATGTCAGTCATTTACAGTCAAAAGTGAATATTGTATATCGAGTTATTTACCATTTACAGTCCAATGACGCCTTGTTGGAGACAGTGCGAGGATTCATTATTTTATATTGCATTTAGTAACATACACATAGCGCTATATTGTTACATATTTTCTTATGATGATTATAGCTGCACAAATAATCATAAATGTGTGTGTGTGTAATATGTATATGTACTATTAAACACACACACAATTACAGACACATACAATTGTATTGCATTAAGTTAATTTTATATATTTGTTGGATAATAACCATTTATATTTAAAATCAAACGTAATTGTCAAATCTCCTTCCGTACCGCCACAGATCCCCTGTTTTAGAGCATCCAGAAATTAAATGCCACAAATATTTACTTTACTTTACCTAATTAATTGCAAATAACAAATTAGATAAATAATCATTTATATTACGACCGTAACATAAAACTAGATCTTTCATCAACCTTTATCCAGTTGCTCTATAATTATTATAATTGCATTATTATTATTATTATTATTATTATTATCAGCATACTAAATTACAGATTTTCTCTAAAATGTAAAGAGAAATAAGTGCAATCCCTCGGTGTTGTGTGGCTTTTATAAATGTAAATAAAATATCTCCATCTAGCACACACTCGAGGTAAATGGGCAGAGCATGAATGCATCTCTGTGAGCGGTGGAGAGCCCTACAGACTTTAAAGCACAGGCCCAATTAAGCTGTGCCTCATCAGCTGGAAGAGAGACACATACCCAGAGCTGAAGACTGAAGATAATACTGCCTCACAAAGCAGACGCAAAATTACAGCCAAACATCTTGATAACACCCAGAAAAGAAGAAGTTGCGCAAAACACTTAAATAAAGGCCTTCATAGTCAACACAATTAATTGTGCCTTTTTTGTGTTCTAATAATACATCATAAGTGTGTGTGTGTGTGTGTGTGTGTGTGTGCGTGTGTGTGTGTGTGTGTGTGTGTGTGTGTGTGTGTGTGTGTGTGTGTGTGTGTTTCTTAGGTGGTTGTTGGGGGGAGGGGGGATTTTTTTCTTTTCTTTATCTAAATTGTAACCAATTAAGGACAAAGCAGTGCCCTCTAGCTTTCCAGAAAAGGAGTCGCGAGCATAAAAGGAAATTGACAGTCGACATTCCAATTTCATTCAAGGAGGCAATTTCCTAATGCTAATCACCATCTGCAGATGTTGTCCGCTGATATATTTCTCTACATTCATTTTTTTTTTTTTTTTCATCCCAGCTGCGACCATGTACAAATTTGTGACAAAGGGAGAAAGCTTAGTGCTAAGATGCTTGCACCAGGTTTGTAGAGTTCAACAAGACAGGCAGCTTTCTGTCTCTCTCACTCTCTGATATATCATCAGAGCTTACTGTCTGAGCCGCTGAATGAAAGCACTCTCACTAGAGAGGTGTTCAAAAATAGCAGCTCTCTGGATGTCTTTGCACAGATATTTCAGTGCGAGGAGTGGATTCAGATCTGATCTCATGTGAGCAAATCGCTTTTGATTTGTCTCTTATTATTGAAGAAAAAGGGGCATTTAATTGCTTGAAATGATTTGCCGGTTGAAACTCATATTCTTTGCATTCCATTTTTTTTATTTTTATTTAATTGCAATGTAATGTTACAGCAAGTATGCGACTGCTTGACACTTTCAAGTGCTGGTTCATTTTTATCTAACATAAAATGCATAACAGTTACATAAATCAATAATTATTGTAATGTTATTGTATAATATTGTTAATGTAATATTAATACTATTACTCTAATTTTTATTTTTAAAGATTGAGGGTTAAGAGCTCTTGAATGAAGAAACGTTCCTGAAAAATCAATTAGTGACTGAAGTAAATATTTATTTCTAAATTTCTCCATAGGCTATATATTTGTTGTCGTGTGTGTTTGTTGAGTGTCCATTCGGTAGAATTCTTGAACAAAATGTGTGTACGTTTTTGGCTTCGTGTGTTGCAATAATCTCCTCTCCTTTCAGAAATGCATTTGTTCCTTTTTACTCTTTCTGTTTGGATTTTGGAGATAGCAGCCACTACAGCGGTCCCGGCACTTACAATGCCAGACTCTGTTTTGAAACAATTGTGACTCGTGGCCTCTTCAAGCGTGCTAAGCGATCAAAAACAGGCCAAGACAAACAAGGCCTGCAGCTGTCCGCAAAACAAAACCGCAGATAAATACTCAAACACGTCCGGGCCAGCGGAAACGGCTTGGCTCTCGCCTGGCCCTGAAAGGACCCATTGTGCTCCCCAAAACCGCACTGTGTCACGCAGCCCTCGTTTGAGAGAAATTTTTATTTACCACCTCTTTCATTCGCCCAGCAGCACCATGGCAGTGGGAGAGAGAGAGAGAGAGAGAGAGAGAGAGAGAGAGAAAAGGAGGAAAATACCCACCCTGCTGGAACAGAGTGGAACGGCTCCAACCCAGTTTCACAACCAGATCCCTCTCATCTTCCAGCCAGGGATACTCGACGTGCCGAAACCGTTTAGACAGCGCCGCTGAAAAGCCTTGTTTTAATATGCAGCGCTGCAATTCATTATCATTCTGCTGGGTTCTGCAGTGATGACTGGAGAGTCTTTAACCCCCTCCTGATTGTCAGATCAAGGTCAGTTACTATAAGAAAATAAAATCTGCATTCCTGTCTGACTTCTCGCACCTCAATCTTTCCGCTTACGAAAACTACTTCCCCCTCTTTGATGGGTGTATTCACTTTTTCAATGGGCCCACTTCTAACAAAATAGACTTGTTTTTAAGTGAAATAATAGTTTTGATCTTGGAATATGAAAGGCAATTTCATCTCAAGGGTGAGAGATGAATTTGTTGGATTGTGGGTTAGATATACACGAGCAGACGTGCCATAGAAACGGATAGCGCGAGCGAAGACTTGTAGCGTTGTAAATATGTCGGCTCATTCGTGTGGGCAGTCCGGCACCGGGAACACAAAGCCTAATTAAAAAGCGCCCAGACACGGCGCAGCTTTAGTGGGTGTCAATGACGATCCATTAAGAAGTCTTTACAGTGACCCGTCCCAACCCACTGTCATGTATCTCTCTAACACACACACACACATGCATACAAATCTTCCTCATGCATACGCAGTTGCTGTTCCCTTCATGCGTACTCCCAGGGCCACCGCTCCGAGACCGCAGTAGTAGCCTCTATTAGTGCCTGTGTGGCCTGCCGGCCCCTGGGGTCAGTGGTAATCCAGGGGGAGTTTTCACATTGTGTTTTGGGACATGGGGTCAAACTGTTTGAAATGAGGGGGTTTTGTTAAACATCCATTAGCCAGACCCAATGTATTGTCTTGATTTATTGGGAGATGGAGGCTCTCTCCGCCCCGCCACTATGGCGAATGCTATAGTAAACTTAGAACGGCGAGTCAGGATGGATTTTTTTTTTTACGTTTGCTTAAAACTGGGAAAGAATGAATGAAATCACTGATTCAAGTTTCCTAAATGTGGGAGAATCTGATTTCCCATTTTGGGCTCCTCGAAGAGCCTTTAAAAAAAAAATTTGGATTAAAATATCCAAAAAACACTAGAACTATGACTTGTGTATTTACATGATCCCAGATGTTTCCAAAAATGTTTAAATCCAGAGAAATAAGTAGTTTTAACCATGTCTCTGTGTCGCCCATAGACTGTCTAAAAAGATAGACGACGCTCCTCCGCTCTTTTCCATCGGAGAGAACTGAAGCCTCCAATGTCCCGATATGGCGCTGACATATTGGGACTTGAGTCTGCGCACTTGCGTTTTCGGGACCAGTCGTGAGCAGGAAGTAAAGCTGCGAAATCAAGGCCACGCCCTCACTCTCGCAGAATCAATCGCAAGCACACGCCCCATACTTTTATTAAGTGGCCTCTGTCTTCTATGATGTCTGCTGATTGCGGTTCCTCGTTAAAATTAGGTAAATACAGCTACTAACCACATAGTCAACATTTTGGAAAAAAGTCCGCTGGTGCTTCAGTGACTACTTCTCACAGAGAACCTGTTAATCACAGCTGTCAATCATGATGTCACAGCAACGTGTTTAAATCATCACATAACTAGCTAAATACAAACTTATTTTAAAAACAAACATTTGAAATTACATCAGCGTGATAGAAACTACAGTAAATGACAGTTTAATTGTTTATTGTTCTCACATCCCGTTGAATAACATGGGGAGGCGGGGCTTACGATCTATACTAGGACCGGTCACAGGGGGGCGATCGAGACGCTTTGGCTTCACTTTTGTGGACTTGTGCGGCACGCTTGGCGTCGCCTATCAATGACATCATCCCTGTGCTACACTCTAAAAAATGCTTGGTTGTTTTAACCCAATTTTGGGTAAAAGATGGACAAACCCAGGCTGGGTTTGTCCATATTTTACCTGAAATTGGGTTAAAACAACCCATAATTTTTTTAGAGTGTACCCTCGATTTCTTTTAATGGAAACACCAAAGATGTTTTATTTGACAGATGAGCAACTGTTTTGTTAGATTCATTGACTATCAATGTTATACAGCTCAACACAGTTAGTATTTTTGTTTAAATCTAGTCTTCCTGATTTACCACAAGTATCATATTTACCATGCCTAATATCCATCTAGCTCACTCCAAAAATGCTGGGTTGTTTCAACCTAAATTTGGGTCAAATGGACAAACTCAAATATTGAGTTAAAAATGTAATTAAAAAATGACAGTTGAAAGTGAAAGTTGGGTTAAAATTTGAAATTACATTTTTAAACCAACATTTGGGTTTGTCCATATTTGACCCAAATTTGGGTAAAAACAACCCAGCGTTGTTTAGAGTGTTTAACACACAGAGTAGCATTATAGCATAACATTCAACACACTCGAATGTATCTACGCTGTTACCTCACCTATATGACCAGAAGAAGCAGAAGAGGACATTTGTGGCGTAATAAAAGTGAAATCACAGCGGCGTCAAGATACACCTTTCTTTTGAACAAGCGACTTTAGAGGCGAAAAATTACACAGGGTGCCTTTAAGGTTCTTTAAAAGAACCATTTTAAAAATCGAATGAACCTTTTTCCGATATAAAGGACCTTTGGTGCAATGGAAGGCTGCGTGGATGTTCAAGGTTCTTAATGGAACCACAGATGCAAATAAAGAACCTAAGAGTGTATTTTTCCCACTAACAGCAGGTGTGTGTTAAATAGTCTGTTCTGATTCTGCCATAGCCATGCTATATGTTGTGAATAATTACAACAATTACCCTGCTTGAGCAGACGAGGATGCATGGCTCATTAAAACAATTTATTGAAAGAATTTACTTTTTTGACTGTATTATCATACGTCCTTCATGATTTTGGTGGGATTTTGAGCTGTGATTTTTATATCATCTTCTGGAGACTGAAGGTAAACAGGCTCTAATTATAGAGGCACTACAGCAATTCCCCTGCACAGCCTAGGAAATGTCAGCCTATTACTTCACTGCGAGTTTCAAATGCTCAAGATAATGACCAGTTACTAATTGGTGCTTATACTTTAAATCGGTTAGCATGGAATATAATTGCAGCTATTATGGAGGTAAATAATCCCTGGAAATTAGCATCTTTTAGCCAAAACACATCCTAAACATTATTATGGGGGGAAAGGGTCTTGGTGTTGACAGTGAGATGGTGTGATTTTTCATTAGCATAAGGTTCCCAGGGGCCAGGGGGGCTGTGTGCAACATCACATGGTTGTTGAGACCTTGTATTTGGGATGGATGGATGGATGGATGGATGCTGAAAGACCATGCTTGTTTATATACACTCAAATATTGAGGTTATTTTTTTCTACCAGAATCCTGGGTTGAGCCTTTTGGGTCAATTTTGTGGGTTATTTTTTCAGTGTTTGGGTAGTTTTTTTGTGTAACCCAGATCCTGTATCAGTCATAACAACACAGTGTTTGGGTAGTTTTTGTGTAACCCAGATCCTGGGTCAGATGTAACAACCCAATGTTTGGATAGTTTTTGTATAACCCAGATCCTGGGTCAGAAGTAACAACCCAGTGTTTGGGTAGATTTTGTGTAACCCAGATCCTGGTTCAGATGTTAGAGCCCCATGTTTGGGTAGTTTTTGTGTAACCCAGATCCTGGGTAAGAAGTTACAACTCAGTGTTTGGGTAGTTTTTGAGTAACCCAGATCTTGCGTCAGAAGTAACAACCCAGTGTTTGGGTAGTTTTTGTGTGACCCAGATTCTGGGTCAGAAGTTACAACCCAGTGTTTGGGTAGATTTTGTGTAACCCAGATCCTGGATCAGAAGTTACAACCCAGCGTTTGGGTAGTTTTTGTGTAACCCAGATCCAGGATCAGAAGTAACATCCCAGTGTTTGGGTACTTTTTGTGTAACCCAGATCTTGCGTCAGAAGTAACAACCCAGTGTTTGGGTAGTTTTTGTGTGACCCAGATCCTGGGTCAGAAGTTACAACCCAGTGTTTGGGTAGTTTTTGTGTAACCCAGATCCTGGGTCAGAAGTTACAACCCAGTGTTTGGGTAGTTTTTGTGTGACCCAGATCCTGGGTCAGAAGTAACAACCCTGTGTTTGGGTAGTTTTTGTGTAACCCAAATCCTGGGTCAGAAGTAACAACCCAGTGTTTGGGTAGTTTTTGTGTAACCCAGATCCTGAGTCAGAAGTAACTACCCAGTGTTTGGGTTGTAGTTTTTGTGTAACCCAGATCCTGCGTCAGAAGTAACAACCCAGTGTTTGGATCGTTTTTGTGTAACCCAGATCCAGGGTCAGTCATAACAACACAGTGTTTGGGTAGTTTTTGTGTAACCCAGATCCTGGGTCAGAAGTAACAACCCAGTGTTTGGGTAGTTTTTGTGTAACCCAGATCCTGGTTCAGATGTTAGAGCCCCATTTTTGGGTAGTTTTTGTGTAACCCAGATCCTGGGTCAGAAGTTACAACTCAGTGTTTGGGTAGTTTAGTGTAACCTAGATCCTGCGTCAGAAGTAACAACCCAGTGTTTGGGTAGTTTTTGTGTGACCCAGATTCTGGGTCAGAAGTTACAACCCAATGTTTGGGTAGTTTTTGTGTAACCCAGATCCTGGGTCAGAAGTTACAACCCAACGTTTGGGTAGTTTTTGTGTAACCCAGATCCAGGATCAGAAGTAACATCCCAGTGTTTGGGTAGTTTTTGTGTAACCCAGATCTTGCGTCAGAAGTAACAACCCAGTGTTTGGGTAGTTTTTGTGTAACCCAGATCCTGGGTCAGAAATTACAACCCAGTGTTTGAGTAGTTTTTGTGTGACCCAGATCCTGGGTCAGAAGTAACAACCCTGTGTTTGGGTAGTTTTTGTGTAACCCAAATAATGGGTCAGAAGTAACAACCCAGTGTTTGGGTAGTTTTTGTGTGACCCAAATAATGGGTCAGAAGTAACAACCCTGTGTTTGGGTAGTTTTTGTGTGACCAAAATAATGGGTCAGAAGTAACAACCCAGTGTTTGGGTAGTTTTTGTGTAACCCAGATCCTGCGTGAGAAGTAACAACCCAGTGTTTGGGTTGTTTTTGTGTGACCCAGATCCTGGGTCAGAAGTTACAACCCAGTGATTGGGTAGTTTTTGTGTAACCCAGATCCTAGGTCAGAAGTTACTACCCAGTGTTTGGGTAGTTTTTGTGTAACCCAGATCCTGTATCAGATGTAACAACACAGTGTTTGGGTAGTTTTTGTATAACTCAGATCCTGGGTCAGAAGTAACAACCCAATGTTTGGGTAGTTTTTGTGTAACCCAGATCCTGCGTCAAAAGTAGTAGTAGTCAGTCACAGCATATTTTGGCTACGAGGGATGCGTACAAGAAACATGAACATGAAACAAGCTCTGGAACGAGATCCAGCGCCTTTACAGTGGAAACGGGACAACAGAGACTGGTCGATTACACTTGATGGAATTACTTATAAATGTTTAATTTCACTTCTAATATTTGTTACACGAGCTTAAATGTATGCAATATGCATTCAAAACTATATAAAATATGCTATACAGTAAAAAAGGAATTATCAAGCAAACCAGTGGTTGTGTAGAGTATATATATATATATATATAAAGTAGGATTTAAGTTATTCTGTAAACATTAATTCATGTATGAACTGAAGTTAAAAAAAGAAGAAAAAAGCTAGTACTATTGTAAAACTGAATCAACCCAGTAGGACGGGTTAAATAAATAACCCAATTTGCTGGGTAAAATTAACCCAACATGTGTTTTGTCCTGTATCTAGCCTGTGGGTTAAAAAATTGCCCAAATTGTTTTTTGGTTGTTTTTTTTAGTGTACGTTTTCTTACATCAGCTGTCCATGTACTAAGTGTTCATGGTCTTTTTCATATGTGCCCGTGTTGTTGTTCCCAGCCTTTATTTTGTTGACTCGAAAAGAGCTGTAAAAAGGCTCCCCAAGGTGGGGGACTTTGTGTTCCTCAGTCCTGCCAGGCTTGGATCCAGACCAGCACTACGAAGGCTGGCAGAAGAAGCACTGTGGTTTGACCGGAGCTGTGTGCGGTGTAACCCCCACCTTAAACAGCACCGATGCCACTGCTGTCTGCCTGTTTGCACCCATGTCACGCTTGTGTGACACCCCACTTTGCTGTGCTTGTTTGAACTGTCCCACCCAATTAGCGCTAATAAGTGACTCGGTAAGGATGAGCAAACATGGTGTATCCAATCCTTCCTTGTGCCCTCCCTGACGCTTAGCAGCCCATGAAAATCCCCCAAAGAGCACAACCCCTGCTAATAGACAGAGAAAGCCAAACGCATCTCGTTTTCTGAGCAAACAAGTGCCAGTAAAGAGGCAAATTAATGACAAGTCATTTGAAGGGGGTTTGTCGGGGAAATGATTTTGCCCACGTCTCACCGCTGAAGAATTGATTAGGACCTGCTCGATCAAAGTACCTGAATCAATAAAGTAGCACAGAGAGAAGAGAAAAGACATGCTCCAGCTTAATTTATCCCATGCAGCATTTCTTGTGGAAAGAGAGAGATGAGAGGGGAGAAAGCACACTAATCTGTCAGGCGCAAATGAGCAGTCTTGTTAAGACAGAGGTGTTCACCGCGGGTTTTAGTGCCTGGAGTTTGCTTCTTTGCAAAACATCACAGGCCATGCTGTCACGGGGAAGCTGTAGTATAGCATCGGTTTACTTTAAAGTACATGTATATGAATCCGGTAACACTTTACCGTAAGGTTCACAAAGATATACACAAAGATGTATAGATACTGTAACAAATGTCCCATTGTAAAGTGTTACCAATATGCTATGAACGGTGCTTAAATATCTTTCACTGTTCCATCTCTTCTTTTGACTACAAGACTTTTATAACATTATTTAATAGTTTAATAAATCATTGGATTTACAATGATCGCAACTTAAATAATGCAGAATATATTATATTTGAGAAACAAATATTTTTTGTTAAATTGCATTGCAAGTCTCATTTGCTTTAACACTGCTTTAAGAATAATAAAACATTTGTAAATAGTTTGAATAATAATAAAATAAAATTTGTATAGAATAATAAAATAATAGAATAATAAAATTTGTAATAGATAATAATGAATTAGTTAGAAATATATCATAATTTATTTATTTAAATATAAAACCGGAATTTTTATGGGAAAAAAAAAAACGGCAGCTGTGGTTGCCAGAACCTTACCGTCAGAAATACAGTAACAACATTATTGGTTTTACAGACTGAACTTAAAATTTACAGTAATAAACCGTGTTCTATTATGCCATATAACGTTAGTTTACCAACATATTGAAGTATTGATATCTGTTTTGTACCATTGTAATTCACTGAAAATCATCAATCATCACAGCAGTGATAAGAGTCACATGATCAATTTTGGCATCATAATCTTTTAAAGAAGATTGATTCTTATATAAAGAAGCTGCACAGTCTCATTCAAACAAACATTAAACACCATAATGGTAACACACATGAAATTAAAAAATGCAATAACATTAATTTAACAACATCAAATGTTACATAAAAACCCTAATGTACAAAACTGATTAGGAAAAAAAAAAATAAGACAACTATGAGGAACCATAGTTATTTCAACATAAATACATAAAATGTGAAGTTTCACACAGGGAATTGTGGTAATGTCAATTTATGATTTCTCACTGTAAATTTAACAGTATTTTACAATAAAATTACATTAAATCTACCATGAGATCTATATATAGTATATAGCACGGAAACTTTCTGTTAACCAATTAACAGTTTTGCACTGTAGCAGTCTTTTACCGTTAAAATCATAAGTTTTTACAGTAATGAAATGGTTATGATTCCGGATTATACATTCAGCATTGGTGTTATTAGTGAGTAATCCTTATAAATAAATGAATGGAAACATCTTAAATGCTGCTCGAGCGAACTGAAGTGAAACTTCCTTGTCTGTCTTCCATGTTTGTTTGTGTTTTTCCTCGAGTTTATTTGAGCCAGCAGTTGGAGGGTACTGCGGGCAGATTGGAGCATTATTTTAAACGTGGCTTTGCAGATTAACACACTTGCCAAGCCCTATGGAAGGCCCTTAATTGATTTCCCTTTTGACTGTTTACCTCAGCTGTAAGGGCTCCTGGAGCCGAGTGACAGCAGTGTCCTCCGTGTGCCAAGTGCCTCATTAGTATTCCACGCAGTGGCATTTGCCAGCCTGAGTGTTGCCTTGGCAACACTGCCCACACAAGTGATGATAAATGAGGCTTTCAGTCTCCTCTCCCTGTCTCTTTTTGCTCCTGGAAGCCCAGAAAGCTGCGCTGAGGAGGCCCTGGCCGGCGCACAGCTCCTCCTGCTGCATGGACGGACTGACGAACGGGGGGAATAAGGGTTTATACGAGGCGTGAGTGAGGAAATGAAGATGCTTGTTATGAGCCCAGAGAAGGATTGATTGGAGGATAGTAGCATCTCTATTCAAGAGTAACTGTATTTTGAGTAAAAGGGGGAAAAATAACTTATTTCATCCCAACTCATTTTTTAAGTACTTGCAACTATAAATACCTTTGCTATTCCTACTACTGCTTTTACAGTAATTAACTACTCCGTGAAAAAAATATTGTTTGTTTAACTTAAAAAAAATAAGTAACCTGGTTGCCTTAAAAATTTAAGTTCATTGAAAATGGAAAACAAAATGAGGTAATATAACTGAGATAATTATGTTATCTGAACCACATTAATTATTTAAGTTGATTTGACAAAAGAAAAATTTACTTTTGCAGTTTATTGCTGTACTGATTTGTTTAATAAAATATAAGGAAAACTAATTTATTTAATCATATATAATTTATAAACAATTTTCATTTAGAAAAAAACCCCTAATATTTATTTAAATAATTATAATAATTCAGAGCCCTGTATAATTGGATGCTTTTTCATTAACACTAAAAGAAAACGATCTGTATGCAAAACGAATATCACATTACACGCAGACGGACTGTAGCTGGACGTGTTTCAGGATCCTCTCCTCATCCTGTGGTTTTCAAAATTAGTGAACATCAATCTAAGGAACAAATAATATGAATTTAGGGAAACAACATTAAAGAATGACAAATGATATGTGTTGGCGCACTGGGTGTTTTTGCGCCGTACTGTGTTAATCGTTTCATATTCAAAACAGAATCATTAGAAATGTAAACATTTTGAATAAATGAATGCACATTCGGTGTATAACAACATTAAACGTGTTCTTGGTCAACATTACATCTGTGAAACCATGTTCACAGTATAAAACAAAACAGAAAAAAAATGTTCAAGCAGTTTTGATTTTGACGGGCTGATGTCACTAAGGCTATGGATTACATGTAGATGAGAGGATGAAAGAGGAGATGTATTCTTCCACTCACAGATCTTCCCGATCCTGTTTAAACAAAGTAAGGCGAGTTATTGGTGTATTAGAGAGAGGGGCCTGAGAGGCTGGTTGAGATGAGATTCAAAGGCACTTTATTAAGAGTGAGGGGAAATGATCCGCTGAAGTAGCGCTCCTTTATTTGTGTTGCAAATACTTCATTTGGCTGCACAAATAGTCGCTCTCTTCCTCACAGTATATGAGGCTTCTTTCCATCTCCAGGAATTTGATGGTGAAACTGCAAAGAAAATTTTTTTTTTTTTCGTTATTACAGTATTCTTTCATCTCTTATGCTTATATACCTGCTTATGTTGAAGCATTTTAGCTTGAAATATTGGTAACACTTTACAATAAGATTCATTAGTTAACATAAGTTATTGCAATGCACAATGTTACAGTATTTATTAATCTTTGTTTATAAGGTAATAAAAATCCAGCTGTTCATTGTTTCTTCATGTTAGTTCACAGTGAATTAACTAATATTAACAAATACAAGCTTTGATTTCAATAATGCATTAGTAAATGTTGAAATTAATAACTAAATTAATTAATGCTGTTCAACTAAGGTAATTAACTAATGTTAAATGTTACCTAAGTCTATTAGTGTAAAGTAATAATTTTTAGTAACAGTAACATCAAAACTTATTTGTGAAACAAAAAGAACAGAGCAAAATCATATTATTAATTTTGATTTCGAGGGGCCTAATATTTTTCAAGGCCACTAAATATTGTAATTTGACAGCAAACTTGCTATGACAAATGAGAAAACTGAGACTATTTCATTTAAATACAATGATTGATCGTTCAGGACACTTTTTTTGATTCCTGACAATATACGCACTATATATTTAAAAAAAATAACGAAACATCGCATTGCAAATTATGGCAGCACAGAACAAACTTTTGAAGAAAAGAGTAAAAAATAAAAGAATGTTTGATCATTCCCACTTATTGGAGAGAAAGAGAAAGAAATATATCGCTGGCAGATCAAATCAAGCCTGATTAAACTTCTCTAGGACACTAAGAAGCGACGGCTTCAAACAGACAGGAGACAATTGACGAGTGTGAACCTCACCCTGCAGTGTCAGCCTAACAGAGTGGGCCGTGGGGGGAGGCCATGGCTATTAAAAGATAAATGTATTTTTCTCAATCCATTATTCATGGCAGGGCTAAGCATGGAGTCAGGGGCTTAGCACTGCAGAGAAGCCCACCCGTACCGGCCCTCAGACCCCCACACTACGACAGCTGGGAGAAAGGGTGGGAAGAGGGAACGGAGAAAGGTCAAAAAAGAGAGGAAGAGACACAAAGAAGACACAAAAAGGTTTTTTTGGGATGGGAAAAAAGAGGGAATGAGGAGGAGCGAGATGACGCAAGAAAAAAAGTGGAGCGCTCCGACACTTTTGAACTCTCTCTAGGTCTGCCGATAAACAACACTGACACACTCGTTCTCCTCACTCACACTTTCACTTTAATGTATTTTCCACATGAAAGGTTCGAGCAGATATTTCTAGAATACGCATGGACTCGTTGCAGAAACCCCTCGTCTGCTTGGGAAAACAGATCAGAACCGGACTAAATGTCTTTTGTCAATCCTCTTTAAATAAGATGCAGCTCTGCAAGCAATGTAAAGAATATGACGACTTTAGCATCTTTACACTTTTGTGCAAGTTTAATCTGAGACCTGTCCTACTGAATCTAAACGTCACTTGACTTTTAAATGTCATTAAAACACTGTGTAAAACACATCCAACTCTTCTTTAAATATAGACCAACAACATAAAAAATAGTCACACTTTACAATAAGGTTTCATTGGTTAATATGAACTGATCAATGCTTGTTAATGATAATTTCAACATTTACTAATCGTTAATAAACATCATTCAAATCAAAATGGTGTATTTGTTAACATTGGTTAACTAACATGAACAAACAATGAATGACATTAATTAACATTGACAAAGATGAGTAAATACTGTAACAAATGCATTGCTAATTTTGAGTTCATGTTAGTTGATAAATTAATCAAAAAATACAGTATATTCATTTCAGAATGAGTTGTGGGATGTCCCTCTCGTGCAAATGAGCTAGCATTAACAAAATCTGACAATCTGTGTTATCCCAGCATGATTCGAAAATAAGTGATTTAACGCAAGACGATCTGTTTTCAAAGGGGTGAATGTGGTCAATATTGCATATTTGCTTATTTAATTTCTAACCTGGACATATTAAAGGACTATATGTGTTGTATATATTATTTAATTGTGCACTATAGCATCTAAAGTTTCTTAAAATCTTTAAAAATTCTATTTATTTCAATTTGTGTACTTGTAAACAGAGACTGGTACTTTGAAACATACCCACACACTAATTCAAAGATACAGATGCAATTTCGCTTTGCATGACATGCATTCGTTTCATTGTCTTTGAAAAAAGGTATTCGAATTGTGGGTTTAAAAGTTAAGCTGTCCATAATATTGTAGTCTTACTACATTTCCCAGCTGTTGGCTTTGTCTGGGTAAAAATGGCGGCAGAAGACAGATTAGTGGGAAATTGCCGGAGAAAAAAATGACCTGTTCTTATTCTAAGCAGATACCTTCAGAATTGTCTCATTGGTGATAATTGAGCACATGCTGCACGATTTATGTGTTTCCTGCCAATGGCCGTTTAGCGGGCCTGTTTAATTGATGCTCTGATTATAAGCTTCTCTGTGAGACGAACGCCGCTCCGCCACCCATCCTTGTGTCCCGCTCACAGAGGCCACATGTTCTCAGTATGGAGCACAATCAGTGCCTTTACACAAAGAGACACATCCATCTGACCAATACAAACATCGCTCCTAAAGGTGTATGTGCGTGTGCATATGTTGAGCAGAGCTTAGATTTATGGACTTGTTTTGCGTAATTTCCATATTTATATTATTCGATATTTCGATACTTATTTAAGACCTTTCGTTGTGGGGGGAAAAAATGCCTCAAAGAAGGAATCTCCTAGGCTTTCTTCAATAAAAGTGCTTCTTTGGAGGTACAGGGAAACTTTCGCACAAAAAGCAGAGATATATTGGCATAAAGTGCACACCCACGGCCGAAAGAAAGGAAACGCTACATTACATGAAGAGAGGGCGGACTGAACAAGTCGCCATGCTGAGCGCATTTGTATTTAGACAAGAGAGCACAAGGGTGGGAACAGAGAGCGCAGGGGCTGGAAGATATGTGGGGCGGTGGAGGGGGGTTGTTTGTGTGTGTTTGTGTATGTATGGGTCACCATGCCCATTGTTCCCACTTTAGTGTTGTGGGCGAAGCGAATTGCAAAAACAAAGCACGCTCATATTTGGGCTTTGACATGTCAAGGATTACTTGTTCCATTGAATGTGCTGCCTATTATCTGCTTATCACTCTCTGCTCTTTACTCCCTTTCTTGTCCCTGCTCAATGGCTTCCTCTCACTGTCCGTCCCACCCCTCGCACACACACACACACACATGCAGGCAGCGCCTCGCTCCCTCCCGCCCCCCCCCTCCCCGTTCTCTATCTTTTAACACTTACAAAACTGAAAAGATTCAGTCTGGGCTGGGCTCAGGCCACCTGGAAGCTGCAAAGGAGTTTGGCATCTCGCCAGTGGCCAGCTGTAGCATTGTGCTGTCCGCTGCCGTCTCAGTTAATTCCAGGCATTGGCGATTGTTGCCGTCCCCGTTTACGGCCCACCCCCTCCGCGGCCTTCCCGGGCTCCCCTGGGCCGATTGTCCCAGGCCGTCTCTTGTTTAATGCTGTTTTGCAAGTTATTAAGCCCTGGAAGTCTATTAATCACAGTTCAGGGGCTGTGGAAGCCCACACAGCGTCGGCTGGGGGAGGGTTAGCGGACAGGCACGCTCGCTGGCCTGAAAGGGCTTAGACGGTGGTCCATTCAGATCCCTAACGAGATCATTACCACTAACTAAATACAAACCTGACCCCTTCGACCCGCTGGGAAATTACGTAGGAGGTCCCTCCCGGTTCGGGACATTAATATGCCGTGCCGGCACCCCTCCCTGTTCCTTCTGCCCGTCCCATCCGCACATCCCCCAGCCTTTGCTCGTCCCCTCTTTCTCTACAATGGCCAGAAAACTAAACCTATCATCAAAAGAAGCCTAATCACTGCTGTGATTGTGGTAAACCAAGCCTGACAGACATTTCACTGAGACCTCAATAGAGCACATCAGTGCAACCTCCAAACCCTACCTCCTCCACCCCCCTCGTTGGCGCTCTTGTTTTCCTCGCTTTTTCAAGCGGGAGCCAATGGGCGGCGAGAGAAGCCCCGGTCTTTTCAGATTACTCGACACACTGTGTCCACTTTTCTTGGGACCACCTGGCAAGCTCATTTTAATATAGCGCTGTCCCTCTTTCATTCGCTGCGCTTTTCTTTCTCCGTCTCCATCCGTCACTTCTTCCTCTAATTCTCAAGCCTCTCGAGCCAAGCCGTGTCCGTGAATTCCATCTAATCCATTGACCCTGCTAGAACATTCCTGGTTAGCACTCGTCGGAAGAGGCTGGATTTGGGGGGATTACATGGTTGCGGTACTGCTGGGTGGCACCTGTGACTGGGAGCGAAGCGAAACAATTACGGCTCGGCACAGAGAGGACGAGAGCCCCCCGCGTATCCCACCTTTCATTCTTTTATCCTCCTCTTTTTTGGGCGAGGGATCATGGACTATCACCCCTCTAATCTCTACCTGTGACGGTAGCGCTGTGCTCCCACGCAGGGTGGCCTATGACCCGGCAGAACAGTGGGACGGCCTTGGGGTGAGGCGTGAGAGAGGATGGGAGGGAGGCCGTTGTGATGGAGCCCTCCTAGCTTATGGGAAGTTTCTGTCACTCTTAGTGTTTCAAGTGTCTCCACTTCAGGGAGTGAGAGCTTAGCTGTACTGCTGGAAACGAGTGGGTGTGTCTTTGAGAAACCAACACGACATTCCCTGACAGAGCCACCACATATTATCTCTGTCCCACTCTTCTTCCCCCGAACAGACCCCCACCCCCTCCTTTCAAAGGGCTCAAATCGTGAGAAAATTTACTTTCAGGACTCCAGTCTAAATCTAGTCCAACAGATTAAACTAAGCTAGAGAAATGACTGAACCTGAACTACTCGTCTTTCGGATATCAGACATATGAATAAATCAACGCATGACTGCCCCAATGATAAAAATCTGTCTGGTTAGCATGATCCTGTCTCATGCTACGCCATACGGTTTTGTGAATCATTCGGACATTCGGTGTAGCTGGTTAATGTGCCCAAATATATTTTTGCAAGCAGATATTTTATCATTTGTTTGTTTGTTTGTGTTTGGAGGGCTCTTAAAAGCAAGAAATTGACTTACGTTTTGTCTGCTGTCTTTCACGTCAAAGCTCGGGATAGTCATTAGAGAAGAGTTTGGGACTGTGAGTGTCTTGTAATTAACCACGTGAGATTACGGCTCAGGTCATTGGCTCAAAGATTGGTATATATCCAAAAAGATGGCATATGTCCTTATTACAGAAGTAATATACTTTCAAACAATGGTCTTCACTGCAAACTTAATCTATTGCTTTCAGACAATTAATTGCATGTTAAATGCAATTAAATTAAAATGTCTCATTCTTAATTATAGTTAATTAAAATTAAAGTTGATAGTTTATGGATATTAAATGCACTTAGCTGAACTTTATAAGGCTTTTATTGAGTACGTCTATACGTCTATGTCTATTGTTTATGAAATATGGCACTGCTAAATTTACTGACAAAGGTACATTAGCATGCCAATTCTATTGAAACTTGTATGTAATGTAGGCCTATATTTGTAATTACACATGTGTAATGATGAAGTTTAGTACATTAAATAACACACCACAGTTAAAAGTATAACCAA
Organism: Cyprinella venusta; assembly: GCA_038021265.1. Classification (NCBI taxonomy): domain Eukaryota; kingdom Metazoa; phylum Chordata; class Actinopteri; order Cypriniformes; family Leuciscidae; genus Cyprinella; species Cyprinella venusta. The sequence goes on along the minus strand of CM075875.1, from coordinate 28,913,433 downwards.
GGGCACTTTTGTTTCATTAATATTATATTATCTATTACTAAGTGTACACTCAAGACCATTGAAAGAGCACTTCTTTTTCATAAGGTTACACTCTTAAATGAAAAATGAATTCATTTAATTAAATCGATTAAAATTCATCTGAAACCTTTTTTGCTCTTTGCCTAGCGTTTCCATTTCTCAAGGTCTGTCCATTCTGCTGTCCATGGTGCTTAGCTCAGGAGCGTCGTCTGATGAAGTCTGAAGGCTGCAAGCTTCTGTCGTGGTTTGATAACTTCAGTCCCATTGAGCTTCTCATGCTTCACCCACATTAAAAAATTGCTGCTCATTAGTTGTTCTTGTTAAGAAAGGCGCTGTAGGTGAATGATTTTGTGCACAGTTAAGATCCAGAGACACAGACAGTGTGAGACACAGACGGTTAAGTACTTTTTTGTTGTTCCACACCTGAATATGACCATTAACTGGTGACTGGTAGCTATTGTTATTATACTAGGCTAGGTAAAGTTTGGCAAATTACTTTTCATAGCTGTGCTAATATTCTCGTGGCACAAACATAAATGCCTCAGAACCTCTAATGCACTTCTTGGATAATATAATGCTAAACACAATGAATTCGTCTCTTAAACTTTTTGAAAGGATGATCTGTCATGAAAAATTGTTTGTTTGTTATTTCCATTTAAAAATATGACGGGAATACGGTTGATTCATATAGTCTATCACTGTAAAAAAAAAAAAAAAAAAACGTTAAATTTACGGGAAAAAACTGGCAGCTGTGGTTACCAGAATTTTCCACATAAAAATATGGTAGCGGTAGCACCATTTTAGGTTTTACAGACTTTTAACCGTATATAATTTTACAGCAATAAACCGTATTTCATTATCTGATATAATGTTAATTTACTGACCTATTGAAGTATTAATATCTGTTTTGTTCCATTGTACTACACTGACAGCAAACAATCACAGCAGTAATGAATCACATGATCAATTAAAGCTCATCATAAGCCGCTCTTCTGCAAGAAAAGTAATACTAATATAATAGAAGCTGCACATGGTAACAATTTGAAATTTAAAAAATGAAATACTTTGACAACATTAAATGTAACATAAAACCCTAATGTACATAACTGATTAGAAAAAAATCTAAGAAAATGATGACGAAACAGTTCGAAAACTGTCAATTTAACAGTATTTTACTGTAAAATTACATTAAATGGACCATTATATATATATATATATATATATATATCACAGTTATTTACCGTAAGGAAACTTTCTGTTAACCAATTAACTTTCTGTTAACTACATTAAAGTTTTTTAATGTAGAATTTTTCGGTTACGCTTCCTTTTACAGTACAGTACTTACAGTGTACTTACCTAGAAAGTACTGGCTAATAAAAGGTAAGTACATGGAACAGGGGTAGGTTTAGTGGTAGGTTCAGGGTTAGTACTAGTTATTACCCAGTAATTGTAGTTACTAAAATAAGTACATAGTATTTACATGGGTAACTGGACTGTAAAAGGAAGCGTTACCAATTTTTCTTTACTATCATTCTTACTATCATTTTTTTTACAGTCAAGACTTTTTAATAGTTTCTTAAAAGAATCAATACTATTTATTCACATTTAATTCGTTTTTCATGTAAATGTGGATATTTGGTAATATAGCAAAGATCATTTGGAAACACTCGTATATGAGGAGCACAAATTGAAGCCTTTTAAAGACTATTCGGGCAAATTAACACTAAAAACGAAGATCTTCTAATTGAAGGCATGTAAACGGGTATGTGTCCATGTCCTTTTGTTAATCCATGATAAGATCACTCTCCTCAGACACTTCAAAAATGGAGATGTTAAACAAGCAACGATCCAAACGTCATCCTGCTTTACCTGGATCTTATCTAGCCGGGAACAGCCAATTCATTCTCCATTCCACTACAGGCATGTCACCTCTATCATTGATGTCTCTTCTTTTATTGATTATGTTGATTACAATGGAACAACAGTCCTGAAATGGTTCAGCTGACATTGAGATAGCAATCTCATCAAGAAATATAATACGTCATCTTTGGTAACACACAGAAAGAATTGCTTTATATTCTCATCCCCGATGTTTCTATCTGACATTCAGACGCCTATATAAAGCTAAACTTTGGCGTGGAATTTTTTCTCATTCACATACCCAAATGCTCATTTCCATCAGCATTCAAGCGGTCATACCAGGAATGAAGCTGTTTTTCCGATGGCCGTGTTGATTGTTCAACGGCTCTGACCAATTGGAATCCTATCATGACGCTCTCCATCATAACAAGTAATTTTAACCTGCCTGCGATCCACCCCCTCACCACGCTGCTGCTTAGCCTCACCCTACAAACAAGAACACTCGCTCCACGCTCATGTTTAAGAGCACGCTAATTAATTCCACTCTAAAGCACTTTTCCGCTTCTGTTTGCTCGGATACAAAACGTCAAATCCCTCTTATGCGTCCAAATAAACATTCTGAACAACAAAGAGAACCAAAAAAAAAAAAAAAACTAATAAAAACAATGGTGAAATTGACTGTAGGTATAACATGATGAAATATGCTCATGCCACCCTGCTAAATTACTCTCGCCCCCAACTGACGACTTTTGCTGATTTGCGCGGGTTTTTGTTTGTGGAATGTCTCCTCATCGTAATGAGGCTACCGTGGAATATTTCTGAACTAGTCACGTGAGGGATGTCAAGCGTTGGTTTACTTTTTTGAGTACATGAAGTGTAAAAACAAATACACAAGGTCCCTCTGTTACACACAAACACACACACATGGCTTCTCTCATCCACACTTCGCCTTCCCATCATGTCTCACGGCCACACATGATCTGCTCCATATTTCATGCTCCGCCGGTGTCGCAATCTTCCAATTCCACAGCGGCCGCCCGGCTAGCATATGTTCTGGCTGAGTAATTAAATGAAGCCCAACAGGTGTAAGAGAACCAATGGGTCCCAAACCGTGACACCACATCCCGCTAGTCATTACTCAAGCGCTCACCGCCGCAGCTATTGTATCAGCCCCTCATATAATATTCATAGCCTTTCCTCGTGATCTTCTCGCTAATCTCACTCTCAAAAAAACGGTGCTTTATCGGCATCTACAGTCCCATGAAGAACCTTTAACATAGCACACAATTTTATTTATCGTGAAAATACGGTAAAATAATCTCCGCACTAAGAATAAACAGAAGGATTAATTGAAAGATTTGTTTAGTGGGAACCAAAATGGTTCTTCTAAGGCCTCGCTTAAATACCCCATTGTTTTTAAGAGTGTATCTACTTCCCTGTCAGGGTTCGCCTAGACCAGAAGTGAGCTGCTACATCTCCAATCGCCACCCCTCCAGGTGAGCGTATCTCTGCATTTGAGGGTCAAATGAAGCGGAAACGGAGTGTTTGTTTTCCCACACTCGTTTTTCCTTGCACCCTCCACTCTTCCTTTTGCCTCCTCCTCCTCCTGTAGTTAGGGCTCATCAGCGCTGAGGCGCAGTGCCGTGAAGTGAAGTGTTAATTTAGTGCTCCTGCTGGGCAAGAGGCTGCTGGGGAAGCAGAGGTGAGCTCTTGCAGAAAATGACCCTCATGCTGTGATTGTTCTTGGCTTTTTTTTTTTTGCTTTTTTGTCTCTGCGTGTTTGAAAGGTTCAGACCGCCACTCAGAGATGAAAACAAAGGAGGAGAGATGGCGAGAGCTAATGCATCAGCCAGAGAGGATTACCTAAACCACACTGCGACATATTCATGTAGCGGCTCGCATGCAAACGTGTTTCTGTGAGCTTGTGTTATGCATGTGGAACAAATTTGGATGTAACATTATTACACAAGCAACATGTTATTTCTATACATCCATATTTGCACATACACAAGCTCGCATTCATTTCCCCCACCATCGCTGTTCACTTTAGCAGAATGATTAATTGGGCAGGGCTGAGCTCGGTCCTCTGAGAAACTTAAACAAAAAGCCAGGCTCTATCCGAAGATTACAGCCACACATTACAGGCTGAATGAACCATGAAATTGCTTTTTTCCCCACCTGCAGTGCGCTCTCTCTGCAGCGTGGTCACTGCCGCTCTCAGGAGGGGAGAAATGGAGAAGTTTCCTCACTCTGAGATAACAAAACAATCCTTCAGACCTTCAGCTCATAGCACCAGCCACTGTCCATTTGCCTGCATGTGCTCAGCAGACTGACTGATGTTTAATTACGTGTATTACTCTGTTAAACACAGCACATGTTATGATATATGGGCTTTAAATGATATAGGGGTGAAAATGACAAGAATGACCTAACCCTAACCCATACAATTTAAAATTCCAGATTATAAATGATTAATTTATGATTTAGTTCAAAAGTTTGGAAACATTACTATTTTGAATGCTTATTGCTCACCAAGGCTGCATTCTTTTAATCCAAAATATAGTAAAAACTGTAAAATGGTGACATATTATTAAAATTAAAAATAAAATCTATTCCTGATGTAAAGCTGAATCCTCAGCATCATTACTCAATCCTTCAGTGTCACATGATCCTTTGAAATAATTGGGGCGGCAGTGGCTCAGTGGTTCATGTGGGTTGTCTACAAACCGAAAGGTTGGTGGTTCAATCCTTGGTTCCACTTGACCAAGTGTCGAGGTGTCCATGAGCAAGACACCTAACCCCAGCTGAGCTGCTCCCGACAAGCTGGATGGCGCCTTGCATGGCTGCCGTCGCCGTCGGTGTATGAATGTGTGTGTGAATGGGTGAATGTGAGGCAAATTGTAAAGCGCTTTGGTGGCCATTGGGTCTATGAAAGCGCTATATAAATGCAGTCCATTTACCATTTACCATTTTAATACGTTGCTGTTCAAGAAACATTTAGTATTATTATTATCAATGATGTTGGAAACAGTTTTGGTTGTTGACAAAAACCTGACAAATGTCTTGAAATAAAACATCTGAACAATGTCTGGTGTGGTAACTGTAGCATAAGCATGGGAAAATATTTAGCAAAAAAAAACAGAAAAGGTACTGGTCGTTTTCTGCCAGGACAATATATGTTCATTTACGTACCCTAAAACATGACACAATGCAATACGGAATTCAAGATACAAGTGTGACACCTGTTAAAAATCAGTACTGATAATTATATAATCCTTCATGTTTATTTTTTTGCAGACTTTTCTTAGAGTCCAGGATCTGGGGAAGCCTACAAAGAAATATGTGTTGAACTTCCCAAGAACAAAGTGGCCTCCATAATTCTTGAATGGAAGAAGTTTGGAAGAACTAAGACTCTTCAGAGAACTGGGGAAACTGTGCCTTGGCAAAAGAGGTGACTTCTGGCTGAGCTACAGAAAATGTGGAAGGATTTTGCAGAAGGAACCCTTCACCAATCTGAGCTTTATGGCAGAGCTACCAGAAGCCTTTCATTAGTGGATGACACATGAAAGCTCACTTGAAAAAAAAAAATAATAATAAAAGCAGCTAAAGGACTTGTGTGGAGGAAACCAGGCACGGCTCATCACTTGCACAATGCTATCCCAACGGTAAAGCGTGTATTATGCTGTAGTTTCAGCAGCAAGGACTGTGGGAATGGTCAGTGTAGGAGGAAAGGACATGCAACAAAATACAGACTATCCTTAATGAAAACCTACTGCAGAGTGCTCAGGACATCAGACTGGGCAGACGTTTCACCTTCAAACAGGACAATCACTCTAAGCACACAACCAAGACAATGCAAGAGTGGCTTAGGGACAACTCTGTAAATGTCCCAGCCAGAGTCCGGACTTAAACCCAATCAAATGTGTCTGGAGAGACCTGAAAATGTCTGTCAACTGACATTCCCCATTCAACCTGACAGAGCTTGAGAGGATCTGCAGAGAAGAATAACAGAAAATCCCCAAATCCAGGAGTGCAAAGCTTGTCACATCATATCCAAAAAGACTTGAGTCTGTAATTGCTGCCCAAGATGCATAAACTAAGTAGTGAGGTAAGGATCTGAATACATATGCCATGTGATATGTCAGTTTTTTTTTATTACTATGATTTAATAGAGCTTAGATAAACAGGGGGTGATTAATGCCCTTACATTTGTGCTTTTTTCAGTTGCTAATAAACATTGGCAAAGATGTCATTACATAGGGATTAACAGGGATACCATTATATGTGAGCAACATCTATGTACATGTTTGTATTTTTGAGAGAATATTGTTTGGAATATTAATGCATTGTTATTGAAAAAAAAAATGAAAATGAAAGTTTCTGAAATAAGGCCACATAACACATACTAAATATGTGTCCACAAGACTTTTGACTAATGGATGTTTTCGAATTTTTGGTTAAAAATGATCTGAAAATCATCCTGCCTAATCACTCACATAAATCAATACATTGATTTAAACTTTGTAAGACATGTTTTGTTTAGAAAAAAAACAGTATGCGTAGGGACGTGACTGATCATGAATAATGCTGTGGTTGGTTCACACCTGATAAAACAATGACCTGCATAATGTCCCTTTCACTCAGGTGTGTCACTGAGAGGGAATCACAAGAAATAATGTGAGGACTTGTTTTTTATGCATGCAAATTGTATAATATCCGAGGTAAACATTTCTAGTAACTATGGAGTTCTCACAGTATTATCAGAAAGTTTTGGAATATATCCTCTCCCCAAACGTGTCACGAATAAAAAAAATCTGGCATCAAGATGCTGTTTACATACACCTTGTAAAATATATATATTTTTTGCTATTACAATTTCAACACTATTACATAAAATTGAAGTATAAAAAATTATACATTTTATCATACGTATTTCAAAGTTCAGGATTCATTAGTTTGGATATTTGAACAAACACTATAAAAACATCTTAATATGTTAATAATTCAATATATTTTAATTTTGACAAAACATCCCATTCTATATATTTAACATTATTCCTCACAGAGTCGTAAAGTACTAGCCTGACTTCGTCATACTCATATTCTTGTCAGAATGTGAGTCTGAAACTTCTCCATAGGACTTTGATTATGAGGCATGTCTTAACCGAACCAGGGAAAAAAAAAAAAAACCTCTGCACTCAATTGGATAGACCTACAACCAATCAGAGCAATGCAGCAAGTCACCTACTTTGCATACAGTTGTCAGCTACAGAACTTACTTATTTTAGAAAATAACAAGTGTTGCTTCTTTTACTTGGTCCTCCATGAGTGCGACCAAAGTAGAAACCACAAAGACCACAGGCTTTTCATTATGTCCCATTGAAACTTTTGCTTCTTGCCTCAGATTATTTGTGTTTGAATAGCACACACTCTCCGTGGGTGCCTTCACATTAGCACTTAAAGGGTACCTATTTTGGCATTTAAAATGTTCCTAATATTGTTCTGGGAGTCCCCAACAACAGTTTTACAAGCATGCAATGACAAAAAACACTTTTGTTGTCTTATAATATGCATTTATTTTTACCTGAACTGCCCACCGACTCCCATATGAATCGTTTTAGCGAGTCGTTTTCCAAAACCCGCCTTTGCGTGACTCTAATCTGCGGTGATTGGTCAGATGACCTAGTCAGTTGTGATTGGTATTCTCTGTGCAGAAAAACGGAACTCTTATCACCTTAAATGGGTTCTCAACTCCGGTCCTCGAGACGCACTGCTCTGCATATTGTGTATGTCTCCCTAATTTAACACACCTCAGATCCTCAGCTCGTTAGGATAGAGCCGGCTCGCGAATCCATACTTTATAGCGTTTAGGTTTGTGAAGCAATCATCTTCAAAATGACGCGAACACAGAACAACGTTTGGGCTATACTTGTGTGGTATAGCAGTACTTGTATATATGAACTGCAGCCACTTAGTCTTCAAATACTCCTCACTTGGCAGGTTAAAAAAGTTCGCTTTTGCGTCGCACTTCAAAACACAGCGTCTCGTCGACATGATTGTTTTCCGAAGCCCAGATCTCGAAAAACGACAGAGTCCAAAAAGGTGCGGTGGGTCCAAACCTCCATGCTCTCAGACCTCCCTGGCCAGCCCAGGCAGGGTGGCCCGTCCTGGGCCAGTTTCAGATTTGCCCGCCACCCCTGGAGCTCCGGTTTTCCCTAGCGTCTCCGAGCGCAATAAGTGGGCGTTTCTTATTCAAATAACTTGTCAAGTTGACGTCAACCAGACAAAGGAAAAGCATCGTTCTTCGAACGATTCATATCAGCGACTCAGAGTCGACTCTTGTTTTTGAGAGACAATAACTTTGTATACGATGAACTTTCATGTTTAAAACTTTGCAGGATGTTTTCGTTCACTTAGATCTATGTTAAACACTACATGAAGGGCAATTTTCAAAAACCCAAAATAGGTACCCTTTAATGAGCTGAAATGAGAACGACTGACTTCTCTCTCTTTTCATACAGATTACATAAACTGAGAATATTTGTTTTTTTATAACAAATATATGGAGCAGGCGGAAGGCAGGAAACCAGGTGAGATGACAGAGGGAGGACCAGGGCTATGCTCATGTGAGAAGAGCCAGACGGGAACCCAGAGAGAAGCCAGGACGATAGGCCACTATAGAGGGAGGAGCCATGGAGGATATTGGCTGACGATGCCGGGGGTCGGCTGACGTAGATGGAGTCGGATGGAGAATGTGCAGACAGAGAGCAGATGGGACCGGGTGAGAGAGATGGCCCTGGAGGCCGAGGCAGAGCCGCAGTGGTGAGCATTCGAGGTGGATCCAGGTTGACTTAGTACCGAGGCGGACCCGATGGAACAGAGGACCGAGGTGCAGCTAGAGGGAAGATGGACCCAAAGGGGTGTTGAGACGGAGCGCAACCGACGACAAAGGCGGAGCCAGAAAGATGAGAGAGCCTGGTGGAGCCACAAGGATGATGGTATCTGGTGGAGCCGAGGGAGGCAAGAGCATCCAATCCATATCTTCCTTTGTGTTCAGCAGAAGATAGAAACTCATACAGCTTTGCAACAAATTGAGGGTGAGTAAATGATGACAGAATTTTCTTTTTTTTGTGTGGAGTATCCCTTTAAGCCAGATGCCCACTGTGCGATTTTGGCCATCTGAGACAAATGTTGCAAATCCTAAAAGAATCCTCTGATCCTAGGCTAAAATCTGAAGTCTTTCATCGTTAGTTTGACATATTAAGCGACAGCCGGTTAATTATTGCGATCAAATTTGACCTCAGACGAAATTCTGTCAGTGTCAGAAGATTTGACTCACAGTCCTGCCATGTGACTTCTCCAATGAGGCACGGCAAATTGTCTTTGTCAAATTTCAAGAAAAGCCATGACCAAAATTAACATTCACAGCGATGATTATGTTCGTACAGTCTGACAAGCAACAATCGCAAAGGAGGATTGTAAATCGCACAGTGTGCACCCGGCTTTAGTTGCAGATTGAGGGGCATCCCAAACTAGAAACACAGAGATTGATGACTTAATGATTAAAAAAGTTAATTGGTTGATGATGTTTGGGGCTTCCTAGAAGGCACTTGACAACACTTATTTGCAGGCATCTGATTTTTGAAGAAGTGTGGTCAAGCTATGCTGTCTCGTCACCTTCTTAGGGAACAGGTTTACATACTGTTACTGAGGCGTTTTTTATGAAAAGCCTCCACCTTTATTAGCCAGTAAGATACATCCAAATGATAGATGTCGGTCCACCAAAATGATATGCACCCATATATAAGTAACTGGTCAAACAGACAGAACTAGGGGAGCAAGCATTAACTGTTCTTTCAGATTGTAAAACTTAACAAAAGCCTTTCATTATAAAGACACCCACCAAAGGACTGTCAAATGCACGTTTAGCCACAGTTCAGAAGGAAGCCATGCTCCTCATAGAATTGGCACTAACACCCATGTGCGATAACAATCTGTGGGCCTCACAAGTGGACAAAATGGCATTTACCAGCCAACTGTTCAGTAACAGCTACAGGTATTTTTCCCATTCTTTTGGAGAATGCAACCTCCATTCCACACATCTCTATTCATCTCTTAAAAAGAGGCCTGCCCCCCAAATCATTGAAAATGACCAGAAAATGTAAGCAAATACTATATACTGTGCCCAACAGTATGTTGAACAAAGTGTCAGAATGACTGAACCTGGCATTGAGACTTTAGCAACAAGTTTAGCTCCATCCATAGAAACAGAGTCGCTTTAGGTTAAATGTCAGGCCTGATTCCCTTAGATGGCTGAGAACAACATCTCAGTGTTGTTAAGTCAGCTGCTCAGAGTGTGTTATCACCAATCATGTGTCAAGATCATTCAAAACGCCCTGGAGCCTCAGTACTGCATCCATTGGTATTGGTGAAAGCAGTCAATTAAATCCCAGTTGAAAAAACTCTGAACTGATATGCCTTGCCCCAAAAAACAAATCTCTGAATCATTCTATGCTTTTTTTACAACCTGAAAATGAAAATATACATCCTTTAGATCTAAACTGAATCGTTGTTCTTTGCTAGAAAATCGCAGCCTTTGCTGTTTCTGCGTCAAAGCAACATCTTCTATTGCCTCTTTCAGCAGAAGATTGAATTTCATGTGGAGCTTTTTATTAGACAAACTCTATACTTTCGACTGCAGTGTAAGAATAATACACTGTCAGTCCTGCTTCAGAGAGACAGACGGAAAGAAAGATTCAGTGGCTTCTTTAGAGAGAAGGCCAGCCTCAAGAAGAGTTCATTTTACTTCTTCGTATGGCGAAAACTTAGAAAAGCCACATATAGACACACACCAAAAAGCCATTCTGTGTCATCGCCTACACTCTCACTTCATCGTGGTTGCTAACTAAACTCAGGCAATTTCAAAGCAGTCTGAAACCAACTTTTCCGGTTTATTTCTTCACTTTGTCCGTCATTCCAGATTTACGCATACAAATGTTCACAAACATTATTCCGTTGCTCAGCTGTCTCAAACTTCTTTTTACCCCTGAGCGAAGAACAAAGAAGTTTGCCTTAGGTATACAATGAGCCTTTAGCTACCATTCACACAGAGCTCAAGATGAAGCGCAATAATAAAAGAGAACATGGGAACCAACCCGATCTCACGAGAATTCATACGAATTTTACGAGGTGGCTAATTCGTAACAATTCGTACGACCTCACTCGTACGTTTTTGCTAAATTGTACATATTTTACGAATTGGCCAATTCGTATGAATTCGTACGAATGACCTACCCCTGACCCCGCCCCTTAACTTACCCATCACGTGGGTTTGGACAAATCGTACTAATTCGTACGAGTGAGGTCGTATGAATGATCACGAATTAGCCACTTTTTATTCACTCGTAGGAATTCGTACGAATTGGTCGTGAGATAGCGTAGCGGGAACCGAGACACAGGGGTGCCACTCCTTACACATATATATCTCTCAGACTGCGTCATGCAACTACATTCCAGGAGGGCACACACATTTAAATCAGTCAGACTTCTATCGCTCTATCCTACTCTTTAATAAGATTACTACTTATTTTGAATAATGATTGAATTTGCACCATATTTGATATAGCTGATCATTTTCGATATTGAATATTTGATAATATTAGAATTTGATACTATTGAAAACCCCTTCCTTTTCCATGTTGTTGAATTATGTGAAGGCATGATGGGTCTGTTTTAGTGTCGTGTGTGTCCTTCTAAGCCAGTGTTTCCCAACTCTGTGCCTTGTCCATACAAATACGTTTTCATTTGATAACGCGTCTTTTTCTCTCCGTTTTGTCCTTCCATCCACACTGAGATGGCATTTTTATTAATGAAAACTACACTTTTCGAAAACGCTCTCCAAAGTGGATACATTTGAAAATGCTGTTTTCGCATTGGAGTGTGGACTGTCAAAACAGAGGCGTTTAAAAAAAATGATGACGTAAGTTTAGTCGTGACGCATATTGAAACCCATAGATATTCATGTTAACACTGGTATTGTGCCTTGTGCTATTCAATTTCACACAGTTGTTACTAGTAAAATGTTACTTTGCACACTCTTCATATCACAGTCCTGCAAAGCTGACATAAAATGTACTTGTATTTGCTGTTCTGCAGCAAAACATGAGAGCAGTTGCTTTTTAGACCAGACATATAATGGTGAGTGAGCGCGACCTGGACACATAAGTGAATGCTGAGATAATAAATACTAATTAAATATAACTAAATAAAATAATCCTGCCAGAATAATTGTGTGACAACTCGGTATGTCTTGTTCTGTCTATATCTCAATGAGATTTTATGAGAGTTTATGCATGCGAATTTGAAGGTGAATTTTAGTGTTTGCCAACGTTTCACTGTGGATGACAAACTTTTTGAAAGCGCTTGTGTGGACGGAGAGCGATTTTAAACAAAAGCTCAGTTTCAAATCTATCTAGATCAATGTAGACATAGCTCTTGAGGCACACCAACAGCTCACGTTTTTGAGTTAGGGTGTATTCACACCTACCTTGTTTGGTTCGATTGAATCGAACTCTAGTTCGTTTCCCCCCTTGGTGCGGACCTTTTGGGCAGGTGTGAATACAGCAATCGAACTCTGGTGCGGACCAAACAACCGAACCGAGACCCAGCTGAAGAGGTGGTCTCAGTACGGTTCCAAACGAACTCTGGTACGGTTCGTTTACGGTGTGAACATGAACCGACCCAATTGCAAAAAAGCACTGTCGAAAGATAATATTCCGGCGCGCTGTCTGGCCACGCTATACTGCTGCGCGTCTTTCTGCGTGTCGTGTGTGCATCATTGGAAGGGAATGAGTGTGTGCATCAGGACATTCACATACAGCGCGTTCTCTTTTCTCTTTAGTCTAATCGCGCATAGATGCAAAAAAAAAAAGCATTAGCTGTTCACCACCTTTTGGTGGTGGTTGACGAGATTCCCCCTTCCATGTAAAGCGCTTTGAGTGCCGAGAAAAGCGCTATATAAATGTAATGAATTATTATTATTATCATTAATTTAAGGATAGTTACAATACAAGGATTATGTCACGTTAATTTACGTTATACTGGACAAACTTAATCGCAAGCGTTAACATTGACAGCACTTGTTAGGAGTACACAATAAGAATCTCATTATTTGAATGTGTGAACATAGCCCCTCTCTATGAATGAAAACTTATACCTTATCCGTCTTCTGCGCAGTGCCACTTAACGCAAAGTTGAGATGTTGCCAGAGATAAAAAAAAAACAGTAGATGGTTGAATGAAAAGATACACGAGAGACGAGAGTTGTTGTATATCCCCGCGTTTAATAGAACCACTCAAACGTTACATTCGTCGTCTTCTCAAAATCCGAATTACAACATCGTATAGATGACATTGTATCATATGATACTCATAGTTTCTTCATATTGCGTTTGTACAGAATAACACAAAGTAGGTAAAAGAACAAATATTGCAGTACGAAATTTCTCCATGCTGAGCCTTTTTTGCACTTCCTGATTTCCCTTGAGAATCCTTGTCCAATGAATGGACGACCTTAGCACACGTGTGGTTTTATTTACAATTTTTGGTTCACTTGCAAAAAGAGCAGTGTGAAAGCGAACCGTACCAAAAAAAAATTATAATAATTTATTTGGTCCGGACCAAAGCAAGTGAACTATCGGACTTTCCTGGTGTGAATACACCCTTAAACACCTGATTTAATTATTAGTTGATCAGTAGAAACTCCATGAAGTGAAATGGATTGGCAAAGTATTCCCTAACAATAATATAGAAGTGATTTGTGGAGACAAGCTGATTTTTACAATCACTTGCTAAACGACACAAAGACTTGGATTCAGTACTGAAGATCTCCAAATGTCTAGCCTGGCTCCGCCCTCCTACAGACTTCCAGTCAATTTTCATTTTCCTTCAGTACCACGTCTGGGTTTGCTGTATATTCTTGCGTTTTCTCTGATAAATTTTTTACGTGGACGAGAGTGGACGAGAACAATGGCATTGAGGTGCGCTAGTTTGAGTTTACATTTACCTTTATCCATTTAGCTTACGCTTTTATGCAAAGAGGCTTACAATCGCTATAAATGTCAGAGGTCGCACACCTCTGGAGCAACTAGGGGTTTGGTGTCTTGCTCAGGGACACATTGGTGTCTCACAGTGGATTCGAACCCGGGTCTCTCACACCAAAGGCACGTGTCTTATCCATTGCACCATCACCACCCCACTTTCACCCAGTTATAGACATACATCACGACCAAACATCAGCGATTGGTTATGGCAGATCCAGAGTGACTCAGGGCAGATCCAATAGTTTTAAACTTCAACAGAGTACCCGCCTCAATGGAGAGTGGCCAGACTCTCTGTACAAATGAAATGTGTATGAGACCAAATGTCAGGAAAAGGCTTAAATTCTTCATTCCTTCAGAAGGAGAAAAGTTAAGTCTGAACAGTTACGTCTCTTACTTGCATAAATTTAATCAGAGGTCATCATATGAAATGTATGCTGTGTATGCAGCAAGCGGGACGTTTCAATAAAGCAGCTCTAGCCCATGAACAAGATGAAAAAAGAAAAAAAAAACTGATGAATTAGTCCATTTTAATGTGACTGCTTTTCTCTCCGTCAGGATGTATCAAGGCTATGCTTTACATCGCATTCTAATTTATTTTCACATTATAAAATATTGGCATCAGAGGCTAGAAATAATGGAGAGGAGCTGGAAGCTCTTTTTTTCTTTCTGCCTCTATCTCTTCTCTCATCCATTCGCTCGCTTAGTGTTTAGATGGGAGACAGAGTTCACGGCCACAAGATGAGGACATTGAGCGGGGTGACAGAGAGATTCGGTGTGTGAGGAGAGCTCTGATCAAGCATTCAGATTAAAGTATTCTCTCCTGCCCGAGGACAGCTCTCCATGCACAATCTTCATGAACAATGTGTGTGTGTGTCACTGTAGGAGTGGGGGAGAATTCCCTCCATCTTTGAGGTCATCCAGCTTTGGTGTAAATGGAACTGTTCAGTTTTCATTCAGCCATCACACGGGAGAATACAGTAACGCATAGCCTATAGGGTGTAAAGATTCACTCGTTTTCTCTATGCATCAATTACATGCATTGATCTTGAAATGTCAATTTTTGAACCATGGATGGGTTGTTTCAGTCAAGAATCGTTATAAAATGTGAAGTGAAGTATCATTCAGTACTTTTAAATACAGGAAAGTCACTGACTATCACACAAGCAGATGTCAAACCTCGCCACTATTACGATAAAGAAAAAAAAAAGCCATTTCCAGACCAAGAAAACTCAGAAACCAAGAAAACTTTAGCATAGAGTTGTGCTCTGCTCTAAAATATTTTTATCGCCACATTGCACTCTTTGTTATAGTTCAAGTAGCTTGTGCCGTTCAAAAGTTTGGGATTGTACGTTTAAAAAAAGAAAATTAAAAGAAGTCTCTTATGCTCACTTAGGCTGTATACATTTGATTAAAAAATTATATTGCGAAATATTATTACTATTTTAAATACCTGTTTTCTATTTTAATATATTATAAAATGTAATTTATTCCAGTGATTTCAGCATCAATACACCAGTCATCGATCTGTCGATCTTCGGAAATCATTCTAATATGCTGATTTGATTCTCAACAAACATTTATAATTATTATCAATGAATATTATTATTATTGTTATTGTTATTATTGTTTTGGGAGAGGGGGTGATTCTTAGATGAATGAACTTTTTTTTTAACAGCATTTTTCTGAAATAGAAATATTTGGTCCCACTTTATGTTAAGTGGCTTTAAGTACTATGTACTTAAATTGAAATGAATAATTTGATACAATGAACTTACTGTGTACATACATGATTTTACATTGTACTTATATTTTAAAATACCAGCATGTAGTTACAGCTGTAACTAATTTATGTAATTACATCTGTTATTACACAGTTGACCCATCCTTATACTTAAACCCACCCCTAAACTTACCCATACCACCTCACCTGTCCCTAACCCTGCCCGTATCCCACCTCAATAGCAGCAAGTGTTTTACAATACAACATGTGCACAATAAGTACATTGTACTTATTTTTCAATATAAGTACATAGTAATTTAAAGCCACTTAATATAAAGTGGGACCATTCAAATGATCATATTCATCAAATGATCCTGAAAAATACAACTTTTTCAACATTGATAAAAATCATAAATGTTTCTTGGGCATCAAATCATATTAGAGTGATTTCTGGAGGATCATGCGACTGAAGACTGGAGTAATGATGCTGAAAAGCAACTTTGATCACGGGAATAAATTACATTTTAAAATATATTCAAATAGAAAACATTTTTTTTAATATTTTATTGTTTTTTGTCTTTATAGTATTTTGTATCAAATGAATGCCGCCTTGATGAGCAGGAGAGATCGCTTTTATAAACATTAAAACATCTTACCGACCCCAAACTTTTGAATGGCAGTGTATGTATTTCGAATCAAATCATTGTAAATTTGAACAAAATTATTCTTGAATCAAACTGAAAACATATGATTCATTAATTGTATCGATTCACACCACCTATTTCATATTCAATTCTGTTGTTTGTCCAATATATTACAATTATTATTATATGATTATATATGAAGAGTTCAGATGCAAAAGCCTCTAAGTGCCATTTGAAATTTTCTTCTAAAATGATCATTTTTATCAAGCTTGTATATTTAATTTCAGTAATTTCTCTTTAATGGCAATGAAGATTACCTATTAATTGTCATTTAAGTGAAATTTCTGAACTTAAATATACAAGCTTGATAAAAATGGTCATTTTAGAAGAAAATTTCAAATGGCATTTAGAGGCTTTTGCATCTGAACTCTTCATATATAAAGATACATAGCTTTAAAAAAAATCAATTTCTTGCATTGTCACTATGCCAGGCGAGTTTTATGAAGTTCATGATGGAAATTTAGGAAGAGCTTGTTGATCTAATCATAAGCAGCGTCTTACCTTACAGCGATGCCCTCTTCCGATGACTTCGCTCAACCATTCCCCTTAAGCCTATGCCTTTTCCCTACATATTTTTGCCCTATATTTTATGATGAAAGGGGTGGTATAATGTCCTTTTCACAAGATGTAAGATGAAATGAGCCTCTGATGTCCTCAGAGTGTGGTTTTTGAAGTTTTAGCTCAAAATACCCCCACAGATATTTTTAGATATCATGTTAAAATTGTCATTTTTTCAGGGTTAGCAAAAACGCGCCGTTTTTGTGTCTGCCCCTCATGTCCTTTTACCTCACACATGCACTGAACATTTAAAAAACTTTTAGCCTTTTCTGTTCAAACCGGAGTCAGACAAGAACTCAAGAAGAAGTGACACCATGTAGAAGCAACAGGACATTTCTGAATGGTTAGTTGGTGAATTTATGAGCGTACATGTATCTTCTAGTCATTGATTAGCATATTCTGTCATGATAATCTATTGCCCTGTCCCAGTAACCACACTACGCCCTAAGGTCTTCCTCGAAGTGGACTCTTGTTGAAAGAGCACTTAGCGGAGTAAGTGCACAAGGGCCCGAAGCTGTGAAGAGCAGAATTGAGACAGTTTTGCACACATCACTATCTACATCACTTCTGTTGTGATCAGGGGAGCAAACACTGTTCATTTGGCTAATGTGTGTGATTTAATAGCTGTAACATGACACAATCATTTGAATGAAAAGCTACCATCCTTTCTGTTAATGTTATTAATATTAAACGTTTTTATAGTTTTTAAAGTGTTTAATATTAATAGTTTTTGGCTAAGAAAAATTGTGATTGAGGTTTACCTGAGCTTATACTTCCTTACAGTATTCACAGCGATCGATTCGAAATGCAATTTTATTATGTTATTATGGAAACTGATATATGAAATTCTTTCCATCCCATGGCCTACATGAAAAAAAAAACATGACGTGCTGGTGATATATATGATATATGGTGATATATATTGGCTATATGCCACAACACTGTCTCTTTTTGATAAATTTCAGTTTTATTGATCAATAATAGCCAATATTAAAGTATAAGTAGCCTGAAAATAAGTCAAGAAATAAAGCTAAAGTTAAAAGATTCAGTCACACATAAGTCAACAGACTAATGCTACACTGTTACAGTTAAATAGCCTAAATATATAAAGTTATGAAACTTCACTTTGCCCTCAGCCAAAACGATTTGCCAGGGAACAAATCATAGATTCATGAGAGCAAAGATCGCCTGTTAGATATACACAAGCCGATTTATAGCTTGTTTAATCACTAGACACAGAGCCCGCGGGAAACATCTGAATGAATAGCCGAGTTAAAGGGGTGATGAACTGAGAAATCAAATTTTCCTTGAGCTTTTGACATCTAAGAGGTCATCATATTGTAAGAATATCTAGCCCGTTCTCATCCTTTAGCGTCTCATAAACAGTGTTGTGCAAGTTACTTCCAAACTGTAATACATTAGGTATTACTTGTTACTGTTATTTAAAAGTAATTCATTACCTTACAATATTACTGTCTCAGAATTGTAATGCGTTACATTACTCATGTATTACTTTTGAGTTACTTTCACCAAAATAACTAAGTAGAACTTAACTTTGGGGCTGTAACGATATGCAATAAGAAACCGCGATTCACGAACCTACAGAATCGCGACACACCTCTTCCAACTCCAGCGTTATTCTCCTTACCGTCCAGATCCAATGCTGCCTTATCTTTAAATTAGTATTATTTGAAGTTAACAGTATAAAATACGTAGACCTACACCACAAAACTAGTTGAGGATAAATTATTTAAAATTGGGGAAGTCCAGCATTATGGACATGACATTTGCAGTCAAAATTTGAAATAAAAATTCTCAGAAAATACATGTATTGAAACGTATATAGGGTACTTCCTTAAAGGACTCCAGACATTAGACAAATATCAGTCTTTGTTTTATTTTTAATATTAGGGAAAAGACACACATTCATGCGTGACAAAAAAAAATAGGAGGCAAAATATATTTTTTGTAATTCTGTTAATTACACTGCGCAAATCGGATGAGGAAGGGTTGGCTCTCCAGTCTCCATAGAACTTAAAATATTCATTTTATTTTAGTTTTCAGGTTCGCATTTATGAGGAAAAACAATGTTACAGACGTGACCGCTCTGAACTGGCACTAAAAGACTGCTTTAAAACTTTCACATAGTCTGTTGCCTTTAAGAAGTAAAAGCAGACAATACACCGTAATACAACTGTAATACAAGCCTCACTGAACATGTAACGAGTAAAATATTACTGAAAATTGATTAGTAATGCCTTACACTACTGCGTTACAGCAAAAAGTACTTACTGTAATGTATTATACAGTATAATGTAACTTACTGTAATGTAATGTATATGTTACTGTAATGTATTACTTTTGTAATGCGTTACTCCCAACACTGCTCATAAAACGCTATATGACAAAACGGCGCTATACTACGCACATGGCACCCTTTATCGTGAATATAACACTCGAACCCAAGAACCCGCCCACCAATTCGCGCATTACACGCATAGCTAAATAACATAGGCCTACCTTGTGATGATAAATCGGATCCAGATACATGGATCCATGCCGTTTACAAAATATTGTGCAATGCCTGGTTGTGGAAGAAGACACTCGTTGCATAAGCGAGTGAGTTGATAGCAGTGGGCGTTTACTTCCAAGTCTTCAGTGCGAGACGCCCATAAAAACCCAGCGTTTTTCAGCGAGGCTCAAAACTACGGTAGAAAATAGCCAATTACTTATTAATTTTGATTTTTTTAATGTAAAAACCAATTTAACGTCATAAGTTGACCTCAGACAACAATATAAAAAAAAATTAAAAGCCAGTTCATGACCACTTTAAGGCTGTTCCAGGTGGGATCACATGCCCGGTGATCACCTGGAACTCTGAAAGCATCCGATCAAATTTAGATTTGAGCTTTAAAAAACTATATTCTCGACTGAAAACTCATTGTGTGACACAATAACACTAATATTTTTTTAAAATTTCGTGGTCTTGAAAAACTCTTCACCACACCAGCTTCCTTTATCTTCTTTGAGTTTCCGCTCCCGAACAGCAGCATAGCAACCGTTCTCCCGTTAGCTGATCAAATGTCACAACACAAGGATTCTGGGTAATATCCCATAGCAAAGTGAGGTCTGATGCG
Organism: Cyprinella venusta; assembly: GCA_038021265.1. Classification (NCBI taxonomy): domain Eukaryota; kingdom Metazoa; phylum Chordata; class Actinopteri; order Cypriniformes; family Leuciscidae; genus Cyprinella; species Cyprinella venusta. The sequence continues at coordinate 28,893,336 of CM075875.1, read as the reverse complement.
CACTTGTGAACACTTTAAAAATTGCTGGGTTGTTTTAATTCAAGTTTGGGTCACATATGGACAAACCAAGCCATTGGGTTACAGTTTTTAATTACATTTTTAACCAAAAGTTTGAGTTTGTCCATATTTGACCCAAAGTTGGTTTAAAATAACCCAGCAATTTTAGAGTGAAAGGGATGCATTAAGTGCCCTTATGATCACCCCTGGAGAACTCTATACGCTGATTTCACGCTGCCGCTATTTTGAAATGGCTCCGGTGGGAAGAAAACCGGAAGTGTCGCCTTAATCATAGGAGAGTCGCGAATGCGATGGCGTATTGTTGTGATTAGAAATTAGTTATTCTAAAAATGTACATACATTTCTTTCATAGTTTAGACTATATACAGTGAAATTAATTTATAAATTAAACATATTTTTTAATTTATAATTCAGAACGTAAAAAAAGAAGCAGGAACAAACTATATACATATCCTATATTGGATATTAACATTCAATCATGTAAATCGTGGGAGCAGCTTCAGGTTGGTAGTCCAAGGCATTGTTGTCTCTCTGTACTTCCGGGGTTCTTCTCACCGGAGCCTCGCTTTCGATTTCAATATGGCGGCTGCGTGAAATCAGCGTATTAGAGGATCGGTACAGCCTACGGTCTTCAAGAACGCGCATTGAGGGGCGCAAGTGCAGATCGGGACAGGGCCTACAAATCGCGGGGCGGGGTTTATGTAAATTCTAGGGTTTGTGATGTGTCACTAACCTGTGAGGAATATTGTGTAGTCCCTACCAGCTGTTTGTTGTAGTCCTTATAAAGCAATTTCTTTAAAAGCAAATATCTCCCTTTGCTTTGAACTTTGAGTGTCGTAACTTTGCAGATGTTGTTTACGCTCAAACAGCAACATTACATGCTAACTAAAGTTAGAAAAGTGAAATCATAATCAACCACCTCTGTAAGCGAACTTGTGAAATTGCGAAGTAATTTTTACAAAGGTGTTCTGAGTGGTTGCTTTACGTCACAAGATCCCACTTCCAATTCTCTATGATATTTCAGTGCACAAGTATCCTTACTTTTATCACCCAAACTCTCCGAAATTCTGAGGAATAATTCTGTCCCCTGTTCAAGACAATTTAAGTACCGAAAATGAATTTATATGGTTAGTGGTTTAATCATATCACTATTTAGGCTATGTTTACACGGAAACGATTCTGAAGAGAAAACGCAAAAGTGGCGTTGCAGCATCTTTTTTTATTCTGCGTTTAGACGAGCGTTTTGTGTGGGAATTCCGCGTGCAAACGGTGACGCAAAAGTGTGTGAAATTCAATGTAGTATGCACTTCAGGCGGCTAGGAGTGCATACTACAGCAACACCAAGTGCACGCGCCTGCGTACAAACTTCACTGTCAAGCAGACTTTTGCGTTTTTACCGTTTACACGGGAACGCGACGGTGGAGCGTTTTTAAGAATTCCACTCTGGAGGGTGGTGTCACTTTTTTGCGTTTTTAAGCCTCAAAAACGCCGTCGCCGTGTAAACGAAAGGCACATCCGATAAAATATTTTTACGTTTTCACCCGCGAGCATTCTCGTGTAAACGGGGCCTCAGGCAATACCCTAACTATAAACAAACAACACCGCTGATTTAACTCAGTCAGTCTCCTAACTCATGTGATTGACAGCAGAAGTGCAGTTTATAGCCTGAGGGCTTCCATGAAGGGACACTGGACCATCTTACCCCAAGCAGTGATCTCTGTGTGAGAGCCAGAGCCCAGCGGGAAGCTAATGGACTGTTCCAGTGGGGCCCCTGAGGCATTATATCAAGCCCTTGACTACTTCACACTCATTAACAATCATGTGTCTCGATTTCACACTACAGTAGGGGAACAAAGAGGTGAGAGGAGTTCACTTTTACTGGGTTAATGTCATCGTCATCAATCAATGTCACTCTAACTGGTTTAAAGACAGCGTGAAATGAATTGACAAGCACAGTTCTGTTTCTTCTGGTGACGGATGTCGGAATTGGCCAAATCACGATCTGCTTCCTGCTATTGCTAGTCAGAGGCATGTGATATTTATAATTTAACATTGTATTAGGCAAAAAATAATTATATTAAATACTCCTGTGCAGGATCAGAAATCAATGTTTCCATGAAGGGGAATCATTTCAAGCTAGAACTGATTTCAAGGTTTTTTTTTTTTTTTAGGGCCATTTTTATAATTACTTTATTAAATGTATGTCTTTGGGCAAATCCTCAAATTTAAATCAGAATACTATAGACTTTTGCCAATACAATTCTATCAACATCAACAGAAGCCATCTTTAAACTGCAAAGCTGGAACAGAAGCTGCATGGCATTTATGTTTATTTACACAGACTATTTAATATTGCTCAATGATGGCATATATGTATTTACATGACAGTTACACTATGCAAATAGCTTTCATAAAGTATATAAATTCTAAAACATCGAGGGCCACAGTACACTCTTAGAAAAGAAGGGTTCGTTGGGGTTCTATATAGGGTTCTTTACTCGACTCCAAAGAACCTTTTATGCTAAAAAGCTTCTATAAAGACAAGAAAGAACCCTTTTGACACAAAGGTTCTTTATAGGCTGTTATTCCTTTATTTTGTAGTTGTAATTAAATTATTGTTTATAAAACTGTTTTAGTAACTTAATATCACATTTTGATCAGAAAAACTGAAATAGCACTCTTCGTGTGATATTGATTAACTACTGTACATAAAATGATAAAAATATATACATTTTCTAACCCCCATATCTTGAATTTTGTGATCATTCACATGCATTCATAAATATGTTTTAGGGTTTTGATGTTTGTCAATAATATGAAATATTTCATCCGGAAAGGACAAAACAAATGATAATGAATAAACAATGCTCCATAGAACCTTTCTCCTGGTTCCAAAGAACCCTAAAGGGCTCTTATTATTGAACCCTTAAAAGGAGTTCTGTATAGAACCTTTTAGCTTTTAGGGGATCCAAATACGTAGAACCTTTTCTTCTAAGAGTGTATAACATAAAATCATAATTGTTGATTATTGTTCTTTATATTGTAATAATTATTATTGATAGAATCATCAAATACATGTACACTCAAAAAAAAACTGTGTTTTCAGTGGTGACTAATCTAAACGCCTCTGATTGGCTGTTGTATTCGTAAGCTCAACAGAAACGTCAAACATGTGAATATAAATGCTTACCGCTGCACAAAAAAAAAAAAAAAAAAACGAGGAAAAAGAAGTATGACGCCAATGTATACTGCTGCAATCAACATTTCTCATTTCATTTTAGTCATTTTAGAATTTGATTTTAGAATTGTCTAGGGACATTTTTTTTCCCCCGATCCCTTATCTTGAAATTAGAGGGCATTTTTGTCTGTGATGAATCATGAACATGTGTGTGTGTCTGTTATCCTGGGAAAACATGGGAAGATGAACATCCTCTAACCTTTAGTTGAACACTAGAAGACTAGGCTTGCTTTCACTCTTGCTGCTACATCCAAATCCACAAACACATGAATAAGATAATGAGCATCTTCTCATCCTGACTTGCTAATGACCGTGGTAAATGGCAGCTGTTACTCAATAAGGCACTTGAGGGGGTGGAAGTGAACTTGGGTTCGGACCACCATACAGTTAAACCAAACTTGAAAACAGAAATTTGGTGGAACGTGGTTTTTGTGTTATGTTTTAAATAGCATGATTTATTTATTTATTCATTTATTTTTATTTTTTGTGCGTCTCTATATAGTCGTTGCAATTATTTATACATTCATTTATTCAAGCAGCTTGTTTGTTTTGTTGAGAGACAAAACGGCAATTGAGAGTCCAGTTCTAGCGAAGAACATTTTTCAATGCCCCACTTCAGAGGCTGGAGACATTTCTACTGTCATTTTCCTCTAGTGCTTCAGGGTAATTCTTCTCTCCCCTGTATTTCTGCAATGCAGTGTGTGGCCGTCTGAATTGTGTGTTATTACCCAGCTGGAGACAATATCATTACTACATATTTGCTGTCAAGGGTCTGCAAAGAATGGTACCACCGTGGGCCTTGGTGATCTAACAAGCTCACACGGAGCCGTTGAATTACCCACTCCTACCGGCGGGAAGTCAAACACTGGCCGTTTGAGAGATGACTGAACAAATGAGCGTCTCTGTCTCACACACACCTCCCTCTCGTTCCTCCGTCACGACACACCTCTCTGACATTACTAGCACTGACTGTTTTCCTCTCTCTACAGTGTGTAGCTCCTTCGTCTGTTTGTGTGTGTCCGCGTTTACTCTTACATGTGTTCGAATTAGTGCCGTGCAATGATTAATCACAAGTTTGTGTTTACATAATATACAGTATAAGTGTGTACTGTGTATAATTATTTTGTATATATTAATACAGCAGCTTCCTAATGTGGGACAGTTGTGCCCCCAATGTGGGACACCGAAAAATCTATGATAAAATACCAAAAATCACATTGATACATGTAGAATTGTAAAATCTTATTTTATTTTAGATTCTCCCTTAAATCTTAGTTGGTAATTTGCTTTGAGTGGATGAAACATGTGAAATAACAAAATCTTTAGTTATATTATACATTTCCAGTAAACCAGTACTGCAATCCATAAAAAAGACTATTCAGTTATAGTGATGCATTTGTAAAACACCTAAAAATAAACAGATTAAATGATAATAATTTGGTGTAATTAGGCTACAACTAAAAAAAATTAATGTATAATAGTTTCTGTTTCCTCTTTACCAAAAACAGCATAATGGAGTAAACCCTTCTTTAAACTTACTGATAAAATCATTACATGGATAATATCTATTTATTATTTTAAAGTGAGTTTCTTTGACTTATTTATTATGAATTACATATTTATTAATATCTGACCACAGATTCTGAGAAAAAGCTCATGGAAATCCTGTTTCCATTTCATCAGTGCCTAGGTGAAACATTTTTTTTTCTTTAGTTAAAGGTGCTCTAAGCAATGACACACGTTTTTTAGGCCCAAACATTTTTTTGTCACATACAGCAAACATCTCCTCACTATACGCTAGCTGCCTGTCCCCTAAACACACTGTAAAAAAAAAAAAAAAACGCAGTCTATGTTTACAACCCAGGCTCCACAAATGGCAACAAAAACAAACTGCGGCGACCCGCTCCACGAAACAGAACAAACTGTTCCAGCCAATAACTGACAAGAAGGCCCTGAGGGTGGGGTGTAGGGGGTCAGTGCGCGGATGAGGAGGAGGGAGGGTCTATCTAGGCTCCGTTTTGTTTGAAAATACTTTAAATGTCTACAAGAAGTCACATCACTCGACATCGCTTAGAGCACCTTTAAGATTTGTCTAATATAAACATTATTCATATTTTTATTAAAATAAAATAAATAAATGTTTCAAACATGCCGCACCACACATTGACTATGTTTACATGCAGCCAATTTTCGGGTTATGGTCGGGTTAAGGTCACTTTTCGGGTTTCTGAAACATTAGGGATAACCCGTTTACATGCGTGAGCTGGGAGAGTTTCTCCTGTATACATGGAATTGCAATATCCCGATGTAAACGGCGACGCGCGGTTAGCGTCTAGACGTACGGACAACCTTAAGACGCAAAATGCGTCATATCCAATTCTTCTTCCTGTATCCAAAGACAACAACAGCAGCAGTATGCGGATAATGAATAGTTCGGTGCAGATAGCGATCGCCTTTGTTTGCGCTTAGATGCTGGTAACGTTACTAAACTCGTTCTAAAAGTATGCTGTGCTGTGTCTCGCCTGGTCTCGCCATGTTTACTTTCGGAATACTGCACGCGGATTTTTGTATGCGCCGAGAAGTTTCTCTACTCAAAAGACCAAGATTCCTTGCAACACAAATCACTATGGGGATATGCCGATACGCGTTTACATGACCAAAAACGCGGTCATGTTATTGGCTGCATGTAAACGCAGTGATTGTTGACTCATTGAAGTACTTTCCCACATTAGACTGATAATATTGTCCCGGATTTGGAAACCACATTTTCTAATGTGGGACACTATGCAATTTGATAAAAATATAAAATATATAACCCCTAACCATGCCCAGTCTCAAATTTTCTCCCGAATCCCTCTTATTTATTTCACAGAGAGTGATCAGAAAAGGGCTCATTCAGCCCATCAGGCAATTGATTAAGCTTATGGGTTAGAAAAACAGGTATTTTTTATTATGAAATGTTGTGCAATGCACCTTTAAGCTTTGTTATATTGAACTTGATCTTTCTGAGAAGGGTTTGTTTTTCATTTATCAAACAAAATAATCAGAAAAAAAGTTTTCACAGAGCAGTGCTATTTTAGTGTAATAATATTTATCAATATATTGAATTAAATTTAATGTTTATATTTACTTTTTTATATTTTTGTATGTGCTTTTGTAATTTTTATTAGTAATTTTTGCTAAAATTCTATTCATCTTTCATTTATTTATATTTCATTTTTTTTTGTGAAATTAAATCTATTTATTACAGTTAGTTTTTCATTTCTTATATTCATTTACTTTTTTAAAGTTTTTGTTTTCACTCAATATTTTATTATATGTTTAGTTTTAGCTGTAATTTACAAAAATTCTGTCACAGAGCCAGTTTTCATATTGTGAAAAGATCCAGCATATGAGGCATTGATTTGTTTTTACAAATATAGGCCTATTTGAAAGCCAAAAAAAAAAAGTTTTCAGATACTTTTCCAGGATCATTTTAAAAGTGATAGAAGTTTAATAGAATATACATGTATGACTAAACAAAAGACCACAGCGCCCTTGTTAAAATGCATGCGACTATGAAACATATCCATGAATGCACAATAAATTTAGTTTTTTTTCCATCTCATAAAATACAGAATTTTAGCCAGCTATAGCCTCAGACTATTAAACTGCAAATAAAGAGAGAGCGAACGACTTGTAATACCACAATTTGCACATGGAAGAGAAAATCCTTGATCTGCGCTTTGAGGCGGTTTCAAAGGCAGATCGCTAAACTGAATATCTGACAAAACCAAAATAAAACCGATGTGAGGTCATTCTCATGCACATCACGAGTGAAGTGAAAAACTTGGTGTAAAGGGAAAGATAATGAGAGCGAGAGAAGACCGAGAGAGAATGCTCTGAAGGTAAACAAAAAAGCCATGATGAGGCTTTAGTAACACTACAGCAACACAGCCAATCATAATGGTGAGAGTCCTTGATTTCCTGGAACAATAAAGGACAGATCTGGAGAATACAGAATTTATGCCTCTCAATTTACCTGTGTTCGATGGGAGTTTGAGAGCTTCATTTCAACCTCCTCACCGCGGAAGTTTTATTTTAATCATAAAACCTCTCGACTTTAATGCTATTAAGAAATGGTGCTGTATTTGATATCAAATATCCTCCAAGGCCTCAAAGGGCTCGGCTTCGCTGACTGTAATTCAGCAAGCAGTTGGATGACTTTTTCGTAAAACTGTTGGAGATTTCAAATCTGCATATATTCTTTCTTGAGCATAACACAAAAATTCTCTCTTTTTTGTGCAAAAGTTGGCATTTCATGCTCAATGATTGCTTACTGATATGGCTTGTGATCATTCTCAAAATTAGCATTCAATAACAGAGTCGGCAAGATGGTGCAAGAAAGTTTTTTATGCTAACAAAGTAGTCAAGTCACCTTTTGTATATAGCACTTTTTAAAAATACAGATTGTTTCAAAACAGCTTTACAGTGATAACGAAAATAATGCAATAGAGATTGGTTCTGCTGGACAGAAGCTCTAGAAGAAAGTCATTGTCCAGCTTAAGTAAGTACGTTTTTTAACGATTCATTACTGTTGTAAAAATCATTAGTTATTAACTTAGGGGCCGCTTGCACAACACCACTTTCAACTGAAAACATCTCAGGTTACGACTGTAACCCTAGTTCCCTGAGAACTCCCTGAGAACTCTGCTGTGTCGGTGACGCTTTGGGAACTCCTCTGCGTGATTGTGTCTAAAGCACGTACGTCAACTAGTCCAATGACGAGAGTGAACGTCATGGGTAGATGACGTAACAACCAGGAAAGGATAAAAGCACATCCGGACTGATCAGTGTTAGCTACAATATAGCCGGAGCAAGTTGATCACAGGACTGCAGGAAATATCAGTAGCACCTCAATGCAGAACATGAAATCCACGGGGGGGAGTCGGATCACGATCCAAGGGGTGGAGATGGTTAGGATTAGGGTTGGGTTTAGGGATTAGGGGTGGGTTTAGGGATCAGGGGGCGGAGTTGGTTAGGTTTAGGTGTATGTAAGGTGGGAGGAGTTGGATCTGGATCCGACTCCTCCCCGTGGATTTCATGTTCCGCAGTGAGGACCATCTCGGAAGTATGGCAGGGCAACACAGCGTTTCATTCCCTTCTCAGAGAACTAGGGTTATAGTCGTAACCTGAGACGTTCCCTTTCGAGGGAACTCGTGCTGCGCCAACGACTCTTTGGAAATGACAATACCCAAACGCCAGACTTGCAAAAGCCTGTATGGGAAACTGTGGAACTAAGCCATAAGCACCTGAGACCCTGGAGCAGCGTCCAGGTCCAGGCTATAAAACCTCACAAACGTGAGCGGGGAAGACCAGTCTACCGCATCACATACCGGGAAACCCCCTGAGAGTAAAGCTTTGGAGGCCGCCATACTCCTAGTAGAATGAACTCTGAACACCAAGGGTGATGGTTGGCCAGAGGACTTATAAGCAAGAGAAATAGCCTTAACTATCCACTTGCTGATTGTCTGCTTAGATGCTGGAAGACCTTTCTTTGATGATCCAAAGCAGACAAACTGCTCATCTGATTTTCTACACGGGACAGCTCTGTGGACATATGTGTCAAGTGTTCGCCCTGGACATAGAAGATTCAGCTTTTCCTGGTCTTGAGTAGTAAAAGGAGGAGGATAGAAAGCTTGCAACACGATAGGCCTTGGTAAATTGGTCGGCACTTTAGGGACATAGCCCTGGTTAGAGTAAAGAAATGCCTTGAACCACCCCATGTGCGAATTCAAGGCAGGTGGGAGAAACCAAAAAGGGCTTGAAGGTTTCCGACTCTCTAAAGTCAGGAACATTTTTTAAACTGATTCCAGGGGCTTGAAGGGAGCCACAGATAGGCCTTCTAGGACTATAGCAAGGTCCCAAGTCAGAACCTGGGTACGAGTTTCAGGCCTCAGCCTCAAAGTTCCACGGACGAAACGAATAAATGAAGAGTATCTCCCCAGAGATGCATCACCTCTATGAGTTGTGCCGACTCAGAGACCAAACCCACAGGTTCCATATTTCTGGACGGTGGTGAAGGATTGTGCCCAAAGCCTGAGATTGAAGGTCTCTCCTGATCAGAATCTCCAAGGGAGAGCCATCAATGAGAGAGATCAGGTATGTGAACCAGAAACGGCTCGGCCAGCTTGGTGCTACCAGTAGTAGGCTTAATCCACCCCGGCGGACTCTTTCCAGAACTCCAGGAAGCAGAGCAACTGAGGGAAATGTGTACAGACATAAGGGGGCTGGAAGTGTGAAGGAAAACCAGAGTGGAGAGGGTGTTGAGATCCACCTCCGCTTGGCCATAAACTTCCTGTATATACTCCACCACCTCTGGGTCTCCAATCCCCTGGCCTCAGGCCCTGTCTCGACAGGATGTCTGTCCCTATATTTTGGTACCCTGGAATATACACTGTTCTCAGGGAGAGTATCTTCCCTAGGGACCACAGGAGGATCTGGTGTGCCAGTTTGCATAGTGTGCATAGTTTGCATCTGGTGTGCCAGTTTGAATAAAGCACCTGTGTAATTTGCTTTTGGGACGAGCGCCTTGATCTCGGCTGGCCAGTCAATATTAAGTTAGCCACGGCACGAGTTATCACCTCCACCAGATTCTTATACGCTGGGGAAAGAGGTGGTGAATCCTTTTCCCCTTATTTTCAATTTCAATGCTAACTCCTAACTTCAATGCTAATGCTAACTCCTACCTAATACACCTAACTCCTTGGAACTGGAGCACTGAAGCATTGGGCTCTCACCCCGGGCAGGAGAAGCCGTTAGTCGGGCTTTCGACACCGGTGAGAGAGTGCTGGGTCCCTCGGGTAAAGGAAGAGAAAGGGCAGAGGCCATCTCTAACTCCCACTGAGAGATCCATTTGTGATCCCCATGAATACCTTCTCCATGCTGCCTCAGCAGCAGCGGGTCCGGATCCCTGAGGATCGCAAGCCTGGCCACTTTCCCTCGAAAAGTGACAGGTGAGAGCGGAGCATGCGAAGCAGAAGCTTCTCACAATGCTGACAGTCAGCCCCCTCAAAGGCTGACATAGCAAGCTCCGCTCCCAAAGTCATAACAAAAAAATCATGTGTATCCACACCTATTAAATAACGCTGTCAGGGAAAAGCCCACAATTTGAAAGATTGCATTTTTTTTTCGCCATGAAATACTGAGTGAACAGACAGTACAACAGTTAATATAACAGACAGTTTCAACATAAAGAGCTTACTGAGGCACAGAAGGTTGTAAGACCGGATGTGCTTTTATGCTTTCCTGGTCGTGATGTCATCCGCCCATGACTTTCACTCTCGCCATTGAACTAAATCATGCAGGGGTGCTCCCAAAGCATCGTTGACGCAGCACGAGTTCCCTCAAAAGGGAACAGAAAACTTTGAATTTGTAGATCACTATGTTAAATATACTTTATCCAGTCCCACTTTATCTTAGCTTGAGGTTGTTGTAAATAGCAGGTGCTAATGTTGTATAATATTACATTATTCTTTTATAAAACCAAACACCACATGTTTATTTTAATAGATGTCTCACACTAGTAATCAGACATTTGCTGTTCATGTTCATTCTAGTTTTTGTTATTACCTTTCAACTTCTGAAATGCAGGACATCCCAGAAAACGTAAAAAGTATCAGAAATAATTCTGTAAAACTGCACGACGGGAAAATGCTCGGCACGCCAGGCAGTTTTCCCTATTCTCTTAAAGGACAACTCCGGTGCAAAATGAACCTTGGTCTAATTACACATTGCTACCTAGTCAACCGTTATCTGAGATATATTTTCATGATTGCCGAATGTAAATAGTTTTATCTCTAAAAACAGTTTAGCCTATAATGCTAGTATAATGCTAGTATATAGGGCATAGAGTAATGACTAATAAAAATCGCTTGTTATTACCACTAACAAGGCTCAAAATAGCCTCATACTCACACGACAGCATAATAAAGGTCTCTACATTCAAACCGAAGCATTGAGAACTTTGTCAGTATCCATACAGTTTAATAAAAAGATATTTTATACACAGAGTGAACATCGCGAATACCGGAAGAAGCCATCTTGGAAAAATAGTCTCTACCAGTCGATCTACGAACGCCGATCCAAGTGCGCTGAACTGTGCAGAATATCATATGGTCCGTTGTTTTCGGAAGAAACACAAACTCGAACCGTTTTCTTCTCTTCAATATGTACACGCAGCCTACTGTTCGCGCTCACCTTATCACCTTATTCACATCTCACCGGTGCACATGGATCGGCGTTCGTGGATCGACTGGTAGAGACTATTTTTCCAAGATGGCTTCTTCCGGTATTCGCGATGTTCACTCTGTGTATAAAATATCTTTTTATTAAACTGTATGGATACTGAAAAAGTTCTCAATGCTTCGGTTTGAATGTAGAGACCTTTATTATGCTGTCGTGTGAGTATGGGGCTATTTTGAGCCTTGTTAGTGGTAAAAACAAGCGATTTTTATTTGTCATTACTCTATGCCCTATATACTAGCATTATACTAGCATTATAGGCTAAACTGTTTTTATAGATAAAACTATTTACATTCGGCAATCATGAAAACATATCTCAGATAACGGTTGACTAGGTAGTAATGTGTAATTAGACCAAAGGTTCATTTTGCTCCGGAGTTGTCCTTTAATGAGTGGTGGCTGTGTTTGGGGAATAACGTGCAATAAACCAATCAGAGACTCATCAACTATTCCCTTTAAAAGCCAGTTGCGCATGGCGGATTCGCTATTTACATGGTGGGATTTGCCAGCGACTGAGGCTGATGCTGCCATTTACTTTAGACCAGGTTTCAGTTGGTCAATGGCGCAGTCTATTTCATTTGCCTCAAAATAGCAAGGCACCAACAATGTGCCCAAACACACCTCGTTTTTAGACCAGCAGGATGTGAAAATGATAAGTGCGTCAGGCTGAAACTAGCAAAAAACACTTGCGCCACTTGCGCCCTGGCACCGTATTGCGCCGGGTGTATGATAGGGCCCTATATGATATTGTTGATCCATATTCTCTATGTTCCATTAACAAACAGAACATACTCTGTGGCTCTTCAAATTTCTACAGAGTACTCTGACCTGATATTATCAGCAAAATCAGATTAACATTCTGCAACCCTAAATAAATGAATTGCGAAGAAACACGTCCTCGGGATATCAATAAAGAAGTGATCTGACAATGTTGAAATTTGCTGCTACCACATTAACCCAGTTTTAATGGGATTTCAGACAGATAATGGCACAAATTAATGTTTCCTTTCAAGTGAATGTGCTAACTATGACAAATTGATTCCCTGTTCTCTCCTGAGCTTTTTTTTTTTTGGCTCTATTTTAATTTTAGATGAAGCAATAAGAGATTAATGGTTGCTATCTCATCTTTTCACATCTAATGAAATTACAGAAGAGGATATGATTAGTTGAACAATGGCATAAGAACCCACTTTATGCAAGCAATCTCGCGTTAAAAGGAGCTGAAAATTGACAAAGACTGAAGAGGAGGGAATTTGGCAGTATATGCCCACGTCTGTGTCTATGGATTATGGATTTCCACCCAGGGATTTTAATGGAGCTAAACACAAAAGTCATCTGCGGCCAACCAGTGCTACTCAAAACCTTGGAACGGTAACTTTGTTATTGTTTAATGGTCATTCATGGCTGAATGATGCGGATCACAGGCCAGTAATGTGGGGCTGCTGTTTGTTTGGGACTAACAAAATGCAACACTGGGTCTTTTAGACAAGGCCTAAAAACAAACATGCCTCTCTAGTTCTCTGAACAGAAACAATGCCTGGTCAAGGCTTGTTGCTTCTCCTTGCGCTGAATCTCTAGAAGGAATAAAATCCCCGGTTTGGTACATTGTTCAGATTGATCAGGCAAGCCTAAATCTTGCTTTTTTGGTCTTTATCTAATTAGCTAATCCATAAGGCGGCGAAACGTGCTCTGTGTTATAAATGTCTTATGAATCCCATAAGCAGACACAGGGCTGTACTGTGCCAACATTATCTTGCGGTACATGGCTACTAAATATTGAGTTTAAACTTTTTTTATTCTATCTATCTATCTATCTATCTATCTATCTATCTATCTATCTATCTATCTATCTATCTATCTATCTATCTATCTATCTATCTATCTATCTATCTATCTATCTATCTATCTATCTATCTATCTATCTATCTGTCTGTGTCTATCTATCTATCTATCTATCTATCTATCTATCTATCTATCTATCTATCTATCTATCTATCTATCTATCTATCTATCTATCTATCTATCTATCTATCTATCTGTCTGTCTGTCTGTCTGTCTGTCTGTCTGTCTGTCTGTCTGTCTGTCTGTCTGTCTGTCTGTCTGTCTGTCTATCTATCTATCATCTGTCTGTCTGTCTGTCTGTCTGTCTGTCTGTCTGTCTGTCTGTCTGTCTATCTGTCTGTCTGTCTGTCTGTCTGTCTGTCTGTCTATCTATCTATCATCTGTCTGTCTGTCTGTCTGTCTGTCTGTCTGTCTGTCTCTGTCTTGTCTGTCTGTCTGTCTGTCTGTCTGTCTACATGCCTGCCTGTCTGTCTTTCTGTCTGTCTGTCTTTCTGTCTATCTATCTGTCTGTCTGTCTGTCTGTCTGTCTCTCTGTCTGTCTATCTATTTGTCTGTCTGTCTGTCTGTCTGTCTCTGTCTGTCTGTCTGTCTGTCTATCTATTTGTCTGTCTGTCTGTCTGTCTGTCTATCTATCTGTCTGTCTGTCTGTCTGTCTCTCTGTCTGTCTATCTATTTGTCTGTCTGTCTGTCTGTCTGTCTCTGTCTGTCTGTCTGTCTGCCTGTGTGTCTGTCTACCTGTCTGTCTGTCTGTCTACCTGCCTGTCTGTCTGTCTGTCTGTCTCTCTGTCTGTCTATCTATTTATCTGTCTGTCTGTCTGTCTATCTACCTATCTGTCTGTCTGTCTTTCTGTCTGTCTGTCTCTCTGTCTATCTATCTATCTATCTATCTATCTATCTATCTATCTATCTATCTATCTATCTATCTATCTATCTATCTATCTATCTATCTATCTATCTATCTATCTATCTATCTATCTATCTATCTATCTATCTATCTATCTGTCTGTCTGTCTGTCTGTCTGTCTGTCTGTCTGTCTGTCTGTCTGTCTGTCTGTCTGTCTATCTACCTGTCCATCTGTCTATCTGTCTGTCTGTCTGTCTGTCTGTCTGTCTATCTATCTCTGTCTGTCTGTCTGTCTATCTACCTGTCCGTCTGTCTATTTATCTGTCTGTCTATTTATCTGTCTGTCTATTTATATGTATGTCTGTCCGTCCGTCCGTCCGTCCGTCCGTCCGTCCGTCCGTCCGTCCGTCTGTCTGTCTGTCTATCTATCTATCTATCTATCTATCTATCTATCTATCTATCTATCTGTCTATCTGTCTATCTGTCTATCTATCTATCTATCTATCTATCTATCTATCTATCTATCTATCTATCTATCTATCTATCTATTTGTCTCTGTCTGTCTGTCTATCTACCTGTCCGTCTGTCTGTCTGTCTATTTATCTGTCTGTCTATTTATATGTATGTCTGTCTGTCTGTCTGTCCATCCATCCATCCATCCATCCATCCATCCATCCATCCATCCATCCATCCATCCATCCATCCATCCATCCATCCATCCATCCATCCATCTATCTATCTATTTGTCTCTGTCTGTCTGTCTGTCTGTCTGTCTATCATCTATCTATCTATCTATCTATCTATCTATCTATCTATCTATCTATCTATCTATCTATCTATCTATCTATCTATCTATCTATCTATCTATCTATCTATCTATCTATCTATCTATCTATCTATCTATCTATCTATCTATCTATCTATCTATCTATCTATCTATCTATCCGTCTGTCTGTCCGTCTGTCTGTCTGTTGCTTTAAAACAAAACATTCTTTAATCTAATCTCAGCTGCAGAATAACCTAAGATGATATTTCTGTAAAAAAAAAAAATACAATTTCCAAATCAGAGAGGAAACTTCAGGCACTTCTTCAAAAAGATCAGTAACCTCTCTTTCAGACCCAAGAGGCTTTCAAGCAATGTTAAGAATTGAAATGCAGAGTTTGAGAGATAAGGTCAATAAGGTTACGAAGATAAGGTCAAAACTAAAACTACAGAGGCAGGGCATGTTTTAAAGAAGAGAACTGCTCTGAAACACTGTCTGCTAGCAGTCATCAGTCTCATTAAGTGTGATTTAGGCTCAGCATGCTTTGCATGCAAATCTTGTTTCGGATATTTCTACCAAAAGACTTGGAACGAGAATGATTTTAGCATATTCTTGAGAGATCAAATAATGTCCTTTGGCGGCAGATCGAATGCAGTGACGCAATGCGCTACAGATAGACGCTACCACCTGCTCCTTGCGAAACTACCGTTTCCGCATCCTCCGAGTCAAACACCTTTAGCGCAAAGTCTCTAGAACTATCAAAACAGGGGGCCGTCATATTTGGAGGATTTGCAGGAGCCCTCATCGGTGCATTTCGAATTCAATTTAGCGATAGAAGATTGACTGAGGGTTTCTCCCCCCTTCTTCTTTTAAAAAGGGCTCCTTTTTTCCATCGCTCGTTTCTTTTGAATAACGTGGCACAGCATTTATCCCTGTCCTTCACATATCCTCGGCTCTGCAGTCTGCTGCTGCCTTTGACGTTGCTTATGTGTCCTTAGGAATCAAAAGAAGGTGGGGGTGGGGGTGGGGGGGATAGCAAATAAAATGAGCTATTGTTTTCCTTCGATTCCGGGCAACAGTTCAGATATGGCAAGGGCACCGAGCCAAGCGCTCCGCAACAGACGTCGCCTGCGACGCAAGACAAAAACCCACAGCAAAACACACATTTGTGGGCGTCTTACAGCAGGTTGTGGCTATGCGAGACTCCTCTTTTTGCAGGGTTCAGGGGTGTTTTTCAGGGTTGAGAAGGAAGGTGGGGGAACGGAGGTGGTGCTGCGGACCTCAGCGAGGACGACCAATCTCCTCATTCAAGCCTGCCTCCACACAGCTCATATTGTCAGTTTGCCAGTTTAAAGGAACCTTGAGCAGCATCAAAGATCTTTTCAAAGCCTTAATCCTAATAGGTCGTGGTTTGTTCTGTCACATCAAAGACGCGAGCGAGGGAGGTACAGAGGGGAAGAATGCGTCGGGTGGGGGAGCTGGCAAATGATTCTTATGGGGGAGATTGGCAGAGGATTTGCGACACGGCGTGCACTAAAATCGGAAATATCGGCCATGGAAAGCCTGCTGTAATAGATATGAAATGGGCCTTCTCAACACCATGAAAGGCTGACATTTGCTGAAAGATTGTCACGAGAAGCCCTTTTATTCCCTGCCATCTATCAAGCGTTTGTACTGCCACCTTGTCCGTACTGGAAATTCGCAAGTGTCACTCTCGGCGGCATGTACCGGATTGGTCATTTCCAATTCCTCCTCCACACACACACACACCGTCAACTGCCGAATC
The DNA here is from genome assembly GCA_038021265.1 of Cyprinella venusta. NCBI lineage: Eukaryota > Metazoa > Chordata > Actinopteri > Cypriniformes > Leuciscidae > Cyprinella > Cyprinella venusta. Next base: position 28,876,561 of record CM075875.1, on the reverse strand, counting down.
TTCAGCTCGAGAACTCTTCGGTCAAAACCCGAGCAAATAAATATGTTATCTTGTACGCGAGTGCACGTGCGCATTTCTCACCTTTTGACACTTTAATCTGTAGTTCAGTGTCTCATGCATTCACTCTGATACAATCGTCTTACATAAAGCCTCTTCCTGTGAACCAACATGACATAAGTGCTTCGTTAATTAGCCGTCTGTGGGAAAGCAGGGTATCGATTTCCTGTCGGCACATAAGAAAAGAGGCCCTTTGTTTTCACGGCCGTCCGCACGATAGCGGTGATAAACCGTGCCTTTCACCGACAACAAGATACTAATAAAACAAACCTAAAAACGGAGGTATATCACCAGACTCAGTCGGAGACGTGGAGGAAAGGGACGATAATGATGATGCTGAGATCTCTAGCATTTTGAGTCAACATAAAGAAATAATTCACTGAAGTGATTGGTTTTTTTTTTTGTTTTTTCTTAACTGAGAGAAGCTAAACTCTGGAGTTTCAGAGGACTGGCTGGTTGTGTGTGTTTTTTTTTTTTTGTGATGATGGTCCGTCTGAAATCCCACTGGTGCTTGTTATTTCACACCCCTGTGGCTGCAAGTTTGACAACAATCCCTTAAAAACTAGCAATAAAACTTACTGGGGTAACAAGGTTAATCTGAGTCTGAAAAGACTGTTGTTCTTAGCCATCCAAATAGGTCCCTAAAGAGCCACTTAAATCTTTAGCTTTTTGTTGACTTGGACCAAGAAAATATGGGAAGCCAAATTGGATAATGGTGTTGCACAATGATACAAAAATAATCTGATGAAAATAATACATGCCATAAATTAGTGACCATCCACATCATTTCCCAATTAAGCTCTAGATTCCTTGAGGCTTTATTCTGCACACCTAATAATCTTGTGATATTCTGAATGAACAAAGAATAGCATGTTTTCCTCGACCACTTTCATGCTTTTGGTGTTTTATTTTAATAATTCTCCACAGTGCTGTGATTAACTCAATAATTGTCATTCATGTCCTTGACAATGAGTAAAATGTAGGTCATGGGACTATAGCGGTGCTTTCAGTCATCTGCACCGAATTGTGTTCATTTCTTAAAAAAAAAAAGAAGAGAATCTCACTTAACAATGCTCAGTTGCTCGCTTTCATTTGGACGTGCATGTTTTAAATGAATATCGCGTTGCAGTGGATATTCCCAAACCCCAAATTAATCCAGTTAATACAAGCACATTCCAGTTGTCTTGTACAATAGGTGTTCTAGAAGTCAGAGTAATGGATAGATCTGATTATAATCCATATTCTAATATTAGTCATAGTTATACATGAAATTCTTCCATATAACGTACACTGTAAAATAGATTTCCCACTGAAGTTGTTCGTAAATTTCACAGTTACAAAGAAATGAAATTAGTGAAAGAATTATTTCCCTGTAAAATATACTCCTCTAATCTTAAACTTAATTTACGGTGAATGCGAGTAAGAGAGGAAACAACATTCGTTGATGGCTTGTAAATACTGATGGTGACGTAAATACCACGTTGAAGCCATCGGGATCGCATGCATGCATGGGTCAGATGGACACAGCAGGCATTAGTATTCAAACTGCCAGTGCACCAATCAGGGGTGGAGGAACAGTGTGGAGGATCGGGGGGTGAAGAGGTAGCGGGAAGTGATTGTGTTACAAATTCAAGATGGAACCAGAGCGGTGATGATGAACCCGGGTGGAATCACTCGGAGGCCTTCATGGATAGATTTCTTGTCGCAAATCAGAACTGCTGATTTCTGTTTGTGTGTCTAAGTTTATTAACAAAATGCATGTGCACATATTTGTGTGTGTGTCTGAATCAATCCCAACACATGTGGAGAAGATGAAAACTTGACTGATAACTGCCTCATGTCGAAGGACATTGAATTTCAAGCAGTCTCGTTGAAAACTACAATCTGTTTGTCAGATGAACACTGCTATTTGAAATGCGAGGCTGCTAGTCTGTTATTTTCTGAGATGAATAAATGAAGAGAGAAATTACTTCCCAGTTTAACTGATGTACGGTTCAAACCTTTAAAAGCTAAGCTATGGTCACGGGGCAGGTAATGTTACGTTTAACCAAACTCAATTATGACAGAGATGTTTTGGATTACACATCTGCTATCTTGTTCCCTAAGTGTCTGATGACAAATTTAATTGGAATCAGATTATAGAGTAAGAAAACCGAAAATCTATTTGCGGTGTAGTTTTTATTACACATTCAACACAGAGACCCCTGCCATGCATATGACCAAACACACCTTCTCTCCATTATAAGAATTCCCCTCTCTAATGCTTATTAATTTCACAGTAGATTATCTGCTCAGATACAAATGTGTTTTGGGACAGAGCTTTTTAATTAATTGTGTGCTTGGCTTTATAAGTAGACCCATAGAATTAGGTTGAACTGTAGTCTTAATGAATTAATTTCAATTGCAGTATGTCTTTTTTTTAATGTAGCCTTGTGCCATCTAGGCTAATAATAACCAGAAGTGCAGCCTTTCAAATTTTACAATGCAATAGCAAATAAATAAACGTCAAATGTATTGTTATATTGGGATATAGCTTTGATGAAAGATGTTCAACGTATTAGGATGATATGATCAGCAAACTGAAACAGAACTTAAATGTCGTCGTATTGCAGCTGTTTTGTTTAATATATGAAAAGTATTGAAAACGCCCTCTGGAGGACAAACGGATGTGTGAAAAAATATGAAGGACTAATATTACTACACGAGGGTGAAAAGTTATTGTATTAGCCTATACGTTTATTATTTGTTTGAGGTATTCGATTGAACATTATTTAGGTATTGTTATTATTATTTAATCGACTTATTTAGCCAATTTGATATATTTTTTTGCTCTGCTTTTGACTGGTTTAGCTAACGGACCCAACTCATTCGAGATAAAGCTAAAAACAGTAACGTTAGTGAATGAATAAATAGGAATGCTTGTAGCCTAGCCTAGCCTAATTCTCCGAGTTCAAAGCTCAGGCCTAGTAAATGTGTTAAGGCCTAGTAAATGTGTTCAGGCCTAGTAAATGTGTCAGACTAAAGTCAGTCAGCGTCAACACACGCATTTACTTTAAGTCCAGGAATATTTCTCTGTCTGAAGAAGCATTTACAAGCAGGTAGTCCTACATTTAGGAATAATAGCCCACAGCCTCGCGCTGTCCTTTAATCTTAATCGGATACGTTTACTTTTAACGACACTTTGATTCACATCAAGGAGAAAACATAACCACACAAAGACAAAAGTCAAGTATTTGCAAGCTCTTCATGTGAATTTAGTAGAGACAAGTGCTTTCAAGCCTTCCATTAATGTGTTTTGTAAAGCTGAGGCAGTGTTTTTTTCGTGGAGTCATCTCGCCACCCTGTGGCCTCGTGTTTCTCAGATATCCTGCAAGTATGAGCCGAAAGACCGAAAATCTGTTAGCTTCAATATAAAGATATACCTTTTTTATAAGCATGATGTACATGATGTCTGGGAAATGTTGTGACTCGCGCCTATTAGGCTACTAGCAAATTTACAGTTGCTCATTTTGTAAAGCATTAGTAATCTGTTGTTCATTCTAACTTCTCTTTAGCTTGCTTATTACAGTATCTAGTTGTCCCTCTGACGAATTGATTTTACTCCTCTTTTGTAGTCGCCTTGCAAAAGCGACGCGTTTGCTAAATGCATAACTGTAAAGTGCACAAACGAAACTTAATATAATTTGGTTAATTGGTTAAATTGCCTAGAGGTCAGACAGACAGACAGTTGTGATTGAAAATTATGAGCACTAAACAAATAACAACATTTATTTCAAAACAATTTTGAATGTTTACTTTAAAGTTTAATTTTAACAGTTTGAAGCATAGATATGTATATAAAATATATGCCTTTATATACATATCTATGGTTTGAAGATGCGTTATTTCCATAGGTTATTATAGGTGTCTCAATGACGCCATCTGCCGTCAGTCACGTGACAGAACTAGCCTCAAATTTAATTAATTGTTAACTTATATTGTAATAAATTGCAATGTGGACTCATTTTTTATGTAAAGCTGCTTTGAAACGATGTGTATCCTGAAAAGCGCTATACAAATAAATGTGAACTGAATTGAATTTAACTAGTGATTCTGAAAAATTGTGTTGTTGTCTGGATTAATTCAGACAAATAAATCTGCATATATTTTCTGAGTTAGAATGTATAGGTCACATCAGTGACATATTTAAAGGGATAGTTCACCCAAAAATAAAAATTCTGTCATTATTTACTCACTAATTCTAAACCTGTATATTTTATTATTTCACATGGAAGTCAATGTGGAACATTCAAACATTCTTCAAAATTTCTTATTTCGCCTCTGCTGTAATTGTGAAAATGGTCAATGTAATTCCTCTTTATGCACACAAAAACAAATGATATTTTTACACTTTTACAATATACCTTCTCATTTACAATTTATTTTAATAGCCTATTATATTCAGGTAAGTGATAAGATTGCAAATCAGAGGACAAATTACCATTTATCCAATATATATATATATATTTTCCCTAAATTTTTCCCAAAAATGAAAAATCTGTCAAGAATTACTCACCCTCATGTCGTTCCAAGACTTTCGTTCATCTTGAAATCTAAGAGCGTTCTGTCTCTCCATTGACAGCCTCTGCAACTGTGACGCTTCGAACAGTTCATAAAGAGATCCTAAAACGAATTCATGTTAATTGAGCGGTTTATCCACATTTTCTGAACAGACTCGATCGCTTTATATGATGAACAGATTTACAACACACACATCTGTTGAGGAGCTCACTTTCTCACGTGCGTGTAAACCGGTTTGGCTGAGCTTCTGTTCATGTTTGCTGATCAATGTAAATAAAAGCTTAAATTAAATCTGCTCATCATATAAAACGATTGATTCTGTTCAGAAAATTTCGACTAAACAGCTCAATTCCTTTATTAGTTTTATGATCTCTGTATGAACTTTTTGAAGCGTGGCAGTGGTAGTTGCGTAGCTGTCAATTCAATTTTGATATTAGGTCAAACCGTTCTTGTGTGCCACTCATATAATGGAGGTCTATGGTCACCACCTCAAAGAGCATGCACAGAGAAGTCCAAATTAAACATGATTTAATGACTCGTAAATGTAAGTACACATTGATGGCCTATAGGAAACGAGCGGTTTGTGTGAGAAAACAAACAATATTTATATCGTTTTTACCTCTTGTAACCATAGCCACATCCAAGTGATCTGAGAGTGCGGGCACTTTGTGGCTGTATTGAAAGTGTTATGCAAAGACAATTATACAATTATATACAATATACAATTATATACATATAATATTTACAATTATATCACAATTATCATTATATACAATTATATACATATAATAATTACAATTATATCACAATTATAATTATATACAATTATGTAATTGACTAGTGTTCTAGGCAGGTTATGTGAAAATGAATAGAATTCTGTAATTAACACATTATTTTACACACTCTTTGAATAAAAGAAAACCCTTTAGAGGTTCCCACGATCATTTTCATTTAGTGTTAATTAATTTTGTTTTTTTTATTTATTTATCTTCTTAATAATGTTTGTGAATTACATGTACTGTAAAAAAAAGTATTGTTTATATAGTGCAGTTCATTGAAAAAGAAAAAGGGGAAAAATGTGGTATTCCATAATTGCGTTTGTTTTTTTTACATGTAAAATAAATAACGTTTGCTGTACAAGCTTTAATAAACATTTTTACTAAAAATTTTCGAAAATACATTCCTTATCAAGAGTATAATTTTATAAAATGGTCTAATATAAAAATAAAAACAAATAAATGCTATTAAGTCTATGTTACATCTACATGTACATCTAAATTGATCAGAAGTGTAATACTGTATTTTTGTGATTCGTGGTGCACATGGAGTAATATCAGCAGGTGGATGCAATATCAATATTAATCACCAGGTGGCGCAAAAGCATAATGTAATTTCAGGTACACCTGCTGCTACATCTGAACCTGCGGCTACGTCATGACCTACGGGATGTAGTCATATCCTTTATCATGGAAGAAATTGAAATGTTTAAGAATAATGGCACATAATAGTAGGACACATACATTTTATCATTTTATGAAGATAGGTAAATATGGCAGATAAATGCTAGGTAAAGAGTAGTAGTTAGAAATAATAATAATTATTATTATAATAGGCTAATCATAATAATAATATTAATAATAATAACAGCATGAGGTAGTGTATCTGTCAGTATACTTCCGTATTTACACACCCACAACGGCGATACGTGTTGCCATATTTTCAAAAACATACTATGTAGTTTTGTAAATAATGGACAGTATATTGTCAATGCACCTCGGGGTAGGCCTATATTTTAATGCATTAAATAGCACCCCACTGAATGTAGATAAAATATGTCATATTTTTCGTAGACTAAACCTTTGTTTTGTCAAGAAATGGGCATCCACGCCAGCAGAAAGCCTGAGAATATTGAGGTAAATGTGTTTGTTTATCGCTCTCCGTAATCGAGGGGAGTTTTTTCAGCGGATCTGGCGCCCTGCCGTCGGTCGTTCGGTCAGTCAGTCAGGCAGCTGCTGTTCTTCACACACACACAGGTCTGAATGGTGAAAGGAAGGTAAAACCGGCTACAAAATCGCCTTTTACAGCGGAATGTTCACTCGAAGGGTTTATGGAGACGTCAAGAAATCTACACAGAAAGTTCTGGACCCAAAGAAGGATGTTTTCACGCGTTTGAAGCATCTACGCGCGCTGTTAGGTGAGTGAGACTCTGACAGGACTGAAACATTCAGAGGCATATTCCCTACACCACCGATTTATCCTCAGCAAATCTGCGGGTTTCAAGGTTTAAATGCCACAGGGATGTTAAAATAGGGGTTTGAGTGTGAAACAGGGGCATTACTGTGCGTGTTACTCCATTTGTGATCGATAATGTATGGATTGAATGATTAGCGTTAGCTAGCTTATCTTGCTACATCAACAACAGACCTGACAGACTGTTTTGTGAATATAACACATATAAACAATCGACATGACAAACATAGATGTGTGAAAATATACCGAAAATATAAATAACAGACACACAAACACACACACACACATTTGAACAACAAACATAATACAAGGATGTCTTACTCTCTCTCTCTCTATATAAATATATCTATCTATCTATATATATATATATATATATAAACATGATAAAATGGACATGTGTCTGAATATATACCGAATATGTAAAAAAACTGACCTGACAGAATGTCATGTGCGAATTTTGTAAGCATTTTGTTTGTGCTTGCAATCAATTCTTTTATACATTATTTTTTGATAACGCTATGAAAGATGCTAAATTGAACATCCTTGCTGGCCAGGCTGTTATACAAAGAAATTTTGAACACACGCCAAAAACAGGAGAGAACAAACAGAAATATTAGCAACTGATCATGTTGTAGGTAATTTATGCTTTTTCCTGTGAGGTTCATGTTTGTCTATGTATTTTTGTTGCATGGTAAAGTAGAACTTGTAGGTGTTTGCCTTTTCATTCCCAAATAATCAAACTTGTAGAGTAATTTAAAACAAATAGGCCTATCCCATCTAGACATCACTTGGCCACCATTGTGTACTGTATATTATATGGTAGAGAATCTGTACAAAATGCTGATATAGAGCCATATCGCACAGCCACAAGTGTAAAACTACAAGTGTAACCCTTAAAACTACTTCCTTCTGCCACGGATTCAAATCTCAAGTTGATAGTTTATCAGTTGACCCAAAATGGTTTATTATAGGCTATTTATCATGTAGGCTAACTGGTAAAACCAAAAAACTTCCAACAAAAATGAAAACCACAATTGCAAATATAGATGAGATCCATGTTTGGATTTATTACAGTTCATCACTGAGAAGGTTTGATCGCAGGAAAGGGCGCAAGCTCTTCTGGACACTTCAATTTAAACAGAAAATCTGAAATGGAGATAGCTGAACTGCAGCTTACTTTTTTGTCTGTTTTCAGATAATTTGTGCTTCTTCGGAGTGTAGAAAGAGCACGTTCGTTGCCAGGATGCAAATGTTAACTAAGTAAAACTCTGAAGAAAACATGTTCTTTATATCTTTGATTTGGGGATTTACATTCTTGTAATCTGGCAACCGTAATCATGAAAGCTGTGTGTTTAAAAACGGTCTGTAATATTTCGTCCTCATTTATTCGACAAAAACGAAGTGATTTTGTTTTTTGAAGTAAGGTTTTGTCTCATTTTTTTTCATCAATGATATTGTATATTAATACAGTCACAATTGTCGTTTTATAAAGTTGGAGTCATTTCAACTTACGTCTTAGGCATAGAAAAAAGGTTGTCAATGAACATTTTATGTTATGGATTTCGTTAACATAATGAACACTAATAGCGAACTAGCTTTGGAAAGCATGATATCCCTCCCTCCATTCAGTGCGTCTCCAAAGCCACGCCTCCCTCAAATCACATGAACACATACTGCAGGACGCAAACAAAAGTATCATGAGAGATGATGTTAAACTATCTCATGTCTCAAAGCACACATAACATCACAACAATAATTAACATAATCAACTTAAAGTAAAACACCAAAACTGTTGCAGGTGGAATTCAGAGTTGATGTTGCTATTGAAACACAAATTCCAGTCACGAACCGCTCCAAGTATAACGTAACGGTTTTCCATCTCTTCCAAATGACAGTAGTTCTGGCGTGAATGCGGCATTAGCTCGTTGTTTCGGTTCAGGAGGAACTGTTAGAGGTGCTGCTGTTTCAGCTGTGGTGCTCGGTGACTGACGTCTGTCAAAAGACCCTTGCACACTAAGTCCGAAATTTTCGCACGTTATGCACACTGCCCCCGAAACTTTCATCCATAATAAAAAAAAAACAAATCGGGATCGATTTTCGGTGTTTTCGCATCTGTACCTAGCAGTTTGAATGGTGTTTAAATGGTGTTTTGACAATTCAGTGCCACTGAATCACGAATACGAAAATTTTGGACTCGGTGTGCAAGGGTCCACTCGGTATAGCTTAATAAAAATGCACCGATGATATGTGATGTCTGCGCGAGCAAGTGCGCAGAGGTCTGGAAATGCATGCGTTGACGAGATGGTCCTCACTGCAAAACACGAAATCCAGGGGGAGAAGCTGGATCCAGATCCAACTCCTCCCACCTTACATATACCTAAACCTACCCATCTCCGCCCTGTGATCCCTAACCCCACCCCTAATCCTTCCCATCTCTACCCCTTAGATCAGGATCCAACTCTGCCCCTTGGATCTTGTGTACTTCAATAAGGTTCTACTGGCATTTACAGGCAGGTAGAACATCTTATCGTTGCATTAGGACCGAATGCAGTGATTGGACGAACATTTTATGGTCCTACTCCTTCCCCCAGCAATGTTTTAAATGTCAGTGGCACTTTAGCTTCATTGAAGCTAGATCTTTTCTCCCAGGTGGTTTAATCTAATTTTAGTATTTAGTATTGTTTGTCTTCTATTTTCTTTTATTCTGTTATTCTATTTAATTTTTTATTTATTTTGTTCAGCACTTTGTTTTTTTTTTTTGTTTGTTTTTTTTACTGATTTTTTTGGCGGGATAAAACAGGGCTCGATGACACACTGGAGCCCCTGAGCTCGTGGACACGCCCCTACTTGATGACACACTGAGGCCACTGAGGCTGAGTTCTCCCCTAACAATAGAGCACATTCGTATTCACCGCTCAAACGTGAGTTACTGTCAGTACTATTAGGCTATGTCTACACAGAAACGATTCTGAAGAGAAAACGCAAAAGGGGCGTTGCGTTATCACTTTTTATTCTGCGTTTAGACAAGCGTTTTGGGTGTGAAATCCGCATGCAGATTGTGACGCAAAAGTCTGTGAAATTCAATGTAGTATGCACTCACAGCGGCTAAGAGTGCATACTACAACACACCAAGCCCGTGCGCCTGTGTACAACCTTCACTGTCAAGCAGATAGGGCTGGGGTAAACGATTATTAACTAAACGATTAGTTGGGCGATTATTTTATAGATTAGTCGACTAATCTAATGACTAATTGGACGACTAATATAAAGAATATTTTTCTGCTGCTCAATTAATCAAAAAACAATGTATCTCAAATAAATACTAGCACACTGAATCAAGATACTATAAGCTGGCTAACGTTAGTCTAATGCTATGTATTTGAACACCATCATTATAACCCTACAACCACCAAAACCGTGTTATTAAAATATTTTTTTACAAACATTTTTTATCATAGAGAATGTTTAAATATTATATCAGCTGAGGAGGGAAACGGAGGCGGAGTTAGTGGTGCGATCGGATGCTGCTACTGCTGGAGATGAATTGGGAGAGGTTTGTGCACCTACTGATCAGAGCGTGTGCTGACACGGAGTAAAGCCTTGTTTTTACTCCCGCACGAGCGCAAATGTGCGCGCGGCAAAACTGACGCGTTGGGTCGGGTGCGCAAGACCAGGAAGACTGTGGCTGGCTGTGTGTACGCCTTTTTTGTAACAGCGCGCGCGGCGCCGCGTCCGGGATGAACGACTTCAAGCCGAATCTGCCCGAGCTTGTACGTCTCACCACACCGGCACCCAGTTTGCGCGTCTAAATTGCAACGTTTTTTTTTTTCTTAAGGGTTTGTTTACTGTGTGTGATTCATTTAATGGATAGCACATTCACTTCTAGTTGTCTTCGTCCTCTATTCTGCAATGTTTCGGTCTCCCACGTGTGTGTGGCAAGCTGTACCGCCGGGAACATGCAAAAAATAAATAAATAAAGAAGCGTCGACGCAAAAATATGACGTCGACGCAATTTTGACGTCGAAGCATCGACGTCATCGACGTGCCGCTACAGCACTACAAGCAGACCTTTGCGTTTTTACCATTTACACGGGAACGCTGCGGGGAGCGTTTTAAAAGTTTCCACTCTGGAGGGTGGTTTCACTTTTTTGCGTTTTTAAGCCCCAAAAACGCCATCGCCGTGACAAAAGGCACATCCGATAAAATATTTTTACGTTTTCACCCGTGAGCATTCTTGTGTAAACAGGGCCTTAGTTACAACAGCCTACAGTTTGCTAGCTAGCTATGTCTTTGACACGGAAATGCATAGGCTTCTACCTGGATGCGATCATGTACAAAACAGATCGGTGTCTTTATTTAAATTTCCTAAAAACGATCACATCAAGAGGAGGTGAATTAATTTTGTGTAGAGCCAACCTTGATGAAGAGCTGAGGATCACCGCCAACACCCGCCTCTGTAGTGATCATTTTACAGAGGATTGTTTTCTAAATTTTCCTCAGAGACAACTGGGATTCACTGGTAATCCGCTGTTACGGGTGAACGGGGCCGAAACGACTATGTCCCACCTCAGCGTTCATCCACCCGTCCCGAAAGCAGTATCACCTGATATCACCGTCGACAGCTTTCCCGCTAGTGGGCGTGGTTTCAGTGCAGCCAGTGGACACGCCCCCAGCGTTTGAGAGCAAATACTGCTCATTTTTCAAGATTTTGATAGCTTATTTTATGTACTTGCCAGCTTTTTTTATCATTCAAATTTGGCTGGGTGGCTAATAACACATTTTTCTGTGGTGTGACAAACTCAGAACACATACTTTATTTTGACTTTACAGGGACTTTAAGCTTGTAGTATTAAGAGAGATGCATTACCTGCAGATATTCCTTTGGTCAATCATATAGCCTATTCATAATCACAAAATCAGTTTGAACGCCCTTTGAGCAAAGCAATATCTTTGTCTTTGTCCTTTTAACAGTTAAAGGGATTTCCCATGACAGCGCTAGTCAAAGCAATTGTAAATTGTGTCTTTATAAGGCATTGTTTAAAGTAAAAATAAATGTCCTATTTTACATCCTTGTTTCAGTCCCTTTCAATATAAAAGTCTTTACTACTGACTCATAAAGACAATAATGTAACTTTCACTGAAGTCGAAATCACTACTAATGGATAGGGATCGATTACAAATCCTGCTGATGCATTGACCATGAAACATGTATTTTGGATTTAACTTTCGATCAGTAATTGATGTAAAATGCTAAGAATCGAATTAATTGCGCTCAGATATGGCACTCTTTAATGCCTTTCATTAGATTGCGCTCTCTTTCATGTCCATAAGTCTAGTTTCATCTCACTGGCTTTTGAGAAACATGAAATCTCTGTACTTGCTCTATGTTTCACCCTATCATTTTATTTTTTTTTTACACTGCAAGCTGTCTTTATGAACAGTCAGTTTATCAGTGCTTTTCCTGCTGACTCATTTCTGGTTCAGTGTCAAGGCAAGTAAGCAGAGGTCAGAGGATGCTGTCTGTGACTTCCTAGTGTGTTTTTGTGGTCAGTATAGCTAGATATAACCGGTGTGTTTTGCCATCAGCTGTTATGAGGATCTCCAAACTATCACCCAGCTGCAGTGTGACATTGTCCAGTGTTTTCATAAAAGGAAGAATTTCCTCTCACAGGCTGCTTCCTGTGTGGACAGGAAGTGAGGATGAGTGATGGCGCTGTAGAGAAGGGCCATTAGTGGCCTGGTTTTATTTATTTATTTATTCCCCACTAATTTTTACATTCTCTGTGCTGTTATTTATTTGTTTGGTTGCTTGTGTTATAGATTATGATTTGGTCATGTGTTCAGGCCATTTCAGGTTAATGAATCACAAACAGACAAATCTGCCCAAGCAAAACCCTGTCCAGTGTCCTTTTGTCCACTAAAGGAGCTGACGTTTTAATGTCTTTGGCCAAATTGTTGGTGCCTATAAAAACAATAATGTTTTCAATAATAATGTAGCTTTGTGCAACATAAATTATGATTAATGATTAGTATTAGTTCAGTTAAAGGTAAAAGGTGTAATTGCTGTACCCATAGCAGCACCAAACAGAATTAAAAAAATAATGGTCTTAAAAAAATAATGGTCAAGCATGTTAGTTTTATTTCATTGTTTTAAGTTTGGACTGCAGGTTGGGTACCGTTCACATTTTAACTGTTACCAGTACCGGTATGTGAAATTTGGACCTTTTTTTGTGACTAGGCATGTTTCTAAATTCTAAATTATTCAGATATAAATATCTAAATTACTCAGTACAACAGTAATATATTTGTCAAGTTAGGCTAAACCAAACTTTTATTTTGACAGGTTGCCATGACTTGTTTGGATTATTTAGGCATTATTTTATTTATTTGTATAAGGCAGTAATTATATTTGATAAGGAAATGTGGCCATAGGAGTGTAAAATTATATATAAAAAATCCATTACACTGGTCCACCACTGGCTACTGTACTGCAAGTGTTTGGCATAAAGCTTTTAATGGTGAGCCTTCTGTTATTGTAATCAGGCTTTTAAAATATCAATTTGGATTTAGATTTATTGGATATCGGTGCATCCCTAATAAATATATCTGTTTTCTTTCCCACACCTTTAAATAAAAAATTAAACAGTTTTTAATTTTGTACCAAAAAAACAAGTTTTGAGCAGTATTAATGCAGTGGCTCTGGGTCGGAGAGCTGCTGTGTGTGTGTGTCTGTGTGTTCACTGGTCATGCGTGGTTGAGCATGGTTGAGTTTTGTAATTACAGCAGCACCTGATCACACACAGCCTCCCGTCCCATGGCCACTGTCAGTGTGACAGGACAACGGTCAACACCACAGTCCGGGTCACAGGGATGACCCCCTCCACTGGCTTGTCTCTAATAACCTCGAGAAAAAATTCTGAAATGAAAATAATTTTGCTTCTAGTGCATGGGTGGATATTATCCATGCTTTCCGCTGTTTTTCCAGGAATGTTTTTTTTTTTTTAATTCATATATATATATATAACAACCCTAGAAGTAATATTCCATTTTTAGGTCTGTATTTTCTTTGTTAATGCACATAATGACAGGCAATGAAAGGCCCTCAAAATGGTGATGCACGTTACTGATTAATCTTAAATGTGGCACTGAAGCCAAACACAGCTGTAGAGTTATGCTTGTGGTTTAAATGATTCTTTTGTTCGAACTTAATGCTGCATTATGGGCTGTTCTCACAGGAAGACGTGATTAGGGACGTGCGAGACTAGCCGCTAGTCGATTAAATGCTGCTGATGCTGCTGCTAGTTCACTTGGAAATGCTAGTCTTTAAATTTTTGCACTTTTAATGTTTTGTTTTTTATTTCTTTACAAATGCTACGTTTAAATTACCAGCACATCAGTGTTAATTAGGGCTGGGTATTGACACGAATTTCACAATTCGATTTCGATTCACAAGCTTGCAATTCGATTTCGATTCAATTCGATATTGATTATTTTGGATATCAGTTACAATAAAAGGCAAATTTTCTCAAGGAAATCAAACCTCTTAACTAATGCTGTAAACTATGGGAGTCTCGTTGTAGCCTACTAGGCTTCATTAGCCTAATATGAAGGTAATAATGAACTGTTTTGTAGCTATACAAACACTTAAAATACACTTTTATTTATGTTTATAATAAGAAGATTATATGAAATATAAACATTTAAATGGTGGCTGCCATAAAAACTTGAGATATTTGCCGCCCTGCATGTGTACAGATACTTTTCATACACAAGAAGTGCATTCAAACCCAAACACACTAGTGGTGGCTTACGAACAACCAGACTGATCTCATGAAGTAGCGTATATGACACGCCAATTCGTATTTTCATTTTTGGTGTGCTATCAACACGCATAATCGCTTTTCAGCATGTTTATGGACGCCGTTGACTTACTGTATATATAAATATATGACTTACCTCAACCCCGTCCCTAAACCTACCCGTCACTGGGGTTAATGGCATTTATGACTGTTCCCTTACCATCCTAGGAAAGAAAAAGATAGCTCCCCAGATGTAGATCTACATTTTGCTTCGTTTCGCTCGGACATTTGACGGCGTGTACAGACACATGGAATGACGCGGACGTTAATGGCGTAGACATACACGCGGATACACGCGGATAGCTCAAAATGCGTCGAGATAACACGCCACTTGAATCGAAAGTGGCGTGTATGTTTACGCAAAAGTCATGATGTCACGTTGGAACAACAATAGCTTAACGTTCTGACTAATGTGGACTAACTTTAATTTGTGGAAATCTAAATAGGCTATTTATCCGGCGTGAAGATCTTTTGGTACCTCACGATTCATTTTAACTTAATTCCTAATTTTTGAATCAGATTTCGATTTGATATGTGCATATAGATTTTATTGTAGTTTTCTGTGTTATGTTACTTTTCTTATTTGACTGCGGTAGACAGTTTAATAGGTCTAGAAGAAAAAAAAATCATACTGAGTTAAATGTGAACCTTTATTTTTCTTCCCATTTTTGTCAACCCAATATAAAACACATGCCCTTTAAGCTAACTACAATCATTACACGCAGTCTTCTGTAATAAAGCAAGGCTGGCATTTTTATTTAATTTTTGGTTTTAAAAATAGGATCAAAGCAAATTGCAAATTATAGGACACAAAGAATAAAAAAATACAAATTAAATAAGCTTTATGTTTTTTTTAGGTACAGTAGCATAGGTTTATTTAACATGTAGTAAGAAATACTACCGAAATTCAATAGTATTTGAATAGTAACATGGTAATAACACAATGACTTTATACTTGTACCGCAATATATGTTAGGCTACTGCGCAATAATGAAATGCCCTACATTATCTTCTTCTTTTGTCAAATATAATTAAAAAATGTGATCAGTTGTGATTGAAAATAAAATCTATATGGTTATACAGGGATAGTTGAGCACTTGTTTCCCAGTGCAAGGTTACCAGGAAGCTGATTGTAATCCATTTACATGAGTTCTGCATTTACATGTGTGTTTGAATGATGCAAATCATCATCTGGCCTCTGTCCCTTTAAAGTCTTTGCAAACCTTGGATGATTTGGTTAAGGACAGAGCTGCACACACATCCATCCATCAGTCTCAAGGCCCCAAATGTCACTACAAAGCATGTCATGATTATGATTTTTAATCGTAATTTTGTCTTTTATTGTAGCCTGCCACTTTTATTCCTTCCCTTTTCTTGCTAAAACTGCTGCTGGAATTTTCAATTTCCTTTTGGGAGTCATCCCTAAGGATTAATAAAGATAAGTCTAAGTCTAAGTCTAAGTCTATTTACCCCTGACCTGTGCTTTATAAGATAATGTGAATTAGTTAAGCTACTATTTTTACTGTTACAGTCAGACTAAAGGTGGTCCCACACTCTGGACGAAAAGTGCAGCGCAGTGCCGCTTCATCTAGGACAACTCCAGGTATCGCACACTGGACGCGCACATTCTAATCGCGTGAGCTCAATTTTGAAACAACATTTTTTTTAATGTTGATTAAATAGCTGATGTTTGAACGTTAATCAAGTAAAATTGTCTATCAAGTTAAGTCTGTTATTTTTATCCATTGTCTAGGCAACTATGTCACATACATAATACAATTGTATTTATATAGCTAGCTTTTAGCTAACCTGAGTGAAAACAGCACAAGGTGAAGCCATGTACAGTAATGACGATTTGAGACAAATAAATGTAAATTTAATATAAAACTATGGAAATGTCGCTCTGTGGCACGGCAGGTTTTTTACAAGGTCTTGAGCCGTAGCTGGGCGCGGACAGACGCCGAAAGGCGCCGCTGGTGTGTGTGTACAGTAATTGAGAATACTGTGTTCTAATTTTATTTATCCTTTATTTTTCCTGGTAAAATAAAGGATAAATAAATAAAACTTTAAAGACATGGCGCTGCACGGCACGGCGCTGCGCTTCTCGTCCGGTGTGCGACTCCCCTTTAGACTATTGACATGAAGTCCAAATGAGAAGATATACATCTGACTGACATGTAAAGTGACTAACTACAGTTATTTTAGTAGTTGTGTTAGTCACTTAATATTCAACAATATTATTGCTCTGCCTGCATTGACATCATTAAATGAGAACTGAACTGAGCTGGACGATGACATCACTGTTTTCTCCAAAACAGCTGGATAGATAAAATAACTAAATTAATAACGTTTTCACAACAGAAATGAACCATCACTGAAATTACGCTGGATTGTGACGCTATTTTCTTCTAGATCTGCTGCACAGCAGAAACAAACTTTGTTGCATTATTTGTGACTTGGTAAAGCTGCTTTGAAACAATCTGTATTGTAAAATGCGCTATTTAAATAAAGATGACTTACTTGACTACTTAAAGGGTCATAGAAAAAAAAACCCTCTGGCTGTAAGTCACCCTTGCAACACTCGTAATATGCTACATCAAAATATACAACACGCTAAAATTTCTGCCAATTTACATTTTGTAAGATACTAAACACTTACACAATCACACACAAATCAAACAAGATTATTGTGTTCAGTCAGTGAACACCACCATGAGATCAAACTGCTCCAGTGATTTGCTTAAAAACGAGAAATACGTCAATTCTATAATACATATTATATATTTCATTTGTTTGCATGAAACCGAGATCATGCACTTATTCATACTCATTTTCAGGATGTTTGTCCTTTCTGTTTCTAACTGCGGTGAGTCTGAACCATCACTGTATCAGTATCCTACAATTCACACGTTTGCATTTTTAAAACGATCTGGTGAATATCTGAATTACAATCTCATATGAATCAGTGAAGTCTTGAATGTTTATAGTTGTCAGTAATCAATCAGTTGCCGTTATGTCCTGCTATCTTCAAAAATGTGATGCCTCTAGCCCTGCAACTTTGGCACTTCTAGTGTTCTTGAAAATACGCCTTTTTTTTGTCTGGCTGACCAGTAAAATTTCTGCACCCTAACTCTCTGAAAATGCATCTTATCCACTATCCAGCCTTTCAGTGCTTGCCATTTGTGTGTATGCACCAAATGGTTGACTGGTTAACGGACAGTGAGTTGTCTTTGAGTCCAAGACCATATCCGTTAATCCTCCTCACAACAAATCTTCTGCTGTTATATTTGAAAGTATTTGCTGTGATATTGAACTTGACAAAACTCATTTCACAGTACACGGGCTTTGTCTTGTGAAGGGGCATGCTGTACAGGTTTGGTGACTTCAGAAGACATTAGGAGTGCCGTGCACCTGCTGTTCCCACTCTAAACAACTGTAATCATGATGAGTTGATTTTAGGGAATAGGAATGCTATAGGAATAGAAAGAGGGAGTGGTATTGAGCGCCCCTCCTATTCCAGCTCAACAGGCTGAGCGGTGCCACTCCTGTCCAATTTAACACACAAACCCAGCACTCAGCTGACTTTACCCGTATAATAGAGAACATTATTGCCCACCCACTTTTTCAAGTCTTTGTTAAAGCATTATAAGCCATGAGCCAAACAACCAGTTATGAGGTGAATCACAGCATTAAAAACATTTGAAGCAAAAAAAAGTTTTAAAAATGGACAAAAACAAAAAACAGAACAATGGTGTTAGGGCCGGAGTTACTAACCGCTTGCACCACGCAAACCCTCTCTGGCATTGAATAAATGACTGTCATGATCTACTAAAAACAGTGAACAACTAGCAATGAAAAGGTGTGGAGAGTTGTTTTTGTGGCTGATGTTAATACACATGGATTTGTAGGAGCTTCCCTTTCAGACACAAAATTTATGGGAGAAAAATATTTAAAGGGACTATGTGTAGGAATTGCTGCCATCTAGCGGTGAAAATGTATTTTACATTCAGACGAATTGTGCTCTCCAGCTCCTTGCTTTTTGAAATGCGCATTGCATCTACGTTAGGGCTGGGTACCGAAGTTCGGTACTTTTTAGGTACCGACCGAATTGCCTCGGTACTACCGAGTATCGAAACATGTCTTGTTTTTCGATACCAAATTTCGGTACCTAAGTGGTTAATCTCGTCAACGTCAGTGAAAAAATAAGCACGCAGCATGATAGGCTGTGGCGGAAAACTAGTTTACGCGGCTGCTCAGAGATAGCTCGTCGCACGTGAGTGTGTGTGCATGCCAACCCAGATGGATAGAAAATATGTGGAAATGATCCAAAGTGTATCTGTGTGCCAGACTCGATACCAGAAGCACGCGATGCAATATTTTCGACAGGATAATTGCCGCCAAGACCAGTAACACGGTAAATCTGATAAGCGCACAGACACTTGTTGAGAGTACAAAGTCCGTCTTTCACTGCAGGAACTGGAGCGCGTCACAGATCAGATGAACCGACATTCAGCATATAGGATAACGTTACTTGCCTCATAGACATGAGAAATAGGTCTATAGACGGTCAAAATATGTCTACTTTTAAACAAAACAATTAGAAATGAATAGTTTGATTACCTGATCCATATAACGTTAGGTGCGCGCATTCACTGCTGCAGGAATGACGAGCCAGCGTCCCCATAATCATATTTGCTGCCAAACACTTGTTAAACACTTGTTCATTAATAAACGATTAAAAATATATCATTGCTGTTGTTTACCGACACATCATTAGGCTTCTGTTGCCAGTGCTTTGCGGCAAGCTTCATGTGTGCTGTGCGCGAGGCATATATCCCGCCCCCCAGTAGCCTATATTTAATTTAATTCACATTTATTTGTATAGCATTTTTCACAATACATATTGTCTCAAAGCAGCTTTACAGAAATTCATGTTTCTAAATTACAATTTGAGTGATGATCTGTTATTATCAGAGGTGATAGTGCCTAATGCATTTCAATGAATGAGCTCATTGAAGTAAAGAAAACGTGTTGTTAAATTATTAGGAAACATAGAAAACTTTAGCATTGGTGCTTTTTTACATACTCAAAATATGAGTGTGAAAAAGTCAACAACTGAAAAATAAAATAAAAATGTAGGTAATATTATATTGATAAAACTGGTTACATAATATTGGTATCAAAAAAGGAATCGTTCAGGAACCGGTATCGAAGTCAAGGTATCGGTATCGGTATCGAACATTTTGTTACGATACCCAGCCCTAA
Source organism: Cyprinella venusta (assembly GCA_038021265.1). Taxonomy (NCBI): domain Eukaryota; kingdom Metazoa; phylum Chordata; class Actinopteri; order Cypriniformes; family Leuciscidae; genus Cyprinella; species Cyprinella venusta. The sequence goes on along the minus strand of CM075875.1, from coordinate 28,856,570 downwards.
TCTACGTAGCTATTATGTACTAAAAAGCTATGACAGGATTAGCACTTCGTGGAGTGTTCCTTCAGGTGAACAGGTTTGTTATTTCAAACAAACAGCAACTTGAATGAACTAATATTACAGTATTAATTACTGACTGTGAAAAACATGAACTATTGTAATAAGTAGTTAAGCCTTCTTTATTCGTTATGTTTTCTGAAGTAGCCTACATGCATTAGATATCATCATCATCAACTTTTAACTATAAATGTTCATCTGTCTATATAATAAAGTACACAACCAAACAATGAAAAAAAGCTTGTAATTTAGACTGTAACATTGACTTGCCTGCCGAGAAGAAAGCAGGACTTCAGCGTCTCTTTTGAAATTTTTCTCCTGCATTAGCTCTATCCACCTGGAAAAAGCTATCCCGATATTAACTTTTTTTTGTACGTTTTTTAACGTTTTTTTGTAATCTCCGGTCTCGTTTCCTTTTACGATCTATTTTTGGACTTCTCTGGCGACGAGGATTTGCAATGCAGGCTATTAAACTTGCCGGGGCCGTGAAGCGCCTCTTGCTGCTCTGCTCCTCCGCTTCTGCTGCTTTCAGTACATTGAAAACACATTGTGGAAACGCGTTGGGCTTGTACTTTGTCCCTCTCTGCTATTATAGTTTTTCAAGATGGCGGAATGACATGGACGCCTACGTGGACTTACCCGTCCCATGTATATAAAGATAATACATTTTTAGTTTACGAGGATAAGTCAGATAATTGGCAGAGGTATTTATTGGCAGGACATATTTATGAATAAAAATATTGATTTTAAATAATAAATTACATAAAAAGTTACACATAGTCCCTTTAAATAACATGTTTTAATAAGGTTTGTGGTAGTCATTTTACTGGTATTTGTGCCATTTATTTAACACCCAATAAGGCATGTCTTAACCCATTTGGTGTTTGACATGCTACCCTATTTTTTTTTTTAATTTATGGGATTGTGCTATCATGCTAATTTGTCCTGTTTAGTAAATCTTGACCTTAAATGGCTTTAGTGAGGAAAATAACTATCTAACTTCGCCATTGATTGTTGAAATGACAATCAAATTAAAAATGGCGGTGAAATATAAAACTATTAATTTAAAGTTGATTGTACCGATAGAAACAATATAAGTTCATTGCTGAATATGCATTCAAATATTTAAGGATTTTGAGAGCACAGGGGACTTGACTCTATGATTGGTTGAATTTCCCTAACACTCAAAGTATGAACAAATCATTACTTTGGTAAGTTGATATCAGGGCTGCTTGATATTGAAGAAGAAAAATGTGATATGCTATAACTTGTTATATAATGTGTAGGGTTGGGTATCGAGAATCGAGTATCGATTGGAACCGGGACTAACTTTTAGTTTTTCCCGGAATCGAATCGAATCGAAACCGCTGAACAACACCAACGAAGAAGCGTCTACCGGAAGTGTTGGCATAACCGCGTGATTCGAACATGAGTAGCTTACGTCGGCGGTCCAAAGTGTGGCTTCACTTTTCTAAAAATAACTAAATCTCTGCAAAATACAGAGTATTTCCCTTTAGAAAGGAGTATTTCCTTCAGAAAGACCGTTGGTTAGCAAGGTTAGCTAAACTTTTTTGACCCTGCCTCTTAAAAGAATCGGAATCAAGAATTGTTGGGAACCAGAATCGAAACAAGGAATCGGAATCGTTCAAATCCGAACGATACACAACCCTAATAATGTGATATATTCGAGATGCGATACGATATTGCCTTGTGTAAAATCAATCTAAATTATATTCTAAATATTTGAAAACTGAAAATGATCCAACCAATATTCTCATTCTTTCTGGGAAAAGAAAGCAACTTCTGAAACTGAACAGCAGTGTTTTAGCATTACATAAAAGTAATGTCCCAAATCAGGAAATGGTTAAAAGGGTTGAATATGGCCAGACTATATAAAATAATTTATTTCTTTGCTATTACAGATAATGCCTGTAGTGAATTACTCTCTGTAATGACGTTGGAACTATAAACAAAAGAGGCACAGCTTTACTGATGGGTTCAGTCAATTGCTTCAATTTATTCCTCAAATTACTTTTGCCTACTCTTGGTCATGTTGTTGGTCAACATTGCAAATGTTCTACAAAACATGAACAACAGTGAGTGCTGGGAGCGGACGTTAAATGTCTGATGATTACACACACCCTGCCAGTTAAAAACACATTCAAGGCAGCATGTGACCGACACTTCTGGTGTTTGACTTTACCACAAGGTCAGTGGGACCTTGAAACGAGACGTTTTCCTCGGCAGGGAGAGTCCCCTCTTTATCAGGCTGTAGTAAACAGCAAACAAACTGTTATTAATACGAAACTGTTTTTGTTTTTAAGACTGTGTGTGTGTTAACAGGGCTCCTCTGTGTGACAGGTGAAGCTTTATGAAGGCCAGACTCGTTGTCAGTCAGAGCTTTGTGTGTTTAGATGCTGGAGTTTGAAGAATGGCCTCCAGTTGGCATTGTGATGAAAGCTGTCTGTCCCACTGTGAGGATGAAGAATTGATTATTCACATCCTGGATTTGATGCCGTTCCAAGAATCTATCAGCACTCACTTTCACTGTAGTAGAGTGCTGTAAAAGCCCCAGAGTTCAGCATATCTTTATTGCCCTCTGTGTTCATATTTGTTCAGCTCCAGCTGACAGGCATGGATTTGTTATTAACCCCTGTCGCAGTGTGGTCAGAAAGCGGCGGCCTCTGTCAGTTTCTCAATGCATAATAGTCTGTTGCGGAAAGACACCAGCTCCCATTGAGCCAGTGCACATTTGTGCTTTATTGTTGTCTTTTTCTGCTGGTCTATTGTATTTACTCTTGTTGTTATTGTTGTTGTGGACAGCTATTTAATGGTAAGCTGAGAAATACTACAGCTTTCAATGTATAAATAAGGTTTTCCTTTAGTGGTGGGTTATATGAACATATTGTCAAGGAATGACTGCACATCAGCTGAGTGGGGATGGCATCCATGGAGCGTTACACTCGCATTTACAGCTAAAATAGGTGTGTGTGAACTGTAAAATGGATTTCGGAGAACATGTGGGAATAAAAACCTTATCTGTGGGTCTAAAAAATTCAGTTTTATACATTTCCTAATTATCGTTTTGAGGATGGAGTAAGTTCATGTTTCAAGTATACAGTATAGCATTTAAAACAACCATAGAGGAATCGCAATGCATCCTAATGTAGTAATTACATTTCAAAAGCCTATATGAATGAAATAAATGTGAGCACTGCATTTTTCAAAGTAAAAAAAACTGGTGCTGAGTTAAAGCTGGCGTGTAATGGACAGTTCCGTTTTCTTTTATCTATTTTCCAAATGCATCTTATTGTGAATGACTCATTCTGTAATATGTTGCAGTTTTTTTTCTTAAGCTTGTAGCTTTGAATCTCCACCATCCGGTGAAACATCAGACTTCTTCAATCGTTTTTTCTGCCTCTTTCTTACAATCGACTGCAAGCTCACATTCAGACGCTCCATCCAATCAACAACCGATGAGTCGCTGTCCCTGCCCTACATTGTTTTTACTTTTCCGATAGTGGTTTGCTTCACTCGGATGTAGCTTAAAGTATTGAAGAAAAGATCTGTCAATACTTGTTACATCGCAACTTTAAGGGTTACTTTGATCCCTAATTATAATAATTCTAATTGCAGTAATTAACAATCTCCTCTAAGAAGAAGTTCCACATCTTCTTGTTTGGGACCCGTTCTGCGTCTCTTTCCCACATTTCTCTATTGTTCTGTGTTGCTATTACACGTCGGTTAAATTCTTACAAATAGCTATGTTGGTACGCCCACTGCAAAATCTACCTTTAAAACAAATAATCAAATAAACAAATACACAGTCTAGCAAAATCTCTATCTAGACAGACCAGTCTAGATAGTCTATGACTTTTAGCCTGATATTTCCATTTTGCTTTTAATATGTCTGATCACTAGGGATAGGACGATTACCGGTTTCACGATAAAATATACTGACGGTTAGTATCATCGTTTAAAATTTAATTATCATTAAAACCGTGTTGATTTTAATAGCTCACTGTAAATCCTGTCGGCTAGCAACAGTCTGACGTAGGTGTGCAGCACGCAATGTTTTTTTTTTTTTTTTTAAATTATTATTCGAGAAGGAATGGCGGAAAGCAGTGACTGTGTTCGGGATATTTTTCAGCCTTTTAAGAGGACCAAATCTGAGGTGTGCTCATATTTTGGCTTTTACAAAAGTCCTGAGGGAAACTTGATCAAGGATGGTCACCCTGTCTGCCGAACAAAAAGTCAATGAAACACTTAAAATCTGGCGAGTCGTCTTGTTTGACCATCACCCACTGTTCTATAGCGAACGCAAGGCGAGTTAACTTTGACCTCAATACCAAAACTATGTCTGTGAAACAATTAGGCACGAAATGTTGTATTTAAGTTGTAAAATTTTATGTCACTCAATTAAAAATAGATGTGAAGCGTCCGCGAAGAAAAGTTTGCAGCAAGTAGCTTTGAGCCAAAGATGAACAAACAAGACTATTATTAAGATTGACATTTTAAAGCTTTTTTTAAGTTAAAAATAATCTAAAATAATTATTAAAAAAAAAAATAACATTCTGCCAGTAGTCAAAACTATCTGCTTGCCTTTGCTTGATTCAAAATGGATAGCTTGTAATAATGATTTTAATTCCAGTGGTACTGGTGGGTTTCCGCTGGAAATTCAAGCGTCATTTGCGTCATTACGTCATACCCGGACACATAAAGAAGGAGTTACGGCTAGCCGGCTATACTGCGCGTGAGGAGATGTAGTAAAAAGTGCTACACCCACAAAGTAGGTTTTATATACTTTAAATAGTTGTAATTTAGCTTATTTTATTAGTTTTACACTAAAAAGTATAAAAAATACTTACTCTTTACTTAAAAAGTAGAAGTTTTTATATAACCATATATTTTTAATAAAACCAATGCAATATTTTTAGGTAGTTTTTTGTCTTTGGTTAATGTGTACAACAAATGTTATAAAAGTAAGTTGACATACACTATTTATTTGAGCAGCTGTCGATGTGGCACGTGCGTTCACCAAACGTAAATATTTTAATTTTTTTATAAGTTGGAATTCCGCGTTTTCATTGGTGCAGAGTTTCCTAGGCAGATGCAGTTTCTTCCTCGGCACTTCAACGGGTTGATCGCTGCAGCGGATCATCTGAATAACAAGGTAAGTTGAGCAAATTTAGCCAAATGACTGGTGATGTAAAGTCACGAAAAAAATCGCTTACTCCAGGGAGCTGCAGGTTAGGTTTGCATTGTACTGTCTGTAATAGAGCTATCCTGCACACATAGGCATGCTAAGATGGTAGCATAGTGCTAATGGGAGTGTGGTCGATCGGCGGCAGACAACAGCGGTTGAAATTAAATGAGTGCTGGCCATAGTCGTGCCTACAATGTGTATTTTTAATGCTTATTTCTAGCAGCACCTGCTAAAATAATCGCCACTGCAACAATGTTTAGAATGGACGTGTATAAAAACGCAGATATGTAGGCAATATTAGTTGCATAAATGCCGTCAGTTATATTTTTAGATTGCAATGATTTAATTTCGGGATAATATTCGATCGAATATTAGATATTACATCGAATATTACAAATAAGGGAAAGTAAGATGGTCGTGTTTTATGGACAGCACGCAAAACAAGGTAATTGTGTGTCTTTGACAGGACTCTGCAATCAGAGATTGTGTAGCTCACTTTTGCATTACTAAAAAGCAGATGCACAAATTACACTGCAGAGATGTTAGTCTGTTTGATTTTAGAGATTTTTTCTACGTTTTTTTAATGCTGCATAGTCAATTAATGACAGAATTTTGGTTGGGGAAAAAAACTAAAATTATTGCTAACCCATTACTTAAACTACATTTACCACTGGTTTTTAACCTTATTCTAACATGCATTTTCCTGGTCTTTAGATACCAAGAGCTTTTGTTACCTGAGGTCTTCAAGCTTCACATCCAGGTAAGAAAAACTTAAGAATATACAGTACATTTACAGCTATAGCCTAACTATTCACAGGTAAGTAAAGCATAAGTAAAATTGCAAACAATAGTGTAGGCTCCATACAACTACATTTCTTTTGCCATTTCTATGTACCAACCACCAATAAAAGGCAGATATGATCACCTTTCTGTCTCCTCCCCACAACCAGTAAAAATCACCAAATATAGCAGTTTCTTATTATTAGTCAGTCTTTCTCTGAGGCAGTTTGGCAAGCTGTCAGTTGCCACTAACATTTACTCAACTTTTGTCTGTGATAATTTAAGATCCTGACATGTGATGACTTAAATCGTTGAAATTATGTATACAAAAGTACAATTTTGACTCTCTGTCTTATGTCTTCTACTGGTCTGCTATATTCCTCTCATTACCTGTTTTTCTTGATTCTTTTTTGTCTCTACCAATAGAACCGTGCTGAAACAGAGATGCACGCTGAGCTTGGCAGTTGCCCACTGAAAATGTACATGTGCCATCATCCCAACACGATTGGTATTATGATAGAAGGACAGCCCGTGGTCAGAGGTGTGCCAAACCTGTCTAAATCATGATGCCTCCTGTTTGGACTTACCTATGCTCTCGACCTCCATTGTGATACAATGTGATTTTATCTTTACATTCATCTTTATCCACAATAATGCTCACACATTACATTACATTAATAAGCTCACATGTAATTTTATCCAAACATTACAGATTGGGCAGTTTGGATGTACTGTTCAGAACAGGTTGAAAATACACTTATACAGTGTTTGATTATATAATACTGTACATATGCAACCACATTTATTTGCTGTGTAGTCACTGTTGAAAGTGACACTGGTTAACACTGAATAAATGTTTTGTTTTCAATCTATTTTCTCATTGTTTTCTTCCATTGCATTTGTAATAGGTTAATCACTGTAGTGCATATAGACATTTAGATTTATTTTCTCAAGATATATCCAGGACTATAATTAAAATGTTAATTCACATATGATTAGGTTAATTTTACTAAGAAAGTAAGTTCATAAAACCTAATTAAAATGTGTACAGGTTAATTGGAGCCATAAATACATTACATATACCAATAAAAGTAGGTTTATCTGAGTAATACTAGTATTATTAGTTAACTCAACTTGATTTTATTGCGTTCATATAAAGTAATGTTAAAATGTTCGATACACTTAAAAAAGGCTGCAAGTTGATTCAACCTAAAACATTCAATGCAGCCACTTACCTCACTTTTTATAAGTTAGATCTAGGTATTACTTTTTACAGTTTTTCTCACAGCACTTCACATAATTAAACTTATGGCATCCAGAAAGATCCAAACAACAATCATCAGTGTCAACTGGAGATTCAGCAGTTATAAAACCCAAAAACTGCGTACGAGTTAAGGTGGCTAGTGAAAGAGAAAGAAACCGTCTCATGCGAACACTAGGATTTAAATATTGGCGGGGCTTTTGAAAAGTGTGTTACTGTAACTCCGTGTTTTGAAGGGGTTCAAAACGGAAGAAGAGACTTCTTTTTTCCGCTGAACAAGTAAGACATTTCAATAGTACAATTGTGTAACAGTAACGTTATGTTTTCTTAATTCACACAGTTATGGAGTTTCCTTTGTTGTGCCTTTCTCGTTTTGCTATTATGGAGAATGCAGATTTCGAACAGAGATGCCAACAAAGAGGAAAAGTTGCGGATTGCAGCTTTAAGGGATAGTAATGTATAGATTCATCACTTATTATACCGATTTTATTTTTACCACATAATTATGGGGACATATTGAATTGATAATGAGATTAGCTAATGTTTTAAATCTTACCTGTTTATAAGTTCATTAGAGCCCGACCGATAAAGGATTTTGAAGGCCGATACCGATACAAATATTTTGGGGTTTTAAAATCCGATATTCCGATATATCGGCCAATATTTTTTTATTTATTTATTTTTTTTTAAACTGGACATGATAGTCACAAATTTTGTCATGCTTTTTTGAGTTAAGAGAACTGATGGGGATGTTCTTTTAATTGTTATTCAAGCAATAACCAACTCAACGAGTGTTGCCAACAGGAACGGTGTAGAGTGCCCTCTGGTGGACAAACTATACAACTCCAACACCCATGACATGGTTCAAGCGTGTTTCGTCTGTTTTTATTTTATTTTTGAAATATTTATTTATCGGCCATTATAACTGCCGATACCGATAGTTTGGAAAATGTCTAATATCGGCCGATAATATCGGTCTGCCGATATATCGGTCTGGCTCTAAAGTTCATTCTGTAAAACAATCGTCCAAACAAGATGCAATATATCACACCAATATTATCAAACTCTGTAAACAATAAATCAACTCTAAATTCCATTTTCAATACAATCAAAAACCGGAGATGCAAGACGGCAAGTTGTATTTGAATGAAACGAGAGCGCGTGTCCGTTGTGATACATTGATGTGCGCTGTGTAATAATGCGTTGCTATTGATGCCGTTCATTATAAAGAAGGAAATGCCATAGAATAGAATCTTGCTTTAAAAAAAATGCATAGAGCTGCTTGTTTTATTTGTTGTTTGTTGATTTTCAAATATAAAACTTGTTGAAATGTTTTCAGTGTGAGCATCAGTTCTTTTTGAACTCTTTCTTCTCATTTTAACAAAACATTTTGGACACTATAATCGTGATACGAAATTCTCATTCCGTCCCATCCCTATCCACACCACACAGTGAATCCACTTGCTTTTGAAAAGCTGTTATTTTCACCCGCTCAAGTCTGAATTTTTTATTTGCCCATCAGGTCTTGCCGTAGGTTATATTTTTCCCACTTTGCGTTCCCACATGATAACTTAACAGACGCTGCTGTGCCGGTGGCCGTGCCTGCAGGAAACAGCCGTCCTGAAACAAGCAGCCCATTAGGAAACTGATCATAACTCATTTTGCAGACTTGAGAGCACTGTGCAAAACATGCCATCAGGTCTGTGTTTTGTAAAATGAGAAAATATTTTTTTGTGAGGTGTCAAACAATGCAATGGTTAAATGAGAAGTTTTTGGCCTTGGGGTGTAGAAAGTAATATCCCTGTTAAGGGCTTGAACACAAATCATGAGCTCAAATCTCATAACCAAGGTGCATAGTAAAGATTTTGATCAGTGGATGACTTGTTTTCCTTGTTTTGTACCTTGCTTGTGCATTTGCTTAAAGAAATGCATTTGCTTCACATTTTTAAAAATCCATTTAAATATTTTTTTAAAGGTGCATTGAGCAACAGGGCTGGGCGATATGGGCAAAAAAAAATATCACGATAATTTTTTTTATATCAGTCGATATCGATAATTATCACGATATATGTCAAATCTTTATTTCTTTCAAGTTTAAAGGCAGATTTTTGCTCCTAAGTGAAAGTTGTATTAACCAGAGTGTAAATTGTGGTTTTAAACTACTCTTTATTGTCAGAACATATCATGACAAACACTTGCCAAACAGGTGAACACTTCACAAATGAGGTAGAACATTCAAACATTTTTCCTTAAAATAAATATCTCAATAGAAAAATATTTCTTCAGCACAGTTTTCAGTGCAGGCTGCAATATTAAAATTACATGTTTTGTCTCAAAATGCATATTTGACAGTGAGTTGACAGTAAATCTGCATCCTAACTCAAGCTAATACTAAGCTAATGTTAAATTTATGTTCATTAACAAAAACAGTAACATCTGTTTTTTGTTTTAAAATCTAACAACCACATTTTTATTTGGTAAAATGTAATATTCTGACTGAGTTGTATTAAAATGAACCATTGGTCATCCAGTCTCATGCATTTAGATGATGATAACCACAGATAAAACCAGGCATAGCCTAAGTTATAGCTTAGCACCTCACTAATGGCAAAATGTAACTTTATGGTTTCTGTGGTATTTGTATGAAAAGAGTGGCCGAACAGTTAAATACATTATTAATTGCTGTACTTATATTCCATAAGACATTTAATGCATTGTCTACATTAATAATATTATTCAATTAAATATGTATATCTCACATTTCATGGTGCAGTTAATATTACTAGGCTAACCTTACAGTAAATCCATGGCTAAATGGATTCAGTATCAATTCAGATTCTGACTGGATCGTTGCACGCAGTGTTTCTCCTTTTTGTCAGCGGTGTTTCATCTGCCCTAAACTGGTTTAAACTTGACATCTGTGTTCTTCGCTGAACTCAAGCGCTTCTCGCTGGATGTCTTGAGCGAGACGATCAAAGCAATCGCGTCTGCTCTAGCGAGCTCGCGCTGCGCTCACTGCCGTTTGGACTTTGACCCGGATAAATGCTCCGTGTGGCGCGCGCAGTTCAAATGAGTTTCGTTCCGCTTTTGGCGCATAAACATTATCGAAGATTTATCGACCTCTTGATATCGTTTTATCGAGAAAAATTATATCGCGATAATTATCGTTATCGTTTTATCGCCCAGACATGGAAACATTTCATGTTAAAAATAGACGTTTTCTAACCCATAGATGCTTAAACAATCGCCTGATGGGCTGAATGAGCCCTTCTCTGATCACTGTGATCGCCTCTATAATCCTGTACAGTGAAATATATAAGAGGCAATCTATCGCAAATCAAAGTGAAAGTAAGTCGCAGACACTTAACACTACCATCTTCATTAAAAGTAAAGAAATGAAATGATCTTACCAGGCCTGTTGCCGATCTCTCTTATTGTCGTCTTTGCTGATTTTGAAATTAGCCGATGATTAATAAAATGCAGCTCATATCTGTTGCTTTCGGTGACGTGCACTTCATTAAATCTGTATATAGTGCAGAAAGAGACCAGCTTGTAGTTCGTTCCAAACCCCAACGCAAACTCCACGTGAGACAAAGAAAATAAAACTTCTGCCTGTACAGTGCCAGGCGTCGGAATAAGACGAGAGTCAACATCGGGAAGGCTTTCAACAAACGGAGAGATCTCCGGTCTGCTCTTGGGCTCAAACGGGTCCTATACAAAGTGATAACTGAACGTGTTTCCATAATAATGCAATCATAAGTGGATACAGTAAGCACATGGAGATAGATGGAAACAAAAACCAAAGTTTTTTACTACTCCCGTTTCCCCCTCTCACACACATAAGTGTGTAATTTACTCGAATGCCTTTCCTTTCATATATTTTAAATGACTTGCAGATTTATTACTGTATTACCTCATTATGACTGTAATAAAAGATGTGTGCCGCACAGTGTGCGGCTGATGCTCCTTTGGTTATGAACAGCTCGTGCAAACGTGTGTGTGTTCTTCCATGAATACGCACTGCTCTGGTTGCAGTTGCACTTGTCGCCAGAGGGGGCATAGTTCTGCAAAAACTCAGATACTTGCGTTTTGCTCCTTTAAGCAAAATGGCTTGTTTGGCTGGTTGGCTTTCAGCTATCAGTTCCCTATACACTGATTTCACACTGCTGCCATTTTGAAATCGCTCTGGTGGGAAGAAAACCGTAAGTGTCGCCTTTAATCATAAGTCGCGAATGCGATGGCGTATTGTTGTGATTAATATAGAAATTAGTTATTGTAAAAATGTACATACATTTCTTTCATACTTTAGACTATATACAGTGAAATTAATTTATAAATTAAAAATATTTTTTTTATTTATTATTCAGAACGTAAAAAAAGAAACAGGAACAAACTATATGTATATCCTATATTGGATATTAACATCCAATCATGTAAATCGTGGGAGCAGCTTCAGGTTGGTAGTCCAAGGCATTGTTGTCTCTCTGTACTTCCTGGGGTTCTTCTCACCAGAGCCTCGCTTTTGATTTCATAATGGCGGCTGCATGAAATCAGCGTGTAGAATTGTAGGGCTGGGTATCGTTAAACATTATACCTTGACTTTGATAGCGGTTCCTTAAAGGATTAGTTAACTTTTTAAAAAAACTTTAGCTGATAATTTACTCAGCCCCATGTCATCCAAGATGTCTACGTCTTTCTTTCTTCATTCGAAAAGAAATTAAGGTTTTTGATAAACTTTCCAGGATTTTCACCATATAATGCACTTCAAGGGGAACCAAACGGTTCAAGGTCCAAATGAGAGTTTCAGTGCAGCTTCAAAGGGCTTTAAACAACACCAAACAATGAATAAGGATCTAGCGAAACGATCTCTCATTTCAAAAATAAATAAAGTTTAAGTTTTATAAGCTCAAATGCTCGCCTTGCTCTAGGGCTGGGTAAAAATATCGATTCATCAATGCATTGCAATTCTTTGCTTCTCAATTCAATATCGATTCATCAAATCCTTTGAATCGATTCAGCCATCCAGGCCAGTGGCGGCGCTGTGGGCTACACTCTAGTGAGAGCGTTCAGCGTTGTACAAGTCGTGCTTCAGCATTAGCAAAACAGCCCGATGACGGACAGCAGCTGCACTCCGTTCATGCCTGATTCAAGCCTGCACCACCAACATTAAAAGCTGACGTTTAGGCTCATTTTGGATTCCACTGTTAGCCGGGAACTATGGAAGCTTGTTTCCGCCACAGAATGGAAAATAAAAAAGGTAATTGCGACTTTTTAATCTCACAATTCTGACTTTTTTCCTCACAATTGGGAGTTTACATCTCATTGCGAGTTATAAAGTCAGAATTGCGTGATATAAAGTCACAATTGCGGGATATAAAGTCAGAATTGCGCGATATAAAGTCGCAATTGCGTGTTATAAATTCAGAAATGCATGATATAAAGTCAGAATTGTGAGATACAAACTATTCTGAGAGGGAAAAAGGTTAGTCTTTTTTCCCCTGATAACTCGCAATTGCTCTTAACAGTGATCAGCTGTTAAGTGTTATTGTTTACAAAATTATAATTATAATATTACACTTTTTTTGAGTATGCACATTTTGTGCTTCTGTTTATTTTTCTTTTATAACTTGAATGTATAGGAAGAAAGAAATTCTACTACTTAGTTACATGCACTTTAGAGGTGTTGTTAAAGCACTGTACAGTGCTTGTCACAGTTGTGTTTGTATTCAACACATACAATATTGTACATTTTATTCTGATGAATAAATGATGACAGGAAACAAACATGCTGGGGTCAATTTGTTCTTTAACATTGGTAATACTGCACACATTATTTAAAAATATACTCAGACACTTAATTACTTGAGTATTTACTTATTATTGAATCAATATCGAAGCTAATAAATCAATATCGAATCGAAATCGAATCGAAGCCTCAAGAATTGAAATCGAATCGAATTGTGAAATGCCTAACAATACCCAGCCCTACCTTGCTCTGTTCTGTGATGCGCGTTCGTGACTCTCCTGTTGAACGAATATGAACGAATCTTTTTTCGAGTCATTTCATTCATTGAATAAACCAACAGACAAGAAATACAGATGATCTATCTATAGAAACCTTTAAGTGTTTACTTTGTATTATTTGACGTTAAATGCATTATATAAGTCACTTTGGAATAAATATTATGTTTTCAGATGATAAAGAAAACACGGCTTGTAGTCGTGGAAAAAATGGTAGGCTGTTATAAATTATTTCGCGGACCCCCTGGCTATAGTTCACGCACCACTAGGGGTCCGTGGACCACACTTTGAGAACCACTGCTTGAAAGGGGTGGTTGATTATGATTTCACTTTTCTAATGTTTTTTCATAAAAAAACAAACTATTTGCATTGACTGATATCATTCTGAATAATCGGCTATCGGTATTGGCTGAAACAGTGCATCTCTAGTTATTTTATTTAGAAGGCGGGGCTTATTCCCTCATATTGCACATTGCTATTTCTCTCGTTCATAGTAATATGAGTGTGCCCTCTTTCTAAAAGTCTTTGTTATTAGCGATCTCTTTCCATCACACACTCAGGCAAACCCCAGGTTTAGACAATAGGTCAGTGTGTTTTCTTGGGCAGCAGGAAGAGGCCTGGTTGAAAAGCAGAGCATGTGAGAGGCTGTGATAAGAGATACGCCTGTGCTGTTATTGCTGTTCTTCTGCCCTGATGTCTGTGTGTCAACTCTTTCATGAGCACACTACTGTAATACACATGCACTCATCTGAACACACACCAGATGTGTGCATACATCATAGTCATTCAACTCACGAGGGGTGTAATGGCCGTTAATGAGAGTAAGTCCAAAGATGTATAATCTTTCTAAATTTCTAAAGGTGCAGCTAGTGATTTCTGAGAATCACTGTTGATATCTGAAATCAACCCAAACACACACTCCCTTTATTGCTCCGCCTCCAAAATGCACAAACACCCATCGCAAGAGTTTATAATGTCTCTATAATGTTATCATAGCAGAAGGGAAGCAAAAGTATTCATCACAAAAAATAAAGCGAAGATGACAAGTAGGGCTGGGTACCGAAGTTCGGTACTTTTTAGGTACCGACCGAATTGCCTCGGTACTACCGAGTATCGAAACATGTCTTGTTTTTCGATACCAAATTTCGGTACCTAAGTGGTTAATCTCGTCAACGTCAGTGAAAAAATAAGCACGCAGCATGATAGGCTGTGGCGGAAAACTAGTTTACGCGGCTGCTCAGAGACAGCTCGTCGCACGTGAGTGTGTGTGCGTGCGTGTAAGCGTCCCAACCCAGATGAATAGAAAATATGTGGAAATGATCCAAAGTGTACCTGTGTGCCAGACTCGATACCAGAAGCACGCGATGAAATATTTCCGACAGGATAATTGCCGCCAAGACCAGTAACACGGTAAATCTGATAAGCGAACAGACACTTGTTTGAGAGTACAAAGTCCGTCTTCCACTGCAAGAACTGGAGCACGATGAACCGACACTCAGCATAAGAGATACTTGCCTCATAGACACGAGAAATAGGTCTATAGACGGTCAAAATATGTCTACTTTTAAACAAAACAATTAGAAATGAATAGTTTGATTACCTGATCCATATAACGTTAGGTGCGCGCATTCACTGCTGCAGGAATGATGAGCCAGCATCGCCATAATCATATTTGCTGCCAAACACTTGTTAAACACTTGTTCATTAATAAACGATTAAAAATATATCCTTGCTGTTGTTTACCGACACATAATCATTAGGCATCTGTTGCCAGTGCTTTGCGGCAAGCTTCACGTGTGCTGTGCGCGAGGCATATCTCGCCCCCCAGTAGCCTATATTTAATTTAATTCACATTTATTTGTATAGCATTTTTCTCAATACATATCGTTTCAAAGCAGCTTTACAGAAATTCATGTTTCTAAGTTACAATTTGAGTGATGATCTGTTATTATCAGAGGTGATAGTGCCTAATGCATTTCAACGAATGAGCTCATTGAAGTAAAGAAAACGTGTTGTTAAATTATTAGGAAACACAGAAAACTTAAGCATTGGTGCTTTTTTACATATTCAAAATATGAGTGTGAAAAAGTCAACAACTGAAAAATAAAATAAAAATGTAGGTAATATTATATTGATAAAACTGGATATTGGTATCGTTCAGGAACCGGTATCGAAGTCAAGGTATCGGTATCGGTATCGAACATTTTGTTACGATACCCAGCCCTAATGACAAGGAAGAACCTTGTTATGATCAATGAAGCCGTGCAGTGAATCTCTTATTGCCCCTGTGTTTATTAGTGACGAGTGTGCAGAACTCGCGCTGAACAAAAACTCTGCTGTTTTGAGCCGTATTGAGTGGATCTGATGACCATTGTGCTCACATGCTAAACAGATCGTTTCTTTGATAGACGACAAAGCTTAACACTGCAAAACTTGTTGTAAATATAAAATTAATTAAGCTTTATATTACCAGCTAAATCTATGTGGATTTATTATAAATATTCAATATATTTCCCCAACATGCAGACCAATAAGACTGAATTGAAAGTCAATATTTGCCATGAGTCCCGAGTCTCTCTCTCTCTCTCTCTCTCTCTCTCTCTCTCTCTCTCTCTCTCTCTCTCTCTCTCTCTCTCTCTCTCTCACTCTCTCTCTAAATCACATACACAGACAAAGTGTGCGTGAGAAGAAGGGCAGAAAAGTTTAAATCCATCTTCCAGTGCCAAATTATAATATGCAAGTAATTACTCTTTGGCCTGTAGATCCAGTCTAATGACAGATTTAAAGTAGTCCATCCTGATTTTTCATCTTGTCATTATTTGACGTCTACTTGCCTTAATCAGATGTGAATTTTCCCTGGGCTAGCCCACCCATCACTGTGTTTCAGCTTTTATAGCTTTTTATGGTAATTTCAGTGCCAGAGATGTCATTTACATTTACATTTTCATTTTTTTTTTCTCAGAAATTGTTAATATTCGGTAGGGCAGTTACCTAAAATACAGTGTGTAAGCACCACTGGCCCTGTGCAATGACTACATCCACATTTGTCAAATGGGTGTTCTCACAGCCCTATCAGTTTGGCTCCAGGCAAAATATTATTTCAGCCATCAAATCCATTCCTTGTCATCATCTATCATCTGTCCCTACTGCTATTAAAAATCAGGCCAGTGCCACTACTACACGTTGGTTGCAAATGCTAGTTTCCCCTAGAGGTGCTTTGGACTGCTTTAATGGTTTTGTTTAGGAAAGAGGAAAGAGCAATTCTCAACGTTAAAGATTTTTTTTCTAAATCCAATTTTGTTGTTGTTGTTAGTATTATTTTTCTTGGTTTAATTTTTTTTACTTGCCCTGCAAACGTTTACTGGGCCCACCACAAAAAAAGTAATAAATAAAATGGAATCTTTATTGTTTTTTGTTGTTTTTGACACATGTATTGTAATAAATAGGTTTGTGACACCAAATTTCAGATACGAGTAAAATGTCACAATTCTCAATTCCTATGTCGATGGATACCGCAGTCAAAAATACTAGGCCAACTAATATGAAATTCAAACATTATTAAAGACAAGTAAACAGTCAGTATTAAAATAAGACCAAATAATCAAATAGCAAGTAATAACATAAATACATACTATAGAACAAAGATATAAATGAAATAAACAGTGCTTTTCAGGTTTTTCAGGGATGTCTTAGCAGTAGTATTCAAGTACAGTACAAAGTAAATAAAGTAAGCATATGTAAAATAACACTCTATAGTCCTCACTTTATGCATTAAATTTAGATTAATCATGATTGAAGTTACAAATGTTTACTCTTTGTCTTTTGTTGTTTGAGTAACTAATGAGGCAGCTAGGATATCAGGCTTCTGTCACTTTAAAACTAATGACTTTAACTTTAATACAATACTACTTGGTATCGTGGCACTTCAGCTGGTATAGTATCGTGACAACCTTCTTAAGACATAACCAGTTGTGTTTACATGAATACTCCACATGACGGGCATTTTGACATAATTGCGTGTGTATTCAACCTAGAGTTGTGTATCGTTTGAATTTGAACGATTCTGATTCCGATTCCTTGTTTCGATTCCGGTTCCTAACGATTCTCGATTCCGATCGAGAATTAAATTTCTTTTAAGAGGCAGGGTCAAAAAAGTTTAGCTAACCTTGCTAACCAACGGTCTTTCTGAAGGAAATACTCCTTCTATCACAAATTTTGCATTTTGCCGAGATTTCTTTATTTTTTGAAAAGTGAAGCCACACTTTGGACCGCTGACGTAAGCTCCTCATGTTCGACTCTCGTGGTTATGCCAACACTTCCGGTAGACGCTTCTTCATTTGTGTTGTTCAGCGGTTTCTTCTTCCGCTCGGCGGACTGTGAATATCGAAACTAGGAATCGAAATTTTAACTTTTGAACGATTCCGGGAAAAACGAAAAGTTAGTCCCGGTTCCAATCGATACTCGATTCTCGATACCCAACCCTAATTCAACCTTTCAAGTGCAATAAGACGTGAAAAACTTTTTCAGCGCATTAATTTTAAAACACGAACTGAGAACTGCAATCAATGCATTTGTCGATTGGAAAGATGTGTTTGCCGTCCTTCCTATGGGATTCGCAACAGTTTATTTTATCAGCTGGCTCCGATGGTCGCTAAGAAGATGGGACGCAATGAAAGCCCTGTGGTCGTTGTGGTTTCTCCTTTGGTCGCACTCATGGAGGACCAAGTAAAAGAAGCAACACTCATTATTTTACTACTACTTCCAGTGTGCGTGTAGTTGAGTCAGTTAACAACTATGCGTAGCTCAACATACGTCACTTACTGCGTTACTCTGATTGGTTGTAGGTCTATCCAATTGAGTGCAGAGTTGTTTTTTTTCCCCTTGTTTGGTTAAGACACGCCTCATAATCAAAGCCCTATGGAGCAGTTTCAGACTCACTTTCTGCCTTGAATATGACTGAGTATTACAAAGTCAGGCTAGCGAGTTAGGCTACTTGCTACTGTGCAAATACTCAATTCGTGAGTCATCATGATATATAAACTACAGTGCATTGCACAGAATCTGTGCATATCTGGCTGACTTGAACACACACATCACTGCGCAACAAATAACGGCACGCTTGTTCATTTGCATTGAAGCAATAGCGAAGATTAAACAAAAACGTCTGGTTAACAGAAAAGACATTGTTATTTTCCAACTTCCAATTTTTTCGTACTGTATCGATCTGTCCACATAAAATGCATTTTTGGTGAAGAGAATAAAAGAGGAGAAAGGGAGGAGATGGTTAGATAACAGAATTTTGTTTGAATTAGAAATTAATTTTATGAAACCAATATATATATATATATATATATATATATATATATATATATATATATATATATATATATATATATGATAAACTAGTCTCACATTTTTGGTGTCATTTGCAAATGACTAGGTACTCTACCAAAAATACAGTCTATGTTTTTGAAGCACAGCCATTGAGATGGACTGGCTGTAGCAGATATAACTTACAGGGATACATGGAAGAAAGAAACAAACAGGCTAACACTCATGACAGTCAGTGCAACAAGACAGGGGACTAACTGAAACAGAGGGCTTATATATACAGAACACAAAGGGAGAAACTAACTAGACACACCTGAACTAGGGACTCTAATCAAATCTGTAACTATAGAAACTAACAAGTGAGGGGAACTGAGGGAACAGAACTAATTATCAAACCAGAAGCAATTACGAACAAACAATAAACACGACAAAACAAACCTGTGGCAGCCATTGTCTCAACAGTTGATTTTACGACCTCAAGAAAGCTTTTGTGTCTGGATGAAATCTACTAACAGTCAACATGTATGCATGTCTTTTAATGTTTTGGTCAGCGTTTAATCATATCATATATAACTGCAGTGTCATCTGGACTTATGGTGTATTATTTTGTGATTTTTGTCTAATTCTTTATTTTTGATTATTTTCTCCACAGATATTATTGACAGGAATGAACTGAGGCCATTCTTTGAAACCAACTGCTCACAGATTTATTTTATCTTCTATGAAAATTTCATTACACTGGAAAGCAACTTAAAGCAAAAAGGTAAGACATTTTCTGCGTTCTGGAGCTCAAAATGCAATGGCTGAATCATTATCCAAGTTTCCATCCACTTTTTGCACTGTTTTGTTATCGACAAAGTGTATATGCATTAATTTTTTTTTTTTTTTTTGTCAAAATTTTGCTGTCTCCGGTCTGTTTCCATCCAATTGGCTAGATAAATGGTGTGCGTAATGACATCATCCCTAAAAAATATGCTTTTTTTGCATCTTTTTTTTTTTTTAAAGGTAGAGTAATATTACAATTGGAATTTGCCAGTTTCTGCTTAATATTCTCACAAATAATAAGCCTATTACTTAGGAAATATTAGTAAATCAGAAGATCACGCTGAAGTGGGACTGCTTGTCTGACAGGACTGCATGTAGTCCTAACCTTTATGTGATGATGCCCATTTGGACACAGCACAGCTCATTTGTCATGTAGCCTATGTAAAATTTGAAGGTTCATAAAAAAGGTTGGCAGTACAGTGGCAGATGTTCGGTCATATAGCAACAATATTTAATGTAACCTTGTATATGCAGTCAAAGGTGTTTCTAAATTAGTTTTTCGCGATATTTAAAGTATGAACCTAGAATTTATGCACTAAAGTTAAACAGAAAAAGATTGTCGACATTTGCACAAAAAAAAAATATCGATAATTGGCATTTCCATCAACTATACCTGTAAACATTTCGATGCTCGAAAGCTTTTTTAGCTTTGGATGGAAACCTATTTTAATGTGTCTTCCAGTGGATCATATCAGGGGAGATGTGTTTATAACCCTCTAGGCTGCCCTTGGTCTATAGTTTACAGAATTAGCTGAGAGACCTTTTTCTTTTCTTAAGAACAATTATATATACTTGAAATATTTCCGAAAATCTAAATGAATCAAACACTTGTGTGCAAATGAATCAAGTCCATGTGTTTCTATGCACATGCATAAAATTCCTTAAAAAAATAATAAAACGGCTAATATCCCTTTAGACTTAATGACTGCAAAAGTGATCTAAATCAAAATTTAGTCAAAATCTAATATCTGCTGATAAATATGCAATGTCTCCTGTTGCTGATCTTTAAAACGAGAAATCATCAATCAGCTAATGACTGAAATAGTCTTGATATATATTGTGCTTCTATTGTAGCACGTTCCCCATCAGTCATATACTATACACTGCTTTATCAGTTTAATGCTATGTTAGATAGCTTGCTTGGATAAAAAGGCAGCTCACAAACATTTTAAAAACGAGCTTTTGAATAATGCATGATCCTTCCAGGAAAAAAAAAAAGCAAAAAAACAAAAACGATTCAGTCCAACACTTTCTCAGCTAGACGTACCAGCCCTGCTTCGCTGTATGCCCCCTCGTGTGAAGTTAATGAGGCTTTTGTTTCTGTTGAATCCCATCTCTGATCGAAGTGTTTTTTTCTGCACTGTATTCAGTGAAGGTCACCTGTCTTTCATGCTGAAACACAATTCTACAGCAGAAGTATTTGTTTGAAACGTACACCTTCCCTGAGGAGAGTGGTGATTCAGCTGAGCAGTTTTTAACTTAGTAACTTTTTGGACAGGAATTCAAATCTTGGAACACAAATTTGCTGATATGCAGTAATAGTAATTACTACATTAACCTTCTTAAGAGTTTAAGATTGAGTATCCCCCTCAAGATGAACAAACTCAACGAGTGTCCACCTTAACTCTTTTTCCTGGGTCAAAAATGGCGGCGGACGAACACGGTCATCCACACACACAGATCAGATATCAGGACAGATCATAAAACAAAGTGCTCAGAACTGGTTTATATAAAAAAGTGTTCAGAACTAGTTTTTATTTTTAAAAAAATCAGTAAATTTCCATATACAAACTCAATGAGTAACTGATTTGAAAAGTTAGTTATAAAATGAACAGTAACACATTACATAGAAAATGTAGGGCAGAGCAGCTTTTTTTTGCATTTACACGCCAAGACTTATTGCACTTATTGTTTCTCTTCGTGAGCTTTGGTTAGAGGTGGCTGAAATACAACTTTAGACATACAATCATTTTATCCTTTTAATAGTGTTTTTTTTTTTTTTGACACAAACTTTCCTTAATAAGCCTTTATCTCACCGAGTTCTCTTGTGCTGTAAATTACATACAAATTGTATGATAGTTCGATAATCTCCATTCAGTTTTCACACAATATTAGTTGTTTCATTCCTTGTGCATAGCATTGCAACACTTCATGCATTTCATATGTTTGATTATACCGTCTGGATGCCCAAAATTGATCGGAAGAATGCACGTTTAAACAGCTTATTGGACCTGTAAGTTACCTGCCATTGTAAACGAATAGGTGCTATATTGTAACACACACACAGTTGCTCGCACGTCATGTGTAGACCGTGTGCACACAGAATCATTCAGTAGCTCAGAGGCCGTATTCACAAAGAATTTTATCTTACCACTAGGAGTGCTACTAAAATATTTTAGCTAGGAGTTTTCTCTTAAAAGTTATTCACAACGACCTTTCAGACCTACTCTTAGTAAGGAAAAATGACAACTCCTAAACTAAGAGTGAGTCTTCGTTGCTATGGATGACGTCTATTCTCATGCACGAGCTTCCATACAATGATCACGGTGATTAGTTGTTAGATGACGGCCATCATGCGGAACATAACAGACGCAACAAATCATGGAATTACGACATGTAAATATGTCTGTATCCTGCACAAAATAATAATAGTACAGTCATCAAAATGCATATATAATGACATGTTTGTGCAGGCCCCATTGAAGTGTAATACTAAAAAGGCAGTGAGAGAGAGAAAAGTCGTGAATTAAATTAATCAAATTAAGGTATCCTAATACCCCTATGAAAACCGTCACTTGCCTAATAATGAAAAAATGACACTTGCATTAACATTTGCTTGGTTAATTGACATTCTATTATCTTAAATAGACTACTTTAAGCAAGGAAATGTTGCTCCTATTGAAGTAATGTAATAGTTGTATGATGGTAGATTATGAACTCACCAAAACGGAAAAGATAGCCCAACTGGACGCAGGATCGGTTACTGCTGCTGGCCCAGTTGGTGCTAGAAAAAAAAAAAAAAAACATAATAAAAGGGAAATTCGGCACTGAGATATCAAGCAAAACGTCAAGCGGACGACTGCGAGAAGCGCTAATATGTGCTACAATCCTTTGTGAATAGGTCTTAGTAAGTTAGGAGTCCTCTCGACTTCTTTTAAGCTGTCCCAGACTTGGGTGCTACTTTTTGCGCTATAATGCTTCGTGAATTACTCTTAGTGAAAAAAAATAGGAGTCCTAAAGTTGACACGCCCATTATGTTTAGGAGTTGCTCCTAAGTTCGCCAGTAACTGTACGTTCACACCGCCCCCGACTTGAGCGTCCAGTGTGGCCAGAAGTTATTAATTTTCAATGGAAGCTGGCTTGTCTCAGTTGCAAGGAGCGTCAAATCCATCGGCGTCGCGTTTTGGGCGTTTTGACCATTTTGAGCGTCAACCAGAAAGTTGAAAGAAGCTCAACTTTATGGTAATGACCTGTGACGCGGTTCAGCGGCAAGCAGCGGCAAAACGCCAGCAACCAATCAGCATATATACCTTCTTCACGCTGGCTGATTCCGTAAAAACATACAATGTAAAGTTTCGTTCCTACCAAAACATTAGTTACGAGAACATGGAAGAGAAGCTAATAATCGCCGTAGCTGTGTTGTGTGGTGTGTCGGCGGCGGTGTGAACGTACAGTTAGGAGCTACTTTTAGCCTTAAAATTCTTTTTGAATACGGCCCAGAAATGTATTGTCAACACTGTTCTGTGATTTATCAATAAAATAGCTATGAAACTGAAAAGTTCTATATTTCTTTAAAACTAAACTCACAGCTTTACTATTAGTGGAGAGACGCTGCCAGGTAGAACAATTTGATATGCAATCACTCACTCACTATTATATCTGATTTAGAACAGGCTGAATTCTGTGAGAAATATAACGACCCAAAAAACAAAAGAACTGATTAAAATAAGATATTATATCATAGCTGTGCACAAGGCAACCCGTGTTCAAGTCTTTGCTCGAGGTTCAGGTTTATTTGTTCATTACTGATGTCATTAGTCGACGTTCACTCGAATTTCACCATATAAATGTCGACTTCCAAAAAATCCCTGATGTATTATTACATAATCATCGTTTTCAAGATCATCTGTGCCACTGTCACTACTCATGCCAATCCCTAATTCATTGCAGGTCAACATCTTGTGTATCTGTAATAATACAACTAATTCTCTTGCTTTTCTTTCAGGGAACAAATCTCAACGGGAGGAGCTGGACTCCATCCTCTTTATTTTTGAAGTAAGTCTTTCCTTCAGCTTGCACTTCATTAGTGTTCAGGGTTGTTTGTTGCTGTTGAGTGTCTTCTGGTATCTCTGGATCTGTTGATGTTTTGCATAGATGCTGGTTTTCTGTTTTTTCCACTCTCTCTCCTGCTTTTCCTGGAGGTGCCGTCCTCCCTGTGTTTTTCCCGCGTGTCTGAAAAGTAGACTCTAGTTTGCAATACAAATAGGCAGGCAGGGCATTCTCTGGTTTCATTGCTCAGGGAGGTGTGCAGTCTTTCTTTTTTCTTTTTTAGGAAAAATAGAGTCTCGGTGTGAGCAGAGAGTTTGCGTTGCATAAACAGAAGTTGACTTGACAGGTCACCCTGGGGAAATACCTTTAATGTGTTTAATCAGAATAATTCTCATTTATTTGTATGTGAGTGTTTCTATATCAGGGATGGAAATTAGCACCCGCCACCAGCCAAATGCGGGTGATTTTGAGTTGTGGCGGGTAAATTAACTTCACCCACCAGCCACCGTGGCGGGTGAATAAAAATAGCATACTGTTTCACCCGGACGGTGGACACTTTAAGAGGAGGCACACCTTCAACACCCGTGCGTTTCTTCCGTCGAGGCTTGATAAAGGAAGAAAAGCTCACTTGTGTGGTAAACATAGACGGTGGTAAAGAGCCAGCCGCGTGAACATACCCGCGCGCTATTTCCGCATCTACTCATAAAAGCGACGCGGCACGCTCGTTAGAGGCGCGCAAGTTGCATAGCAACGACAGACGCCACGGAAGAGCACGCGCTTGTGGAAAGGAGAAAGCGGTGCGAACTGCGCTCTCCACGATGATGAGGAAGTATTAGCAAAGAATTATTTGATTCCTAGTCCTTGCATTAGCAATAGCTTTATTACTAGATATATTTATGGAGATGACAAATAAAAAGCCGCCTGAAATGCGTCACTGTCGGCATCGGTGAACAGATAATGGGCCACATCACTGTTCATGCTTAAAAGCACACAGATGGACACAAAAATAAACATGATTTCACACAAAAAGTGCCCAAAATGCACAGATTTTTCATATCTAGTGTGTTTTAACAAGAACTGCTGTAGGCTATATCAGAAAAGATATCAGAGGCTATAGTAGAGGCTGTAGGCTATATCAGAAATTACCTATTTAAACGTGTTTTTATTTAGTGTGGGTAAAAGTATATGGTGTTTTATAAAAAAAAAAAAAAACATGGAAGTCTTTTGAAGATGGAAGAGCAGAGGAGGGGAACAGGAGAGGAAGAGCAAGAGAAATAGAGAAAATGTCAGTATTTCATTGAGACTTGAGATTAAATAAACTGGTTAAGTAGTATTGTAGATCTTGTAGTATTAATTTTCACATGCAGTTACGCATTGTCGGTTAAAAACGAGAAAGTGGCTGGTAAAAACATTGAGTGGCTGGTAGATTTTGAAATATCCACCAGCCACAGTGGCCGGTGGACAAAAAAGTTAATTTCCATCCCTGTTCTATATTACAATTTAGAGTTTCTGTTACAAGATTTCCATTACACGAGAGTAGATGTTAACATTTCATGCTGATTTATACTTGGCTTTCGCCAAGGTACGCAAAACTAAGACGTAGCTTTACAGTAAACTATGCTTCTCCATCCATTTACGCTTCTTTCCATATGATGGTGTGACTCCTCTTCTGTCCGGCGTTATTGGCTGCAGTGTACTTGCCGACAGCAACACACACGGCGGCTGCAACTACAGTGTGGTCTCCCAAAACAATAGGTGACTGTGTCAAATTAATGCCCGTACGTAAAAAAACGTACAGTTCTAATTTAAATCTTGTAGTTAGCTAATATCATGTATTCATTTTGGCAGAAACAATGATCTCATTACATAAGTTATTACCAGTTCATAATGATTACAATATAAAATGGTGGTGCATATATAGAAAAGGCAGTGGTGCATGTCGACCCACATATGGAAAGCACTTTTGAACTTAATAATCTGAGGTTTTGTCTAGTGATGTTTCGCCACATTTCTGTAACTGAGGATGACTTGCGCGGTATGGCTGTGTCCTCCATCCCTGAACATCCATCAGTTCATCTCCGAGTGCGCGGCGGGACAAACCGAAAGTTGCGGCCAAGTGTTTGATTTTTTTCCCACAGGGAAGGTCAATGGCTCTCTGATAGTGATATTTGCGTTTTTTTCGTGTATCGGAATCGGCCGATACACGGCTGCGTGTTCGCCGATAGTTTTTTTTCCCCCCGGCGTTATTTATAAGCAGGCGTTAATGGCCAGCTCTGTGCTGCTGCTGCAGACTGTAGTTCACGTGCCCCGCCCTCGGATTGTATAAATAAAGTATCAGTCTAGAATCGCCATGTCAGTGTATGATTCGTTGTCTCTTCATAGTTTGCAAGAGACATTTAATAAACTGAGCGTAGCCTATTCATCTGTCAATATGAAACGTGATTTGGTCATTCTAATTAATGATCGAAAGAACGCGTATCGACCACTGTTACTATACAATATGCGTGTATGTCCATTTCAACTCGATTTTGGTTCAAATATGGATTATATCATGACACTGGCAAGAATATGGTTACATTTAAAGATGTTGTGCCAAGCATGACAACGCTATGTTCAGCTGCTTTTGAAATTACATGTTTTTTTCACTTCCTGAAAAGTAACCGTTTTGGACATACTGAGTTTCATCGGGCAGCGACGATATATATATACTGTATATATATACGTATATATATATATATATATATATATATATATATATATATATATATATGGTCAGCATCATGGGCCGCATCTGCATTTGTGACGGGCCACGGGTTGAGAACCACTGCCTTAAAGGGATACTCCACCCAAAAATGAAAATTCTGTCATCATTTACTCACCCTCAAGTTGTTACAAACCTGTATGAGTTTCTTTCTTCTGCTGAACACAAAGAAAGATATTTTGTTCTGAGAAAATGATGACAGAATTTTCATTTTTGGGTGGAGTATCCCTTTAATATTTCAGTCTTTCTACTCTTTAAGGCAAGTTGGTTCACTTGGTGGCCATCTTGGTTACACCCCAGAGCTACTATTGTGTATGTAGGCAAAATTAATAGATCAAATGTACAATAATTAAATCGGGAAACTATCAGAACCTATATATCATGTTTCAGCTCAGTAATGAAATTTGAAAGCAATAGTATCATAAAGTTTTTCCAGTCTTTGTCCTGTATCTGTGCTATTTCTCTCTTGGGTGACTGGAAAAAATGTCTTTGTACTCGTTTAAACTAGAGTTGCTTCTTTCGTCTGACCTCTGTGCACAAGTAGTCATCAACATGGACGTTATTCATGTGTTCTCAATAGTTGTTTCATCTTCTTCGATTGTGAAATAACAGGCAGCGCCTGTGTTGCCAAATTTTAGACTAGGGTTGTAATAGTTCAAATTTCTCATGGTTCGGTTTTAGGTTCATGGTTTTGGGTACAGTTCAGTCCAGGGGGGCAGCAGCCCAATTTTAGGGCAAACACTGCACACAATCTTATCACAGTGTGCATACGTTCTCTTTCGAGATTAACCGTTAGGGCTGCAACTAACGACTATTTTAATAGTCGACTAGTCACCGACTATTGAAACGATTAGTCGACTAATCGGATAATTATTACATTTTTCTAAAATTTAGCATGAATTGCTTTAATTCTGTGGAAAATGATAGTAAACACAAGAAAGAAGGGGGTACTTCAATAAAAAATGCATATTTTATTGAACTTTGCTGCTGATAGGCCGATTCATACTAAAAGTAAATAAAAAATGCCCTGTCTAAAACCAATTAGGCAGAGTGCTTGGTCAGTATAGACATAATTATATGAAGAGTTTGGTTCCAAAACGCTATAAATCCATTTTGATGAATTTGAGTAAAACTGTGTTTTCTTTAGCAAGAAAATGGGAAGATGAAAACCACTATTTTCAGTTTCAAATTTTCACATAGCATTTGTAGGTTATAATATCAATAAAAAATTAAATCCATGTTTTGATTTTCAAAGATTTATTATAAAAACAGATTATTTTTCCCCAAAATGCAATAAATCCATTAACTTATTTTTTTCAAAATGCAATTAATCAAAAAACTTTTATACACATTGAATTTTTTGTGTAATCCTATAAATCCATTGCTTTAATATAACAATATTCTGTAACACTGTCATGAATTATCATGAATTCACGGATAAAATGAATCATGCATGAATTATGCATTCATTCATTCATTATTTTCATCAGGAACTAACAACATTTTTTTTAACAGTTCAACGTTTTTCATTCATGACTTCATGGATGAACAACACCTTAATTAAAACATTAACTAAGATGAGCACATCATCATGAATTATGATTTATTAAGCATGATCTAACGTTACTTCTGCATATCGCTGTTGTCAACCTAGGGATGTCGCCGCTGAGCTTTTTTGACGGCGATCAGCTGTAAAATGTCTTGGTCCTGCTAGGTTTTCGTTGACTTTGAATAATAATAGGGTCAGTGTGCCAGCGTGACAGAAGTTTGATGCTGTCGCGTGAGAACAAGCACCAGCCGGCATTTCCGTTACTGTTTTACATTGCGTGAATGGTGCGTTGTGATCGGTTAAGCGGATATGTTGCATTTTGCAGAAAAGGGAGACTGGCGTTTGTCGTGGTTTGGAAAGAAAGTTCGCGTTATAGTGCGTAAAATAAGGTAAATCTTACCGAGGCGAGTCAAACTCCGTTTTATTCAACTGTCCGACGTGCTTTCTCTTTAAATGTTCGTGCATCACCGAGGTGCTGCCGTGATAGCAAGGACTGCTTTGCATGATACAGGTAATCTTTTTATTCACCGTATCCAGGCTAAAATGCTCTCAAACTTTAGATGTTTTGGTATGTGCAGCTGCTGCGTTGGACACTGCCATTTCTGTATGTTATCGCTCAGCAGAGAAGCGAATGTGCTCGGTCGGAAAAAAAAAACAAAAACATGTCTGGCGACAATTCGACAATGAAATTCATTGTCGACTATTTCTATTATCGATTTTTATCGACAACGTCGACGAATCGTTGCAGCCCTATTAACCGTGGGTGGAGAACTGTATGGTTCAAATGGTTTTATGGTATACCCCTATTGTAGAACCACTAATTTGTGCAAAAAATACTGAATGCACAAGCTGAGTTTAGAAAAACCAGACTGCTCACATACTGTACTGAACCGCCTACACAAATCGTTTGCATTTCGAATCCTTAGAACATACAATCTTATCTGACTGCAGATAAAAATCTGGACAATGTGTTTTTCTCTGGCACGTTTCTTTTTCTGGCTAGAAGTATCAACAGCTTTTACGAACGTCGTTCAAAATAAAACTTTCGCCTCAAAAAAAAAAAATAGAAGTATGTTTGTTGTTATTTCTTTGAATGCACTTCGCGACCCACTCAAAACGAACCAGTTGAGAAACAGTTTAGTGTAGTTCTGCCACGATTAGTCGACTTAGTTGATGTAATCGACCATGCAAATTAGTCGACGGCAATTTTTTTAGTCGACGTGTCTTTTTAAAACTGACCACCTTTTTATTTTTGGTCTCCCGTCTCAAATGGCTCACTGTAATTCACCTCTACACACCAGTCTTTGCATTGTGTGCGCCCTCCTGGTTAATATGCTATCCTCTTCCTTCCCCCTCCCCCGTCTTCACTGCTTTGATATGAAGAATCGTGGAGGCAGGTGACGGTGCTTTCACACTGGGCTCGTTTGTTGCGGTCCAAGCCCGAGCGCGATTGTTCCCGGTGCCCCCAAACCCTGGTGCGTTTGCGTGCATCTTGCATATCTTACACATCTTGCATCTTTTTTTTTCTTTTTTAATTAATTCTGTGCTATTATGCGCAGCTGAGTGAACAACACAGGTGCGTTTGTTGCATAAGGGGCACTTCTGCTGCCTGCAATCGGACTTTTTTGAGGAGTCAGTGGATTTCCAAATTTGTTGCCCTGATTACACACGCTATACGCGAATACACTGCAGACTGACTCTCGCTTGTATCCAAGGTAAATCATTAGAGATTTTCCGATACCCTTTTTCCATTCCCGATACCAATTCCGATACCTGGCCTACAGCTGCAATTAATACTAGCACTGTATGAATTGATAGAATTATTTTATGGTGTGCTTCTGACTTATCCCTTAATTAAACATGAACAAATACATTTAGTGAACTAGAGTATTTTTTTTATCATCTGAAATACATTTCACAGCAATATGATATTTATCATTCTTAAGTGAAAAAGTACTTAAAATGCAGCAACAGAACAAAGTCAAGTAGAGTAGAGTCAAGTAGTCTCCATAGAGAAGAGATTGTGAGTGACCAGTTATCAAATTAAATATTAATTTTTGAAAAATGAACTGAAAAAAACTGTATTGACCTTACTGGTGTCCTTTTTCCAATGTGCATACTATTTAGGATAGAAAGATAGCTTGATGCATGGTGTCTGTAGGTGTAAAAAGCTCTTTTGCTGAGCAAATTGTGTATATATTCAACAAATATCCTCCTAAGTTGGGGTGTTTTTAAAATACCAGCTCTAGTAGCTTTTTCTGCCCTTCAGTTTAAAGGTCATTCTTATTTTAGATGGAAATATTCCGATGATTCCTGCACTAATGCTTCAACTATACCTGAAACGCAATTATATACAAACCTAACCTGAAACATAAAGCAAAATACAAAACCGTTTGTAGAATATTACGTATTTAGATGAAAATGAATTGCATGAAAGAACTACAATAACCATATTTTTATGGAGTATAATGCTCTTGCAGGATCATAAAAATCAGCTTTGAAATATCTAAACATGGCTGACTTATGTGGACACACTGTTTATTTACTTTTTAACCCTCTTATTATCTTTGGGGTCTTTTTGACCCGCAAATGACTTTTGGTCAAATTTTAAAAAATGTTCTCTTTTTCCAAATGGAATGAAACTTTCTACAACTCTTTACACTGTCATGATCTACCAAAAAAAAATATTTTGGAATGATGTCTGTCTTTATATTAGCATGAAAAAAATTCCAGCACTCTTTATCTTCGGGGTCCCTGGAGACCCCGCATAGTAAATATACAAAATTCATCATTAAAATCAGCAACAACGAAGAAACAATGCAGATCACATAGACAGAAATAAAGTGGCACACTTCCAACAATGCAAAAAACATCCAAAATGCACACACACACACACACACTCACACACACACACACATTTCAAATACCAACACCTCCAGTAAACAGTAAACACCTCCAGTGCACCACCAGTTTTTGTTCCTAATTGTTAAAAAAAAAAAATTAATTGAAAATCATTTTTTTAGGAAATATTTTATTTATTACAACGATTATATTTGTTTTACTGCTTTATTTTCTCATTTGTTATTGCTGTTCAGTTCATTGTTTTTTTTTCAACATGTAATATAACTGTTCATTTCTGTTAATTTTTTTTTCTTTTACAGTTCGTAACTGAAACATTGATTTAAAATTATAGAATTATATTAAAAACAGATAATTGAAATAAATGATCAAATCTAAAGACTCCAACATTTCTCTTTGTAACATCATGTTCAGGTTTGATTCTAATCATAATGTAACATTATTGAAAAAACTTTTGTCAGGACAAAAAATACTTTGATAAAAAGGTTTTTTTTTTTGTTATAATTGTGATTTTATAATATTTAGATATGAATCCAACTGGAAAAACTTGTGAAATAAATATAGTTTGGTTAGTCAAATAGCAAATAGCTTATAGTGGAGGTCTATGGCCATCTAGTGGTTAAAGTGATATTTTTTTATTTTAAAAGTGCATTTTCCAAAAAATTGTCAAAAATCTTTCATTAAACCATGTTAAATGATCCATGTTATCTCCATGAATGATAATTAGAAATCTGGGTCTTTCATAAAGTGAATTTTACATACAATGCCGTTTTTTTTGTAAAAAGCCTATTTAAATAAATATTTATTTATTAATTTATAGAAATTTAAAAGATTTCAAAAATCCTCCAAAAACTGCACAAATGTTGAGTAAAAACATTAATAAATAGAGTAAAATTACATTTGTAAAAAAAAAAAATATTATACTGCTTCAAAATTAAATGTTATTGTCTGGGGTCCCTGGAGACCCCAAAGATAATGAGTGTAGACACAAATGAAGATAATAGAAGGGTTAAAAGCAATGAGAATAATAAACTTTGTGCTCAAACTGAACATCTCATTAGCTTGAAGATTTCTTCCGAGCTTTTCCCGTTTGCATCAGCATGCTGTGTAGTGGAGCGCCTGCGTAGAGCGACAGCAGGAGACCAACCATTAGTAGATCCTCGCTGTTAATGCAGCACGAAAGCTTCACAACCTCCATCTTACACAGGCCCATCTCCACCAGCACACCCCCATCTCTCACTCATCCGGTCCTGGCATCGCTGCTGTTCTGTGTTGTGACCGCGCTGGAGGGGATTACGGCAAACACCTCCATGTGGGTCTCTGACTGACCCCCTTTTTTATGGGTCGGCAGAGTAGAGATGATCGCTCTGTGTGGGGGGCTGGTATTGTTCTCCTCCTCCTCTCCTCTCTCTTTGTGTCTGGCACCATCGAGACATCCAGGGCACTCGTGGATCATGACTGCCTTCTCCTGAGTGTTGATATGTGCTGAACACACGTTCAATAGCATGCGCACATGTTTATGTCTTGTTAATGTGTAAGCTGATGAGACAGCACCAGGGTGATTATCATTAACTAAAACCATAAAAACAGTTTTGCAACTTGAAACTAATGGTAGCTGAAAAAAAAGGGAAAAAAAGTCTATTATTTTTGGAATTATGCACATTAATCGTGATTAATCGCATCCAAAATAAAAGTTTGTTAAATAAGTGAACTGTGCATAATTATTTTGTATAAATAAATACACACATATGCATGTGTATATATATTCAAGAAATATTTCTGTGTGTGTATATATATATATATAAACACACACACATGCATATATATATATATATATATATATATATATATTTATGTGTGTATATATATATACACACATAAATATACATAAATATTTTATATATAAAATAACACATTTTTCTTAAATAGATACATGTATTGATATATACAAAATATTTATACACATACTTTTATTTTGGATACGATTAATCGCAATCTGCTAGTTGCCAAGGCAACATTTCTCATTTAACTATAATAATAACAAAAACTAAGAGCTATTAAAAACTATGTAGTTTATATTATAATATGTATATATTAAAAAAAAAAAAATAACACAAATGACAATAAAACGGGGACAAATTTAAACTTGAACTAAAATTAAAGTGTCAAAAGAAAATATAACAATCAAATGGGTCCCACTTTATATTAAGTGGCTTTGAGTACTATATACTTACATTGAAAATAATAATTTAATACAATGGACTTATTGTGTACATACATGTTTTTACATTGTACTTATATTTAAAAAATACCAGCATGTAATTACAGCTATAATTACTTTATGTAATTACATTTGTAATTACACAGTTGACCCTCACCTCACACCTTAACCTACCCTTAAACCGACCCATACCACCACACCTGTCCCTAACCTTACCCATATCACACCTCAATAGCAGCAAAGGTGTTTTACAATACAACAGGAAGACAATAATACATTGTACTTATTGTTCAATGTAAGTACATAGTATGTAAAGCCACTTAATATAAAGTGGGACCCAATAAAATGTAATTCAAAATATGAACAAAAACTATAATGTAATAATACTAAAATAACCCTGCACAGCTCAACATCATTTGTTTTTGCACAAATATATGAATGCACAAAATGAACGTAGCCAACCCACAGCAGCCTTGCCCAGGCATATTGACTGTGACAATGGCATTTTTCAACATGGTTTTAGTGGCGATTCCAAGCAACATGGCCACAAAAACGCTTGACAGAGTTGAGCAGCTTTATGCAAATGCACAGCGTTACGCCAACTATCAATGCAGGCAGTGAAGGTCACATGATCTGCCGCTTGGTATCGCTGGGTACCGCAGTTGAGAGCCCTACAGCAGCTCGGCGTCCTCCAGAAATGTGATTATCTTCTGCGCCACCACGCCTTTAACCAAGAGTTTCTGTGCAAGCCAAGATATTTTGATGGTTTTTATTTCTGCTGCTTTCATACCTTCAGTGAATTCTCATTGGTCAAAATCGCATAGATCTGTATTGAAAATAAAGTATCTTTTGAACCTGATTCACTCAGCATTTCAGTGTTTAGTTACAGGTGAATATTGTGATGCTGGAAACTTATCGCCTTTCACCTGTTTAGGACGTGCTGTTACTGTTATTACTTGTGTGCAGTGAAATCAGGCTTTGTCATGCATTACAGAATAAACAGATCAACTTTCTCGCCTTTCTTCTAGACTCAATGCAGCCACTGCGGTCTGAATTTAACTCGATCATTCTGTTGTCTCAAACACACACTCATGCTGGCTGCTCATGAAACTACTTGGATGATGAATGAGAGCACTGTTATCACCCTTGATAGTCATTAGCTTAAGGCAGTTCCTTTGGCATCTAAATGGGCACATAATGGGGCTCGCTGTGAGCTGCCCACAGACCCATCACAGGTGCCACACACACACACACACACACACACACACACAAAGAGCCTCTTATGGAAGAAGCGAGATGGACACATTTGCATGGCTTCCCATCTCCTCTTAAAACGCTCCCAAACGTCTCTTAAGATCCACATGAAATCTGAGATCTTCCCTTTATGACTGGCTTCAGATCAACACACACTAACTATTTCCAAAATCTGATGTATTCCTGACTGAAACAGTTAGGGATGCTCTGATCAGGATTTTTGCAGCCAATACAGATTACCTTTTTTTCTTGTCATCACGATCAGGTTTTACCAATAACGATCCTGATCATTCAAACTTCATATAAGTAATATTTTAGTATAATTTAGTATATTTTTTTCTCTGTTGAATGTCAGTGTCAGGCCTTTAAAAACTTGGCTTATGTAAAACACTATCCATTTTAGGATACTCTGGCTTATTAAAGAGCCTACAAGACTTGATGTCAAAATGAACTTTAATTACAACCAAATTATAGTTGTAATGGAAATTAACTTTTTTTGTCCACCGACCACTGTGGCTGGTGGATTTCAAAATCTACCAGCCACTCAATATTTTTACCAGCCACTTAATACTAGATCTACAATACTTCACCAGTTTATTTAATCTCAAGTCTCAATGAAAAACTCACATTTTCTCTTTCTCTCTTATACACACACAAACCAGTAGGGCAGATTAAAGGGGTCATGAACTAGCTTTTTAAAGTTTATTATATTGTTGTCTGAGGTCAACTTATAACGTTCGCTTGGTTTTGCATTTAAAAACATCAAAATGAACAAGTAATAGGCTATTTTGTACCCAGGTTGTGAGCCTACCTAAAAAACAGTCGGTTTTTATGGGCGCGTCGCACTGAAGACTTGGAAGTAAACACCCACTGCTGCGAGTGGAGAACAGTTTTGCATATTATAATGAGTTTAACTCGGTGCACATGGGGGAAAACGTCCAATGTAAAATGGCAACCGGATTCGCCCATACACGTTCGACCCAGAGTCCATGTGTTGCACAATTCCTGTCAGATCCAATATAGACGGCACAGCACCGTTCTTTACTCTTAATCAGTCTGCAAATCCAGTCTTGTTTACAAAACAATCCTCAGTGAAACGAAGCGAACAGACGACGATGTTTTACCTCATCAGCTGGAACGTCATTAAAAATAAAGTTTATCCATGCAGTCCTATTGGAATCCACAGGAAGCTTGTGCAGCGATTGTCTTCTTCCACAACCAGGCGCTGCACAATATTCTGTATTGCTCGGTAGCTCGATCCAGTTTGTCATCACGAGGTAAGCATGTACATGTATGTTACTTAGCTAACGTTATGTGTGTAATGCGCGAATCAGTGGGCGGGGCTAAACATGACGTGTTGAAGCAGGTGTTGATCTTCTTCTGCGGGGGTGGTGTTTTATCCTCTTTGTCGTCATAGTTCCCCACTTTTAAAAACGAGTCGTTTTCAGAGGCTGAATAAAATAAATAAAATAAAATAAAAGCTTTTATTGGACTAACAAGGACGTTTTCAGTTCTGAAACTTACAGGATATTCTTATAATATGATGACCTCTTAGATGTCAAAAGCTCAAGGAAAATCTGATTTCTCAGTTCATCACCCCTTTAAACAAAAAACTGAACCGACACTCTATGCTGGAGGTTGCTCTCTCTGCGAGAGTACTGTACTGTATAACTTCAAATAATAGCCAAGTCCCAAATAGTCTCTTTTACACGCCTGGTGTGGCGACAAGTTTGGGTAAATAAAGGCTTTTTTAGTTTCGGGTTGTATTTAATCTTCTAAAACCCGTCAGATCATCCGCTTTTTGGCGTCGCCAAATCCTTTTTTGATCGATGAGTGATGTAAAAAAGAATGACTGGTGCGCTTGGCACAAACGAGAGAGAGCGTGCTCCGGCCGCGCGTGAGCATTCTCACGTCTTCAAACAACACAAGCGTTGTCTTACTCTCTCTCCCTCGCGCATATTAATCCAAATAAATTGACACAATAGTAAAAGGTGAGAAGACCGCAGTTTCACGTGGAGCATTTGGGGATTTTTAGTGATTAGAGACTCTAGGACCAACATAGTTCTGTCATATTTACATCGTGCACTCGCGGCTAGCTCCCACCTCTCGCGCTCAAGCCTCAATGAAAGAAGCGTGCGGGTAGATGTTTGCGCGGCTAGTTCTTTGCTACACGAGAGCTACCTGCCCTAAAACACACCATGCGCTCGCGGCTAGCTCTCCCTTTGGACGGCAAACCGCCTCTCACGCTTCCACTTTTTCTTCCCTCATCGAGCCTCGATGGAAGAAGCGCGCGGGTGTTGAAGGTGTGCCTCCTCTAAAAGTGTCCGCCGTCCGGGTAATAATTTGGGTGCTAATTTCCATCCCTGATTACAACCCATAAGGTGTAATTAAACATTGTCCAATATATGACTGAGGACAAAAACAAATAGAAACACTTCAACTCCTAAATAAACTAAATGAGTAGTCTGATACAAAAATGATCAGGAATATTATTCAGCAAGTGCTGAGTATTTGTATTCTTCCTAATTCCTATTTAAAGGATACTCCACTTTTTTTGGCTCATTTTGCCACTCCCTCAGAGTTAAACAGTTGGGTTTTACCGTTTTCGAATCTATTCAGACGATTTTCTGAACTGTCTGGTTACTGATATTCTTCTAAATATCAGAAAATCGGCTGAATGCATTAGAAAACGGTAAAACCCAACTGTTTAACTCTGGGGGAGTTATAAAATGAGCCTATTTTCAAAAAAAGTGGAGTATCCCTTTAAATAGGCAAGGCAGGATTCTTGATGATTGTGAGCGGTTCATGAGTGGAGCATTCGCTTGGGCCGTGAGTGACTGAGTGGATTGGATGTGAGTGGAGCAAAGCTTCACTTTTCATTATCAACATACCGTGATTCCTCAAATAAAAGCCGGGCCTTTATTTACCTGAATTGCAGAAGTTAACAGGCTTTTATTTGAAGCTGGATATTATTAGAGACCGGCCTTTATTTTAAAAAAATCTAAATCAAATTTCCGTCTGGGTTCCATGCTCCTCAAGACAATTTCGATTTCAATAAAGTTGTTGTAAAGACATTACGATGAACTTGAATGCACATTTTTGGGGCTGTGTTTACACCTGGCCACTTCATGCGTTTTCTCAGATCAGAAAGCTATCTGATTTATCAAAACAATTCTACTTAAATCTGCTCACAAATGTGTTTTCGCAAAACGGATATAAATCTTCAATTCCCACACTATAAACAGATTTAATGGAGTTCACATCACCGGAAGCAACAGATATTAGATAGATCAGGTAATTTCAAAATCGTAATAAGAGAGAGCAGCAACAGCCCTGGTAAGATCATTTTGTTTCTTTACTTTTAATGACGAGTATTGTCTGCGAGACTGCGACTTACTTTCACTTTAATTTGCAATAGTTTGCACGTTGGCTTTATGATTATGCTCAGCTGCCGTGATGCATGTTGCAGTAGCGTTTTCTCATCCCAGTTCGTCATATAACTGACGTTTTGGGACGTCTTTTGACCATTCGTCAATATACGACTTTTTAGGGCCCCCTTAAACGTCGGTAGATGACGTTATGGGATCCTAACTCTACCCCAGACCTAAACGTAACCCTAAACCCAACACGTCACCTAACTGACGTTAAAGGTAAAGCGTCAGTTGTATGACGACCCGGGATCGTCATCTACCGACGTTTAAGGGGGCCCTAAAAAGTCGTATATTGACGAATGGTCAAAAGACGTCCCAAAACGTCAGTTATATGACGAATTGGGATGAGACTGTGTTACGTTTTCATATCTTACTATAACTTTGCACAGTATAACACGCTCTCACACTTTTATTTTTTTATCGTTTTTGGGAGGAGTAAAATTTAGATATGTGGTTTCAACAATCAGATGCATTTAGTACACTTTTCAAGTACAAGTTTTGTCTGGAATCTCGTCTCAGATCTCCTCCTGCGGAAGTGGTTTGAGCGATCGGATTTAAATCGTCTCGAATGCGCTTCGGATGGCATTTGGGTATACCTGGTCTCAGATCACAGAACACGCATGAAGTGAACAGGTGTATGTTTATTATATATTCAGAGACTTGTTTAAATGATATAGATGTGCATTTGCTGAATGTTGACGATAAATGAGAATGTATTTTAGCCGATTGTTTGTCTTTTCTGTTACAAATAATATATTTAAAAAAAGGCCAAATATCGGCTGATATATCGGCCTTGGCCCTCGACCACTAATAATGTTCATGCTACTCACTTCTACAATAATAGTGAATGGGGACAGTTGAAGTGCCATTAAAGTATCATTACACTTTTCAACACTTTTTCTGCACTCTCAATGTTAAAGCTTGCTTTCTTCTAATGGCTCAGTCGAGACAGTGATTCAACTTTTTATTTGCCCTGCCAAAATTTTCACTGGCTCCACCACAAAACAAAAAAGGACAACAAAAAACAAAAATGGAGCTTGCAGCTTGACAGACATCAATATGATACACAGCTTTCATTTAATTTACAGTATATGGAACCACAATGCATTCAACCAGGAGATATGCCAATACCAAAGATAATACTTTTAAATGAAAATGAAATTATGTGTGGGTGAGTACATTTTTGGGTCTACTATCCCTTTACACTCAATTATAAGATCCTGATCTCCTTGATCCATATTACAAAGCTAAAACCGCTCTCATTCTATGAATTTTAATGCGTTCTTCAATAGCTGAAAATCGTATATGAACAATAGTGCTTACCTCTGTATTAACCAAAAGATTTTCACTGCCAGCCTTTTTTTCTACAAAGAGTATTGACATTTACTTTCCTGTAAATAGTTGTACAGTATGACAGCTGGAAATACATCAATAATACTTTAAAAGCTATAAAATTTACAGCAAGTTACTGTAAACTGTTTTACAGTAAACTTTCACTGATAATACAGCAAAAATACTGTGAAAACATCCGAAATCATTTACAGTGTTGTAATGTAAGAAGTAGCATTTCCCGGTCCAGGCCTGAGAATGCTGTGTATTTACTCATATTACACATACAAGGTAAGCTTTTATAAACTCACTATGCATAATGCAACAGTCTCCGGGCTCACTGTGTCCCGGACACAAATATTTTAACGATGCATAAAAGATGAAGCACTGTCTGGCCATCTGCATTTTCAGTATGGAGATTAAGGTCAGGATTGTGATTTCAGTAGTTTTACCTCACAGTGAGAGTATATTAGTACCGTTTTGTTTTTTGTTTTTTTGTTTTTTTGCTTTTACATTTTATTATTTATTGGCAAGTTACCCAAAGGATTAATTGACTAATCGGAAAATAATCAATAGGCATAACACAAAACACACTAATTAGCATTACAAACAAAAATAGGAAGAAACACAATTAATCTATGTGTGTAAAGCAGAGACATTCTGGGAATGTTGTTTTACCGTTTCATTTTTATACAATAATTCTTAGTTTTTACTTGCAAAAACAGTGAATTTAACACTGAAATTATATGTATTGTGATGTTAAACCAACTTTTGTTTTGTACCATTACTGCAGTGGTGGGCCGTCAGGGCCAGCAAGGCCTTCTCTGCTGGCCTAAACATTATCAGAATCACTGACTTGCACTTTAATATATTTTTCCATGAATGAGTATTAAATTATTCCCAATAGTTCGTTATTTTAATATCATAGCTTTTCTCTTGGTTGCGCTGCTTCCAGTAGTGTGTTTTTATGTTAGAGCTTGTATCCAATCATATTTCAGCCATCATGCGTTGCCGGGTAAATAAATCTGCCTGGAGGCCTTCAGAATCGACAGAGCAGGCGTCTGTAACTTAAATGAATGCCGTTGCTTTAACCAATCAGATAATCCGTCAGATTTAATCAGCCAATCAGATTTCGCTTTGACTGCAGCGGGGCCATCTAGCTGGCATTTAACAACGTCTGTATTTTCTCGTTCTTTGATTGGATGCTCAGAGCGCGTAACGTTAGAGCCATATCTGCGTACTATTACTAGTATCTGCATCTGTAGCGAACTGCTTAATCTAAATATTCCTGTAGATGTAATAGTTTTTCAACCTACAAATTAATGTTTCTTTCCCTCCTCGACCCTCAGCTGAAAAAAATCCCTTATTCAGCCCGAGCTAAACGCAGATACGGAACTCTATTCGATCTCTCCGGGTAAAAACAGAACTGACTAATGTTAAGCTATACCACGAATGGTTCTAAAGGCAAAAGTCCCGCTGATCGCGTGGACTTTTTTCAAAACTCTGTGCGAGAGCATGGGGCAGCTGTCTGATTTTCTTCTTAATTTTTCTTATAAATTTACGATCAAACCTTATTTATTTATTTTTTCAAACATGCATACTATTGTAACGTCTGAAAAGGGACTATTGTACCCCTTGAACAACAAGATAAGGGAGGCTCCGTTTCTGAACTTATAATCGGATTCGGAACGCAAGAACCACTGTACAAATGCACCAACCGAACTCACGCGCTCGTTTCTCGTGGCCTTTCCCGAACTCACCGCATTAATCCAACAAATGCCGGTGCAAAATAAAAGCAACAATTATAGAGAGTCTTTGCGCTGATACACTATTGAAAGTCATTAATTCAGGTAGGACAGAAGGCCTAAGTGTGAAATGCACGGCCCGCCACTGCATTACTGTATATGGTACAGTAACTTTCAGTTAACCAATCAACAAGCTTTTACTATAGTGTTTTACTTTTTTACAGTTCCTGAAATGTCATCAAAATATGTTTAATGTTACTGCGTCAGTGTCTGCGGGAATCCCTGACCCGGTTTCACTGGTCCAGTCCTGAACGCTCTGGTCCCAGGCCCTTCTGTCTCCATAACATCAGCAGACCTCTGATCCCTGAATCTCTAATTCATGTCCTACGCCTCCTTCCTGAATCCCATCTGACCGGGCTGACCCTGGGTCAGTGCTGTCATGCAGTTTGACTTTTTGACTTTTTTTTTGCTGACGGCTTAGTCTCTTGTGAACACGGGCACTTTGCTGATGGACATGTTCCTCTACTTTTATCCAATAGAAGTGGCAGAATATGTTGGTTGTTTGAGTGTTAAATATGGTTCAGGTTGAAAGAGAGTGACCTCTTTTTTTTGTTCTTCTTTTAAATTATTAGCTCTAATAAAGTGCACAACTAACCAGGGGTGCGATTCCCGAAAGCATCGTTAGCCAACTATGATCGCAAGTTCCGTCGTTACCAATAGAGTTCAATGGGAATTGCGACCAACTTACGACCATAGTTGGCTAACGATGCTTTCGGGAAACGCACCCCAGGTATGTGCACAACTAACCAGATATGGAAAGTGTATAGGGTCAATTTAGATTAGATTTCTTATTTATTTATTTTTTCTGACTAAGAAAAAGAACACAAATGTTTAATCAATTTCTCCACCTCATGTGGCTTTCAGGACTCTTAAACAGTTTTAAAAGTATGTTGTCGATATACAACATATGAGCAGACCCAGTTTTCCTCAATAATGCACACATAAATTAAAATAGCGTTGGTGCAGTATCAGGAAAAAATACTCCAAATATATAATTAAACTATTTTTTCAGCGCAGCCCTAATAAGATGAGAGCGAGTTAAAATGATAACTTCTGTACCAAATGTTATCAGAATCCATTTGTAATTGTGCCCATTCTCACGAACAGCCGATTGGCCATCAGTGACGTCCATTTAGGCACATTAGGGCGCATCAGTATGCAAATGGACCTAAAAGGTCATAAATAAGAGAACAAGGATTTGTAACTCAGTCTCTCTCTCTCTCTCTCCCATTCCTTATCCCTCACTTCCTCTGCGCATCTGTATAGATTACCTTAAGTAACCCTGTGATTTTGGTTGAACCGATCCAGTTTTACAGTCTCTTAGTCATTTTTAAGAGACTTCTATTTTAGTACCATTAACAGTTTTGGTGACATCAGCCAACTTATGGATATTTATTAGGTTATGCACAGTTAATTTAATGTGCTCTTTTGACTGCTTGTGTAAATTGTCTAATGATCTGCTGATCTGGAGCCTGTCTGTAGACGAATATTTGCCACAACCGGTCCCGGGATTGTGTAAGTTATGATTGTAAGTGAATAAATTCCTGGAGCAGCAATTGAAGGCCAAGCATGACTTCATGGATACCAGCGTCAGATATTAACTTTTCATTTAAGGGGCAATATTAGCTCCCTGGAATTGATTTCCAGTTATTTATGTATAATTTTTTTTTGCCATTGTAAGAGTAATTTATACAATTACCATTTAAAATGTATCTGTGTTGTCTTTTATGTAAAATACTTCGGTAACACTTTACAATAAGGTTCATTAGTTAAAGGTATAGCGGAGGATTTTCTTTTTCCGGGTGGGTAGTCTATACTATTGGTCCACCTAAGTGTC
Organism: Cyprinella venusta; assembly: GCA_038021265.1. Taxonomy (NCBI): domain Eukaryota; kingdom Metazoa; phylum Chordata; class Actinopteri; order Cypriniformes; family Leuciscidae; genus Cyprinella; species Cyprinella venusta. The sequence continues at coordinate 28,813,777 of CM075875.1, read as the reverse complement.
AATCATTCTGGTGATATGTTTACGTAAGGCCGTCGTACGTGCTTATCTCTATGTAGTTTTCACTTTCTGGTGTATTATGTCAGAGTTACGGTTTCAGCCATTCCTTTGAAAATGGCTGAGGGTCGAAAGAGAAAAAATGTATACGAAGTGTATGATAAGAAGAGAAAGGCCGCAGAATATAGAAACAAGACCAGAGTGATTTTGGGTGGATATCACATGCTGGCGTGCGCTAAAAGCACAGGTCGGGCTTCTCACTGATGCCGCAGTCGCGAAGATTCTACTAGACAGGTAAAGTTTGTCATGCTATTTGGAGAAATCCATTTAAAATCACTAGTAAAAGTTAATGCAAGCGACTTAGCAATGCTAGCCCTGGCACAAGTCATGCACCGTATAGACACGGTAAACATCTCAATTTGTCTAAAGTAGCCTTTTGACCAAATGGTTATGGTATCGCGCTGAAATATTCTAAAACCGTGTGTGTTCATGTGTTCATATTCTAAAACCGTGTGTGTTTATTATTACACAAACGCAACAAGCTACTTCTCCATGTATAAAAATAACGTATTAATACCTACGTATTAACAATGAGACATGTTAGGTTAAGGACCAACGTAATAGCACTGCTCATATGTTGCCATGTAACATTTGCGATTTGCAAAATAGTTTCCTCAGAACGTATTTCGTGTGATACAGGGTTGCACATATCATGTCTTGAGCCCTCGGTCACTCAATCGATCAGTATAATAAGTAAATAAAACACGGACGGGCATTTGACATTTGCATTTTTTAAAAAAAATTGGAGAGGGCGGGTCTTCTCTAAATTTCGGAAAGATCCTCCGCTATACCTTTAACATTAGTTAATGTATTAACTAACATGAACTCACCAAGAGCAATACATTTGTTACGGTATTTGTTAATCTTCGTTGATGTTAGTTAATAAAAATAAAGCTGTTCATTGTTTGTTCATGTTAGTTCTAATTTTAACAAGATTTTAATAAAGTATTAGTAAATATTGAAATTAACATTTACAAAGATTAATAAATGCTGTGTAAGTGCTGTTCATTATTAGTTCATGCTAACTAATGTAGTTAACTAATGTTAACTAATGAACCTTATTGTAAAGTGTTACCAATACTTCAATACTAGCCTATAGGCTCCTACCAAAAACATTTCATCAACATCAACCAAAGCCATATTTATGCTGGCACAAAAGCTGCATCTGACATGGCTTTTATGATAATTTTACACAGGTGTATTTCAATTCTGCTAAAACATGTAATATACTAGGGATGTGCAAGCCTATTTGACTAGGGGATTAAAGGATATTGCTGCTGCCAGTCGATTAGCTAGATGCGTTTTTAAGCACTGCGGTTTAAAAACAAGTGATTTTAAACCGTTAAAGCGCAATTATCAGTGAAAGACAACTCGTTTCAGTATAGTATTCAGAGTGTGTGCTGTTTCTCAGCGCCGAGAGAGATGAGCACACATGAAGCCAGTGCTCATGAGGTGCGTGAGAAGCGAACTGAACCGAGTGCTTTTTGCTGCCCGATTGGGCTTGAACGGTTAAACACACATAACCTGTGAGTCAAAGTGACATGCAAGTAAGCAAGTCGTGGTTCTCAGCTTTTTTTCCACTGGGCCTCACAATGGTCCAGAGCCAGAATGATTTATCGGCAGGCCGATATTATCGGCCGATATTAGGGATTTTCCAAACTATCAGTATCGGCACTTATAATGGCCGATAAATGAATATTTAAAAAAAACAAAAACAAATGGACGAAACACGCTTCAACGATGTCATGAGTGTTGGAGTTGTATAGTTTGTCCACCAGAGGGCACTGTACACCGTCCCTGTTGGCAACACTCGTCGAGTTGGTCACAAGACATACATTGCTTAAATAACAATAATAAAAACTGATGGGGATGTTAGGGAAATCTGTTAATGTTTTGTTGCGCGCTTCTGAAATAAAATAAAAATATCGGCCGATATATCGGAATATCGGATTTTAAAACCAACAAATATTTGTATCGGTATCGGCCTTCAAAATCCTTTATCGGTCGGGCTCTAGTACATATCATTTCCATATGATGTCACCAATGCAAACCAATCAGATTTAATGTGTAATAATGATATTATCATTATTATACTTAAACTCTGCAAAACCAAATACAACAAGAAATTCATTTTTGTTTCAGTGTGTTGAAATGACTACTTCATGTCAAAATATGATCATATTCATTATATTCGCTGGTGACGTTTAATTACAGCAAAGTGTTTTTCTCCCCTTGAAAACCCTTATAAAGAAAATGCTTGACGCTTATTATTACGTTAAGCGGTTTTTCTATAAGGGTTTTGTAAGGGAGGAAAACGCTTTTACTGTAATTAAACGTCACCAGTGAATATGATGAAAAGCGCTGCGTTCATATTCTAGGCTCATTTGCTTTTCTCTACAATGTGTAGGCTACTTTATTAGTATGATGTTTGGTCTGTTAATGTCACTGTCTTTGTACATTAAGCCACATGAAGCATTTTTCATACAATAATACGATGCAATAATAATAATAAGATGCATCTCTGGCACAAACAGGTTCATAATGTTGACCATGGCAAAGTGCAGATTCAGATTATGAAGACATTTGCTTTGGAATAACCGATGTGAAATAACTGTCCTCAATAAGAGCGGGAAAGAGCAAGACAATGTTGACAAAGACATAAAGGGCATGAATATGTGTGGCCTTAATGTAAAGTAAGTATAATAAGTTCAGTTAATGATGGAGAAATACTGGCACGTCCTGTTCCTCTATTCCTCAGTTTCTCTTTCTGACGTCCCTGTTTTGGTGTAGTGCAAATACTGAACCGTTTGTTGTATTAGAGTGATTTGTATTGAGTTGCTTCCCTCTTCTGGATTGTTTGAGTAATGCAGTGATGTTTCCTAAAATCTGACCTGCAAGAAGCACGTGGATCATTTTAAAACAAGATAATGCTTGTTTACTGGTTGATCTAGATGTCGTTCAAAATGCTGTGTATCATTGGTTGTCTATGGCACATTATCCAAAATAACTTTATCAGTAAAGTGATTCAGATCAGTCTGTTTGTTACCTGTACTGTTGTAGCATGACAAATGGCAATTACTTGAACTTTTTTTTTAGTGTTGATTTGATTTTGCATTGTAGACACACTTTCTTTTTCCACGTATTTTTCCACGTTTTTTCCAAAGTATTTTCCACAGTATATTTACTCCACAGTATTTTCACCAAAATTCTATCAATTCAATTTTGTATGTTTTTTAATATCACTGTAAAATAACTAGAACCATGTGTGTTTGTATGTTGTTATTAAAAAAAAAAGTTTTAATATATCGTTAACGACTGATTTTCACATGAAGGTTCGGTTAGATATTAATGCAGTAAACAAAGTTGTTAGACTTTTTTTTTACTTTAATTTGGTAAAGTGTAGTACATTTATTACAGTAAAATGTTTTAAAATGTTCCCTAAATGTTTCATTAAAATTTGCATGAATTAAAGAAATATTACATACTAACATGACGCATAGGCCCTATATGCTTTAGTGTTAAAAAAAAAAAAAGTAAGAAAAAAAACCTTCAAAGTCAGACATCCGGATGTATTACAATAATGCGAATTATATTTTCTTTTGTTTTGTAGCTCGCAATTGAAATTTCTCACAAATGCAATGCAGCACACGACAGATACGCAATGTTTTATAAGAAATGTATATCTGTCTTAAGATGTCCATAAATGTCCACCGCTCCATAAATTTCTCAGCGCGTGTCATTGATTCAAAGCCTGTTGCTCCGTCAGCATCAAGGCCATGTGACATTGACTCAATGCTGACTTCAAACCAAAAATTCATAATCACCAACACATGTTTGTTTAACATCTCTCAAAATAATGTTGAGGTTTTCATAGTTACAGTAGTATAGGCGGCATGTTTCTTTGTCTCGTATGCTGTGCCTTGAGTGATACATTATCATAAAACGATGAGCTTGATCAACCATGTATGAACCATGTGCTTGGTGACTGTGTTTGGTCCTTGTGTCTTATGACTGCCATTTCTGCGTCATTAACTTTCTTGTCCTTTATGGATGGACTTTTGACTTGCTTGAAATTATGACCCATCTTTGATTTCCATTGTGCCTTTTGGATATATAAAACTAAACATTATCAAAATCGTCTATGGAATGTCTGAACAGCTTAACTAGTTCCTCTTAAATGGTTAGTTCATTCAAAAATGAAAATTGTCATCATTTACTCAGCCTCATGTCATTTTATAGGTTTTTGATGACTTTGGCTCACTGTTGAGGTGTCACTGCGCAGACTATTTTTTAAAAATGCTTTTCAAATGTTAAATGCGTTTCTAAGATAACTCCCAAGATATTTAAAATCTGGCACAATTTGTAATTTTTCACCACAAACTATTATATCTGGAAGGCTCTCCTTCCTCCTTTTAATTTTAAAACACATACAGAGAGTTTTACGAACATGTTAAACAACACTGAGTAAACCAGTCTGAAATTGTGGACATTGCGACACCTAATTTTTGTGCCACTTTGTGTTCATTTGTTTTACCATGTATATAATCACAGTGTACATCTGTGTTAGGGCTGTCAAACGATTAATCGCATCCAAAATAAAAGTTTGTTTTTACATAATATATGTGGGTGCACTGTGTATAATTATTTTGCATATATACACACACATGCTTGTATATATTTAAGAAATGTTTTCATGTATATACTGTATATAGATTTATATATAATTTATATCATATATAAATATAAATATTAGGGGTGGTTAATCTGTCTGATTTCCCGATTCGATTACGATTATTGAAGTCCTGATTTGATTACAGTCAATTTTCGATTATTAACGAGTCTCGATTAGCGATTATTGATTTTCCATTTCACAACAGTAAACAAAAATACACTAGACCAACATATGATTATATTAGCAGCAGCAACATTATAATGCTAAGGCACCTGGTTCTATTAATTGACAGCATTAAAATGCATTTTGTGATTTCCTTCAATTGAAAATCTTTGAAGCAATTTTAGGGGGCTTGAATGGCACCCAATTCAGAGAATCATCCAGAAATTCAAAAGAACAGCATTTATCTGAAATAGAAAGCTTTTGTAACATTAAACAATACCGTTCAAATGTTTGGAGTCGGTAAGAATTTTTATTTAATTTTTGGGAGAAAGAAAAAAGAAATCTATACTTTTATTCATCAAGGATAAATTAAATTAAGTTGATCAAAAGTTACATTGAAGACATGTATAATGTTACAAATCGATTATCTGAATCTTTTGTGTGTGTGTGACTATAAATACTTTCCTTTAAATGTACAAAGTAATGACCCATAAAGAATTAACGTACAATATATTTTATTAAAGGGGACATATCATGCAAAATCCACTTTTTTAGCCCTTAAATGCATTTTGTTGTATATTTGGAGTGTTTATAAGTACAGAAAAGATGAAATTATTCTCTTCAGGTGCTTCGTTTATATCTTTATATTCTGTTTTGGTCATATTTTTCAACCTGTTCGGATTTTCCTGTTGTCTATGACGTTTTTTGAACAATTACGTCACAGGATTTGCAGCGGAACTGCCAAATAAGGACATCGACTACCGGTCCAACACTTCGAGCAATCCGCCATTATTATCTCTCGCTCCGATTTTGTAGTCCAAGCTCAATGATGCAGAAGTTACTGTACGAGAGGGCAAGTCAAAATGTTCGGTTGTTGGATGTAGTGACCTGAAGCACTTCAAGGATCCCCAATCCAACAACCTCCGCCAGTATAAAGAATGGTTTGCCGATCGACTTCGTCTGAATGAGGGGTAAATTCCTTCTATCGTTTAGCTGCTGTGTTTGCTAATGCTTTTCTAAACGTAAGTTATCATATTATTATCATACAGATTTTTAGTGGTAAGATCAGACCGCAGTCATTTATCTTGTCAGAGTGCTTGTTTTAACAAGAGAAATAGTCGACTTTCACTAATAACACAACATAGTTAACTTAACTTTACATACCACTGCATCCATATGAAGACGTTGTTCTGCAGGTTCGTCGTCGTCTTTTTCAAATCGCTTGCTCTGGCTCGAATACATAACGCTTGATGGACAAGTCTTCCGTTGTTGACATTTTGTTAACGTGTGAATAAAAATGTTCTTTGAAACTATAGTAATCGTTTATCTCGTTTATCAAACTACAATAATTGCCGGACGCGGGGAGTTGAACCGAACGTGAACTCAGCGACCTGGAGAGCGGGCGGGGAAAGATGCAACTCCTTTTTATTTAAAGGGGACGCTTTGAAACGGGTCGCTCACAGAAGCACATCAGAAAAGGGGTAGAAAAGGGGCCTGTTGAGCTATAATAATGTGGAATTCAGACCCAAGCATTGCAGTTATGCTTTATATAGACCACAAATATATGATTTATAAGTAAAAATGAATGATTTAAAAGCATGATATGTACCCTTTAACATTCCAAAGAACCAACAGGAAAATAAAGGTGTCCCTGAACTAGGAGCATAACTTTAACTTACTTGTAGTAAATTAATATTATGACGACTGGTACAGCCGAGTGTTTTTCCTCCTCTGGCTGGAAACGTGTCATAAGGCTTCTCATATTTGTCGTGTTTCCATCGTTGGTTTTATTCTACAAAGCTTACAACTAGCGTGGCTCTTGCCCAGTTCCTTTCCCCCTTCAACTTCAGAAGCCAAAATATTTCCACACGTCAGCTTTTAACCTAACAAGGAGGGTGTTTGGATCTCGCGCGCCATCGCGTCTCTGTTATGTGCACACCACAGACGGTCCGGTCACTGCACTTCCGTCTTTCGCGTTCCGTCAATATTACGTTATTATAAATATATATTAAAAAAAAATAATTCTTTTTTTTGGAAAATCGATTTTTGGATATTTGTGAATCGATTCAGGATCGTCCACGTCCGCATCGCGATGCATCGAAGAATCGATTTTATTCCCCACCCCTAATAAATATGTATATATAAATAATATTTTTTCTTAAATATACATGCATGTGTTTGTATTTATATATATATATATATATATATATATATATATATATATATGCAAAATAATTATACACAGTGCACCCACATATAGGCTATTATGTAAACACAAACTTTTATTTTGGATGCGATTAATCGTTTCACAGCCAAATGTTGTGTACATTTGAATATGCACATCTGGACAAATATCAGGTTAATCAATCAAATGCAAACTAAAAAGTAGGGGCCCTAATAAAGACCCCTGGGGTACCCCAGTAAAACAATTTCTCAATCTCTAGCATTTCATGCGCTGTTGAGCGGATTCTTAAATGCCTCTGATTGGCCACGGCAGTAAATGTATGTGGGGGAGTGAATGAACTCTCTTCTACTCTCTTTCACCATCTTCTCCGGGTGTGTGTTTACAGTGTGAGTGTGTTTTCAATACTCACTGCTGTGTGTGTGCACTCGGATGGGTGAAACTAAGTATGGGACACCATACTCGGCTACACGTCACGTCACATTGTTTTTAAAATGAACCGATATACATCAGAGAGGATATACCGCTCGGCTCCAGCGTATTCTCAGTCATGCTCACCATGTGATAAGCACACCGAGTGTGGATAACGCAGATGCAGGAAAGCCTGCGGTAATGCTTCATCCTTATGCTTGGAGAGACACTGCAGATTAGCACAGACTCTGGCAACCGGCAGCAACTCGCGAGCTCCACGCCACCCGTCTCAAATCCACCATCCCAGACGCCATAGCGGCACAGCAGGGGAGCGCTTCCCGTTCCCGCCGCCGAAACCCCAGTTCCTCTGAGGACCCCGAGAGCGCAGGCTTAAACAGATCCCACCACTGGATATCAGCTCCAGTTATTTGTCTGCTTCCTCATGACAATGACAGGCTGTAATCCAGAGCTGTCCTGATAGGCGCTGAAGATCAATACTGAGGGGCTTGAATGCTCTCATCCTCATGTGTCATCACGCTCCACATCAACACAGCGAGTAAATGAGATTGACACGATGAGACGGGTCTGTTTGCACCTTGAGTGACGGCTGTCACGTAACACGTGAGATTATGGTGTCCTCTTCTTGTGGAGTGTCACGACTGCCACTTTTTGAGTGAGTTTAATCAGCTGTGGACAGGAGTGTGTGGGGACAGACTTGACCCCATGTTGCTGGCATTACCCACAATGCACTGCCACTGATGATTACTACCATTGTCCATTAGTCTGAATCTCAACCCACTTGTCTCTGTGTGTATCACCCTACAGGGACACATGTAACTGTCTGTGAATACACTGATGATATGGTGTCAGAAGGGTCTTAGTGAACCAGGAGCTCTTTAGACGTTTTTTAGATGAAAACCCAAATGCAAATTAGATGAATTAGGAGAGCGTGACGAAAAGGAAAACAATATTTAGTTGATAACGATAATTCAACTGTATTTTGAGTTTTTGTATTGGTTTATTGGATAGTTTAGGCCTATCATGGACAGATGTCTCATATTCTTCATATTCTTTTCTTACCTTATTAGATTATGTATAATCTAATAATTATGTGTCAAGATCATACATTTTAATCAATAAATTCAATGAATATAATGAGACACTATAGGCTGTTTCCAATCAGTGAAATCAGTATCAACAAATGCATCTAAAGGAACATTTAGATTTGCACAAGTAACGTCGAGATTTTTCAAAATATTTGGAATATTGAAATATGATTTATTTATTATTTTCAACTGTACTTTCCAGTAGATGGGTCCTTGAGCTATTTATTCAACTGATTATTTTATAAATGCTGATTTAGTCAGGAACAAAACACCAATGTTTGTTGTTCGGAGACGCACAACAGTTCTGTTATGACTTTGTTAGGAATTATTATCATTGGCAAAATAGAGTAAAAACGCTACAATATTGTGTTTAAAATCCATAATACATTTGTAAACTCATACATCACATTTGTAGATTTTTTTGAAAAGCAGGGAAAAGACAATTTTTGTCACAATAACTTCAATTTTGTGGTAATTTTAACTGTGTTACACAATGAAATAGGGGTGTAACGATACACAAAACTGACGGTTCGGTTTTCCCACGGTTTTGACGTCTCGGTTCGGTTTAGAAAGCTATTTTTTTTATAGTGGTTTAATGAAAAAATTGTCTATGTCTTTAAATTATTTCAATTACAATTAAACGTTTCATAAGGATAAAAAAAAAATTGGATAAAAAAAAATCTGCTAATGCTGTAAACTATATAAGGGAGCCGCACATTGCTATAACATTAAAGGTTGTAGCCTAGACTTTTAATCTAAATTTAGATGTTATTTATTTTTTAGATATAATAATCAACACACAACACATTGTATGAAAACATTTAAACTGAACATAAGTTAACTTGTGTTTTTACTTTAATATGTTATTAAAATATAATAATTTACACATTTACACAGATATTTTAAACATAGGGCCTACATTAAATAATCAAGATATCATTAACAGGATAAGTAAAATATAATATATTGGCTAACATATGTGCGTTTATTTAGTGCCAGAGTTCATTATAGGAACCAAAGTTGTGGACACTGAATCACTTGCCTGCTGAGGTAACTATGTGACAAGCTAAAGCTATGCTGTTTTATTGACGTCTTTCCACTGCTGAAACACCGATTGTGCGATTACACGAGTTCTGATGCCTTTCAGTAAGTATGCTGTATCTTTCAACATACCTTCAGATGTCCATTCTGTAACTGAGGAAGAGATGATCGCGTTAACTCGCGCTCCGCGCTGCCACTTGTAATGAGGAGCTATTAGCCCTACAGCGATCTGTCACACCACATCAAAGAGCGCCAAAACGCCATTCATTGTTTTAATTTCGTGATCAAATAGACATAATTGGAAAGATTACACCTTGCTTAAAGCCACAATCTGTACTTTTTCGGCTTTAAAAATAGCAAAAATAACTGTATCTATGTTATATATTTCTATTAGATGTGTACTTACATTATCCCGACAGAATCCACCAACTTTCAAATACGGAGAAATTTATAGTTTAATTCGAAGACACGGGCCGTTTCTTTACTTCCGTTTCGTCGTCCGTCTATGGCGTCATATAACCCTTGACTCCTCTATTAAGACGTATTAATTAACTCCTCTAGTAAGACGTATTTTTATGCGTGTAAATCACGTGCCCGCTCACGAGCGCTCACTCAGACGAGATGCACTGTCCCCCGGTGCTGCTCGCGCATATAGCGCTGCCCGTTCCGGTCGTCTCATTCAAATCAGCCAACTGTTGCTGTTAGCGAGCCGCGCAGGAGAAGCATGACACAGGTAAACATTGGGGTTGCATTTATAGCTTCTTGACAAGCTAAATCTACAGAGAGATGCCGTATATCCGTATATTTTGTAAAAACGATCATGTCATGTCATGAGCTGAGCTGGTTGTCATTGACAGCGACAACAATTCCCGTGAGCCCAAGCTCTTTCCTGACGTCATCAAAGTACGTCTTTGTTATTATGTGAAATGAGTGACCCCTGGTGGCCAAAAAAAATTACATATTGTACGTTTAATATCGAAAGTAACAAAACACAGAGCTTGTTATTTGGTGTTAATGGTGGTTAGGCAACAAAACTGCATTTGTTGTGTTGTGTATTGTACACATAAGACATGAGGTCCATTGAGCCAGACTGGGCGGGGCTGGGATAGCAGGGGGCGGGGCGGGGCGTGTTCGGTTCACAATGAGAGTATCGCGATTCGAATCGTGAGTTCAATATTGTGGTTTTTCGGTTCGGTTCAAATATTGTTAAACCCCTACAATGAAAGAAGGAGGCATGTTTGTTTTTTTTTTTTTTTTTTTTGTTTTTTTTGAAGTGACAACATTTTTGATAATGTCAGCATCCACATCGACAAAACAACAACTATATTATCGTGAACGGTACATATTCCTAAACTGTACTGGGTGGATTGACATGAACTTAATCAAGAAGTTTGCTTTACTTCTCTGTGATCATTCTTTGTGTTTTGGCCTGGTGGACAATAAACCATTAGCTTACATTAACGACATCACGGAATATCATAGAAATGTGGCATGGGCTTTTACCAGTTCTTAATTATTGGGTGAAGAAATTCACACAAATTGATCCCTTGTGCTTTCTGGTATTAGTTTAATGTGTTCACTCACTGTGTGCTCTCTTTTTCCCTCCAGAAAATTCTTCAACTTCTACCTGAGAAAATCAACAGTCGATGGCAGTTTCACAGTATAGGTAAGGGCTGTTCAGAGAGACCGTGTTACACTGACGTGGTTCATGCCAAAGGTTTAGCTGTTGAAATTGAAAAATTGCTTACAGTATCACTATTTCTTTGTGCGTAATTATTTATGAGTCGGTGTGTAAGAGTTCTGGTGTTAAAGCAGGTTCAGGAGAGAGTCAGTGTAACCTGGTTTAATACTTTCTCAGAGAAAATAATTAGCTACGGAGAGAGTGAGAGCAGGAGGTTAATAAATGAGAAATGCAAATGAGAGGCTTCATTTGAAATGCAAATTACTGAGTTAAATTATGCGTCTCGTGGTTTCAGTCTTCCGTACAGGAAGACCCTCAAAGGAGTCAATAACCTCAATTAGAGCCCTTCACTTAGGGACAGACAGACCGAGGGAATTTTTTGATCCTCGAGGGAAATTCAAGCAAAAATCGAGGCAACAGTTTCTAGGTTTATCATTATTGATTTCATTTATACGTATGTGTTATTTTCTTACACTCGTAATCCTCTGTGTTATGAAGTATCAAAACATAAGCTAATTGATTATAAGGGAAGTTGTTGCGGGCCATATCTGATCTACCAATGTGTAACTGAGGATTTGCAACATTACAAACTTTGATTTATAGCAAAAAATGTATGTGAAACTAAGCCAAAAAGACAAAGGTACAAGACTGTGTACCTAACAGGTTCAATGAGGGAAAGAACAACAATCCCATGAAGCCTTGAACACTACATCGAATTTAAAATGATGGTGAAATATAAATGAATGATTTAAAGATGATGACTGTGTATATGGGAACATATAGAAATGTATACGATATATTGTGCATCCCTTTCTGAAACGCTTATACACTCGTGCCAATTCATTTGTTATTAATAATATTTTGGCTTGTCTGTTAACTTTTTTATATAAAGTAAAAATTAGAGTATTGAGTTTTTTTGAGAGCAAAAATAACTATATTGTGATATGTACCATTACCATGATATAATATTACTCATATTGTAATATATACCATTACCGTGATATAATATTACTCATATTGTGATTATATACCATCACCATGATATAATATTACTCATATTGTGATATATACCATTACCATGATATAATACTCATATTGAGATATACCATCACCATTATACACTGTAATATTACTCATATTGTGATATATACCATTACCATGATATAATATTGCTCATATTGTGATATATACCATTACCATGATATAATATTACTCATATTGTGATATATACCATTACCATGATATAATATTACTGATATTGTGATATATACCATCACCATGATGATATAATATTACTCATATTGTGATATATACCATCACCATGATATAATATTACTCATATTGTGATATATACCATTACCATGATATAATATTACTGATATTGTGATATATACCATCACCATGATGATATAATATTTCTCATATTGTGATATATACCATCACCATGATATAATATTACTCATATTGTGATATGTACTATTACCATGATATAATATTACTCATATTGTGATATATACCATCACCATGATATAATATTACTCACATTGTGATATACGTATACCATTACCATGATAAAATATTACTCATATTGTGATATATACCATGACCATGATATAATATTACTCATATTGTGATATACACCATTACCATATAATATTACTCATATTGTGATATATACCATTATCATGATATAATATTACTCATATTGTGATAAATACTATTACCATTACAGGTCCTTCTCAAAATATTAGCAATATTCTATATTGTGATAAAGTTCATTATTTTCCATAATGTAATGATAAAAATTAAACTTTCATATATTTTAGATTCATTGCACACCAACTGAAATATTTCAGGTCTTTTATTGTTTTAATACTGATGATTTTGGCATACAGCTTATGAAACACCCCCCACCCCCCCCAAAAAAAAAATAGCAAATCATGAAAAGGTTCTCTAAACGAGCTATTAACCTAATCATCTGAATCAACTAATTAACTCTAAACACCTCAAAAGATTCCTGAGGCTTTTAAAAACTCCTAGCTAGTTTCATTATTCAAAACCGCAATCATGGGTACGACTGCTGACCTGACTGCTGTCCAGAAGGCCATCATTGACCCCCTCAAGCAGGGTAAGACACAGAAAGAAATTTCGAACAAAATAGGCTGTTCCCAGAGTGCTGTATCAAGGCACCTCAGTGGTAAGTCTGTGGGAAGAAGTGTGAAAAAAAACACTACACAACGAGAAGAGTTGACCGGACCCCGAGGAAGATTGTGGAGAAGGACCGATTTCAGACCTTGGGGGACCTGCGGAAGCAGTGGACTGAGTCATCCAGAACATCCAGAGAAACATCCAGAGCCACCGTGCACAGGCGTGTGCAAGAAATGGGCAACAGGTGCCGCATTCCCCAGGTCAAGCCACTTTTGAACCAGAAACAGCGGCAGAAGCGCCTGACCTGGGCTACGGAGAAGCTGTTCTGTTGCTCAGTGGTCCAAAGTACTTTTTTTGGATGAAAGCAAATTTTGCATGTCATTCGGAAATCAAGGTGCCAGAGTCTGGAGGAAGACTGGAGAGAAGGAAATACCAAAATGCCTGAAGTCCAGTGTCAAGTACCCACAGTCAGTGATGGTCTAGGGTGCTGGTGTTGGTCCACTGTGTTTTATCAAGGGCAGGGTCAATGCAGCTAGCTATCAGGAGATTTTGGAGCACTTCATGCTTCCATCTGCTGAAAAACTTTATGGAGATGAAGATTTCATTTTTCAGCACGACCTGGTACCTGCTCACAGTGCCAAAACCACTGGTAAATGGTTTACTGACTACGGCATTACTGTGCTCAATTGGCCTGCCAACTCTCCTGACCTGAACCCCATAGAGAATCTGTTGGATAATGTGAAGAGAAATTTGAGAGACGCTACACTCGACACTCTGGATGAGTTTAAAGGGTCACTTCACCCATTTGCATTAAGCTTTGTATCTTTAGAAACCCAGTCATATTTTTGAATGTTCATGGTTTATCCCCTTATTTTCCCCTGAGATGGGAGAAATAAGGATTTAAGTGTTTTACTTCCTGCTTATCGTGACGTAAAAATCGTCATTTTGCGTCACGATAAGCAGGAAGTCATATTTCATTAAAATCTTTAGAACTACATATATTAGCTCATTATTATGCCAGGGTGTGGGACCCACTCACCCTACAAGCCTATTACAGATCAGTGGGTGGGACTTCACTTGCAGAAACTGAAATCAATATCCGCCATCTTGTTTGGAAGCTAAGCTAACAAGTGCTGTGGAGATCATTATGACAATGACGGAAGAAATTAAACATGATATGGAAGAAGAGGATTTTGAAGTTCTCCTGCTCGAATCCGATGTTCATGGCTATCTTTACGAGCCGCAGTATAGTTTAGAGAAGCTGAGGTTGATAGAGGAGAAGGAGACGCCGAGGAGGCGGCCTGTCGCGGTCGAGGACCCCTCACTGACTCTGGCGCTGGGCGGATTGCTGTTGCCTGTACTCTCGCTGCGTGCTACGGCCTACGGACACAGAGTCCGTCTCTGTGGCAAAAATTTCTCCTGGAGGAAATCTCTGAATCAGACGAGCACACAGACGTTTGTGTTGTGATAGTTTTGCCTGACTAAACATCCATGTAACATGCATTAATTCACCAAACAGAAATAAATACAAACGAATTCAATTAAAGTTTGCCAATGTAACGTGAACGGGGTTTGTTGTTGTGGAAAGAAGGAGGCAGGAACCGGCGAACATTTAAACAGTTTAATAGTAAAATGAACAAATACAAAACGAAAGAATAAGCCAGCAGCCCCTCATTGACGACTGCTGTAACGTTACACACAACAGAAACAAAACTTCATAAAACCAGGCCTGTTTCTCTTTCGATCTGCCGTCGTCGCTCCCCTTATTATGCTTTGCTTCTCCGTGAGAGACGCGGGACTGGCGCGCTTCACAGGTGTCTTTCATTATCAACTAGACATTTTGTGTGAAATGAATTTCAAACTCTGGTGATAGCTAATGTTAGCACTGTAGACGGAAGAGTGAATTCTCTGTTTGCGTGGTTCCGGAGAGGGTGTGGCTGTACAAAGCGGGGCATTCTGGGACCTGTAGTCTATTCATACATATGTGCCCCTTGGTTATTTTCTGTCTTTTCTCGGTCAAGAGGGCACCAAATTAAAAAATTCTTTTACATTTCGACTACATATATGATCCACTTTTAATTAAAGGAGAACTCCGGCGAACAATGAACCTTTGGTCTAATAAAACATCGGTACCTCGTCAATCGTTCTCTGAGGTTTGTTTTCATGATAATCGAATGTAAAGAGTTTTATCTCTAAAAACTGTTTAGCGTATAATGCTAGTACTGGGGGCATTGACCAACTAAAATGAAATCGCTAGTTTATACCACTAACAAGGCTCAAAAGAACCCCGCACTAACACAGTAACATAACAAGGCTCCATACATGCAAAACGAAGCATTGACAACTTTGTAAGTGTACAGACCGTTTAATAAGAACATAAGTTATAAAGACCGTTTACTTCCGTTTACTTCGTTTAGACATACAGAAGCCATCTTAGGAAATAGTCTCGATAAGTCGATCCCCGAACGCCGTTCATACAGTTAGGAAGTTCGTTGAACTTCATACAGTTCAGCTCACTAAGCGCGACGTTCGGGGATCGACTTATAGAGACTATTTCCTAAGATGGCTTCTGAATGTATACACGAAGTGAACGGTCTTTATAACTTATGTTCTTATTAAACGGTCTGTACACTTACAAAGTTGTCAATGCTTCGTTTTGCATGTATGGAGCCTTGTTATGTTACTGTGTTAGTGTGGGGCTATTTTGAGCCTTGTTAGTGGTATAAACTAGCGATTTATTTTTACTTAGTCAATGCCCCCAGTACTAGCATTATACGCTAAACAGTTTTTAGAGATAAAACTCTTTACATTTGATTATCATGAAAACAAATCTCAGACAACGACTGACTAGGTACCGATGATTTATTAGACCAAAGGTTCATTGTTCGCCGGAGTTCTCCTTTAAGATTTATGTTGTAATGGGTGAAATGCTCCTTTAAGGCCACTATCGAAGCATCCTGGGCCTCCATAACACCTCAGCAGTGCCACAGGCTGATTGCCTCTATGCCACGCAGCATTGAAGCAGTCATTTCTGCAAAAGGATTCCCGACCAAGTATTGAGTGCATAACTGAACATAATTATTTGAAGGTTGACTCTTTTTTGTATTAAAAACTAGAGCTGTGTTTCGATTCAAATTTCAAGAATCGATTCGATTCCGATTTTGAATCGATTATCATTATTCGATTCGATCCGATCTTTGAGATTTAGATATTTGTTTTTGAAAAAAAAGCATTTTTCCAGCTGTTACCTGAATTACAGGACTATAGTTATGCAACATATTGATACTATAATAGTATCAATATGTTGCATAACTACAGTGGCTACTGTAATAATTTATTATAGACATTCAACTGCAAATTAGTAGCCTATATTTGTTGTAAAGAACAATCCCCGCGTAACCGCAGGAACCGTGATATTAACGTTTTTTATTAGGCTATACCCTTCTTGTTTTGAACTTCATGCATGTGTATTCAGTTCATAATGATAACGAGACTGTTTATCGTGGTGATGTGTAGCCTACAGAGGCTTCACACAGACAGTGAATGAAAGAGACCGGCAGAGCGCGTGCGGTTACCTGCGTCTGTCTTTGAAGTCATATGTATTAGCGAAAAGCTTGCCGTGCCGTGTTAAAGGAACGTGAAATAGTTGTCGAGTCATCCTTTTAACGTTCATGTTACGGGTATTTACCATAAATGCGCATCAGCAGCAGCACTGGTCAGCATCCCACAGGACGAGGAAACCGCGAGGAAATAAAATCAGAGACTCACGCATTAATCAATGCCATTTGCCCATGCGACGCATTGCTGCTCAGCTGAGCCTTAAGTGGAACTCAAAGGTAAAAATAATTAACACCTTTAAGTTGTTTCATTACATCTATTTTAATGAATCTGCTTTTTTGAACGTGTTCGTTGAATGAACGGTTTAATGAATCAAAGTCCATTGTCGTAACAATGTGCGCGCTGAGTGAAAGCTTTCAATGCGCACAAAGGGATCACTTGCGGCAAGTTAAAGTTCACGGGGAAAATGGCCTATTAATAAATCGATTCTCTGAGCTACGGATCGATCTTTAGAAATTAATATGAAAATCGATTCAGAATCGGTGAATCGATTTTTTCAACACAGCACTATTAAAAACACTTCTTTTATTGGTCGGATGAAATATGCTATTTTTTTTGAGATAGGAATTTTGTGTTTTCATGAGCTGTATGCCAAAAACATCAGTATTAAAATAATATAAGACCTGAAATATTTCAGTTGGTGTGTAATGAAGCTAAAATATATGAATGTTTAATTTTTATCATTACCTTATGGAAAATAATGAACTTTATCACAATATGCTATTTTTTTCATATTGTGATATATACTATTACCATGATATAAATTACTCATACTGCACCATGATAGAGGCCTATGACCTCCATCATGAGAAGGTGTCAGCCTCCAAATTTCTTGATCATAGTCAATTTTAACCTTTTTTTATTGCTTTTGGGGTTGTGCATCATGAGACTGCAGATTTCTGCATTGTAATGATTAAGTCTGTTACTGATTATATCTGTTTCTATTATAGGGTCTATACTCAAAAAACTTTTGCACACTGGAAACTCTTTCAAGGTATGTCAATTTATGAATCAGAAGACCTCCAAAATGATTAGAAGAACTCTGCTGCTGATGTATAACCAGAGGAAACGGTTTATGTCTGTGTGTGTAGATCCGCTGTGATGGCATGCGTCTGTTCCTGCTCTGGCTTGAGGCTCTGCAGAGTAACTGTGCGGAAGAGCAGCTCCTCATTTTCGCCTGCCTGATCCCAGGATTCCCTGCTGTTGCCTCATCCAGAGGACCCTGCACACTGGACACCATCATTTACAACCCCTTTTCCAACCCGCCTGACGGTAACAGACATATACACACATTGACTTACAAAACTAATGTTGGACCCACTTTATTTTATGTGTCTTTAACTATATACGTTAACAGTTTATTTTACAGTGTCCTTGTTACATGTACTTACCATATTAATAACAGTAAATTATGCATTATTACATGCAACTAACCCTCAACCAAATCCTAATCCTACCCTATAGTAAGTGCATGTTGTTAATATTATTACTCAGGACTCAAATGTATAATTACAGTGCAACAATGACACCTTAAAATAAAGTGTAACCCTAAATACTAATACTAATCATTTGATAAAATGCACTTATTGTGTCTATATTTTTACATTGTATGCATATTTAAATATATATATATATATATATATATATATATATATATATATATATATACACGAAGAGTTCAGATGTAAAAACCTTTAAGTGCCATTTGAAATTTTCTTCTAAAATGATAATTTTTTATCAAGCTTGTATATTTAATTTCAGTAATTTCACTTAAATGGCAATGAAGATTACCTATTGATTGTCATTTAAGTGAAATTACTGAACTTAAATATACAAGCTTGATAAAAATGGTCATTTTAAAGGAAATTTTCAAATGGCATTTAGAGGCTTTTGCATCTGAACTCTTCATATATACCTCCATGTAATACAGCTGTAATTACACTGCTGACCATTGACTTACACCATAACCAACCCTTAAACCCATTCCACCAAACCTGTCCCTGACCTGTCTCCCACCTCAATATCAGCAAAGGTGTTTTGGTTTACACTTTATTTGTCATTTTACATTGTAATTGCACAAATAAGTACTGTAATATTATTATAAGTACTGTATAATATTATTAAGTAATATTATTACCAACATGTACTTATAGTAAGGGTTTAGTTTAGGGTTAGTTGTTTGTAATCATGCAACATTTATTGTAATTTATATTTTATATATCAAGGACACTAACATAAAGTGTTACCATGTTTTGCAATACGACATTAACACAACCAATACATTTTACCTAACTTTTTTTTTTTGTTGACATGCAGTTAAAGATACCTAATATAAATTGGGATCTAACGTTTTAATCGTAGTCTCTAGGCTATCTTCATAAAATCTAATTTCATCTTAACTGTGGCAGACACGTGGAGCTCTTGTTGTTTTCCATGATGTTTAGGTATGGCATAATCTGAAATCAGCAATATCACCAATAATACACTGGTGTGTCGATACAGATAAATCATTAAAAATTAGACCAGTAATCTCTGATTAGAGGAAAGTATAGACAACATTAGTAAGAACTAGAGCTGTGTTATTCAATGAAAATCCATTCAATTTAGCTTCCAATGATTATGAAAACAAGATAACCGAGGGAAAATGATTATTGTGCCCCTGATAAAGATAAAATTTAATATCCAAATCAGCATGATAAGTTAATTACAATCAAGACAATGATAAAACATTGTCTTGATGGACGTGTTAAAATCCTTGTTTCCGGGTTTTGGCCTTCACAAATATGTCATTCTTGCAGGACATGTAAATCTTCAGTATTGGTAAGGTAGTGGCTGATGGGAATGACAACATGAGGTTTGAGTTTCGCAGGACTTTTAGTGTTCATTTCCAGATTGCTTGTACTCTTGTACTCCTTTAAGCTCCAGGACAAATCTGCCGAACTCAAAGCGAAGAAGCTGAAGTAGCCAATAACCCTGATATTTTTCTGTGCTCACAACTTTGTCCTTCATTCATTTCATCCCTCACCATTTACAGCACATCTACTATGTTTCTGTCTGGGAATGTGATTTTTTTAATGGCAGCCATTAATGCTCTTTGTGGCACAAAGGCACTTTAAATCTAGTATTAGAGCGTAATAATCAAATGGCGACACAGCATCCTCAGAAAAGCAGGTCAGAGTCTGTTAAATGCTGAAAGGAATGATTTCCCTTGATGTTTTCTCTCGGAAAAGATTTTATTGATGCCCTTGAACTGGTAATGACCCCATTCATTTCAAAGCGCTGTGAATGTGTTCATATGTATTTGAAATCGGTGAATCCTTTCTGTCTGCGCTGACGTGCTTTATGTCTGAATAGATTTCATTAGTGAAACCCAAGCTATTCACGCTGAAGGCTGTTCAGCCCTCTGAAATGACAAAGGCAGTAGTGACAACCTAAAAAAACAATCCATGTGATAAAAATAAGCTGGATGCAGTCTTGCAAAAAGTCATGAAAGAGTTATGGATTTAAGAAAAATAATAATTATTAAAATAATTTTCTCAGTTTTTACTCAAAAGGCGAGGAGTGCAATTTTTTTGGGGTCAACCCTTTAAACCCGCCCGAAGTGGTTCATATAAGCTTTTTAAAGGTTCAATATGCAAGATTGTTTTGCCACCATGGGTTGCAAACCTCTTACAATAACAAAGGCGTATATTGATGACGTATAGTCCGCATTAAGCTGAATTATGGATCTTGTCGCAAAGCTGATCTTTTATGGATGAGTGAATACATTGATGTTTTTAAACTTGACTGTGGTGTGAAGCAGGGCACGATTGCTAGACGTATGCCAGCGCCACACGCAACGCGAGTCCCGCGGATATAAAGGAATAAGGATATTTAATTCTACCGAACTACTCGCCAAATTACTCACACAGGTCAGTTTATTAGAGGAATTAAACGTGAGGTAACGCAGCGCCGCTTCACTTGCTCTAACAGTTTTACTATCACATTAAACGGTGTTTGAGTGTGTTGAATGTTAGTTAGGTTGTGTGTCAGCTGTATGAGATAAGCTACATTAACATTAGTGAATAACATACAGATCGTATTCTAACTTTTCATCATGTTGAACTATGTAACATTGATTAGTTTTATATACATTGATTTGCTCACCTGTTTGCTGAAGTAACATGCAACATCGCATCTCTAAGTCGAGGTTAGTCGCGGACATGGAGCTATGTTTATCTTGGTTTTAGTCCACTTTTGTCTCAAAGTCTGCTTGCGATGGTCCGTAATGTTTGAACAAAACCCTGCTAGGGACGCTCACGCTGTTGAGCACGCATAACAGACCCAGTTGTCCACGTCTGTGGCGTAGGCAGAAATTGTATTTTGGGTGGGCCAGTGAAATCGTGAGTGGGCCTATAGGTTTTCATAGAAAAAAAATACTTCAATAATAATTAATTTTAGAGAGTAGAAAAATTAATAGACAAACTGCAAAAACAGTAACACCTTTATATTCTGCAAATCATCATGTTCAACCAACAGAGCTCAATAAAGGCCGGACAAACCAGTGTAGACAATAACTTGTCAATTTTATTCAGGCTAGTCAGCAGTGCAAAGACAGTTCACCCGAAAATAAAGTAAGCTAAAATAATAATATCGCAGTTAGATCGGCGGGTAAATCCGCGTCAGGCTGACCGGGAGAGAGGGAGGGAGAAGCGGCAGACGCCAGCACCTCTTCTTGTGGGTTAATGAGTCTGCAGAACTGGCTGGGTGGACTCGATAGATGAAGGCAGTGGCGTGTCTTCTTCCTCAACTCTCGCTTTTTCCAAATAGCACATTAAAGAAAGTTGTTTAGCCATTATTATGGTTTTCCTATCGGAACCCCCCGCAACCTTAGCTACCAATAACGTTCCGGAGGGGGAGGCTTTCTACAACTTGCTTCGACAGTTGCATTTTATTCGGCAAAACTAATTAAACATACACAGCAGTCAACAATAAATCAGGTATATATTAATATATTTTCTTAAATACATTTGAATTATAAAAATAAACTAAAAATGTATTTTTATCAAACTTGCCTGGGCGGGCCATTGAGTCGTGCGGGTGGGCCAGTGCCGCCCTGGCCCAATACTGGCTACGCCCCTGGTCCACGTATGTCGCCATGATTACTATTGCAGTACGAGGTCAAACCTGGCGGAAACCAGGGGTAACGTGGTTATGACGTCATTGACTGGCGACTCCTCACCCCTGCTCACACGCCCCGTTTCCTTGGTTAAAAATCGCAATTTTCTCACGATTTACAAATAGTTGGAAACTTTTGGGATATTGTAAGTAATCAACTAAACAAAATATGTAACATTGGCCTAGTGGTTTTTGGATATTTTACTGCAAAAATCCTGCATATTGTACCTTTAATGCAACTCTTAACGAGTGTAGCACCCCGTACAGGCGCCGCCTAGCTACGGAAAAAATTAATAATCATATTTTTCAAAACTACTGCCTTGATCAACACAAATTTGAAAGCTTAAAGTGTGAACTTTACAATGTGTTTAACTCCTAAGTAGTGTTGAGTTATTTGCTGATAAATAAATTCATAATTTATCATTTATTTAATATTTTTGTACTATGTGTGTCTAAAACATCATACAACCAAGATATTCGTGTTTTAAATGTCATTTGAAAGGTTGCACGGAAGAGAATACAACGAGCATAATTGTTTTGGGCTTTTTACTAAACTTAAGCGAGCAAAACCCATATGCAAAAAATATACAAATATATGGTCATAAATATATGAAGTGGCATTCACATCACATATTGCTCGTAACTTGATGAAACATCCCCCGATTGTGGAAAAGTCGCGGAGTTATGAGTCTTTACTTTTGTGTATGTTACAAATGCCTTCAGTGCTTAAATGGTTTAAATGCTTTCTGTATCCCAGTTGTGCATAGATAAAATGTTAATTTAGACTCTCAGACATTATGCTAAAAAAATAATCTGTAAATACAATGCAATCAAATAAAACGATAACAAAAAGGGTGAAATGATCAGCTTTAAAATCTTTCTGGCCAATAAATTACATGGATGTTTTTAAATAATCATGCTGTGTGTTTGTAGCCAAGATTGTGCCGGAGGAGATCACCCCACTGGTGCCTGCGGTTCCCGGAGAGAAGGTGGCAGACGACCACACCTGTTCTGTCCTCCGGATTGTGCTCAAGTTCATGGTTCTCCAGGTGAGATAGAGCTGCTCACATCAGTGTTTAGTCTGATATCTGCATGTTTCTCATAGCCGTGATGTAATCTAAATCCCTGATATTTGTTTTCACCCCACAGGCATCCAGCTTGGACTGGAAAAACAAAGAGAACCAGGACACAGGCTTCAGATTTCTCTTTTCCCTGTTCAAGAAGTACTACCTGCCTCATCTCTTCCCTTCTTTCACAAAGCACACCAACCTCTACAAGCCACAATTAGGTGGGTTTGAGACAAGAAATCTGATTTTAGCAGCTCACATTTTCATTAACATTGATGCTGGTCCAATTCATCAACAATAACTGTATCGTCTGTTATCATCTAATTTTATTTTATTTTTCCTGTTTATTCAATCATTTGTGATTTTAACACAGTCTAATCTTTTTACTTTTTGTTTATAGAATTGTATTGCATTGTAACAATTTATTATTTTAGGATGCCTAATAACATCTGGCAAGGGGACTGCCGTTGAAGACTAGCCTAGCTGTGGCTAACTCCCTTTTCAAATAAACAAATAAATAAATTAATTGTTCATCAAGAACTAGCCAAGAGATTGAAGTATTAATAAATAATAATTCAGTATCACATATTATCTCATTTTAATAACAATAGCTTTTACACATTCTATCAGTGCAAACTTAAAGGGGCTATACGTAGAAATCAGAAACCCTTGTTGTTATCGACTCTAGTGGCCATCGAGTGAACTGCAGCCAGTGACTTTTTGCTCTCATGATGCTGGTCATGTGTATGATGCGTGTGACATACAACAGAGAAACCCTGCGCTGTCACTCTACGTGAACTCAAAGATTGAGCCACTGTAGTCACTCGATTTTAACGATGTCTTTAATTGACCCTTCGCTAAGCCACGCCCGAAAACCGCCACTGGCCAATCATGTCTTAGCAACCGTAACTATGCGCGGGAGGTCTGTCAAGCTTTAGAACAAGGGAACATGCTGAAGCATTGTGCGTATGGATTGTGCAAAACTGATACCGGTATACTAAAAGTTTGGACGGGGTAGAGGAATTGTTTTTCTTCCAGAAAATCTAAAAGCCAAGGGGAGAAATGATTGGCGTGATCTATGTGTGCGAGACCCATTCTGGTAAATGTCGACATGCTTAACAAAAACACCTATTGCTTGGAAATTTTGTCGGTTCTTTGGTCATAATGATATAACGTAAAATAAGACGATTAAAGAGACAATACAAAGGCTCAATGACATACCTTAAAATATATTTCAGCATTTTGTTAATCGACGTCCTACTAACGTTACCCCTTAACTTAACCCAATCCGATCGCGGCTCTCCCGGTATTAGTGTTATTCCACAAGATTTATTGATAAGCTGTTTGATTTATAATTATTAAGATTATTTTCACATACCCTGCTGTGTATGAACATAGCTGTTCCTCAATTTGTGTTTTCCATTTGAACGGTCAGCGTGAGGCGCTGCTGTTTACGATAACGTTAGGCTTTAACTTCAATTTTTAAGAAATTATTCTCTAATCGGTTGTATATAATGTCGTGAATATATCCCTCGAATGCATACTGTAGTCCCTTTTGTCTTGCTCTCTCAGATATTTCACTTGTTCGCCGAAAATTACTAATTATCTCATTGGGAATGTCTGACACCGGGTGCATCCACACTATAATAGATGGGCCAGCCGCGAAAGCTTGACAGGCGTAGCAACAGTAACTAGGGAGGGCGGGGCTTAGCGAAGGGTCAATTACTTTTCTGGGCCAGCCAGTTTCAATCCATTAGAAGCCTATGGAGGAGTGAGACAGCTCTCAGATTGAATCAAAAATATCTTAATTCAGGGCTGCCATCTCTCACGTGTTTTTGCGTGCATGATACACACTTTATATGTGTTTAATACGCACGTTTACACAGTGCGCATCATATGCAAGCAAAAACTTTTTTTGGCATATACATGGCACAAGAAATAAAATTCAGGCTGTAGACACTCACTTTCATGAGAGTGTGTTGTATGTTCCCACCAGTCCTTAGATCTCGCTGCACGTTCGTCCATCTGTGCAAGAAGACACCTTTAAACATGTGCGATGTTTCAGATCTATGTCAAGAGAGTAGAATGCACTCGCAGACTATTTTTCTGGTATAATTTCATAATCGAGGATTTCTTATGTGAAATACTGTCTAAAAATCTCATCACGCCCCTACACATTTCTGTACTGTCTAACTTGTAAAAAAAAGTATGCTTTTAAAGAAACATTTTTATAAAAGCGTACACCAAACGTCCAGATATGCTCTGGTTAAGCTGGTTATTATGAGAAGTGTTCACATATTTTCAGTTCATTGTGAAACTGTCTAGGCAGTTTACTGGAAGCACTATTGTTATTCCTTATCTTTAGTTATTATTTCCCCTCTCTGTCTCTCAGATCTTCCCATTCACAGACCAAAGCCCCTCTACATTCAAGTGATACGAAACAGCGAGAGTACATACTGCACTAGGGATCAGTACCTGGCTCCCCGAGTGGCCTTCATCACGTGGCTTGTGAACTTCTTCCTGGAGAAGAAGTATGTGAACTCGGCCACGAGCAGCTCGAAGAATGGGGGAGAGGTCCTTCCTAAGATCATCCAGGTGGGAGGAAGTTTGATAGCCAAAAGCCATAAGGATTTCCCTCATCTATGCTGCCTCACATGGACAGATATCATTCTCACTCAAATGAAATCTCATTTTCCTAAAGTTAACCTTTTTTGGCACCTTCATTATAGATATAATTCAGCCTAAATTCTGTCATCATTTACTCACGCCCTTGATTTAAAAACACAAAAGCAGAATTTTTACGCTGTTCTTTTCCACACCACTTGCTGTCAAGCTGCAAAAATAAATAAATAAATAAATAAAGTAAAAAAGCACCAAAAACAAATGCCATTAATATTGAAATTATTTTGCGTGACAACAAACTAGAGAATGCTTAAGAATACAAACCAATTGACATGTATTATATGACATGCTGTGTTGCATAGCTTCACGACCTGGGTTGGGGATCGTTTGATTGCTAGCGATTCCAAATCTGCTGTAGCAAATTAGCTGAAGGGAAATATGAACAATTCATTAAAACTCATAATTAATTATACATATTTGTATCAGGTAATGTCATTTACTTGATGTAGCAGAATTAGTACCTCAATCAACTAACATGTTCGTCCAGCGAGCGCTCTGTATTAATCCCTTAATTATGAAAATAATAATAATAATCGGTGGCAAGGGAAGGGAAATAACTTTCTTAATGTACATTACTATTCAGGGCATGTAGCCAAAATCTGCTTGATTAGAGACCATGAACAACTTTACATGACTTTTATTAAGTAGACTAAACACTTAGTCTTATCTGACACATATTTTAGCAAGAGAAAGAGAGCTGAAGCAGAATACAGGAAAGTAGTGCTGTGTTGAAAAAATCGATTCACCAATTCTGAATCGATTTTCACATTAATTTCTAAAGATCGATCCGTAGCTCAGAGAATCGATTTATTAATAGGCCTACATTTCCCACGTGAACTTTTAACTTGCCGCGAGTGATCCCTATGTGCGCATTGAAAGCTTTCACTCAGCGCGCACATTGTTAAGACAACACACTTTAATTCATAAACCGTTCATTCAACGAACACGTTCAAAAAAGCAGATTCATTAAAGGGGGGGTTGACTGCTTTTTTTCTTTGCATGATTGTGTTTATGGGGTGCAATATAACATGTATTCGTGGTTTTTCTTTTTTAAAAAGTCTTATTTTTCATAAACTTCACCTTTATCGTCAGCCGCGCTCTCCTCTGTCCCCTGAACGAGCGGTTTACTTCCTGATTCTATGAAAACACTCCCTCAGAAACACGTCGTGGGCTCAGATTGGTTCGTTTGGGCGGGTGTGTTGTGATTGGCTAAACTGTCGCTCACGTTGTCCGGAAGGTTGAGCAGCAATGCGTCGCATGGGCAAATGGCATTGATTCAATGTGCGTGACTCACTGATTTTATTTCACAGCGGTTTCCTCATGCTGTGGGATGCTGACCAGCGCTGCTGCTGACGCGCATTTATGGTAAATACCCGTAACGTGAACGTTAAAAGGATGATTCGACAACTATTTTTCGCGTTCCGTTGACGCGGCAAGCTTTCCACGAATACATATGACTTCAAAGACAGACGCAGGTAATCGCACGCGCTCTGCCGATCTCTTTCATTCACTGTCTGTGCGAAGCCTCTGTAGGCTACACATCACCACGATAAACAGTCTCGTTATCATTATGAACTTGTCTAACATTCAATACACATGCATGAAGTTCAAAGCAAGAAGGGTATAGCCTTATAAAAAACGTTAATATGATAATCAATTCAAGATCTTGAGAATCGGAATCGAATCGATTCTTGAAATTTGAATCGTAACCCAGCTCTACAGGAAAGCAAAAAGTTATAGCATTGTTTCAAATTGAGCAGATCAACAGCCTTGAACAACCCATCAGATTAGTTCTAACAAAGGGGTAGGGATACTCAGTGTAATGTAAGTTTGATACTCGCATGTCTCGCACATTTTGTCTTGATGTCATTTGTTGAGGTTCCAGTTGATCTTTGCTGATGAGAGGGAATCTGTTGGAGTCAGAGGATCTGTAGTGAATAGAAAGATGCAGCCTGGCACAAGCTTAGACGACTTCTAGCTCAGCATCATCTGAGATTTCAGTGATCAACGATCTTTCGGAAGATGTCACACCCTCTGGAAAGCCCCGTTCACACTACACACGACTTTGTCGCTGCTGGTCGCCAGTGGCTGCGCTGGAGGGCGTTCCCACTTATGGTTGCCTAGTAATGTTTGTGAGTGACATTCACGAATGTTACTCTATGTTAGACAACAAATACGTTTTATTGCCGCTACAAACAAACATTTTGGAAGGAAAAATCTAAATATAAATAGAATTAGTAAATAAAATGCATAATATTAAAGGGATACTCCACTTTTTTTGGAAATAGGCTCATTTTACCACTCCCCCAGAGTTAAACAGTTGAATTTTACCATTTTTGAATGCATTCAGACGATTTTCTGATATTTAGAAGAATATCAGTAACCAGACAGTTTCTGGTCTCATTGACTTCCATTGTAGGAAAAAAATATACTATGGAAGTCAATGAGACCAGAAACTGTCTGGTTACTGATATTCTTCTAATATAAATATCAGAAAATCGACTGAATGGATTCAAAAATGGTAAAACTCAACTGTTTAATTCTGGGGGAGTGGTAAAATGAGCCTTTTTCCAAAAAAAGTGGAGTATCCCTTTAAAGATGAATGAGAAACAGTGAGTGCTCTTTACCATCGTGGCTATTTAACTGCGGCAAACGTGCAAATACCGGTCTATCTGTGTTCCCGAAACCATTCAGTCACATAGTCAGTACAGTGAACACCACTGTGTGTACACGGAGGTATATTATAAATTATAGGACAGTTTCTGACTGCTAAAATGAGCTTCTCGTTCAACTTGCCTCGGCACCGAAGAGTGATGCGCTCCGCTGACTTCACTCCTATTGGTTGTCGCTCCCGAAACTCGCTATTCATTTGCATAAAGTTAAACAGATCTCAACTTTATCACGTCGCCAGACACGCACCACCGGTCGCTAGGGGTGTAACGGTACACAAAAATCACGGTTCGGTGCGTACCTCGGTTTTAAAGTCACCGTTCGGTACGTTTTCGATACAGCAAAAAGAAAGAAATGCCAGAGAAATTTCCTATTTGTTTAAAGAAAAAATATTTTTAAATAAGTGTGAGTTTTCCTAGATCTTGAAACTTTCAGGTTTGTAAATGGGGCTCGTTTTTGAAGGATGAACAAATAATGTTTGGTCATCACATTAAAAATAACATTTAAATATATATTTATTTAGATAATATTTGAATTTTGAAGTGCTGGAAAAGATGTGTGAAGTACTTGAAAGCATTTCACCATTCCAGCCAAACTGGTTCCAGTTAGTGTTACTATATTAAATCCATGGTGAATGTTGCTGGTCTGTGGACGTAAAGTATTACTAGTTTATTCACGGCACAGTGTTTCTCCTGGTTTCCATGACAGCGCTGTTTGATCTAATAGAGATCTATGGTTAATAACAGAGAAATGTGAATGCATCTTACTAGTTATCGCAGCGATGTTATTACCTCAGTGACGAATTCAAGTGTTTTCTTTACCGGATCTCTTAGCGCGGTGTGGTAACAGTGTTGCTTGATCGAGACCGGCTCAAGCTGAACAGATGTTGCTGGTCCTAACTGATAAACGATCTGTGAAGCACATAACGAGTAGCTCAGTTTCGTTCTGCTTTCATTACACTTGCCATTTGATGATGTGTTGGCCGCGTCAGCACGAATTTTGCCAGCAGGAAAAATGGTCCAAGCAATCGTTCGGTTTGTATGCGTACCGAACCGGAAGCCTCGAACCGAAACGGTTCAATACGAATACATGTACCGTTACACCCCTACCGGTCGCCAACGGTCACTGTCATACATGTTGCCGGAAATCGCCCGCTCCCCATTGAAATGATGGTATCGTTTCACTATGTCACTTGTAGTGTGAACGGGGCTAAAGTGTGTGAGCCAATAAGAAGTTGTTTCTTTAGGTTGGAACTACTGAGGAAATGATGACAGAAATAGATGGGTGAATTATCCCAAGTATCTGATTCTAGAATCCCCGAATCATAACCTTTTTACAAACTTGTGACCGTAACCAAGAGGGTGACATGTTGGCCAATTCCTAGTCAATGGTGACAGATTAAATATTTAATTTTATTTATTTACTTACATTTAAAGCTACACTGTGTGATTTTTACTAGAGTTCTCAACGGGTCGGGTCGGCCCGACAAACCCGACGGGACCCGCGGGTTCGGGCCGGGTTCGGGTCGAAAATATAAGCAAATGACTCGGGTCGGGTCGGACCTCGGGCTTAATCTTTTCCGCCCAATAAAAACCAAATGATTGATCATCGCTGCTGTTCGCTGAAGGGTGCCATGTGCGTTCGATATTTACGCTTTTGTAAAAGCGTCCGTTGTATATGGCGCTTTGGGATGAGACACAGTTTTAGCGCACACACATAGAGACTCGGGAACGCGCCTGTGGCCGGCTGCGCTGCAGCTTCGCGCTCGGTAAGGGATGCTGTATTCATTCAGTTAGAACGCTGCTTGTCATGACTTTAGTCGACAAAATGTCCAAGAAATCTAAATCTTTTGTCTGGCTGCATTGTAAAACAAAGACGACGAGACTGTGGAGGGACCGTGGGCGACCGCGTTGCTCCATTATGAGCCCGCACAGCGCACGCCTATATTTGAATCGAACTTGAGCGCGCAAAAGACGTGAGCAGCCCTTTTACCGGCTATATCATGCTGATTCAATAGATTGTGTTTTCTTAATATGTTTTTCGTTTTTATTTGTATTTGTAAAATAGCCTAAATAATGCAACAAAACGAAAATAAACCTATATGCCTTCCAAAATACAGCCTATTATTATTCGGATTGTTTTTTAGGCTATTTGGGTATTTTGTGTGTTTGTTTAAAATGCCTAGATCGGCTGGACAAAAGTTAACCCATAGCTTTGTAAGTAAAGAAGAATATAAAGTCTGTATAAACGAGAGCTTTTGTTAGGATTTTTTATAATATGGCAGATAGCAGTTATTATTTTGTATCATGTGGTGTGATCAGGAGCGCGATTTTGACTGCATAGACAGAGCTCCTCACTTTTTTCAGTTAAAAATCACTTAATTCTCAAAGAATTGTAGTATTATTATAGTTTTATTTATTTGTGATGTTTTTCGTTGTTGTTTTATAAATGCTCTATGACAATTGTTTAAAAGAATGTTCAATCAAAACAAGGTTTTTTTTTTGTTTTGTTTTTTTTTGACAAGACTTTGGTCGACCAAGGATTTCTTTGGTTGATTACAGCCCTACTAGTTAGTCAATCTTTCTAAGTTTGTGTGCATTTTATTTTGTGATTTCACCGGAATGAATAGACGCCGCAACGGCAATAGATTGTAGAGCGCGTCCGAGTCGGGCCGCGGGCCGGGTTCGGGCAGATAATTCATGTTGATGTGTCGGGTTACATTGGGTTCGGGCTTTAAAAGCCACGGGCCGGGTCGGGTCGGGTAATAATTTTCAGGCCCGTTGAGAACTCTAATTTTTACCCCCAACTAGCGGTGAAAAGGTATTTGACCATCCAGTGAATATAAGTTTCTGTTCCTCTCAATTCTGATTTCGTTTTAACGCCTATGGTGGCCAATGTAGTCCAAGATTAACATGGCTTCCAGTTCGACCTCGTCCATGAGTGTTAACTCAAACGTAAATGCGAAAGGCGAAGCTTGAATTAACGGGTATGTCCCTCTTTGGCTAACGTACTTTCAAGATGGAGGGGCAACATGGCGACTGACATTAGAATCCCTTACCCGTATGTATTTTCAATGGCATATTATACACTCACGAGAATACTTTATTACTTGAACGAAGTAAATATACATTAATGAGCACATATATTTTTGAAAGAATGAAGTGTTTTTAGCTAAGAATAAACTAAAAGAGTTACACAGTGTAGCTTTAAGTTAAGTTTTTTTTTCCCCAATTGAGTTTAAACACTTTTTATTTTTATTTTTTTTCCCAATTGAGTTTTACACTGACTATAGGGGATCTCTTAGTAATTCTTAATACTATAATGTGTATCAATAGTTGAATGTGAGCAAGATCTCTGTTGTGTATGTATTGGTGTTCAGACTGTGACTGCGGGCGGCATCAGTCAGGAGAAGAGCGCAGACTCCGAGTCCAACGGTCCTGTGGAGCAGGAGAAGAACCACTCGAACAGCAGCACGCTCTCTGATCGCAGGGGCAGCAACTCCAGTGTGTGTAGCATCGAGGAGGAGCATCGAGGCGTCTACGACATGGTGCAGTCCATCCTGCTCTCCACACGGGACAATGTGAATTTCGTCAACGAGGTCTTCCATCAGGTCAGAGACAGTGTGATCAGATCTGCAGCTTAGACCGCGTCATCTTATGTCGGCACGGTTTTAGACACATTCATCCACTTGGTTAGAGATACAGTGACCCCTACAAATATTTGGACACTTGTCTAGGGCTGGATAACATCCACTGCCTCACAGTACACATGTATCATGTTGTGACATATCACAAAGCATCATATTGTCAGATTCACATCATATTAGATTTAAATGGTAATATTTAATTGTCAATTAAAAGTGCAAATTTCTAGAGGAAAAAACATAGGCTAGTTAACTTTAAAATATATCTCAGTGACCGCAGGTGTAGTTCATCACATTTGCTGTGAAAACTGAACTAATCACTACGTCACTTTGTCTTCATATTATCAATGGTGTGTTTTATCTAGTAAATTTGATGCAATTGTGAAAACTTTATTTTAAGGTTCTTTGTTACAGTACACGTACTTACTATGGGGGGTTAGGGTTTGGTTGAGGGTTAGTTGTATGTAATTACACATAAGTTTCTGTTGTTACTATAGTAACCACATGTAAAACACTATAAAATAGTGTTACTTATTTTGTTAGTGTAACAACTTTTATGCTTTTTAGAATTAAAAAGAAGTGTCCATATTTTCGAGGTACTGTAGTGTGTATAATAAAATACATCATTAATTGTTTATTTGTACCCCAAACTGTAATGTAGCTTGTTCAGATGTTCTGTCTTTTGCTGCCACCTTGTGGCCACAATCTGTTCATCATTTTAAAATACTTGTTTCAACAGATTTACTCGTTTTATTTGTTTTGTATGAATTTGTTTTCATTTTCGTGTGAATGACAATACTGAATCGCTATTCTTCTAGAGTCACATGCAATTTAAAGTGTTTAAGAATTTTAACCAGAAAGCACATATGTGTTACAGACCAGGGATTTTCAGTGTAAGACAAACAGCCTTTAAACAGCTTATTGACTTTCCTGTTTCATTCTTCTTTTTAGTTTGGTCATGAGATTAATTGAGAGCTTTTTTTTAACAATAAATATATAATATATAATAATAATAATAACCCCTAAAAAATTAATATAAAAAACTCTAAAAATAAAAAATGTGTGAGAATATTTAATAACTTCAAGGAATATATTTGATTTCCTGTTTTCTGTTATATTTGATTTTCTGTTGTTATTTAAGTAAAAAAAAAATCACAAAAGCCCATTATTTCATTTTGGAAACATGTATAAATGTACAAAATGCTGTGGAGTCCTTGGTATCAAAAAGTTTGAAAGTCCCACAAAGCACGTTACAATTGTGTTTGCATCATTTTTGTGTGTATGTGTGTGTCACTGCATAGGCTTTCCTGCTGCCGTCCTGTGAAGCCTCAGCCACTCGCAAGGTGATCAAAGTCTACAGGAAGTGGATTCTTCAGGATAAACCCACGTTCATGTCTGAGCCTGAGACGACAAGCCAGGAGGAAGATGGAGAGGAAGAACAGCTGGTCTCAGAGACGGACAATGTGCATGTGGAGGCACGGTTACACACACACACACACACACACACATGATATGGTTCCTGCTGATGGATAAAGTTGATCGCTCTTACCTGTCCTGTATCAAACCTTCAGGTGCTGGAGCCTCATGGGCACAAGCGATCGTCCAGCTGGGGGCGCACATACTCCTTCAGCAGCGCCATCAGCAGAGGCTGTCTGACTGAAGAACAGAACCAG
The DNA here is from genome assembly GCA_038021265.1 of Cyprinella venusta. Lineage (NCBI taxonomy): Eukaryota > Metazoa > Chordata > Actinopteri > Cypriniformes > Leuciscidae > Cyprinella > Cyprinella venusta. The sequence continues at coordinate 28,779,810 of CM075875.1, read as the reverse complement.
GACGTCAAGGCTGGGGTCCAGTCCACTCTGCAGGTGCTCACACACACTCGCAACTCTCACACTACTATGTGTGATTGACTGTTCTGCTTCAGGCAGATGTTAGAGGTGTTGAAAATGCTGTTTCATGATGTCTGCAGAGACTGTGTACACTACCGGTCAAAAGCTTGAAATATATATATATTTTTGAATGTTTTTGAAAGAAGTCTCTTATGCTCACAAATGCTGCATTTATTTGATAAAAATACAGTTAAAACAGGAATATTGTGAAATATTATTACAATTTAAAAAGTTTTCTACTTGGCAAACATTTGAAATGTATTTTCAGCATCATTACTCCAGTCTTCAGTGTCACATGATCCTTCTGAAATCACTCTAATATGATGATTTGCTGTTCAAGAAACATTTCTGATTGTTATCAGTTGCAAACGGTTGTGCTGCTTCATAATTTTGTAGAAGCCGTGATACACTACCATTCAAAAGTTTAGGGTGAGTAAGATTTAGAAAAATAAATAAAGAAATAAATGAATACTTTTGTTCAGCAAGGTCACATTCATTTTATCAAGGGTGGAAGTAAATACATTTGTAGTGTTTATTCAGAATTTATTCATATTCATCATAAATGCTACGCTATGATATGCTAATAAATTCTATTTACAATAAATACTTTTTTATTCATTAAAGAATCCCCAAAAAATCCTGTTTCCACAAAAATTATTGATTTAATATTTGAGAACAAATAATAATTTATTATAACTGATCACCAGATCAGCATATTAGAATGATTTCTGAAGGACAGTGAAGACTGGAGTAATGATGCTGGGAATAAAGTACATTTTCAAATATTTTCAAATAGAAAAAGATTATTTAAAATTGTTATAATATTTCACAATATTACTGTTTTGATTGCCTGGGAAAACCCAGACAACTTCCGGCAAATTTAGATTTGCTCTGAAAGTTAGTCTGGCAAAGAGCTCATTCAAGCCCATTTCCAATCTGTAGAAATTCAGGCACCAATCAGAAACGTTGGGACAGGCTTTACACGATGATGACAGTGCTGAAATTTCAAAGCAGACTTTTACAATTACATTACAAAGATGGATGCCGCCGTCGATCATCACACGTTCGGATCAGGTATCGCGTCTGTTTTAAGCTATTTGAACGTTTCCTTTTTGTTAAAAACCGAGCAAAGAACAATATTCGCTCTGCATACGTCATCGCCTTCATCGCTCTGATCCGAGACGTCCGTTGGTGACGCCCCTCTGGAAATGATTTTTCTATGACGTTTTGCCAGACCATAACTCAGTTACAACTGAGAATGCATTTTTAATCAAATAAATGCAGCCTTGGTGAGTCCGAGACTTTATTTTTCAAAAACATAAAGACGTCTTATTAGTCCAAACTTCTGAGCGGTAGTGTTGTTTGAGAGAGTGAATAGTTTGTTGTGTTCTCAGGTGTTCCTGACCAACTCTGCCAACGTGTTCCTGTTGGAGCCATGTCAGGATGTGCCCAAACTGCTGGAGAACCAGTTGGAGGCGTGCCGAGCGGTGCTCAGCGTCTACCGGCACATTATCATGGAGCAGAACATGAACCGCCAGACCTGGTCAGTCTGTGTGGAGCGCAGCTCTGGTTTAATATGCATTCTGGAACATTCAGCATGTTGTGTGTGAAAGCGCTTGACTGAGGCTGTGGGCTGTTTCAGGGAGCAGTTGCTGCAGGTGTTGCTGAGGATCACTGAGGCAGTGATGAAGAGACCACAGGAGAACCAAAGAAAAGACTCGTTCGCTCACAGCCTGGCCAGCATCCTCTTCAAAGTGAGTTCGAGATTAAAGAAAAACTTAAAGGGATACTCCACTTTTTTTGGAAATAGGCTCATTTTACAACTCCCCCAGAGTTAAACAGTTGAGTTTTACCGTTTTTGAATCCATTCAGGTGATTTTCTGATATTTAGAAGAATATCAGTATCCAGACAGTCTCTGGTCTCATTGACTTACATAGTATATATTTTTTTTTCCTACTATGGAAGTCAATGAGACCAGAAACTGTCTGATTACTGATATTCTTCTACTAAATATCAGAAAATCGTCTGAATTCATTCGAAAACGGTGAAACTCAACTGTTTAACTCTGGGGGAGTGGTAAAATGAGCCTATTTCCAAAAAAAGTGGAGTATCCCTTTAAGGCGATTTTCAGCCCGCTTTATATTGTTAGTGTCGGTATTAAATGTAAATGAACAATGCTTACTCGTGTATTCGTGTAAATCCAAATGCATTTACCTGGACAGATAATTTTGCGTAATAGTGCAGACTTTTGTCTGAAATACCAGTACTTTGGTATCAAATTGGTAATGAAATGTTAAACATGTGGTGATACCAACATTTCTTCAGTACCGCGCTAGTAGGTTTGTATTCTGTGTAAGTGCTCTGTGAATAGGTTTCTATTTACGTGTTTTTAAAAGTGTTAATCATTGTAGCCAATCACAGACATGTCTGTTGAGCGCTTGAACGCAATGACCAATCAGAGGCTTTTAAGTTATTTCACCGCGCACTTTAGAGTTCAGCATGCTTGGAAATCCTTTCTTTATTACCAACAATGTCTAAATCATGGGTGCAGCCAGACGATGTAAACATTCGGGGCTTAGCCCAAACCTAGGGGGGTCCAGGGGGATCCTCCCCTGGGGAGATTTTTTTCCCCATTTACGTCAGCTAAATGCACTATTTTTCAGGCTGTTTGAGATAATAGAATGCCTAAAAAGCTGTTTACTATGATAGTTAACCAGTAAAAAAACACCCAGTAGAGCTTACAACCTATTTTGTATTTAATTGTTCTCCAGCTGTGGTGAATCCAAAACACCAAAAATGTTAAGGATGACTCATTTTCACCCCTGGCAATGTGACTTGTAATTATTGTCATCAAGAGGAAATATACTTTCTCATGTATTTCTAATCTTCTTTAGCACTATATTTCTCAAATAGTCTCTCTTCTTATCCCACTAATGTGCCCGAGATTCTCTTAATAACACCTGACGATAACTCGCTAGCTAGCCAGCAGCAATACAATCTCTTAAAGGGGACATATCATGCAAAATCCACTTTTTAAGCCCTTAAATGCATTTTGTTGTATATTTGAAGTTTATAAGTACAGAAAAGATGAAATTATTCTCTTCAGGCGCTTCGTTTATATCTTTATATTCTGTTTTGGTCATATTTTTCAACCTGTTCAGATTTTTCTGTTTTCTATGATGTTTTTTGAACAATAACGTCACAGTATTTGCAGCGGAACTGCCAAATAAGGACATCGACTACCGGTCCAACACTTCGAGCAATCCGCCATTATTATTTCTCGCTCCGATTTTGTAGTCCAAGCTCAATGATGCAGAAGTTACGAGAGGGCAAGTCAAAATGTTCGGTTGTTGGATGTAGAGACCTGAAGCACTTCAAGGATTCCCAATCCAACAACCTCCGCCAGTATAAAGAATGGTTTGCCGATCGACTTCGTCTGAATGAGGGGTAAATTCCTTCTATCATTTAGCTGCTGTGTTTGCTGATGCTTTTCTAAACGTAAGTTATCATATTATTATCAATACAGATTTTTAGTGGTAAGATCAGACCGCAGTCATTTATCTTGTCAGTGTGCTTGTTTTAACAAGAGAAATAGTTGACTTTCACTAATAACACAACAGTTAACTTAACTTTACATACCACTGCATCCATATGAAGACGTTGTTCTGCAGGTTTGTCGTCGTCTTTTTCAAATCGCTCGCTCTGGCTCGAATACGTAACGCTTGATGGACAAGTCTTCCGTTGTTGACATTTTGTTGACGTGTGAATAAAAATGTTCTTTGAAACTATAGTAATCGTATATCTCTTATCAAACTACAATAACGGCCGAACGCGGGGAGTTGAACCGACCGTGAACTCAGCGACCTGGAGAGCGGGCGGGGAAAGACGCAACTCCTTTTTATTTAAAGGGGCCGCTTTGAAACGAGTTGCTCTCAGAAGCACATCAGAAAAGAGGTAGAAAAGGGGCCTGTTGAGCTATAATAATGAGGAATTCAGACCCAAGCATTGCAGTTATGCTTTATATAGACCACAAATGTATGATTTATAAGTAAAATTTAATGATTTAAAAGCATGATATGTACCCTTTAACTCAAGTGTTAAGCTACAATAGCGGATTTACAAACCTGTAACACTTTTCCGCGGTTCGTCTGACGCTGCTTCTGAATCTCTCTCCGTCCGGTGAGGTTTAGTTTTCTGTGTAAAAAACTTTGTTATGTCCATAATAGTTTATGTAAGCTCGCTACAATGCCAGTGAAACGTACAAAAAGCCCGCCAGCAGCCAGCCCCTGATGACAACGACGACGAATTTCTTCTTCATTAGTTTTTATTGGCAGTTGGCAAACAAGCTGAGGGATGCATGATGTGTTACCGTCCACATCCACACACGGTAATAGAGATTTTGTTTCATTTTTTTGCCGCACCAGTCAGAAAGACTGAGAGAAAATGAAAACAAGTTGGAGTTATTTTAAAAAACCTTAAAGATGCTTTTGACAAAACGTTCGGGGCTTAAGCCCAATTAGCCACCCCTCCTCTCTGCCCCTGGTTTAAACACCAAGTAAATAAGAGATTCGTTGTGCAGTGTAGACAGATTGTTTGATTACAACAGGAGTTTCCACAAGAGTGTAGTGATTGACAGCTTCAGTGATTATAAAGGGAGCATTCTTTCTTGCTTTCTGTTTTCAACCCATGTACAATTGGAATAAAAGTTAGTTTTTCATACTGCTAAGTACACCGCACAGTTTCTGGATTTACAGTTGTGTTTAACTGCGCGATTGAATCCGAAACAGCAAACAATTGACAGTGGTATAACCATAGCATACATACGGGACAAAACAAATACTGAGACTGTATGTCAAAATAGATCTGTGCATTAAAGGTATAGCGGAGGATTTTCTTTTTCCGGGTGGGTAGTCTATACTATTGGTCCACCTAAGTGTCAATCATTCTGGTGATATGTTTACGTAAGGCCGTCGTACGTGCTCATCTCTATGTAGTTTTTACTTTCTGGTGTATTATGTCAGAGTTACGGTTTCAGCCATTCCTTTGAAAATGACTGAGGGTCGAAAGAGAAAAAATGTATACGAAGTGTATGATAAGAAGAGAAAGGCCGCAGAATATAGAAACAAGACCAGAGTGATTTTGGGTGGATATCACACGCTGGCGTGCGCTAAAAGCACAGGTCGGGCTTCTCACTGATGCCGCAGTCGCGAAGATTCTACTAGACAGGTAAAGTTTGTCATGCTATTTGGAGAAATCCATTTAAAATCACTAGTGAAAGTTAATGCAAGCGACTTAGCAATGCTAGCCCTGGCACAAGTCATGCACCGCATAGACACGGTAAACATCTCAATTTGTCTAAAGTAGCCTTTTGACCAAATGGTTATGGTATCGCGCTGAAATATTGTAAAACCGTGTGTGTTCATGTGTTCATATTCTAAAACTGTGTGTGTTTATTATTACACAAACGCAACAAGCTACTTCTCCATGTATAAAAATAACGTATTAATACCTACGTATTAACAATGAGACATGTTAGGTTAAGGACCAACGTAATAGCACTGCTCATATGTTGCCATGTAACGTAATTGCGATTTGCAAAATAGTTTCCTCAGAACGTATTTCGTGTGATACAGGGTTGCACATATCATGTCTTGAGCCCTCGGTCACTCAATCGATCAGTATAATAAGTAAATAAAACACGGACGGGCATTTGACATTTGCATTTTTTTAAAAAAAATTGGAGAGGGCGGGTCTTCTCTAAATTTCGGAAAGATCCTCCGCTATACCTTTAACACTTTAGACCTGCCACTTGTTCTATGTAGTATGTTTCTTTTGAAATACTAAACTCATTAAGTATTATATTTTTTGTTAAATAAAATTATATAATTGTTCCGAGAGTTGCTCTGGTACCAAAATTGGTACATAAAATGAAATGTTACTGTCAATGTTACCTTGAAATGTTACTGGTACTGGTACCGACTTTTTTGGTACTGTGAAAAATACAGATGGTAGGCTTGTTCGACTTCATGCAGCTCTGCGCAGACCAATCGGCGGCTGACTTGAAACAGTGCAGGCCGGTTAGAAATTCTGTCCGACTTGATGCAGCGCCTACACCACATGACTATGACGTATGCCATCAAAGTACCGCAAAAGCGACTCGAGAGTAGCCGGAGGACATGACAACGATCACGTGCGTTTCGTGTTTATTCTCACACCTTTAGTTCCACTAAAGCTCACAAATCAGTTTTTTATATCAGTAAACAGTCTTTTCATGTAGTCGCGATGGTATATTGGGTCATGTTTATCGAAATAAAACTGATTAAAAAAATGTTGACTCCACTTCATTGATTAGGCTTATTTCGAACTTTATTCTAGTTCAAACAGATGCTGTATGTAGCTGTGAAGTATTGAATGAAAATGTGTCTGAAATATCTGTATTTGGCAAATACTGCATTTATTTCACTTCAGCTGTGGTAAAGTATACAAACACCGCGTGAGCGGTCACTACGGGAACCAGAAATTGTCCAACTTCACGTCTCCGTTTGCAGCTCCTCCCGGCCTGCACGCGGCTACTCTTGCCGATCGGTTACATCCTGCCACAGCCAATGTCCAACACATCTAATCCCTCGTCATTTTTATATCCCCACCCACAGACATTTGGATCGAATGAGAGTTAACAGAACAGTTATTTTAAGGGTACTTGGTATTTGTATCGTACGTTGTCCTCTCTTTTCTTTAAACACATTATGGCATTACTACGGCATTTCGGCAATCAAAGAGTCCTGAAAAAATTTACCAATTTAATTTCATCTCATAAAAAAAAAAAAAAAAAAAAAAAATCAGAAAAGATATGAAGCAGCACAAATGTTTTCAACATTGATAATGATCGGAAATGTTTCTTGAGCAGCAAATCATAATATTAGAGTGATTTCTGAAGGATCATGTGACACTGATGCTGGAAGTCACCTTTGATCACAGGAATATATAGGCTACTTTTATGTTAAAATATATTTAAATTGGACAGTTAAAAAAAATATGCAGGCTTGGTGAGCATAGGAGAATGTTATCAAAAACGGTTAGAAAATCTGAATGGGGATTGAAAACTAAGCCTTAACTTTTGAATGGTAGTGTTCACTCACTATGAGCAAGTACTTCTGATGTTAAGGATACTGTGTCGTAAAATCTTGCCAAAATCGATTTGAACAATGATTTTCAACATCAAGTTAATGTTCTTTAATCCTAAAATTCCTTAAAGATGTCTTCCTATAGGGTTTTCCAAATCTGTACATCTGTAAAATCTTTGAAAGCGCAAGACATGTGTATGTGTAAGATTGTTGGAGGTGCTTGTGATGATATAGTTGATGGTGGTTCAGCTGTGACTGTATCTGATGTTTGAATCGTGTGCTGCTGCTGTCATTTGCAGACGATCTTTGTGGCGTGGGTGCGGGCCAACCTGACGGTGTTTATATCCCGTGAGCTGTGGGACGACCTGCTGGCTGTGCTGTCGTCTCTCAGCCACTGGGAGGAGCTGGTGTTCGAGTGGGCCAGCATCATGGACTCTCTCACTGCGGTGCTGGCCCGTTACGTCTACGGCCTCGAACTCCACAACCTGCCACTCGACAAACTCTCGGAGCAGAAGAAAAAGAAGCAGCGTGGCAGAGGTGTGTGTGTGTGTGTGTAAACTACACAGAGTGTATTTGGGCGGGCTGATGGAGCTAAAATGTAGCTCGAGTTTTGTACTCAAACACCTGCGTAATTAATTACTATAAAATTAAAATGAGTATTTTATTTACAAATATTAAATGAACAACATGCATTAAAAATACATTCATTAGGGCAGTGCATTATAAAACAGTCTATAAAGGATATCATATTTTTATAATCTTATTCAAAATAAGCTAAACTTGGAATGTCACTATAAAACATGAAATCCCAGCGTGTGTGTGTGTGTGTTTCAGGAGTGGTGCAGGACTCTCAGAAGTCTGCAGACACCGGGCGGGCCTTCTCTTTGAGCTGGAGGACCTCTGAGGATCAGAGTGGCACTCAGGAGCCCATGAGGATTCGCAGCGCCACCACCACTGGAGCTCCTGCGGTGGAGAAAGCTCGTAACAACGTCAGGCAGAAAGCTTCAGGTCAGAGCTAGCTTCAGGACTCATGAGCTCAGACCGGCGCAGCTGTCGGCACGGTGGTTCATAACGTCTGTTTGCATAATTCCATGTAGGGTTTTATTCATTTATTTATTTATTCAAATTCTATTATTTTATCCCAAATTCTGTTTTTGTTTTGTTTTCCATTTTAATGATAAAAAATAATAATAATTGAATCAAAAAGCATGCCTAATTGATCATGAAAAAACAATTTAACAGCATTTTGTTAAACATTTTAGGGCCTTATGAAATCTATTTATATTATGTGTTATGTCCAAAAATCTGTTTTAATTCTTATAGTTTTAACGGTTTAATTAAATTTGAATGATCAATAAGCATGTCAAATCAACATTATAATAGGTTATTAAAGTTTTATTTTAATATATAATAATAGGGCTCTAATACATTTTGTGTTTGCTTTATTTATTTATTTATTTTTGTATTATTATCAAAAACTGTGGCAATTAATTAAAGGTATAAAACATTACATTTAATTTCCCAGTAACAATACAATTTAATTAACCCTTTAAAGAGTAACTAAACCCTAAACCAGCTTTTTTAGCTAATGATCTGTAAGAATGGATCGTTATTAATACCAGTCATTGATTCAAGTAACTTTTTTGACATTTGTGTATAAAGGGTTTTATTTCTACAATATATGGTGTAAAAACCATAGACTGTAAAAAAAATATGGACAAAGGGTCTGTGACGTCACCCATAGACTTTCTGAAGAACAGGTTTGAGGCTGTTTATGGGGGGTATGGGTGGCGCCATACTAGAAAATCTTGAGAAATACAAAATACAAATGTTCAGAAAGGATACAGAGGTGGTATGATGTGTTGCGTTAGATCATGGCCGAGACGTCAAATTCACTCGGCGCAGCCCGTTATCAGCTGTCAATCAAAGTTAACCACCCTTATTTGTCATACATTTTATATCTAAATACGGTCTAAACTAAGGAGTTAGAAAAAAATTCACCCCCCTCACAGTTGTATCACAGTCGAAACACTCAGCACATATTGAAGATTACAATAAAAGTCCATGGTACCAAACGAATTTATGCTGTGAAAACGGACATTTTAATATGGGTTATATGGACATTTGCTCCCTTTTGGGACCGGCCTCTAGCGGATTTTTGATGTATTGCAGTTTTTCGCACTTTCAGGTAGGCTTCATGTTTCAGATTAGAATGTTGGTTAAAACGTCTTAGTGCTTCCCTCTTCAGGTTGAACGGTGCTACTGCAGTTGAATTTTCCTATTGGATGTTCCACGCTTCAGCTCACCACGCTCTTGATATGAGCTACACCCTTGGCAGTATTAAAAAACAGCTCGTTTTCATCTAAACCACTGTAGCGAGTCAGGAGTTGGAATTGCGAGTATTGAAAACGATCAGGATAGAGTGTTTTAGTATTGATTTCGTCCCCTCTATCTCCACTGGGGTCTGCCCACTTTTTCAGCATTTTTCAAATATTACCAGTGGGTGGAGTCAGGCTCTGACCAGGGGTTTAGTTACCCTTTAAAGTGTAATTAAATTATTATTATAATTATTCATATTTTGGTAAACAAACAGCACAACAGAGGTTTACTGTTAAAATTTAAAACATGGAAAAAAACATCTTGATATTCCTTAAAAAGACCTTTTTTTTAGTTTTGCTAAGATGTAATTATTAATACTTTGAGAAGTACATTCAACTGGACAATAGTAATATATTTCATTCCGTCCCTAGCTTGATTATTTGTAGATAACAAACCTGTGCCGCTCATTCACATAAAATCTCAGAGAATATACTGACATATTTAAACAAGTAGTGTTTTTGCAGTTTAATATTCACACACATATCACAATTTGATTAAGTGTACAGCTGTGCTTTTAATAAAGGTATACAAAATGTTCCAAATTGTGTGACATTCTGCATTAAGGCCATTGCACACTGAGTGCGAAATTCGCATCCGAAATTTTCGCACATTAAAAAAAAAAATCGACCTCACATTATGTCAATCACACTTGCACACCGCCTCCGAAACTTTCGTCCGTCATAAAATGAATCGGATCGGGTTCGATTTTCTGCGTTTTTCGCATCCAGAGCCAGCATTTTGAGAGGTCTTTTGACAATTCAGGGCCGGGGGGAGCTCGTCCTCAAATCATTGCACATCAGGGTGGGAAATTAACTTTTTTACCCACCAGCCACAGTGGCTGGTGGATGCCCAATTTTACCAGCCAATTATATTTTTTACCAGCCACTTTTTCCGAAATTCAAATTTATAAAAGAAAGTGCACTAGCATATTTTGAATTGCGTCAGTTAATTTGATAGATTTGATTTCATTAACTTTATTGTCTGTTCAGATTTACTGGACAGACAATAAAAAAATAAAACAAAAACATCATTTTATTTATTTATTATTATTAATACAACATAAATACATAATAAATCAATAAAAAGTGATGTGAAAAAAGTCACTTTAGTCTTCTTCAGAGTCATCATCGTCTTCGGACATCTCCTCATCTTCAAATTGGCTCCTCTGTGGATGCTCACGGGCGTACGCCCTTAAAAAAAAGCACTATTCCGCACAAACAGGTCAACCATAATATGTGAGCAACATGTATGTACATGTTTGTATTTTGGAGAGAATTTTATGCATGGTTATTTTACAGTTTATTTTTTAATATTAGTTAAGTCTGTATGACCATAAATAATGGAGTATTTAAGTGTATTTTGCTGCTAATTGAAAAAAATCCAGCAAACGCGCCAGCGCGATTGCCGACCCCAGAGGGTTAACTCAATAATAAAGCTGTAAAGTAGGCTATCTTTTAACTCAGGACAGCACCAATTTTCACAAATACAGATAAGATTGGAGATGAACAGTTTAACTGACACGTAACCAAGCTCCGGAGCACCCACTTTATTGGCTCCTATCCTCGCGGCTGCTAAAACTATCGCTAAACTAAATAGCGATAAACTAAAGAATGATGGCTATCTAGCCATCACAAAACACAACTTCAAGTTAGAAATTTACTTACTTGCACGTCCAAATGTAGTTCCGAAAAGGTCTGCCCTTTTTGCCGATCGCATGGACGTTTCAGAATACAATTCTCATTTGGTGAAAACCATTCAAATTAGTTACTCGACAAAAGCGCATTATTGTTACTTAGCAACAGCATTCTTTGACAAAAGCTGTCCAATCCGTTACAAGAAATGTTTAAAGTAGTAGCCAATAAAATTATGCTTTACAATCTACCTGCCACTGTGGCTGGTATACAAGACAAAGTCACCCGCCACTTTGAAAAAGTACCAGCCATTGGCTGGTGGCTGGTGCTAATTTCCCACCCTGTTGCACATATGCGCCGTGCTTTTCAGTTTCGTTTTTCAATTCGATCAAGTGTTTATGTTCTCTTCTCTATATTGGATTATGAAATTAATAAACCTCCCCTTTCAATCAGATTGAAATTTCGAATAAGGTGTGATTGAGCAGCCAATTCGATAACTAATGTATTATTTGAGCACAATATATACACAATATATACACAATAACAGCCTAGCTGTTCTGTATGCCCAGCGCTTCCACCGGGCCCCGCGCGGATATGTGTGTGTCCATACCTTAGACACACTGCCAGTCACATCCGTTCAGAATCGTTTGGTTCACGGAAATTGGTGGTCTTGTTTTTAATATGTGGCTCCAGAATCGCTAGCAAAGCATCAAACTGTCCCACTGACATTCTGAGGTAAATTTTGAATTGCTCAGGATAAATTCGCAACTCCTTGATTAGGTACGTGGAACTCTCCAGTCTCATGAAGATGCGTATCTTTACCACGAGTGTAATTTCTCGTGGCATTTATACGCCAAAAATGTTTTTTTCGTGTATATGGTACGCACTAAAAAACCCTGGGTTAGGTTTAGGGGGGAGGGGGGTGGGGAGTTTGTGCGTATTATACGCCAAAAAGTGCATATCATATGCACGCGAAAATCGCGTGCCATATACACGAAAAAACTGTTTTTGGCGTATAAATGCCACGAGAAATGACATTCGTGCCATAGATACGAACTTTCATGGGCTGGTGTTGAACTCTCCTTCCTCTCGGTGCAATTTCAGGATTGGATGGACGTAATATTTTCTCTTTCTTCTCTTTTCAATAAGAGAGAGGGCAACAAAATCATCCTCACTGCTTGACGAATCCATTTGGTATTTTTGCGTTTTTTCCCGCAAAGGTTTAACAAATACGCAACGGACTCAGTGTGCAAGGTTTCAATGCGTGACGAATTTTTAGGCTGACAAACACGAAAATACGCACACGAAAATTTCGTAATCAGTGTGCAATGGCCTTTACACTGTAAATTACATTTGAAATCATATGTCCCTAAAGATGACATTGGGCAAGGAGCTTCACTGAAACAGAGGGACATGTTACCAGGTATACAACAAGTTCAGCTGAACCCATGTGATCCAAGTCTAGTTGACACACACACACACACACACATCAACTAGTCACTTCAAACCATGATTAGAGTTCAACTCTCTCTCAAGCTTGAATTTTCAGTTTCTTTGTCTTGTTACATGGACATGCGCAGAAACATTTCCCATTGACTGTCTCCTGGTTTGGAGATGATTGTATTTCTTTATAGTGGAGAGCTTGTTGAGTTTGGAGCAGATGTGTTTGAGACTGAAGGATGCCTCTCACTCACGCCGCCCCCAGAAACATCCTCGATTGTGTGTGTGTGTGTGTGTGCACGCACATGAAACGCCGTGGCTTTAAATTCCCTCCTTTTCTTTTGCCTAATTGGATTTCTCCTACATTGTTCTTCAAACGGCCCAGCGTCCTCTCCTGCTCGTAAGGAGAGCCGCCTCATCAAACTGCCTGCCTGTTTTTGATAGTTTCATTAAGAGCGTAATTAATGCTCATTAATATGCATAAATAGGTAACTCAGAGAAAGCGATGTAATCTAGAAAGAAAAGGCAGTAATTAAAGCGGAGCGTAGAGGGAATAATAGAGCCCTCCGCTTTCACGGCTCTTCTCCAGACGTGACATGGAGTGGCCAGAAAACACAATGCTAATATTTTGTCTTATCTGAGCTGGCAGAGAAAACTTGAAATAATGCGCTTCATATTTCCTGCTCGGGGATTGAGTATCAAAGGACGGCACGAGCCGAACGAGAGCGCGGTTAGAAATCCTCAGAGTGTGTCCTCTGTTTGACTTCAGCTTAAAATACCACTGCGGGTTGGTGAAAACGCTCTTTACACAACATTCAGGTTGTGCTTTGATGTGATCGTGTAACAGAATCTATATTTTAGTCTGTTTTTAGTGGCGTTCACGGTTACTGATTCTCATACTTCGGCTTGGGAGAACCTCTTGTCCCTCCATAGTTCATAGACGTGACGGATATATTAGTTCTTGGGGCTCTAGGAGAGGAAAGGTGTAGGCCGTTTCTTGTGTTCTTGGGAAGAAAGCTCTTGCTAGTTGTTCTTGGAAGAACAAACTCACGAGGTGACGAGCACACAGAACGCGGCTGACAGTTTGAGACGATGTGTTCTTGCTGGTATTGCGCAATAGTACCCCCTCACAGACGCCGTCTGCAGTGCCCAAACATAACGAGAATTATTATACAGCCAGGCTTTATCGCCCAAGCCTAACACCGTGTCCTAACTACACACGACGCGACGCCGCGACACGCGATAAAAGGTATCTTTTCCATGTTAATCAGAGTTTTTGTCCTAACCAGACGCGACGGCGACACGAAGTTTCTAATTTAGAAACGGTTCCTATTTCTGCGACGTCGCGGCTGACAGAATAAAGAAATTACACTGGTTATGAGTATACATTATTTATTTTTAGTTAAAAATAGGTCACTGTGCCACAAGCCATAACGGATAATTTACCTCAGATTTTGAAAGCGCGTAATATAGCGTTCAAAATGAATTCTATGCAAACATACGACTGTACTTCATAACAAAATTAGTCAATGAGTATATTTTGTTAATGTTTTGATTTTTAATAATGTTATTTCTCGATTATGTCCTTACCCATATTCAATGCGAGTGCGGGCCAACAGTGCGACATGTTTAGAGGCTTTTCGCGCTCAGGCTCACCTTGTTCGGCTGAGACGGGGGACGAGGGACGTGAGTGTGCAGCAGTCGCTGAGTCTACGAGACACGATAACCCCGGACACAGCGGAGATGTTATTGTTGGATGTAAATCATAATTCACTAGCTAACTAGATAAAAGCAGGCCATGTAGCAACAAAAATAAGTAACTCTGAAAGTTTTGGAATACAGGAATAGGGCAAGATCTTTTTGAAAAACTGTGTGACATACTGTGGACTTTGGCGTTCTCTGTCTTCCCTTTCCTTCTTTTCTGATAACCTGACTTTTGATGTGACATGCCTGCATTTGTCACTGTCTGCACTGCATCATAGCAAGTGCAATAAGCAAGAGACGCTACACTAGCGATCGCAGGTGGAATGAACCATTCTGAGGGGGTAAACAGTAAATAAAGTATTTGTTCTTTTAAATATTAAATCTATGGTCAAAACGGACAAAATACACATTTAGTGCATGAGGGGCCCTAGCACATTTAATTTATGTCTAAAAAAGAGAAAAGAAAAAGGGGGTCTGCTCTTCTGGGTCCTTTGAATCGTCCTAATCTTCCACCGCTTCACGGCGTCCTCGCATAGAAATATACAGAGCTACCGGACGTTACTAAAGGACTTGTGTTTCTCTCATGCATGAGGTCTGTTGGTGTGAGTTTGCTTGTTCAATTGTCCTTTTGTTGGTACATAAACAATGACACACTTCAACTTAAATAAATTGTCTGGCTTTTACCACAGCTGTAGAATGCAATTGATTTGTTTCCCTGTCTCTCTGTCTGTCTCTTTCTCTCCCCTGCGCGCTCTTTCCCTGCTTCTGCGGGCAGCTAAGCGAAGTCAGTCTATCAGCAACTGTGTGCATCTTTGTGAGGCTTTGCCGGCCACTAAGAGTGTGCCCATGCTCCTCCACACTGTCAGCTCTTTCTTACCTGGTATCTCTCACAACTCTCACTGCTCTCACAGACTCTCAGGTAACTTCCTTTTTCCTCTCTCACAGAGCTTTCTTTTCCCGGTTTCCATCTTGCTGTCGTTTGCTTTCATTTGAGATTTAGCTTTGTCAGGAAAAGGGCAGATAATTCATTGTTTTCATTGCAGACCGCGCTGAGAGCACTGATGGAAACACTCGTTCTCTTTTTTTCACTGATTCAGTCAATGTGTCCATAAGCATGTGGAGCATCTAGTAAGTTCAGTTTGTTTGCAGAAGCATACAAACTGCATAGACAGCCAGTGAGTTTGAAAACCTTGCAGAGCATACGAAAATCTGCGAATAATATGATGCAACTCTTTTACTTTATTTCCATCATGTGCAAATTTGAAGAAAAAAAGTTTTCCATTAGTGCCCTCAGAACTGTCTGAAGCAAACTTCAGTTATTGCATTTTTTCCCTATTAGTATGAAAACAAATAGAATGGACAATGTATAGTTTTCTTCTTGTGAGCTCTGATAAGCGTGGTGATTGTATGAGGTGCAGTGTTGCTGACGGCGTGTCTGTTCTGTCCGCTAGACGTGGAGGAGTGTCAGCTGTCGGAGTGTGAGATGGGGGATGGAGACAGTCCTCTGCCCCGCAGTAGCAGCACCTCTGACATCACACAGCAGATCAACGACACCTTCCCAGGTACCAGCACAATCACTCACACTACACACATTCATATACTGACAGCTGAAGGGGTGTACAGAAAGTAAAACACCTTTGCAATGGCTTTAAGGCAACGATATACTACTATTATAATACATATATACAACTGCACTATCAAATATATATTAAATATAAATATTAGGGCTGTCAAACGCTTAATCGTGATTAATTTTTTTAATTAAAAAAAATAAATACACACACATGCTTGTATATATTTAAGAAAAAAAGATTTATTTATATATATAATATATATATATATATATATATATATATATATAATAATATAAATTATATTATACATGAAATGCACAGTATATACATGAAAATATTTATACATGAAAATATTTAAATATATACAAGCATGTATATTTATTTATATATATACAAAATAATTATACTCAGTGCACTATTTACTTATTTCATTAAATCACAGCCTTTTGTGATTTGATGATCTATATGGCTATATTTTGTTATAAATTTGTCTCATTATGAAACTGTGGTGGGCCTCATCACTATCATCATTCTTAGATGAGCCCTGCGGGCGGGTGAACCGCTAATATTTAATGTAAATTAATATTTACCTTGTCATTTGCGGTGCGGGAATCAATAGGCTGGGGTGGACTGCGGGTCCAATGGCCTAGACTATTCCTACTCTGATAGGATATGTTCACACTCTGTAAGTCTGAAGACCATCGAAGGTTTCTATTTACAGCGCTATTTGCAGTGTTGAGCATTGTAGACAATCACACTGCAACTGAACTGATTGACAGGTTCAATTCAATAAAGGGTGTGCTCTTTACCCGCTTTCTGTATATAATCTATTTATACACCATTTATACACGTATACACTGCAGAGCTTCAGGAGCAGTGTTGGGGTAGTTACTCAAAAAAAGTAATTAGTTACTAGTTACTAGTTACTTCTGTAAATTGTAATGAGATTACTTTACTAGTTACTGCGTTGGAAAAGTAACTTCACTACTTATTACTTTACTTTCCTGTTTCTTAATTTACCGTGTAGGCTACATTGACAAACATCATATCAGTTTTTGCCCTATCATCACTTTATTGTAAAAATGTATACAAAATGACATGAAAGAACAATATCCCTGTCTGCACAAATAAATATGCTGCACTGTAAAATTCACAAACAAAATGGGGTTCAAAATTCAAAATTTTAAAATGGTGTTTAACACAGAAGTTTCAAAACAGGCTGGGAGAATAAAACTCTTCTCCTGAGAACAAAACCAGCTTTTTATTCGACTCATGGTAATAATAATAAAAAAAAATTAAGATAATTAAGATATTAAGATTAAGATAAAATAATAAAAAAGGTCACTTTATCCCAAAAAATTCTTAATCCTAATTTAAAATGTATTTTTCTAAACCTGGGGAATTAATGGTCGACAGGGGAAGCATGTCTTCTACAATGAACCCTGCAACAATCCTGTTCATTTCGTTTTGTGTTATCCAAGAGTTTCGAGCCTTGTTTTTACTCGGCGCGTCCGCACGAGCGGAAAGGTGTGCGCGGCAAACAGCGCACGCGATGCCGCATCCGAGGATGAACGACAAGAAGCCGAACCTGCACCGAACATGTAGCCTATCTCCGCAACGCCACCCAGTTTGCGCATCTAAATCAGTTATTTATGTTTACAAAATGAGCCTAGGATCCATGTTTTATAAAATGTCCACGAAACTTAATGAAATGTTTAGTGAAATTAGAAAATAGAGATCGTTCATTTAGTTCTTTAGCCTATATACATGTTTTTATATCAACATATTTTGTTCTAATGTCACAAATAATAATCTTAGGGTTTACTATAGCCTACATTTCACTCAAATATTTTTGTCTTTTCGAGCAATAAACTGAAAGTAATGTGAATATTGCCATTTGCCGAAACCCGTCTCTCCACTTCCCTCTCTCCACTCAAATCGGTCTCTATGGCAACGGCGCACACGCACCACTAGACGGAACTTTCCACACAGGCAAACACGGCTTGGGTAACGCAGGAAAGCGCGTTCCTTTAGTATAGTAAAGTAGTGTAGTTACCAATATTTTTAGTGTAATGCGTTACTTTACTTCGTTACCCAAAAAAGTAATATCGTTACTGTAATTCGTTACTTTGTAACTCGTTACCCCCAACACTGTTCAGGAGAGACAACTGCATTTAAATGTAGAGTGAATCCACTAAATTATCCCCAATATTACAGTATATGACCGTAAAGGCTCATATTTGGCAATGTTCTATTCATTTATGGTGACATCCAATCGTCTGCATAGCCTATGGTGTGTTTTATGCACATTTTGAACGAACAGTAACATATACATTTATGCCAGTTTTGTCGCGTATCCTCACAAGAACAGTCAAGTCAAATATATTTAAATAGCGCTTTTCACAATACAGATTGTATCAAAGCTACTTCACAGTATCAATCAAAACAAATTAACAGTGTTTGTTTATTACTGGAAAAATAAGACATCCAAGTTTGGTAGAGCAGATCAATGGTATGATGGGTCATTTAACATTCTTAAATGAGTTAAATAAAATCTTAAATGGAAGCAAATAGCACCGATGCACATCCAATACACTCAAAACTAGTTTTTATTTAGTTATCGTCTCGTTTTCAATTATGGTAGGTTGTAGTTACTCACACATTGTGTTTGTAAATCATTTTTCCCATTCACACATATCGATTTTTAGGGGCATATGCAAGCAAAATGGTCGCACTGTAGAGCCCTGAGTAGTTATAATAAAGTTCAAGCTCTTGAACTTTTTTCCCTTTAACCCCTGGCAGTAGTTAAACATCAAGTCTAGGCTACTAGTGAGACTCCGTGATGAGTCTGCCTGAACATGTGTTCGGGACGTCGAGATCGCCCAAAATGTCCGGGATTCGGCTTTTGTGTTCTACAGTCGCCATTCATTATGTTACTGTGGCGAGCAGGACGAGTGAGGGCCGTAAAGCCGGTGGCGTGATTACCGATGAGCGACACCTGTGAGACGCACTGGTCTCGTATCTCTCACGGAGGAGCGGGAATTTTCTTAGCAATGTTAAAACGCACCGATCAATTGTTTAGCGTTCATGTAAACACTACATTCAGATTCACCAATCGGAATGAATTCAGTTAGACTGAAACAAAAGGTGTGCATGTAAACAATGAATGGCGACTGCAGAAAGCAAAAGCTGAATCCCGGACATCGACGGCAGGACATGTCCGGAGAAAAGGGGGATGGTAACCCCTACTACTCATCTTTCTCCACAAGGCCTGCTAGCCTAGCTTCCAAAAAAGATGGCTAACACTATGTGTAATCGCAATCCTCCATAATGCATCCGTCTGCGTACCATTCAGTACCTTCGTCCTTATTTTCAGAAAGTTTCTGCCAGTGAAATCAAACGCACTGGCACTGATCTGTGATTGGTCTGTTAGCGCATTAGGTCCAACCCCCTATGGGTGGGTTTGAAAGGGTGGGATCTAGTCTTTACAGAAATGACACCCTCGTACACTTCCTACTTCAATGATTAAAAATTACGATTTTTGCATCATTGTGGGAGGAAGTGAAAAAGGTAAATTGCGGATTTCTCTCGTCTGGGAAAATGAAAGAGTGTTGCACGACCATTCAATAGTATGACTGGATTTCTAACATAGAAAAGCTTAATGCAAATAGGTGGAGTGTCCCTTTAATGTCTGTCCGGTCGGGAACGGAATTAAATTAGTGTTGCTGTCGGATAATAGGTTGGGTGTTCTGCGGCTGTGGGGCGGGTGCGGATTTATCAAACAGGACTCGTGCAGGACTAATAATAATCAGTACTTAGTAAAAGATGCCATTAAAAAAAAATAACAACGTTGGATTGATCACACTCTCGTCAACTTGGCCAATCCAAAATGAACTAAGAGTTAGTCTCTTTTAGACTGCTTGAAGAAATTTGCTTGAAAATCAAAGGTGGTGTGATGTCTAATATGTGGAACGTCTGAATGAAATGCAGGTCAGAAGAGAGATGAGTCTGCAGAGACGAGCAGAACGTGTGTGTCAGAGAGCAGCTCTACTGGGAAAAGAGAGAGCGACGCTCCCATGGTCAGTAACATTTCTTTGCCATTGATTCATTGAATGATTCTTCACATGCAAGTTTCATAGAGGTTTTGTGGATATTGTCAGATTCTGATCCGGCGGAGCAGCAGTCCAGCAGATCTGGATTATCCAGGAGAGGGAGCTCCAACATTCCTGAAAAATAAACTGCGGGAGAAAAGTGAGCGTTGTCCCATCATCACTCCTGGCATCTTCCTATTGCTCTTTTTTCAAAGAAGATGCTTTCTTTCTTTCCTGCTTGCTTGCTTTTCCCTGTATACCTCCAAACATGAACACTAGGGATGCTCATGATTAACCGATTAATCGACAGTCTGAATTTTGACCGATTAATACCAATTAAAGTACTGAAGCAATTTAAAAAGTACGTTTTCAATATATTTTGCTGCATGGTTCAAATATAATCTACACATATGAAATGTAGCTTTTGAGAGAAAAGATGCATATAAAAATAGCATATGTCACATTTTGTTATTACTTTAATGTAAAATATTGGTTAATAAAGCAAATATTTACAAACATTAAAAATGCTATAAACATAGGCTAATTTAGTGACCCTCATTTCTCAATAAATCCTCAATTTAACGATATTCAGAACAAGAATGAAAAATAAAAGTAGCTATTTATAAACATCAGGCCAAAACGAATTAATTTAAAGCTAAACTGAAACCAAAATGGGTAGGTTTTTTTTTTTTTTTTTTTTTTTGTGCTCAGAAATTGAGGTAGATACATTTTTATCCAATAAGATGTGCACGAAGAACAATGGAAACACATTTACCGAACAAGTCCCTCAATGCGTAACAATACATTTTCATTTTACAGTATCTCAAATGTTAGTTTGGTCATTCTGAAAAGCCCTGTCCTCAAAATGACCAGGTTTAATTCCCTCCCAGAAGCGTCTCACTTGACTGCACCCCAAGCATCGCAAGGGAACATGACAGCGTTTATTGGGTAATTGCAGCAAGTTTATTACCAAAATTTTGCATCAATTTCCCAGGAAGTGATGATTTTGTTCTCTTGAACATATGGGATGGAAACGTTGCGTTATGCGCTGATGTTTTATGCGATATTCCAATTTTATATTCACAATTTTAGATGGAAACATAGCTACTGATGTTTATCGTAGCGATCAAAACACCTTTTGAAAGTAACTTGACACTTCCGATAAAAATTGGATCAATTAGATGTTTACACCAGTTGATGGCGATAAGTGACTGTTGAAAATTTATTTGAGTTTCGTTCAAAAATGCAGATTCATCCTGTGATGAAACAAGGTGTCTTTATGAGTCACTGAATCATTCAGTTCAACCATTTTTTTTAAATAATTCATTCAATTAAATATTTTCAAATCGACTCCAGCAAATAACATTTTGTCTGAACCCGTAAAACATAAGTAAATTATCAAACACTTTGAGATTCTTAATTTATTCGGAATCGTGCTGCTCTGATACGATTGAAAAATGTCAGGGTCAAGCATTAGTATAGAAAAATATCAAAAGGTGCAACTTTCTATTAGAAATGATTGTGAATGCATCGTATGTCAGTGTAACCTCTCTGTTGTCAGGTGAGAGTGTGAGCAGTGAGGCGTCTAATGGCTATCTGAACGATGCGGAGGTGGGTCTGCTGGCGTGGCATGCGGTCGAGGAGGAGCCGGACTCTCCCTCTACTCACGACATTAGTGTCACGGCGGATACAGTGAGCCAGAGGAGTCTCCTGCTCAGCCACACTGAAGCACTGGCAGGTACTGAACACTTTCACTGGAATGACCTCCTGTCTGTCAGCCTCTATGCTTGAAAGTAGTGTTGTTCTTAATGTGTGTGTTGTTGTGACCCGTTACTGTGGTGTCAGTATCTGTCATGTGAGCAGGTGATAGCAGCACGGCATATAATGGAAAGAATAGTCTGGGATCAATACACCAGTGTCTGTGCTGTTCTGTCATTGAGGGTCATTGACAATAATTTCAACGCTCTGTACATACATTGGAAGTCTATGAGGTGATTGTACAGCACCAGAATAAAAGCAAGAACACGTTTAGATTTAACTAAAAGATGTATGTTTCAAATAAATGCTGTTCTCGATGTATTCATACAAAAAAAAGAGTTTCCGCAAAAATATTAAGCAGCAAAATTCTTTTAAAAATTGATACTACTGCAATACGAATGAATGTTTCTTGATCCCCGAATCATGTCAGTAGTGATCAGCTGCACTACTTCCTGAACTTCAGCCAGATCCTTGTTTCCTGTCTGCCATCATTGGACAAACTGATTAATCTAGGTGTGTCTGATTATTGGTCGGGCACATCTGAATTTATCGGTTTGTCCAGTAATGGCAAACAGGAAACAAGGAGCTGGCTGTAGTTCAGGAAGTAGTGCAGCTGTGCATAAAGCCAATTGAATCATATAGGCTCAGTAATAAAAATAATTGAAATGTTTCTGTTTTTAAGTGCACACAGTACTGTGCAAATGTATTAAGCATGTTAGTATATATATAAAAATGCTTTTGACCCAGTTATTTATGTATTTTGCTGTAGTGTTTCATTTGGAAACTTTACATTGCCAACCATTCCTTTGCTAATAATTGTAATAAACCAGTGAGTCTGGGGAGTCTGACAAATCTAGAAGAACTGCAGTAGTGTCTCTCTAACGTACTTCTATCGACCGATTGTTTGCCTTGCCCAATATATTTTTCTCATTTAATAGGATCATTATCTGTGTACACATGTGTGTGTGTGTGTGTGTGTGTGTGTGTATATATATATATATATATATACATTTACTTACATGTGTGTGTGTGTGTGTGTGTGTGTGTGTGTGTGTATATATATATATATATATATACATTTACTTACATGTGTGTGTGTATATATATACATACATGTATGTATGTATGTATGTAATGAATAACTCAAAACCTAGAAAAATTAAAGAACATACCTAGAAAAGTTATTTTAAAGTATACAATGTCTTAGTTACATTGTACTTACTCAAATAAGTACTGAGTGATATTAATTAACTACATGTTGTTCTTACTGTAGAGTTAGGTTTTGTTTCAGGGTTAGTTAGATGTAATTATGCATAATTTACTGTTTTTACTATAGTAAGTACCTGCAGTAATGTGTTACTATGTCCCCCTAAAATAAAGTGTAACCTAATTATGTTTGCTGAATAATATCGAAGCCGAATAAAGTTGCAAATTTGCTTCACTCTTCATAGACTTCCATTGTAAGTGCGTTATTGTAAATTAATTAACTTTATTTAATAAAAATGGAGGTACTGTTTGGTTTGGTTTCTGTAGCAGTGGACAGCATACTACTGACTGTGCGAATAGAGAGATGTATTTAACCCAGAACATTCCTTAAATCAGTGGTCCTCAACCTGGGGCCCGGGGCTCCACTTGGGGGCCTCAGCAGACTTTCAAAGGGCCTAAAGGCGACTGTTCTTCACTTCAGACCTCCGAGCTCAAAATAGACAATGTGCTATTGCTCTTCATATTTCATTCATTTACTATGGTGTCATTTTTGATCACAAGTGTCGTATTATGTCAACAAATTATTTTGTGTTCATATAGTACAGGGGTGTCAAACTCAGTTCCTGGAGGGCCACAACCCTGCAGAGTTTAGCTTCAACCCTAATTAAACACATCTAATCAGCTAATCAAGTCCTTCAGGCTCATTTGAAAACTGCAAGTGTGTGTGTGTTGAAGCAGGGTTTAGGGAACTAAACTCTATAGGGCTGTGGCCCTCCAGGAACTAGTAAGTGCTAAAGTTTTGTGAAAACATGGAAAATATTTAAAGAGTACCTATTATGGCATTTAAAATGTTCCTAATATTGTTCTGGGAGTCCCCAACAACAGTTTTACAAGCATGCAATGACAAAAAACACTTTTGTTTTCTTATAATATGCATTTATTTTTACCTGATTTGCCCACGGACTCCCATATGAATCGTTTTAGCGAGTCCTTTTCCAAAACCCGCCTTTGCGTGACTCTAATCTGCGGTGATTGGTCGGATGACCTAGTCAGTTGTGATTGGTATTCTCTGTGCAGAAAAACGGAACTCTTATTACCTTAAATGGGTTCTCAACTCCAGTCCTCGCGACCCACTGCTCTGCATATTCAGATCCTCAGCTCGTTAGGATAGAGCCAGCTCGCGAATCCATACTTTATAGCGTTTAGGTTTGTGAAGCAATCATCTTCAAAATGACACGAACACAGAACAAGGTTTGGGCTATTCTTGTGTGGTATAGCACTACTTGCATATATGAACTGCAGCCACTTAGTCTTCAAATTCTCCTCACTTGGCAGGTGAAAAAAGTTCGCTTTTGCGTCGCACTTCAAAACACAGCGTCTCGTCGACATGATTGTTTTCCGAAGCCCAGATCTCGAAAAACGACAGAGTCCAAAAAGGTGCGGTGGGTCCAAACCTCCATGCTCTCAGACCTCCCTGGCCAGCCCAGGCAGGGTGGCCCGTCCTGGGCCAGTTTCAGATTTGCCCGCCACCCCTGGAGCTCCGGTTTTCCCTAGCGTCTCCGAGCGCAATAAGTGGACGTTTCTTATTCAAATAACTCGTCAAGTTGACGTCAACCAGACAAAGGAAAAGCATCGTTCTTCCAACGATTCATATCAGCGACTCAGAGTCGACTCTTACTTTTGAAAGACAATAACTTTGTATACGATGAACTTTCATGTTTAAAACTTTGCAGGATGTTTTCGTTCACTTAGATCTGTGTTAAACACTACATGAAGGGCAATTTTCAAAAATCCATAATAGGTACTCTTTAAGTCTAAAATAACTGATTTTTGTTCAGATCTAAAATAAATGTTTTGGTCTAAGATTACCAGAGGGTTAAAATTATGTAAAAAAAAAAAAAAGTATTAAAATAAGCTAAAACAACAACAAAAAAATAAAAAATCTTATTTTAATTCACCCCCTCGACAACAGTTTTGATCTAGGAAAACCTGGATATATGAGGAACTCTAATTAAATACATTTTAGACCTGGAAAAGTCACGTAAATTAGTGAAATCATAAACCTTAGTGCATATTTTTATAACTGATATAAGTTTTTCTAGTTTATTGTAGGGCTGCACGATTAATCGCACGATGTTGTTATGCGCATCTAATCAATAAAGCCGGTTCCTTGATTAGTAGTAAATCACCTTCACCTGCTTTCAGATGGAGCGGCATTTACTACAACGAGCCGTAGATCACTGACAAGCTGAGCCAAATCACATTAAATATCGTTGCCGATTTGTCCTCGATTTTAACTCGATTTGGCTCAGCTTGTCAGTGATCTACGGCTCGTTGTAGTAAATGCCGCTCCATCTGAAAGCAGGTGAAGGTGATTTACTACTAATCAAGGAACCGGCTTTACTGATTAGATGCGCATAACAACATCGTGCGATTAATCGTGCAGCCCTAGTTTATTGGGTCAAAATTGTAAAGAGTAAAAATCCTTATTCTTGATTCTTATCTAGTAAATCGACTGTAAAATTTCCAGCTCTTAAAACTAAATCTTGAAGTTGAATTTACAGAGAAGTGCCTTTGAATATTGTGGAGAACCACTGCTTTTAATCATCCTAGCGTCTGCTTCTGGTTATTAGAAAATATTCTCATTATCAGCTGTCTGTGTCTTTAAGTGTTTTGATTTCCCTGTTTGTGTGTAATGTGATTCCACCACCACCACCACCCTGCCATCCATCATTGTGTTGTGTTGTGTTGTGTTGTGTTGTGTGTGTGTAGGGTCTGATTGTGCAGCCCTTCCTCACTGTCCCCCTGTGTCTCCGGCTCTCCTCCTGCCTCATGGCTGCTGTGAGGGCCCTCAGCTCCTGGAGGATGCCATGAATATGCCTCACCATCTGGGTATTGCACTCATCCTCTCAACCTCCTTCATCCTCTGTACTTCACTCTACCTCCATCCCTCAAAGACAACATTTTGCCAAACCCTCGCATAGGTGACTCTTTCCTAAAACAACATCTTCGCCAAAGTGGAATCTCATAATTAGCTGATTTGAAATGATATTCGTGCCAGCGAACAATGGTGTTAGCACAACCACGAAACTGCAGGAAATGCAAAAACCACATGCAGTTATTGGGTGAAATGTTCCATTTAGATTGAACTATTTTGAGACTCTGCTCAGTATTGCATGAGGTGTAGGATTTACATACAATTTTCACTCATTTTTAAAAATAAATAAATAAATAAATTTCACACAAAAAAATAAGTAACACATTGAATTGAATGTAACATTGTACCGTAGAGATTTATTTATTTATTTTTTGTTAAACATAATCCAATATTTTTTTTTGTTTCATTATAAATTCAAGAAATCGTTTTTCTACAGTGTATTTTTATAAATGGCATTCCCCATTTCCCTGGCCTTATCCATGAAGGATACGTGCATTTTTGCCTGACAATTTGTCTAAAACCAGAAATCTTCGAATGCAGCATTATTTTGCTGCTTGCCTTTTGAATCAGCCTTTGCTTTTGAGGTGCCTACTTCTTAAAATGCTCTCTAGGTAGGCAACTCCTTAGGGTCTGACACAAATCTGAAGTCAGTCAGTTCGTTTATCATCATTTCTCTCATGCAAGGTAGAAAATACACCATACAACATGTTCAAACTACAAACATTGGAAAATAATCCACAATGTTCTGGCAGGTTTGTGCTGGTTGCGCTAAGCGAACTCACATGTTCAGTGTGATCTACTGTATATTACACCGGGGAGGTTTAGACCGATCCACTCAATCTACAGCAGTATTTTATTTTTGAGTCTGTTTTTTTTTTCCCCCTTGTCCTTTTTCTTTTTCTTGTTTTCCTCCGTATAGCAATTAACTTTTTAGTGTCCTGAAGATGTAGTAGAAAAACTAATACTTCTAACAGAATTAAACGGAGGTCTTTCCTCATTTTAAAAATAAAAGAGTACTTTTGAGACATCTGTTGACGTACACTTATCTTAAAGCTGCCGTCGGTAACTCTGGCTGATTGAGTGGATTTGGCAACATTTTGAATGTTTACAACTCATATGGCCCTCCCCCACTATCAACGAATACCCTCCCACAGAGTTCGTGCGCAAGTGCGTGCACACCAGGTTTTCTGTGAACGCGACCGTCTCATCAGCATTCATCAACACCATGGATTATTTGGAGGTATGCTGCCCTGGCTAATATACCAATATATTGCAATTGCTAACTCATTTATACTCTAAATGAGCTTACTTGGTTTGTTAGTGTTCCGCCATCACTCTTCCTTACTGCGCGAACTTCAGGCGTGTGATTGTAACGTGCGCGAGGGGTGGCGTGTGCCCGATCTGTGACTGACAGTCAGATCTCACACCCCCCCCGCGCTGATTTGACACAGCTAGCAGGGAGCGCAGGATTTTTGCAAAACAAATAACACGCTCAGATGGAGTTAGAAGCTCGGGTTTTTTTGTAAAATCACTTTATTTATGTTGTTCTGTCGGATTATAGTGTCGATTTCACTGAATATGATCAAAAAAATGTTGCCGACGGCAGCTTTAAAGGGATATTCACCCAAAAATTTAAATTAAACAAGTCGTCATTCACTCAAACTATAAGACTCTCATTCATTTTCGGGAACATCAATTTTGAAAAGATATTTTTAATGAAACCTGAGAGATTTCATTCCACCACAACTTTGACGAAACTTTAACTTTAATCAAAAAGTTCATTATGATATTGTAAAAGTAATACAAATAAATATAAAGGTTTAATCCAAAAGACATGATGAACCAATTAAAAGGACGAGTGCAAAAAAAATAATAATAATTGTACAAACCACAAACCACAACGAAAGCATCATTTATTTGTCCAATCCTGTATCTGTGTTCACTTGAGCCTCAGCCCTCATTCATTCTCACAGAGCGGCCGAGCTGAAGCTATCTTCTATTGAAAGTTATGTTTTAGAACCATTAGAGGGCCAAAAGTTATATGTGTAGATTGAATTTAGGCTTTTATTTTCATATAAACATTAATCCACACATACTGTGCATCAGATGCATTTAACAGAAGCTCAAACCTGGTTAATATACAAACCAGTTAAGTTTCTCTTGCTTCGAGCAAGTATCATTGAGATACTTTTGACCATATTTATTTTGTATAATGTATAAGGTTGTGTGTGTGCGTGTGATGAAAGTGTTTATGCGTTAACTTCACAGCCCTCCTCAGTATTTACATCAATATTATTGTTCACTAATTCATTTTTGTACACTCCTTTGTCCCGCTGAATGACATTCACTATAAGGGGAAAAATAAGAGGATGAGGGCAGTTTCAACAGTTTCAAGTCTTATTATCCTTATTAAACTTTTGCATAGATACATTTAAGTCTTTTCGAGTTAGTGGACAGGCCTCTAGTTAACCCTGTAAAGCATTACTAAAGATTTTTTTAGATGGAATAGTTTATTGAACCTTTAGACAAAATATTTGTTTTTTAATCTAAAAGAACAGTTTGCAAATGTGTGTTTTTTTTTTGTTTTTTTTCTATAATAGCTCTCATACCATGGTCTGTCTGAATACTTGATTCTGATTGGCTGGAAGGAATGTATTGAAACCATTTAATCACATTCTACATTAATGCGCTGTTTGCAATTAAGCACACACACATACACATGTATATGTCACTCGCACACAGAGAAACATTTAGGAGCACAGAAATTTATCAGCGCTGCCTCATGGGATTTATTAATAAATTAGCTCCGCTACTGAATCGCTACATTATATTATTTGGCGTGATGAAATCAGTGAGATCTGTATTATTGTTGAACAGACTACTTGCATCAAATGCATATACATATCAGTTTTCACTCTGTATCTGCTAGTAATATGTCTAGGTAAAAATAAAATAATTTTAATAACACTGCCCAACTGTGCAATAAAGTTTTGTGCTTCTCAGTGGTCCTGATATTTAAACACTTAAACACATAAAACATATAATGCAATCTTTATTGTCATTTTATTCCATTTAAATATCAAAATATTAGTGAGAAGAAGAACAATGAAAATCTTTTAGATATCCATCTGAAACTCTGATGGACATTTGTCATGCTCATCTTTGCATATTTTTTGCGTCTTTGCACTTTATATTTATTTAAAAAGGCATATACAAAAGACCTGAACCGGAAGAGAAGCAACCTGTTTTACAGAATACAATGATGAGCAAATCAAAAGCCTGATGGATCATATTTGATACTTGCGTTTTAACATGATTTTCAAAAAAATGATGTACAGTGTAGATAATCAAGTAAACCGAAGTTGCTTCAGTCCAGTAAGTCTTCAACAAATATAAAGCGTTCATCAAATATTACTATCAATATAGAAATTATTCTTAAGTTAACTGTATAAAAATCAGTGCAGATTTCACCTGAAGGGGACATTTTTAATTATAAGTATAAATGCCACTTCTTGTAATGGCCTCTGTGTGTGCCTGCTCTTCCTCGCAGACAGCAGCGAGTTTCTGGCCGATGATGTCAGCATCATCGCCGGGGGCAGCTTGACCGGTTGGCACGCAGACTCAGCCTTCGTTCTCTGGAGAAGGATCCTGGGGATTCTCGGTGATGTGAACAGCATCCGCTGTGCCCGTATCCACGCCAAGGTCTTCAGTTACCTCTATGAGCTCTGGCACAAGCTGGCCAAGGTGGGTTCCCTTCATTCCCCGCAGAGCCTTCTATACCATTACCTTACGAGAGCCTGATGTCGAACTCTGGTTTCAGATCAGAGATAATCTAGGGATCAGAGTGGATACAGACACAGCCATGGCCAGACCCTTGTTCTTCCCTCCTCTGCGCATGCTGGCTTCCTGGCTCTTCAAGGTAACACACGTTCAAAACGGCCCATCGGGAACATGACTACAACAGTTTTGTCCTGTTTCACAAGTGATAATGTTCACACCTGATAATAACGTGTCTCAGATGTGTCTACCTCTGATTGGATTTAGTTTGAGGTCAGTCAGTCTTTTTCTTTTTTGAAAGAGAGAGAGTTTGAAGATTTCTATTTCAAATAAATGCTGCAAAAAATCCTGAAAAATGTGTCATGGCTTCCACAAAAATCATTAAAGGCTTAGTTCATTTAATGACTCGCCCTCATGTCATTCCAAACCCGGAAGACTTTCGTTCATCTTCAGAACACAAATCAGTCCCTCCAGGATTTCACGATTTTTCTTGTGATTTTTGCGATCAAAATGACTGATTTTGTGGTGGTAACTTCCAAAAATTTGTGAAAAAATTTGCGATTTATATATAACATTTACCATAAAAGGATTTAGTCCTTCCAGAAAAACGCAGAGTTTTTTTGTGATTGTTGTGGGCAAAAATTGATTGATTACGCGGCCCGTTTTCTTAAAAAATGCGATGGAATATGCGGGATATTTATGCAATTTTAATGCGATGAAATTGCAGGAATTTGCAAAAATTGAGGGAACTTGCAAAAATTGCGGTTTGATAAAAAAGAGAAAAAAAGTGATTCCCCCAACATCCTGTTCTCACTAGGCTAATGTAAGAGTCATTTCTTATTACTTCCTTTGATAAGCAAGCATACTACATCATAGAAAGTGCTGGGAATATTTAATTTCTCATCTTGTTTTGTTTCAGACTGTAACGAGTGTAAATAAGGTGTGGCCCCTTTAAGAGCTGCGCGCTCCTGTTGAACTCTCTGCAGTGTTATTATATTATATGTGCGCCTCCAACACCCCATGTGTGCGGATAATTTCTGTTTCATGCTTCTTCTTTTATCTTATTTAGTTTATTAAGTAACGATGTGACGGTAGAACGTGTGACAGACAGTTATACGAGTTCGATTTGTGAGATGTCGATCGCCTCCTTGAGTCTATCTGGCTTTGCGTAATTGCGTCACTTCATAACGTTCCCATGGAAACAGGGGAAATGGCGGCTCTTGTGTGAAGCAAACGCAACATTTTTCAACTTTCTGCTAAGATACATGTGACTTTTTTTTGCAGCGAAAATGCCAGGATTATGAAATTATGCAAACCCCGCATATTTTGCACGGAAATCGGCAATTTATGCAGCGAAAGTGCGGCGTATTTGAAAAAACGCGGCCCCCGCATAAATATGCGGACTTTGGCTGATTTTGCATTGAATTCAGCGATCGCATAATCGCGTTTTTCTGGAGGGACTGACAAATGAAGATCTTTTTTGATGAAATCTGAGAGCTTTCTGTCTCTCCATTGACAGCTACGCAACTACCACTGTGACGCTTCAAAAAGATCGTAACTAACTAATTTTAGTCTAAATTTTCTAAAGAGACTCAATCTTTTTATATGATCAATTCACATATAAACATTTATCAACTCGTGCATCAGTTGTGTTAAACTGAAGCTCAAGCATGTTCCCTTGATAAATGAGAACCAATGAGGTTCATTCTCGTGTTTCACATCACGTTTGAGCTTCAGTAATCAATGGCTGAATTTTCACTCATTTAGGCTACACACAAAAAAATATCATGACAAATACACAGCTTTGGACATTACACATATGACATTAGAAATGGGAAAAAAAAATTGAAAAAGGTTTTATTGGGAATGGTGTCTGTGTTAAGTAGGAGAGAAGCAAACGGATGCGACTTGTTTTGAATAGGAATGGCATATTGAATACCGAGCGACCTGTAATGTGTGTGTTCAGGCTACCATGCTGCCGTCAGAGTTCAAAGCTGGGAAGCTGCAGGCGTATAAGCTGATCTGTGAGATGATGACCAAACATCAAGACGTCCTGCCCAACAGTGACTTCCTGGTGCACCTCTACCACGTCATGCACAAAGGCTTCACCAGCGACGATCTGGTACGATTGATTCTGCATGTATGCATCCATTACAGGGATACTCCACTTTTTCTGGAAATAGGCTCATTTTACAACTCCCCCAGAGTTAAACAGTTGAATTTTACCGTTTTTGAATCCATTCAGCCAATATTCTGATATTTAGAAGAATATCAGTAACCAGACAGTTTCTGGTCTCATTGACTTCCATAGTAGGAAAAGAAATATTCTATGGAAGTCAATGAGACCAGAAACTGTCTGGTTACTGATATTCTTCTAAATATCAGAAAATCGGCTGAATGGATTAGGAAATGTTAAAAATCAACTGTTTAACTCTGGGGGAGTGGTAAAATGAGCCTATTTCCAAAAAAAAGTGGAGTATCCCTTTAAACCTTATTGGTTTTAAACTTCCTGTGTTGATATTTTGTATTTCTGTTTGGCGAATTATGGATTATAACTTCAGATAATGTGTTGTTAATTATTTCAGTGAGTAAAAATGTTGTTTAAGATATGAGAAGGGACATGACAGAGAAGCTGAGTTCCGCCAACTCCACAGGAATTACATAAATCACAATTATAACCAATACTTCATCCAATTAGAAAAGTACTTCCTCTAATAAAAATGTTTTAGACTAATTTGCATGTCAATAACAAGCAAAGCCTGTTAGACTTTCATTTAAAAAATACATGGTTTTCCATTCTGCTTTTTAAAATGTGAGGGACAGGTTTGTTTTATTGGATCATTATTATTTTTTGGCAGCATACCACTAAATCTTCCAGTAGTACATAAGTATTTAACCTTAAGTAATATAAACCTTCGTGTATTTGACCACTAGATGGTGTAACAGTCTCGTTTGTGATGCTGTAAAGGCTCTCTAAAGCTCCAAAGTCTGTAGAAAATGAAATGCCTGAATCCTAAACATTCGCAAAAGAATCATTATTGAATCATCAAAAGAGAGTAAGTCTGATCTGATTGTGACTAATATACACTCAACCTTTTTTTCATACTATAGGCTTTATTTTATTATATTTTTTGTTGATGGGTTGGATCATGCAGTGTAGTGAAATATGCTCAGAAGTCTAGTGGTGTGTGTGCTGGCATTTGTGTTTGTTTTATTTGGTCTAGACAAGAAAATAAGAGCTCCGTGAATGTGGTGATGCGATGAAAAAGCAATGGAGATTGTTCAAAGTGCAATTGGCCACTCTTCTGTAGATAATAGTTTCAATTTGTGTCACTGTTGCCTCGGAGTCTCACCCCAGTTCCACACGGGACAGATGTGGAGCTCAGAGACGATGGGAATGGCCGCTTAGAAGTGCATCTCTTTCTGCGGCTGTTTTATCTCTCACTCGATGGAGCTGTTAAAGTTCAGCTCAATGTTCACATCTTATACACCTCTGAAACAATTGTTCAAGTTCACAGCAATACATTTTCACAGCCAACTGAAAAAAACCTGACTTAAATTGCATTAGATGTTAGCTGCAATTCAACCATAGTTCTTGCTACTCAATTCTTTTTAGGAGCATTGAAAGTTGAATAGCTGTTAACATATAATAAAGCAATAATAATGTATAATAGCTTGAACTTCAGAGTTTCTATAGAGGTGTGGAAGTGTGTGAACAAGTGTACAATGTGAACATTGGCAAGTTAACAATGTGAAAACACAGGGCTCAAATGATCACAAATGCAACTTGACAAATGTGATTTTCGAGTCAGTGATATACATTCTTCACAAGTTGTGTGTGAGACCATAAACAACACATTTAAGAACTTTTGTTTACCCCCTCCAAAACAGTCACAAATATTCTGTACAAAACATAGTGTGACAGATTTAAATCAACACACAAATGTCATGTGCAGTCCAGTCCTGTACAAAACATGTTCTCCTGTTTTACAATTCTATTTTTAACACAGCAAAAATCATTCATCAAGTCTCACACTGGTTGAAACCAATGAAATAACTTGTGCGATAGCACATTTAAATTTAGGGAGTTTCATGTATATCACATTAATCCTTAGCCACTGTAATATATTATGAGCATGGGCAAGGGTTTCTGTAATTTGGCAACCAAAAAAGGTATTTTTATTGTTGTTGTTTTTTTTTGTTTTTTTTGTTTTTTTAGTAATTCCCTAGTTCAGTAGTCCACTTTAGATGTTCTACTTACTATAAGTTTAAACTTCATAGAGATAGTCTTGTGCTTTGTGTTTTTTTTTTTTTTTTTTAAGTATATGTATATATATATATATATTGCAACAGGATGCAGCATGCGTGGCGCTGCGCTGTGAAACCCATTAATTTCAATGGCTTGCGCCGCACGAGGAGGACGTTTTGTTGCTTCGTCGACTAAAGCGCAAGCGGATCTAGCTAGACCGGAAACAAAACAACAGGCACGCCGCAAACACTCGTTTGGGCTTGCGAGCCAGCCAAGTAGTTGATAAATGTTACGTTTTGAGTGGATGACGAGTGCAAGGTACTGAAATGGATGCCAACAAGATTCTGGATGGAAACTTTACTAAAAAGTTGCCAAATGGTTCAATTGACAAGACCAAAGCGATCTGTGTGTTTTGTCGTTGTGAACTGAGCTATCATCATCGCAGCACATCCAGTCTGGAATACGTACCACTTGATTGCAAAGCTCACACACACACACACACAGAGAGCTGAAACGAATTCTCCACCCCCTCGTCAATATCAGGACCTCGTCAGTATTTCTTTCACCCTTTTGATGGACAGTGTTACGTTGTGTGAAAGATTATTTGCTCCAAGTGAGAATGTTAGTGTGAAATTGAACACAGTATATGCTGTTGTTTTCAGGGGGGAAAATAAATACATAAATTAGGGCTGTCAAACGATTAATCGCGATTAATCGTATCCAAAATAAAAGTTTTTACATAATATATGTGGGTGCACTGTGTATAATTATTTTGTATATATAAATACACACACATGCATGTATATTTAAG
Organism: Cyprinella venusta; assembly: GCA_038021265.1. Taxonomy (NCBI): domain Eukaryota; kingdom Metazoa; phylum Chordata; class Actinopteri; order Cypriniformes; family Leuciscidae; genus Cyprinella; species Cyprinella venusta. The sequence continues at coordinate 28,745,070 of CM075875.1, read as the reverse complement.
AAAAAAATATTATTTAGATACAAAAATATTTATATTTATATATAATATAAATTATATATAAATCTATATACAGTATATACATGAAAATATTTCTTAAATATATACAAGCATGTGTGTGTATTTATATAAAGAAAATAATTATAAACAGTGCACCCACATATATTATGTAAACATAAACTTTTATTTTGGATGCGATTAATCGCGATTAATCGTTTGACAGCCCTAAAATAAATACATAAATATTTCCACAAAGCAAGCTGGTCCACTTTTCCATGTTGATAAGAGCATTAAAATGAGAAACAAAATAATATGAAAAAAGAAATCAAGAGACATTTAGAATAGATAAAAATGTGCGATTAATCGCAAGTTAACTACGACATTAATGCGATGAATCACGATTTAAATGTTTTAATCGTTTGACAGCATTAATAATTACACACTGGTTTATATGTAAATCTGATGATATATGAAACCTACATCTGCTTTGTTAAAGTTGCCTGTAAATGGAAATTGCGACCAACTTTTCTTTCTCTGATATGACTTATATCTGAGAGAAACTGCTTATCATACGAAGATAAAAAAATGGTCCAAAGTGGCAGTTACTAACATAGCTGTTTCATATGAGTGACCCGTCCTTTGGATGAGACGTTAAACCAAGGTCCTGACTCTCTGTCGTCATTAGAAATCCCAGGATGTCCTTCGAAAAAGAGTAGGGGTGTAACCCCGGCATCCTGGCCAAATTTGCCCCTTGGGCTCCTAATCATCCCCATATACTGACTGGCTTCATCACTGTCTCCTCTCCACCAGTAAGCTGGTGTGTGTTCTGGCGCATTATGGCTGCCGTTACATCATCCAGGTGGATGCTGCACATTGGTGGTGGTTGAGGAGATTCCCCTCTTCCAAATGTGAAGCGCTTTGAGGTCCCAGAAAAAGCGCTAAATAAATGTAACATATTATTGTCATTAAGGACTCATCTGGCTATTGGACAGTTATTTTCCCAGCCCTTGAGCCGTTATACATGTCATCAGAAGCCCCTTTTCCACCAACGCATTTTGAGAGCCGGTTCGGAGCCGGTGCCTGCGCGCGAACCAGTTCCTTGTGTTTCGACAGCCAAAGAACCGGTTCGCGGCCGCGAAAACTGGTTCCAAAGCGGCACCAACTCTTTGCTGGACTAGAACCGTTCTTTTAGCACGTCAGGTTTACGTCGGGGGCTGGGGCGGCTTCAGATGTGTTCTAAACATATTTTCTGACCATCGCAAAGCCATGAGAAACTGCAGAAACATGCAAGCGTTTTTATTTATTTATTTATTTAAACATAAGCAAAGAAGAAAACAGTCGCGATTGAACAAATAAATGGAAAGAAAAAAAGACACAAGACAGGGGTACATAACTTATCAGAAAAGATTACATATCAAACGAAAAGATTAAAAGACTTACATATTTCAATTGTTTTTAAAGTTTTCTTGGCACACGAGTTAGAGATAATCCCAAAGCAATGTAGCCTACTTGCAAGCGACGTAAACAGTGACGTAACGACGTCGTTCCCTGGGCGCTCTAGTCAGTGGAAAAGCAAACAGGTTCTGAACGGGTTCGCAGTTGAACCAGCTCCGAACTAACTTTGAACCAGCACCAGTTCCGAACCAGTTCTTTTTTCGGTGGAAAAGGGGTAAGAGAAAGGTGGGACTTTATTTTTATTGAAGATTACAGCAGCACTTTTTCTTTTCTTTTCTTTTTTTAAATAATAACCTGCACATAATAAGTAACATTTCATAAAAAAAGTTTGATTCCACAGTGACTTATATCATATATATATTTATTACTAATATATCTAATATAGTCTATATATTATTACAAGCATATAATAAACCATCGAGTGATTCATGACAGATATTCTTCAAAATGAATTATCACAAGCATTTATTTAACCATTATTACATGTTATTTTGCTGTGAAACATCACTACATAAGAACCCTAATCACACCGAACCGGTAGTTAATGATTAAACCTTTCGTTGTGAGCCGCTATAGGGACAGCAAAGTCAACACATAAGAGCACTGCGGACAGGTGTTGGACTGCGGGCTGGATTCAGTACACACATTGATTTTTACCTCCACCGTTTGGAGTCATAGAAAGGTCAGAGATTGAAGTATTTGTCGAAGTTGTAGCACATCTAGAGCCTTCAGGTGCAAAGGTGCTTTCACTCGTGTGTACTGTACATGTACATTTCCTTGCACTGCTCTGACAATTTAAACCATTGGACCATGTTGAGTTGCCAAACACACACACACACACACACACAGCAGATTCAGATTGCGCTTTCTGTATTTACCTCTGCATAATAGTCCCGCTTTGCAGAATTGCCGCTTCCTCCAAAATGCTCATTTTGGGTAATCACGCAGCAGTTTGGTGGTGGTTAATTACTACTGGTTGCTAAGCATTGCAAAGGTCAGTTATTGCAGAATGAGGGTAAAATGTCCCTGCAGATGCACCGCTTCCACCAATTTCACATCTCCCTCTCAGCAGGACTCTTTTTATGCAGCGCCGCCGCCTATATTGCTGTTCTTCTTCGTCTGACAGTGTTTACAAAGGATTCAATTAAGGAAGATGAATGTAGCGGTTACGGAGCAGCCGTGCTTGTTTATGCGTTTGTTTGTTTGTTTGTTTGTTTTTGTGTGTGCGCATGGCACAGTTGGTTTAAAGGAACTGGTGTGAGAGAAACAGAAATTGTGATTTATAACGTGTACTTAAGTAATGTTTCACACCTTCAGAGTAACGGATAGATTGAAACCTTGAAATACGAGTAACCTTAGGTTTGAGTTATTTCCAGAAACCTCTTCTCTGTAATTTTACTTTGATACTTTACTATTTTTTTTAAATATCTCCATTGCATTTCATAAAAAAAAACAAAAAAAAAACATATAATTTGTTGCTTTGAATTGAAGGAATGGACATCCGCTCTGAGACGCGATAGCAACGTCCAATTTGTCAGCAAGCTGATTCTTTTTAATGAACCTGTCGAATCAGATCACGCTGAATTTATTCATTCTCAAATTGGACTGATCCAAAAAATTCTGAAATAAACAGTGATTGAGTCAGAGCGACTAAGTTAGCAAGTCACTATTTTTGTCATTTCTTTCTGATGCAGATGTGCCATGAGATCCTTGAAACTTGAGTCTGTGGTGACTGATGGTGTGATTCATTTTATTAATGGGGCATTTGAAGTATTTATTATAAAACATACTGAATCACACATACACTGTATTTATTTGTGAACTAAACAAGTTGTTTAAGCCCATTGCATTGAAACACTTGAATGTGGACCGATTTCATTATTTTCATTTGTTTGCAACCTTGAATGATCAGTAACTTAAATTGATATTTAGTTTAATGTTTTAATAATAAGATTTTAGACATGTACACTACCGGTCAAAAGTTTTAGATCAGTAAGATTTTTTTATAATGAAGTCTCTTCTGCTCACCAAGGCTACTTTATTTGATTAAAAAAAATGAAAAAACAGTAATATTGTGAAATACTATGACAATTTAAAATGACTGTTTTCTATTTTAATATATTTTAAAATATAATTTGAAAGCTGAATTGTCAACATCATTACTGTTGCTGATTACACATCAGTTTTCAGTGTCACATGATCCTTCAGAAATCATTCTAATATGCTGATTTTATGCTCAAAAAACATACATTATTATTTTCAATGTTGAAAACAGTCGTGTACCATTTCCTCCCCCCCAAAATTCTATGATGAAAAGAAAGTTCAAAAGAACAGCATTTATTTAAAATGTAATCTTTTCTAACATTATAAATGTCTTTATAATCCTCATCCTTGATGAATAAAAGTATTTTCTAATTTCTTTCCCCCAAAAATAAAAAATAAATTCTTACTGACCCCAAACTTTTCAATGGTAGTGATTAATGTTACAAAAGCTTTCCATTTCAGATCAACTCTGTTCTTTTGAACTTTCTATTCATCAAAGAATCCTGAAATAAAAATGTAAAAAACTGTTTTCAACATGGATAATAATCATAAATGTTTCTCGGGCATCATATTATAATCATTTCTGTAGGATCATGTGACACTGAAGACTGGAGTAATGATGCTGTAAATTCAGCTTTAATCACAGGAATAAATTACACTTCACTATATATTCACATAGAAAACCGCTGTTTTAAATTGTAATAATATTTCACAATATTACTGTTTTGTTTTTTTTGTTTTTTTGTTTTTTATCCAATAATTGCAGCCTTGTGCAGAAGAGACTTCTTTTTAAAACATAAAAAATCTTACCGATCTAAAACTTTTGACCGGTAGCGTATATGACATAAGACATTTGCTAATTTGCAGATCAACATGAGTGATTGGGACACCTTTGTGCTGGAAAAACTGTCCGAATCATCCTGAATTCACCCATATTTAATGTTGCTAACAGTCATTCGAGTATTAGTAGACTGTTTCTTTAATATCTGCTAACATTTTATTTTGATAGGGTCTCCCCAACAGACCTTGAATACTGTCATGCCAGCTTATGTAACTAACACTAACCCTAACCTAAAAGTTGACTAATACTGAGATGATGAGATATTATTAATAAGAGAGTTAGTTGGCATGTAGTTGCAAAGTCTAAAGTGGACTATGGAGATAGTGTCACCACATTTTATTAGGTCCTCTGTTCCTAATCAAGAACCACTTCTTTAATGAAGTCCTCTAAATTAAAGTGGCACACGTAATATCCTAAATCGTTCTCTTGTCTCTTTTTGCCCCTGCTCTCTCTCTCTCTCGCTCTGGTTTGCTCAGGATGTATTGAACACGATGATTAGGTGGTGTTCTCCACGATTCTTCTTCCTTGGCCTGCCGGGCTTCACCATGCTGGTGGGAGACTTCATCACCGCAGCTGCTCGCGTCCTGAACACAGACTCTTTTGAGGTATCTTTAAACGAGCACATCCACACTTACACTACCTACAGTAGCACACCGCTTCATGCTGGCATCTTCTCCATTCTTGTTCTCGTCAGGCTCCACGGATCGAGGCTCAGACGGTTCTTGGTTCGCTGGTGTGCTTCCCTAACCTGTATCAACAGATCCCATCTTTGCAGTCTGTTCCCGGATCTGAGGATATTGTAGTTGGCAAAGAGGACATGAAGGTATGCTGTTAAACAGGTGAACCATATCCTGATAAATCTGAAATGTCATTACTGCTAATGTCTAAACTTTAAAATTAAAGTTCTCTTTCATCATCTCGTGTTCGAGATCCACCTATGGGAAGGGCATCCGTACCTGACCTCTGCAGAAGCATCCAATTGCACCAAGTCTGGCTAGACAGACAGAAGCGCGCGGCCAATGCCCGATGAGGCCACACCCCTCACCCACGGGCATATAACATCTGGGCGCGCTGCTATTCCTCAGTCGACATTCGCTTCTCGCGATCTCTGCTGTTTTCAGCTCGGTTAAGTTTGTACTCTGCTCACAACGTGTCTACAGGAGGACATATCGGCCTGATCAGCCTCCACCGGACGTGACAGATTAACTCAACTGCTGCTGTGCATTCGGAGCCGCCCACGCTCTCGTTATTCTCACCGTTTTTCCACATCACGGCTGCTCGCCACGGATTTCTCCCTCTTTTCGCTGGTATGTCTCTTTCTAAACCTGCGGCATCTTCTGGGGTTAGCTCTTCACGGGCCTGCCCGGCCGCGTGTGGAGCTCTTATCGCAGCTAAGGATCTCCACCAGCTGTGCGTTGTCTGCTTGGGTCCAAAACACGCTCAGGAAGCCCTGGAGAACCCAGATAACTGCAGTTTCTGCCTCTTGCTGCCCAGGAAGCTGCTTAAACGTCGGTTTAAGGTGGCAGTGACACAGTGCTCCGAGCTCAGCTCTACGGTCTCAGACTCGGACGAGGGACACGGTGATGACGACGCGCCACCGAGGGCCTCTCGGGACGCATCGTCACTCGTCTGGGCTGACCAGCCCAATCCCGCCTTCCCCGAGGAGGACATCTTCGGGGATAACCTCGCTCTCGTCCACGAACCGGCCGGTTCTGGCGAAGACGAGGATGCGGCTATTCTTGGGATTTCAGAGGACGAGGAGGTCATCCCGCCCTCTGTCGTTCCCCAGACTACCGCCCACGCGGCTCTTCCTCAAGCCATCCTCCTGGAAGTGTGTGAACGAGCGGCCGCTCGTCTCAACATCGAATGGCCGGCGCCTCAGAGCGCCTCCGACCAGGAGAGGGATATTTATGACGGGAAAGTGCTGGGACCCCCTCCCGGCCCGAGGAAACAACGGTGCGACGACAAGAAGAAGGAGGATGAGGCTTTCAAACTTTGCCTTCCGAGAAAGTCAGTCCCACGCCAGAATCCCCCTGTGCGTTCGCCTAACCCACCGGTCACGGGACGTCAGTCTCACCAGGGCAAGGAAAAGCCCCGCAACAGACCACCCCCGCGACATCACAACCCAGCACCTGCTAACAAACACTGGGTTAAACCCGCTCCCGCCGCGGCCGCGGCCGGGAGACCTGCTAATTCCAACCCCACCGACCAAACGAAACGCATGCGGCATGCCTGATGTTCAGCCGATGGGGATATCGAGTCCACGTTCACGGGCCGCGAGCCCCTTGGACTCCTCTCTCCTTCTAGGACCCCCGTCCAAGAGACCCCGGGGTTTCTGCGGATGGGTCAGCTCTCTGCCTGTCAAGACTGCCCAGCCCGTGCGTTCAAAGAATGTGGGTTTTCTCCCCACGTTCAGGGGGCCTCTGGTGAGAGGAAGGCTAAGTTCAGTGTCAAAACCACACTCTGTTCCCTTCTCTCCTTCAATAAAGGCTTCGGCCCCAGTGTTTGCCCAACACAAAACACAAAAAATACAAATAAAAACTAATCAAATGAATTCGTTTCAGAGGGAATATCTCTCTCCGAAGAGAGAGAAAATCCCTCCGAACCCCCGCATGTCGCCTCTAGTGTGCCCACTGGATGGCGCCATTGCTCCACAAATGAACCTGTTGGTCTCAAGACACAGCTCCGCTCTGGCCCGAGCTGGGACACTCGCGAGTCACGAAGCGGCCTGGCGAACCGTTTCAGCTCCCGAGTGGGTAATGCGTACAATAACGCAGGGTTACAGATTGCAATTCGCAGTAAAACCCCCTCATTTCAACGGCATTCTCTATTCTCACACGGAAGAGAAAGCCTCTCACATTCTGGAAGAGGAAATTTCATCTCTCTTAAACAAGGGAGCGATTCAGGTGGTACCCCCCAATCTGATGAACCAGGGTTTTTATTCCCGGTATTTTCTGGTTCCAAAGAAAGGCGGCTCTCTCCGCCCTATTTTGGACCTTCGAGTGTTGAACAAACATTTGAGGAAATACAATTTCAGAATGCTGACACAAGGCGCACTTGCCCGTGCCATAAGACAGAACGACTGGTTCACATCAGTCAATTTGAAAGACGCTTTCTTTCACATAAGGATTTATCCTCCACACAGGAAGTTTCTTCGTTTCGCCTACCAAGGCATATGTTACGAGTTCACAGTTCTTCCGTTCGGGCTCAGTTTGAGTCCCCGGTCTTTCTGTCTGTGTGCGGAGGCGGGCTTAACACCTCTGAGAATGTCAGGTCTGAGAATCCTGACGTACATAGACGATTGGCTCATCATAGCCGAATCGAAGGAGAAGGTGTTGCAGGATACCGGCCGTGTGCTCGCTCACATCACATCGCTTGGGTTCCAAGTGAACGTGGGCAAGAGCAATCTCACACCCAGTCAGAATGTGATTTTCCTGGGTTTGGAGTTGAACTCGGTTGCCATGCGGGCGCGTCTCTCTCTGGAGCGTGTTCGCTCTCTAATGAACTGTCTGTCACAGTTCAGAGAAGGGGCGAAAGTGCAATATCGCACATGTCTCAGGATGCAGGGTCTCATGGCGTCATCCACCCAAGTTGTGCCATTAGGACTCCTGAGGATGAGGGCGTTCATGAAATGGGTTTTGTCGCTACATTTCAGCCCGATTCGCGACCTTTGCCGCTCGGTTACAGTGACGCGCGCGTGCTCTGCAGCCCTGCGCCATTGGAAGAACGCAGACTTTTACGCACGGGGAACCCCTCTCGGGGCGGTTACGATGCGGAAAGTGGTGACGACAGATGCATGCTTAACAGGCTGGGGTGCCACCCAGGAGGGCAGAACGGTGAACGGTCTGTGGCCAAACAGACTACGTTCAGCACATATAAATTATTTAGAGCTTTTAACCATTTGGAAAGCTCTGAATCATTTTCTGCCTCGCCTGCAGGGACATCACGTGCTGGTACGGTGCGACAATACCACGGCTGTGGCATATATCAACCGTCAGGGCGGCTTGCGCTCGTCGAAACTTCACCTTCTAGCTCACAAGCTCTTGGGGTGGAGCAGACGGGTCTTCTTGTCGCTACGCGCGACTCACGTCCCAGGCATTTTGAACGTCGGCGCAGATCTGCTGTCAAGGGGAAACCCAATCTACGGGGATTGGCGTCTTCATCCGCAGATAGTGGAAATGCTATGGATGAGATTCGGACGGGCGAGCGTAGATCTATTCGCCTCGCGCGAAAACTGCCATTGTCCTATGTTCTTCTCTCTAAGGGACATGGACGCGCCCCTCGGGGTAGACGCACTGGCCCACCCATGGCCCAGAGTGCTCCTGTATGCTTTTCCTCCCCTGTGCCTGATAATTACCACATTGGCCAGGGTGAGAGAGCAGGGCCTGTCTCTCATTCTGATAGCACCCAGATGGCCCAAAGCACCGTGGCTGGCGGAGATAATTCCTCTGTTATACGCCGAGCCACTGTGCCTTCCCGTTCGCACGGATCTATTATCCCAAGCCAACGGGGAGATTTACCACCCCCACCCGGACAGGGTGGCTCTCTGGGCCTGGCCCGTGAGAGGACGAACCTGAACGCACTTGGGCTTTCGCCTCGTGTGGTCACCACTATTCAGAATGCCAGGGCCGTCTCTACGCGGTCCTTATATGGCTGTAAGTGGCAAGTGTTCGAGGGGTGGTGTGATGAGCGTGGTATCACATCTTATCAGTGTTCAGTTCCTGATATTTTGTGTTTCCTTCAAGACCTCATGGATAAAGGCAGGTCTTTTTCCACCATTAAGGTCTATTTGGCTGCTATTTCAGCCTGTCATGTGGGTTTTGAGGGCTCGACCGTCGGTCAGCACTCTCTAATCCGCAGATTTATGAAGGGTGCACGCCGCTCTTTGCCAGTCGTCAGGAGAACTGTCCCGGAGTGGGACCTCTCCATGGTGCTGGAAGCTCTGTCTCAACACCCTTTTGAGCCTTTGGATAGTATATCCCTCAAGCTGCTGTCTCTCAAGACAGCTTTGCTTTTGGCCTTGGCATCTGCTAAACGTGTCAGTGAGCTAAATGCACTCTCGGTTCATCCCTCGTGCTCTAAGTTCTCTCTTAGTGGAGATAAGGTCTTCCTTAAGCCTAACCCGGCCTTCATGCCGAAGTGCTTCCCTGCGTTCACTTCGGAGGTGTTGGAGCTGTCCGCTTTTCACCCCCCACCTTTTACCTCTCTAGAGGATCAGAGGCTGAACGCTCTGTGTCCAGTCCGTGCCCTACAGGCATATATGACCAGGACGAATGCTTTCCGGAAGAGCGACCAACTCTTTGTTTCATGGGCTCCCCCTCACTTAGGGAGTCCCATTTCGAAGCAACGCCTCTCACATTGGGTTGTGGATGCTATTACCATGGCTTACAAAGCAAAGGGAGTGCAGCCCCCTAGGGGCATCAGAGCTCATTCCACAAGAGGTTTAGCCACCTCTTGGGCTCTGTTTAGAGGAGTGTCACTACAGGACATCTGCTCCGCTGCCAGTTGGGCTTCTCCTCATACCTTCGTGCGCTACTACCGGCTGGATGTCACCGGTACCTCGGTAGCACATTCAGTTCTAGGGGTGGGGTCGTCTTAGCCCCTCCCTGTAACCCTGTTGGGATATATATATATAACCATTAAGAGTGAATGGGCTGACTGGCCATGTTCATTCCTGTCACCAATCATTTCTCCCCCTTTCGGGTATAGTTTATGTCTTGGTGGTTTGGGGTTACTATCTCGCATGTGTCCCATGCGTATTTCATGTCCTGCTTATCCACATTAGTTAGATGTGGTTTTCACCATCGCAGGCTCATGATTAAGGGACGTGTCAGGCACCGCCTCCCCGAGGTGACCGTCCTTCTCTGGCTTCAGAACCTCACTGTGGGTGTATTGGGCAATCGGGGAGCTGTCCATGTCTCTCCCATAGGTGGATCTCGAACACGAGATGATGAAAGAGAACAATAGGTTACTGTCGTAACCCCGGTTCTCTGAAACATCGAGTGGAGAGATCCACCAGCTTTGCCCCGCTTGCCGCACGAGAAGCGAATATACTTACTGAGGAATAGCAGCGCGCCCAGATGTTATATGCCCGTGGGTGAGGGGTGTGGCCTCATCGGGCATTGGCCGCGCGCTTCTGTCTGTCTAGCCAGACTTGGTGCAATTGGATGCTTCTGCAGAGGTCAGGTACGGATGCCCTTCCCATAGGTGGATCTCTCCACTCGATGTTTCAGAGAACCGGGGTTACGACAGTAACCTATTGTTTTGTTACTGACTAGTCAAACTCTCAGAAGAAAACGCTCTATATATGAATATGCATTCAAAATAGCATTTAATCTGTGAGTAAAACACTCAGTTTGGTAGAATATTGGTGTAGGATATGTGTTTTGTCAAGTATGTTTTATTCATAATGTTACCCTTTGAACCAGTAGAAATGTTATACTGGTATTGTCCCTCATAATCAGGAGCTGAGTTGTTATATGCAACAAAAGTTTTCCATTTTCAAGTCAAATTACTCCCTCACATGGCCTAAAACCTACATTTTGTCAAACCTGCCAATAGCCGGTGACTTAACGAAATGTTCTGGCCATAAACTTATTTTACTGGCCATGAAACTGGCAGTAATGGCACCAACATTTTAGTTAACAGTGAAAATGCAATGTTGAGACCACAGCTAAAACTACTAGCCTAACTAACATCAATTTAAAACATTATTAAAGGGATATTCCACTTTTTTTGGAAATAGGCTCATTTCACAACTCCCACAGAGTTAAGCAGTTGAGTTTTACCATTTTCTAATCCATTCAGCCATTTTCTGGTATTTCGAAGAATATCAGTAACTAGACAGTTTCTGGTCCCATTGACTTCCATAGTAGGAAAAAAAAAACAGAAACTAAACTGTGTGGTTACTGATATTCTTCTAAAAATCAGAAAATCAGATGAATGGATTCTAAAACGGTAAAACTCAACTGTTTAACTCAGGGGAAGTTGTAAAATGAGCCTATTTCCAAAAAAAAAAAAAAAAAAAAGTGGAGTATCCCTTTAAAGGTGTCATTGGATACCCATTTTCCACAAGTTGGTCTTCATGTAAAGTTTGTAACATACTTTGGTTAAAATTCTTTGTTGTGTAAAACAACACCCTTTTTACCTCCTCAATAATAGCTCCGTTCACAGCGGCGTGTCTCTTTAAATGATCTCTTCCATGGGGGGTGTCGACACAAGACACATAAAGTGCTGGGTAACACTTTATTTGAAGGGGTGTGCATAAGACTGACATGACACTGTCATAAACATGACATAACACCTGTCATGAACATGAAGGAGTCTTTATGAATGTTTATGACTGTTGTCATTAAGTGTCATTCGGTAAATTATGACACTTTTAATGCAAAGTTGACATTGTTTAAAATGTCTTTGTTATGACGACTTGACATTAACCAAGAAATCATAACTAGTCCAATATGTTCCACTTTACTTGAGGTAAGGGGAAATATTAATGACACTGTAGTTAAAGCATTTGACAGTGTAATAACCCTTAATGACATCTTTATAACTAGTACAATGTGTTCCACTTTACTTGAGGACGTAAGTAAAATATTCATGTCACAGTTATAATGGTGTCATGACCAAACAACACATAAGTTAAAACCAACCAACACATATGACAGGGTAATGTAATGTTAACACAAAGCTAAATAACTTCTTTAAGTTTGATAATTAGACCTGTTATGACATATTTGTGACAGGTTATGATTTTTCAGTTAATGTCAAGTTGTCATAACAGACATTTTTGTCTTGATTAATGTCAAGTTGTTGTAACAAAGAAATTTTAAACAATGTCAACTTCGCATTAAAAGTCTCATAATTTACCGAATGACACTTAATGACAACAGTCATAAACATTCATAAAGACTCCTTCATGTTCATGACAGGTGTTATGTCATGTTTATGACAGAGTCATGTCAGTCTTATGCACACCCCTTCAAATAAAGTGTTACCTCTGGGGGGACAGTATCCACCTGTTTCTGCCTTCCCATGATTCATAGCGGATTGACGGTTTTCTACTTCCTGTTGTCTTTTTTTCACTAATTGTATCTTAATTTCAATTAATGTTTCATCAACCTATCGCCTGGTTTTAATAAATAAGAAGTATATAGTAAACAATAGATGATCATGACGGAGGCGACAGCGCGCAAACTGGACTTTGGTCTCATGAAGGCCTGAGAAATATATAGACTATGCATCTTTGAAAGCAGATGTAGACAGGAGTCAAAGGGCTAACCAGCCTAAATTTATAGTACTGTTATTCTGCAGCAGTCGGGGTGATAGAAACTGTCGGATGTTTGCTGGATTAGGGAGATCGTGCAGTCATGCATCAGCTGTCCTATGGAAGTTATGAAGCAAAGAAAAACGTTCATTTTGTTTTTATCTGTGATTTAATAAAAAATAACGTGATCAGATCACATTTGATGAATGTTTTTTTTTTTTTTTTTCTTCGATTTAGTTTAGCGATGTAGGGATGACACAATCTAAAACACATGGCAAAAATGCATAGACCAGACTGGAACCGGAAGTTGACTACCAGCATCGTCGTCATGGCGGCGCCCATTGTTTAGAGCAGAAACAGGTGGATACAAATGGCTGAGGGCGGAAATATGTTAATAGGTGACAGTCCATCAGTGGTCGTGGGCGGAGCATGAGCCAATATGACATCATATTGCTCAGAAAATCCAAATGGCTTGATTATTGAGAGTGTTTAGGCTTTTTGAGGATTAAAAAAAGGAGTGAATGGATTTTTTTTTCGTTGTATGGTGGTTGTGTCCACACACTGCAAAGACACATTTATATGCAAACACCATATAAAAGGCGATGGCCCCTTTAAAGACAAGTAAACAGTCGGTAATAAAATAAGAACAAATAATCAAATTACAAGCAATAGTACACCTGCTACAAAATAAATAAACAGTGTATTTGAGGTTTTTCATGTAGGTTTAACGGGAGTTTTCAGGTACATACATTGAATAAAGTATTCAAATGTTAAATAACATTGTATTTATATTGTTTTGCTGTCACTTTAACACATCCAATATACTAATACCGTACACATGCATTCTCTATCTCGACTGTTTACCTTCAAGACATAACCTAATATGTTTGCTGAATCTCATTCACTTCATGTTCATGTTCTCACAACATTGCATTGTTAGGAATAGGATTCATGAAAAAGTTGCCGGCCAACTGACGACTGACACCGTTTCATATACTCACCAACACTGATTTTACATTTGGCACTTGGCAAATGTAAATTTCTGCTCCCTCACATTGCTTGTCCTCCGAGTGGACAGTTCTCTTTAGCCCGCCGTGACTGAACGCATGTAAGGGCTGAGGTAAACTGAAATGATTTAGTGTTCTGCTGCAGACTTTTAATGATGTAGTAGACATCTAATGATGCTTTTGCAGTTGACATCAGCTGGTTACACATTTTGGTTTCAAATTGTCAAAAATCCTCAGATAAAGAAGGCCGCAGTGTTATTTAATGGATTAATTCCCCCATTAATTGCAATTCTGACATTTTAAAGCCTTATGATTTAATTTCCTCGTGGCAATGCCATTTTCAGTTAGTAATGATTTAAATGTTTTCTCGCATGGAGCGCTATATTTTCCCCTGCCACTGTTGCCTTTAGATTGACTTTCAATTGACTTCTCAATGAAACTACTTAGGGGTGGGCGATATAACCAAAATCTTAAACCAATTACATAATTTAATCATGGTAGTGATATACATCACCTAATGGTAATTCTGTTCCAGTTGTATAACTGTGCACGACCTTTTCAATCGTGCATGTTACTCTTTTTGGAATTAACCAAACACATTAAAATTATTACTAAAAAATAATAGTAATCCTCGAGTCCTTATTTAAGTGATTAACTCTAAATAGAAATCAGCTGTGTACGTAGGATTTTCTTAATGTCTTCCCAGTCGAATCTTAGGCAGACAACGAGCTTTCAAAAGGATTTTGTGAAAAGGTGCCAATCAGGAGAAGGGTACAACATTTATTAGCCATTGTATGATTACTCAACTTCTACCCACATACATAAAACGATATGCTATATAGCAAAGCTTAACTGATTTGATTTATATTTTCACCAAAATCATATTATCCTGCCCTAAACTGCTAAATGCAGTTGCACCTCATTGCAGTACACGGGATCCAGGGGGCGTGGTCGGATCCAGATCTGAGGGGTGGAGTTGGGTAGGTTTAGGGGTGGGTTTAGGGATCAGGGGTGGAGCTGGGTAGGTTTAGGGGTGGGTTTAGGGATCAAGGGTGGAGCTGGGTAGGTTTAGGGGTGAGTTTAGGGATCAGGGGGTGGAGCTAGGTAGGTTTTGGGGTGGGTTTAGGGATAAGGGGGTGGAGCTGGGTGGGTTTAGGGATCAAGGGTGGAGCTAGGTAGGTTTTGGGGTGGGTTTAGGGATAAGGGGGTGGAGCTGGGTGGGTTTAAGGATCAGGAGGTGGAGCTGGGTAGGTTTAGGGGTGGGTTTAGGGATCAGGGGGTTGAGCTTGGTAGGTTTAGGGGTGGGTTTAGGGATCTGGGCGTGGAGCTGGGTAGGTTTTGGGGTGGGTTTAGGGATCAGGGGGTGGAGCTGGGTAGGTTTTGGGGTGGTTTTAGGAATCAGGGGGTGGAGCTTGGTAGGTTTAGGGGTGGGTTTAGAGATCAGGAGGTGGAGCTCGGTAGGTTTTGGGGTGGGTTTAGGGATCACGGGGTGGAGCGAGGTAGGTTTTAGGGTGGGTTTAGGGATCAGAGGGTGGAGCTAGGTAGGTTTAGGGGTGGGTTTAGGGATCAGGGGGTGGAGCTAGGTAGGTTTAGGGGTGGGTTTAGGGATCAGGAGGTGGAGCTGGGTAGGTTTAGGGCTGGGTTTAGGGTTCAATGGGTGGAGCTGGGTAGGTTTTAGGGTGGGTTTAGGGATCAGAGGGTGGAGCTAGGTAGGTTTAGGGGTGGGTTTAGGGATCAGGGGGTGGAGCGGGGTAGGTTTTAGGGTGGGTTTAGGGATCAGAGGGTGGAGCTAGGTAGGTTTAGGGGTGGGTTTAGGGATCAGGAGGTGGAGCTGGGTAGGTTTATGGGTGGGTTTAGGGATCAGGGGTGGAGCTGGGTAGGTTTAGGGGTGGGTTTAGGGATCAGGGGTGGAGCTGGGTAGGTTTTGGGGTGGGTTTAGTGATCAGAGGGTGGAGCTAGGTAGGTTTAGGGGTAGGTTTAGGGATCAGGAGGTGGAGCTGGGTAGGTTTAGGGGTGGGTTTAGGGATCAGGAGGTGGAGCTAGGTAGGTTTAGGGGTGGGTTTAGGGATCAGGGGGTGGAGCGGGGTAGGTTTTAGGGTGGGTTTAGGGATCAGAGGGTGGAGCTAGGTAGGTTTAGGGGTGGGTTTGGGGATCAGGGGATGGAGCTAGGTAGGTTTAGGGGTGGGTTTAGGGATCAGGGGGTGGAGCTAGGTAGGTTTAGGGGTGGGTTTAGGGATCAGGAGGTGGAGCTGGGTAGGTTTAGGGCTAGGTTTAGGGATCAAGGGGTGGAGCTGGGTAGGTTTTAGGGTGGGTTTAGGGATCAGAGGGTGGAGCTAGGTAGGTTTAGGGGTGGGTTTAGGGATCAGGAGGAGGAGCTGGGTAGGTTTAGGGGTGGGTTTGGGGATCAGGGGATGGAGCTAGGTAGGTTTAGGGGTGGGTTTAGGGATCAGGGGGTGGAGCTAGGTAGATTTAGGGGTGGGTTTAGGGATCAGGAGGTGGAGCTGGGTAGGTTTAGGGCTGGGTTTAGGGATCAAGGGGTGGAGCTGGGTAGGTTTTAGGGTGGGTTTAGGGATCAGAGGGTGGAGCTAGGTAGGTTTAGGGGTGGGTTTAGGGATCAGGAGGTGGAGTTAGGTAGGTTTAGGGGTGGGTTTAGGGATCAGGAGGTGGAGCTGGGTAGGTTTAGGGGTGGGTTTGGGGATCAGGGGGTGGAACTAGGTAGGTTTAGGGGTGGGTTTAGGGATCAGGAGGTGGAGCTGGGTAGGTTTAGGGATGGGTTTAGGCATCAGGGGGTGGAGCTAGGTAGGTTTAGGGGTGGGTTTAGAGATCAGGGGATGGAGCTGGGTAGGTTTAGGGGTGGGTTTAGGGATCAGGGGGTGGAGCTAGGTAGGTTTAGGGGTGGGTTTAGAGATCAGGGGATGGAGCTGGGTAGGTTTAGGGGTGGGTTTAGAGATCAGGGGATGGAGCTGGGTAGGTTTAGGTATGTAAGTTGGGAGGAGTTGGATCTGGTTCCAACTCCTCCCCGTGGATTTCATGTTCTGCAGTGAGGACCATCTCGCTAAATGTGGCATTAAGGTGTAACAAACAAGAACAGTATGCATTTATTTGCTTTGAAACATTGTGTATTTGTGAAAAGAACTTTACAAATTAAACTTGACATTTTAATAAAATTGAAAAAAACAAAACAAAAATAGTTACAAAAACAGGATTAGTAAATTATGACAGGGAAAACCCATTCCTACCAACATTATCTGGCCCACAAAACTGAACCTGTGACCTTCTATTAGATGCATTGTGCTTCCAAATGTATAGGCATTAACTGTCTTTGTCATGCTTTCTGTCGGTAGGACTACCTTGTAAACATTCTTCTGAAGACTGCACGTAATGAGACATGTGAAGGAGCCAGGTACATCAACATACTTTCTTACCTATGTCTATTATTATAATGATCCAATCAAGGAAACTGAGCCTTATGTGTTCAGGGATCTTGTACTCATTTTTTACTTTTTATTTTGATCCTATTCAAATCCCATGCATATGGAAGCTTGTTTCTGCCACAGAGTAAAAAAATGGAAAAAAAGGGTTGCGACTTTTTTCTCTCTCGCAATTACGAGTCAGTTTACATCTTGGAATTGTGTGATAAAAAGTCACAATTGCGAGTTATAAAAGTCAGAATTGTGTGATATTAAGTTCACTGTAAAAAAATATTGTTGGTTTAACTTAAAAAAATAACTAACCTGGTTGCCTTAAAATTTTAAGTTGATTGAACTGGAAAAAGTGAGTTAATACAATGAAGGAGATTGATTTAATAATCAGAAACTCAAAATAATAAGTTATCTGAACTAAATTAATTATTTAAGTTGATTTGACAAAAGAAAAAATGTTGTGATAACAAATCTTGAAAATATTTTTTTTACAGTGTTGCATTAAAGACAAAAGGCATTAGAAATCAAAAGTGCAAGTTTATTTCTCATAATGCGAGTTTATAACACGCATTGTGAGTTTATATCGCAATTCTGATTTTCTAACAACTTTATATCTCGCAACTCTGACTTCATATCTCATAATTCTGATTGCAAGATCAGAAGTCACAATTGTCTTTTATGTTTTATTCTGTGGCGGAAACAAGCTTCCATAGATACATGATTACAACATATTGATCTGTTGCACCTTTTGAATGATATAAATGGCTTGTCTGGCAGTAATCTGAGTGTGTTTTAACCATGTTTTAGGTGTGTAGCGATCTGCAGTCTGGGGCTGTGGGTGTGTGAGGAGCTGAGACACACAGAAACACACCATCAGGTGAAGGATGCAATCAACGTCCTGGGTGTCACACTGAAGGTGATTATGTTTAATGTGTTCTTAACTCTGAAGTTGTTTTAGTCTGTCCTCTTAATCCATAGTAGTTGTATTACTACTGTATGAAGTTTGTATTCATCCACAAAAGAAAAGCTAATCATTTGCTGTATCTCATTTCCCTGAAAAACACTCTGAAAAGTGTGTGCTTGTGTGTGTATGTGTGATGTTTGTGACGTTCAGCCTTGTTTTGTCCAGTCAAACTCAATGCATTAAGGGGCCGTTTACACAACACCGTTTTCAACTAAAAGCGTTTTGGCCGTTTATTTACGCAACAACAGTGTTCTGGTGGCCTGAAAACACAAACTTTTGAAAATGGGTTTCAAGTTTTTGAATATGACACACTTATTGTATTCATGTAAACCACAAAAAACCCCCCGCAAATCTGTAAAAACTATGACGTCATGCAGATGTGTTGTCTATTACGTGTTTAGTCTAGGCTTTTTCTTTTTTTTTTTTTTTCTTTTTTGCAAATGAATTGAGATATTAACAGGAAGAAATAAGGGTCATCACAAGTGGTTATATGAATTACACAAATCATTGTCATCATGAAAAATGTAAGCTTTCTTAGAACTGACTCAAGGATAATACATGTTTTTGAACCCATTTTGTTCAAAGGTTTTGAAATTTTCTTAAAGGAAGTAAAAAGGGACTTTACTGTATATCAAAAGGAGAACATTCTAAAATTGGCATTACAGTGAATGTTTCTGGCTTTGTGAAGATGAAATGTGCCCAAGAAGTCAAAGTAAGAATACAGTATTATCAAGGTTAACATCCTTGGAATGAAAATCTGGTGGAAAATTGTAGATTATAGTTATAATTATGTAATTTGTGTCTATAGGCATGTGTGTTTAGCTCGAGCGCACTGTAGTAAAATAATGGCTGTGTGTGCAGCCATGTAGTCTTTCTTTACAAAGTGATCAGAAAAGCATCTCTGAACACACAACACACCAAATCGTGAAGTAGAAGAGCATCTCTGAACACTCAACACATCAAACCTTGAAGAAAAAGAGCATCTTCGAACACACAACACACCAAACCTTGAAGCAGAAGAGCATCTCTTAACACACAACACACCAAACCTTGAAGCAGAAGAGCATCTCTGAACACACAACATGTCAAGCCTTGAAGCAGAAGAGCATCTCTGAACACACAACACACCAAACCTTGAAGCAGAAGAGCATCTCTGAACACACAACATGTCAATCCTTGAAGCAGAAGAGCATCTCTGAACACACAACATGTCAACCCTTGAAGCAGAAGAGCATCTCTGAACACACAACACACCAAACCTTGAAGCAGAAGAGCATCTCTGAACACACAACATGTCAATCCTTGAAGCAGAAGAGCATCTCTGAACACACAACATGTCAAGCCTTGAAGCAGAAGAGCATCTCTGAACACACAACACGTCAATCCTTGAAGCAGAAGAGCATCTCTGAACACACAACACACCAAACCTTGAAGCAGAAGAGCATCTCTGAACACACAACACGTCAATCCTTGAAGCAGAAGAGCATCTCTGAACACACAACACGTCAATCCTTGAAGCAGAAGAGCATCTCTGAACACACAACATGTCAATCCTTGAAGCAGAAGAGCATCTCTGAACACACAACATGTCAAGCCTTGAAGCAGAAGAGCATCTCTGAACACACAACACGTCAATCCTTGAAGCAGAAGAGCATCTCTGAACACACAACACACCAAACCTTGAAGCAGAAGAGCATCTCTGAACACACAACACGTCAATCCTTAAAGCAGAAGAGCATCTCTGAACACACAACACGTCAATCCTTGAAGCAGAAGAGCATCTCTGAACACACAACACGTCAATCCTTGAAGCAGAAGAGCATCTCTGAACACACAACACACCAAACCTTGAAGCAGAAGAGCATCTCTGAACACACAACATGTCAATCCTTGAAGCAGAAGAGCATCTCTGAACACACAACATGTCAACCCTTGAAGCAGAAGAGCATCTCTGAACACACAACACGTCAATCCTTGAAGCAGAAGAGCATCTCTGAACACACAACACGTCAATCCTTGAAGCAGAAGAGCATCTCTGAACACACAACATGTCAATCCTTGAAGCAGAAGAGCATCTCTGAACACACAACATGTCAATCCTTGAAGCAGAAGAGCATCTCTGAACACACAACACGTCAATCCTTGAAGCAGAAGAGCATCTCTGAACACACAACACACCAAACCTTGAAGCAGAAGAGCATCTCTGAACACACAACATGTCAATCCTTGAAGCAGAAGAGCATCTCTGAACACACAACACGTCAATCCTTAAAGCAGAAGAGCATCTCTGAACACACAACATGTCAAGCCTTGAAGCAGAAGAGCATCTCTGAACACACAACACGTCAATCCTTGAAGCAGAAGAGCATCTCTGAACACACAACACACCAAACCTTGAAGCAGAAGAGCATCTCTGAACACACAACATGTCAATCCTTGAAGCAGAAGAGCATCTCTGAACACACAACACGTCAATCCTTGAAGCAGAAGAGCATCTCTGAACACACAACATGTCAACCCTTGAAGCAGAAGAGCATCTCTGAACACACAACACGTCAATCCTTGAAGCAGAAGAGCATCTCTGAACACACAACACGTCAATCCTTGAAGCAGAAGAGCATCTCTGAACACACAACATGTCAATCCTTGAAGCAGAAGAGCATCTCTGAACACACAACACACCAAACCTTGAAGCAGAAGAGCATCTCTGAACACACAACACGTCAATCCTTGAAGCAGAAGAGCATCTCTGAACACACAACATGTCAATCCTTGAAGCAGAAGAGCATCTCTGAACACACAACATGTCAATCCTTGAAGCAGAAGAGCATCTCTGAACACACAACACGTCAATCCTTAAAGCAGAAGAGCGTCTGTGAACGCTCAGCACACCAAACCTTGAAGTAGAAGACCATCTCTAAACATGATGTCAGCTGAGAACTGGATACTGAGGCTACAGTTTGCACGGTCTCACAAAACTGGACAATAGAAAATTAGGTAAACGTTAGCTTGCCTGATGAGTCTCGATTTATGCTGCGACATTCAGTTAGTCGGGTCAGAATGACTATGTCCACCCCTTTATGAACACAGTGTACCCATCTTCTAATGGCTACTTTCAGGATAACAAAGCTCAAATCACCTCAAACTGGTTTCTTGAACATGACAATCAGTTCACTAAACTCAAACGGCCTTCAGCCACCAGATCTCGGATCTCATCACCAGTCCAATAGAGCAGCTTCGGGATGTGCTGGAACAAGAGATTTGCATCATGGACGTGCAGCCGACAAATCTGTGGTATCATCATGTCAATGATTTTCGACCAAAATATCTAAGGAATGTTTCCAACACCTTGTTGAATCTATGCCATAAAGAGACAAGGCAGTTTTTAAGACAAATGGGATGTTAGTGCTGTCAATAGATTACAGTTTTTAATCGCGATTATTTGCACCCTTTTGTGTCACATATAATGACATAACAAAACCTTTCAGAATTGATAGTGTATAGTAGGTATGGAATTACTAAACACAGCAACATGAAAAAGTACAAACGAAAACATTTCTGGATCATTGGACTGAAATTGTCCCAATCTGATCGCAAATCGAAGCGAAATCAGGTTAAATAGTTTCAATTTCCACCTGCCAGGTCCCAAGATCATCTACCTGGGTGACGTTACGTTAATGACATTTTCACATGCCTCATTATTTATTTACGCGCTAAGCATTTTTTTTTTTTTTTTTATTAATTGCATGGTTTTAAAATAGTGAAAACTTTTTTTGTGTTGAAAAGCTGTTGTGAAAAGAGGAAAAAACTAAAAGGATAATAGAATTAAATATTTAAATTTAATTCTACAATTCAGACGAAATTGAAATTACAAACGCTGTTGCCTATGGAACATTTCAAATCCATTATGCGATCACTCGAAGTAGACTCATTGGTTTGCAATTGTTTTTAAGTGTCTTTATTGTCCATTTGTTGTTTTAATCTGTAAGCTGTGACTGTAACTGCTGTCTATTCTTGGCCAGGACACTCCTGTGAAAGAGATTTTTAATCTCAGAGAGATTTTCCTGGTTAAATAAAGGTCAAATAAAAATAAAATAAAAAAAAATAGGATTTAGTCAAAGGTAATTTTCTAGAACATTACCTCAATATAACATAATGTAAAGTTATCATAAATCGATGGATTATATAAAAATCCAAATGTTATCAAATACTGCATTATTACATTGAAGTATAGACTTTTGAAAGACTTTTTGAATCATAGTTATTTTAATCTAAAACGAGACCTTTCAAATATCGTCTTCACATTCCCTTCCTCATGCTGCTGTAATTACGTTCAGTTCATGTTGACACGCAGCAGGTCAGGCCAGAGTAAAGCTTTGGGAAAGGAGCAGGGTTTCCATCTCTAAAAGCATGTGCCGAGCTGTTGGGAGTTTATGTGTGGCTTCTTCTCTTCTATTACTCTGAGCAAACATTCACTCTCTCGCCTCAGATTCCACATGACTGAAGCCCAGAGCAAGAGAGAATTGTGGGTAGAGCAACAGACAGAATCCATTAACCTGGCATCCTCCCAGAGATGTGTTTCTCTAGAATAACATGGTGCTAAATAGCAAAAACAAACATAGAAATGACAAATAATGGCATGCGTTTTAATCATGAAGATGCATTATGCCATATATTCAATTTCAGCATCATCTTTTACCATTTGATTTATCACATGTAATATTTTTAATAGCTAATTGTGTTGACAAACATTGGAGACACAACTGTAAAACCTTGTAAAACGAGTTATGAACTGAGAACAGGTGGTTTTAGTGAGCCATAACTTGAAAGAATCAGTCACATGATATTTCAATATTTCAAATGAAGAACATTCTGATCATTTATAAAGTGGAAAATGTATTGCTTTGCAAAATGCCTCTTATGCTCACCAAGGCTACATTTATTTGATCAAAACTATTGTGGAATATTGTTGCGACTCTTTTATATTTTAATATATTTTATAATGTTATTCTTTTGTAGGCAAGTCTGAATGTTCAGCTGAAGTTGCTCAAGAAACATTATTATTAATTGTGCTGCTTCATATGAATTGACCATTTTTGGTGGGGATTGTTTGATTAAATAGAAGGTTTCTAAAGCACAAGATGTAAAGCCTCATCTACTTAGCTTTATATAAATTTCTGCATATAAGTTATTATTATTCAACATATTTCTTCGTGATCATGTTCATTTCGTGAAAAACAGTCATTTCTATTATCATTTTTTTTCATCTAGTAACGTGAGTGTGAATGTGATTTTGTCTCTTAGTTTGGAAATAAGGTGGTGGCAAATGTGGCCTGTGACATCTTTCAGCTGCTGATTTCTCACTGGCAGCACTTACAGAGACTGGAGCCGTCCCTTCCCAAAAGAATCATTGAGGTACGAAGCGTCTTCATCTGCATGATGCATCTGTTGTGGTCTTGTGCATGTGACGCCTGATTAATCTCTGCTTTTCCTCTGTTGTAGATTTTTGTAGCAACCATAGCGTTTCTTCTGCCCAGTGCTGAACACTCAACAGTTGAGGCAGATAAAAAGGTAAGCAAAGCAGAAGTGAGTTTTTATTTAGATCTCTGTTTGTGTAAGCAGTGTTGGACATGGGAATTCAGAATGAGCAGCTCCCGGTTATTCTGTCTCTGTGCTTGGCGTTTCATCCGCCCTAACAGCTTGTCTTTGGCAGGTTTATTGATTATTGTGTAGCGGTGTCATGAGTGTGCTAAATGAATGCGCTCTCCGTGTGCTCTAGTTAATGGTGTCTCTACTGCTGTGCCTGCTGGACTGGTGCATGGCCGTACCTCTCTCCATCCTCCTGGAGCCCATCACTATGCCTGTGCTGGATGACCCCGCCTCACAGAAAGCCCCGCTACTCGACTACATTTACAGGGTGGGTACAGGCCTCGCGAACTTGTATTAAGGAAGTAGGGCTGCACAAATTAGGGAAAAAAATCTTATTACGATTTTTTTTTTTCTTGATAAAAATCACAATTTAAAAAAAAAAAAAATCTAGGTTTGCTAATGATAATGGCTCACACATTTAAAATGTCAGACGACATTGTGGAGAAGTTAATCACAAGGTCCAGAAAAATCCACCAATGTTTGACAATTCAAGCCCCTTATAAAGAAAATGGATATGGAAAACAATCGTTCATACCCTCTGTAAAAAAGACTAGTTGTTGTTTTTATTCCACTATATTGACTACATCAGCTAAATTCACTGATAGATTATCAGATTTCACTAGCTTCACTCAAAACATAGCATGTTCAATGACATTTTACACACTTTTAAACTGTGGCGCATGAGCTTAGAATAAACAGACCAGTTCGTTGGTGTGGACTCAAATATATTTATCATTATAGTTATCTTTATAGTTATCATTCTTTGTGTGAACGGCCCTTCGGTTCAATAGATGGTTTGCAGTCACGTGATTTGTTTTTTTGTTGTTGTTTTTTTGCACATAATACAAAATCCAGAGTGTAACAAACAAAGGGTACAGTATACAATGAATATTTTATATTGAGAAAAGATATACAGAGTCCGTAACACACATACAACATGAAACAAAGGAGAACAATAATTGACAAAATAGAACAAAACAAAAAAGAAAGAAAAAAAAAGAAAAAAGAAGAAAAAAAAAGAAAAAAAGGGGGGGGGGTATTTTTTTTAATAGTTTTATTTATAGGGGGTATAGTTTACCATGAGGGTAGTTAGGGTTAGTGTGTGTTGACGCGCGGAACGCAGATGGAGGGCAAGGAGTGAAGAGCGCAATGGACGAGATGGAGGAAAATCCGTACTGTACTGCTTTAGACGCTATTACAAGAGAAATATATAAACAGAAAATCAAAACATATGTTGGACGTGATCCTTACGTTATGAAGAGGACCGATTTTCAACTGAATTGAGAGATTTGCCTGCCATCGAGGCTGTAAATATCAGTAACTAACTCGTCTTACAGACATACTTTGACTTTACAAAGTTTGGAAACTGGTACGTTACAGAAACATCCACTTAAGTGTATTTAAACACCTGAATAATGTAATTATAAGCCACATAAACAATGTATTAACTCACATTTGACGAAGTGATCACTGCACACACACACACACACACACACACACACACAGGTATTTTCCCATTCGGCTCCTCCCGACCGCAGATGTAGGTTTGCAAGGCATTTTTCCAGGTGTTTTTCTGTCAATTTCTTGTATTTTCCCCCCTTATGAACAACAACTTTTGTCACACGATAAAAACTCCTTGTGGTTTGATCGATTTGAGCAACCATAAACAACGCAAAACATAGGCATTTTGAGTGTGTTATAGTGCTTCCTAAATATAGAAATCACTTCCTGCCCTCCATCTGCGTTTCGCGCCATGGCAACGCAGTGGCGTGACGTCACGTGAAAACAAACTATTAAAACAAACTCTGGTGTGATTGCTCTGATAGTGTGGTTCATTTGAATAAGTGTGAACGCTGCCAATCTGAACCCTGTTGGGCCTCTGTCCACTCAAAGGAACCCTGGTGCAAACCAGGACCCTGACGTCACAAAATGTGACCCAACAAAAGACAATGCTGCAATGTTGGCTATTACTTTTTGGAACATGCATCAGAAATGCCTTATTAACAAACTACTATATAATGTTGAATATAATGTAGAATAATTAATACAATGGGGGAATATTTGTGCGTTTGATAATGCCAAATGTCTGATGTTACCATTAAAAAGTGGCCTCGTTATTTTAAAAACTGCATATCTAGTCAGTGACAGTGTGCATGCATATTCATCTAAAATAATTTTGTATTTTCAACTTCAGAATCATTATTTTTATTCGGGTGCCACTATTGTCCAAGCCTATTCATTTACACCCACAATGATGCCAAACTTAGCATTTTAATCAACAGTACATTTTTTTTGTTAACCTTTTATCATATGTCTTGGAGAATCGCAATAATATTATATTGTGAGTTCAGTATCGTATCGAATCATAACATGAGGGTATCGTTACACCCAGTGTTGTTTTTGGCAGCCCTTTTAGTTTTAGTCTTAGTCTTTTGGACGAAAATGCTTTTAAGTTTTAGTCACATTTTAGTCACTTATAAACTTAATAGTTTTAGTCAAGTTTTAGTCGACGAAAACACAAAAGGTTTTAGTCAAGTTTAATCAATTTTTGTTAAAAAAAGTAGTCTTTAACAAATTAATTTAGTTTAAAAAGTAGTGGAAATGGGCTTAGGTTTTGACAGATTTAGCAAGTGTTGCAATTCATAAAACAAGCTAACCTTACAACCTTTGCATAATAAACTAGACTTTCTCATTGATGCCTTTGATGAATGCATTGATGCATTGAGTGCTGCCATTGCCAACCTGTACTTCATTATCACATTGGGCAGAAACCTTTTATCCCCATATTTCAAGTTATAGTTTTACCCCTGAATATTAAAAGCTATTTTCACCAGTTATCACAGTAATAAAGGAATGGTTTAAAGTTTAAACAGCAAAAACATTGAGCTACTAGAACATTGACACAGATTAAGTGGTAACAGTGGAACAGTGGTAACAGTTTTACTCCAAAAAAACACAAACATTATGTATACAACCCAGTCTATCTTTAACTTGTGCAAACTGCGAAGTGCAAAGTTGCAAACATTCTGAAACAAAATAATAAAATAAATATCTAATACTGAGGTGCATTGAACAAAGAATGCATACTTGAATATAAAGTATGAAACAAACATGACACTTGGAGTGTGTTGAACATAAAAATGAATAAGACAATCCCTGAATAAACACTGTATTTGGTCTTGGTTAGTTCGGTATTTTATACTTAAAGCCCTGTTTTAAGATCGTTTCTGATGAAATAGAACGGTTAAGATTGAAATTTGGACATATGGTGTTGTCCCGAGAATTTTAGGTTTGTGTGTTAGCAGCACGCACACAATCATTCATAAAACGCATTAAACATTCGTTTACAAAGACGTCAAACTCACCGAGTGATCAGGGATGTTCACTGATATGCTCACACAAACATCGCTGCAAAATATGCTTTCCAACAGGTTTTATCCTAGTTTTTGTCCGACTCTACTGTATTGACTTGACTTGGTACAAAAACTACCATTAAACCCTGTGTTGTTGTTGTGTGGAATCTGGTGCGTGTGCGGCGGCCGGTGCTGGGCGCACGCGATAGGAAACGGCAGCATTACTGATACTTATTTTTAGCTCCATACAGACCGACTTCACGCAAAACAGGCGTAAATTACATGCATTGTGAACGTCAGACTTATCATTTTCGTTCCGTCTCCTCAACGAAAACTCGAAAACGTCTCATGATGTTTTAGTCACCTCAGAGCTATTTTTAGCTAGTCATCGTTGCGTTATCGTCATAAAAAAACGGTGCGTTAACGAAATCATTCCGTTATCGTCATCACTGACGAAAACATCACTGGTTACACCCCTAATAAATAAACATCATAAAAACTTTTTTTTTTTTTGAACCTTTTAACACTTGTCTTTTGTTGACGAACGCTACTCGTTACATGTATAGGAAGATGGTTGACACTTACTGTGAACATCACAGTGACAGATCATAGCCTGGCTTACGTCAGACCTCTGGGAACCACATGTTCATTTTCTCGTATTTGAGGCGTGGTTTACGAATGCCCAGAGCCGTTTATCGTTTAAATTAGACGAGGAAGAAGATGGGTCAGAGGTTTATGTGTCTTCCGTCATCCATGACGTCATCGTCTTGCTGCTCCCTCCCCGTTCTGTGATTGGTTCCCTAGATGAGCCGAAAATTTGGTGCATGCTATCCAGAAGTAAAATCGCGCTGCTGCAAGGCAGTATGGGAAACCCAGGCTAGACAGATCATGTGTAAAAATACAGTGCCATGCTTGTGATGAAACACACAGCACATACAGTATATTATTTAATTAAATCACAGCCTTTGCGATTTAATAAATACACTAAGCCATATTGCAATTTTGGTTTTATTTCGATAAATCTTGCCACTTTAGAGTAACTGTTACTCTAGTTTGTTACTTGAAATTAAAGCAGAAATCTTCCAGTGTGTGTGTGTGTGCGCGCGTTGTTCTATTATAAATGCATTGGTCCCCTCGCACCTCATATTTAGTCATCAGACGCTAATGAGAGGGCATTGAGGGGCACCGAATAAATGAGATATTAGTCCCGGGCTGTTGTGCAGATGCAGACAGACACGGACCTTTGTGCAGATGTCATGCTCCCGGGAAAAAAATGGCCGAATTATTTAAATGTCTCATTGTTGGACTGATAAGCTCACCAATGAATGCCAAACTCAAGAATTCAGTTCATCATCATATGAGAGAAAATGCACCTGCTGCAAAGGGGAAAGGGGAAGAATAAATGTCCTTTGTTTTCCTCGGCACTCGTTTGACTGTTAATCATTTTCTGCTAGTTATTATATGCTCAGTGGGAGTACTTTAATCTCCCATTTTTCAGAGCTGAATAGCATCTAACACGAGCACACGTACATAACCCTCGCCAGGACAGCACATCAATACTCTTGTTTTCGAGTGCCTCGTCTCAATTAAGAGCAAGACATAATGATTAGCATCTCGTGCTTATAGTACTACTCAAATAATAATTGATGATAAATGTCCTTTTAAGGTTATGGAGTCTTGGTTCGTTTATGCTGCGCAGTTTGAGAAGTGCCACTTAGAAAATGTATAAACTGATGAAATCACAATGAATCCTCAGAACCAGCAAATGCCATTTAATACTTTGGGTGCTAAATTTTCCTCAATTTATTTCTTCCTCTCTCCTCTTATCACTAGGTGACGGCTTTATACTTCGTCAATTTGATTTTCTACTACTATCTAACGGGAAAAGCAATCAGTTTATGGCCGAGGTATCGCAGCTCTCAGCAATCAGTATGTGAGGGATATAATGCAGTGGGTTGTACCTAAGTCAACTCAAGTCACCTTTATTCATAGAGTTTACTATTACAGATTGTTTTAAAAGAGATTTATAATAATAAACAGGAATCAACCGGAATAAATCACCTCTACAGAAAACAGTGGTGTCTTCATTAAGCTCATTTCAATTTAGGTTTATTCTAATCCAATTTTCACTTTTACTGATATACAGTGGTGTGAATAAGTTTTGACACCCATGCTAAAGTTGCCTAAAAAGAGGAATAAAAAATCGTCTTTTGGATATTGATCTTAATGCTTTAATTAGAAAAATGAGGAAAACTCCAACCTTTAAGGACACCAAATTTCTTTGTAAATGAATAATGTATCATAAATAAATACATGTTTTTTCCTTAAAATACAGGGTGCATAAGTCATTGCCCCCCTATGTCAAATTCCCATAGAGTCAGGCATATTTTTATTTTTAAAAGCCAGTTATTTCATGGATCCAGGATAATATGCATCCTGATAAAGTTCCCTTGGCCTTTGGAATTAAAATATATCCACATCATCACACACCATTCACCATGCCTTGAGATTGATATGGTTTTACTTCAGTTAGCCGAATAGCTGGTTTGATTTGCATTGAAAGATGATCTTATGGAATGTACCCCATGCCAATCTCTAGGTGTGGTGGAAGGTGTGTGATGATGTGGGTCTATTTTAATTCCAAAGGCCAAGGGAACTTTATCAGGATGCATATTATCCTGGATCCATGAAATAATTGGCTTTTAAAAATAAAAATCTGCCTGACTCTATGGGAATTTAACATAGGGGGGCAATGACTTATGCACCCTGTATTTTAAGGAAAAAAACATTTATTTATTTATTTATGATACATTATTCATTCACAAAGAAAAATTGTGTCCTTAAAGGTTGGAGTTTTCCTCATTTTTCCAATTAAGGCATTAAGATCAATATCCAAAAGATGATTTTTTTTTATTCCTCTTTTTAGGCAACTTTAGCATGGGTGTTCAAACTTATTCACACCACTGTACATTGATAGTTCATTTTGGATGACCTGTCCTGTATCTCTGATATATCAGCAGTTTCCAGTTGAACCAGATGGCTCTAATAGCTCTATGGTGGTGATTATGTGGCAAATCAAATCTCTGTGGTTTTATTTTAGGTATTTTTACAGCATGAATGTATATCAGATCATGTTTATGTAGCTTATATTGTCATTGTTTGCTGCGTCAGTGTGTGGTGTTTGAGAATGAGCCAAGGGATAAAGCCTTAATTAAATCAAACAGAGCAAACCTGTTCAGGCACTATGATAAACTGTGCTGGACCGTGTCTTATCTTCTCCAGCCAATAGAGCCATGACCATCTGTTTCTGCACATCGATACACTCCCATATCACAGGAGAAAAAGATTATTAGCCCATAAAGCCCCTCTCTTTGGGTTTCCTGGCTTAGCATTGTAAATATCGTCCCATCTCCATATGGTGGCCTTGCAGCACTCAACCACACCGTCTGGGTGTAACAACAATGTTTCAATCTATTAAAGATCTCTTTTTAATGCATCTCAGTGGTGTGCCAAGAAGATCATCTTCATGGCTGAGTTGTTGATACATCTCATTAGATTTTAAAAATGCTCAGTACTACCTTATTCATTGCATTGTGCTTTTGTAACAACAGAACAACGAGAAAGCTGCTCATTATTTAATAAATAATTCTTGTAACCTCACTTTTTTTTCTGAAGGTGTTCCCCAGGGTTCTGTATTAGGCCCGTAAAACTTTTTTTTTTTAGTTTTTAGCCATTCTTTTTGTAGCTTATCACTGCTGTACTAAATTCACTGTTCTGCTGTCTTAGGTGCTGCACACTTGTGTATCAGGGTCTAACCTACACACTCAACAAAGTCACTACCTCCTCAGCCTTGCTGATCTGTCGACAGACTACGAACCCTTCCTTACTCTAGGCAATGTCAAGAGCTTCGAACCACCCCCCATACACAATGTCATGGGAGACTTTGGAAATCTCCTCACTGTGGCTGAAGGTAAGGATTTCCTGTTGTGCTTTTTTTTTTTAGGGAAATCCTTTGAAAACTCTGCTAAAAAAAAAATCAGTATTTGTTTTGCCTTTTCCTAAGTGCATTTGTCAAATATTATTTATCTATACACCATAGTAGTATTTTTTTATACTTAATTTATTACTAATGGTCAGCAAAAAAAAAAAATTGAGATTTAACCATATTTGTTTATTTTATTATTTGTTACATAAAATTTAACAATTTTTGCTACATATCAACACAAATCAATTTTTAATGTCCGTAATGTAAAGGCAAATTTACAAAATTTATGATGTCAACTTTTCCAGCATAAATAGTGAAACCTCTGCATCCCTTAAAAAAGCAAAGAATGTACAAAAAGGGATGTTTTTAAATTTGTCTTTTGAGTTTATACTGAGCTCTCGTGAATCATATTAGAGCAAATGTAGCACAATGTGAAATGAAATAGAATTTTAAAGAGGTATGCATTAGTTCCCTCATCCACTCAAAGCAAGCCCATTTATGCCAATTATTAAAGAAATCATTTTTTTTCCCCCGACCTTGCTTTATCCATTAGGCAATATTTCTTGTGTGTTCTCTACCTTGGCATGTCATCAAATGTCATCTGTTTTTTGTTGGGGTGGGGTGGGGGGGGATCTTTCCTCTTCCAACAGGGATGCCTTTTATGACAGTACATTTATATCAACAGAGTAGAGGAAGAAAAAGACTGCTGGCTTTTGCAACACTAACATCTCCATCCATTGACATGCCTTTTATATCTCTGTGTACGAAAAAACAAACAACCTCAGCCAAAGAGCAACTCATAAGCAATATCCCAGTACCTAGCTCATATTGATTAGTTCACTTCAAAGCTCTGTGCATCCCTAATGCAACTTGCTCGTCTTTGCAAAGAGCTTTTTCCACTTTGATGGGGATGATGGTATTGATAGCACTGTCACAATGTGAGCACTTCGTTTTTCCCCCTCCTCTCTCTCTCTCTCATCCTAATCTTAATATCCACTAATGACAACACTAGATTTCTCACTTTGAGAGGTGTTCAGCATTCAGAGGACTTTAATTCATAGTGCTTGCAGAGCCCTATTCACTTATCACGAAAGGTGTGATGCTCATTAGTGCAGCTCTTTGAGTCTGTTTTAGGAGACTGAATAGATATTTTAAAGGTGTCTATGTGGACACCCGTATAGATGGTGCAAACGAGAGAAAACTGCCTCCGTTGGTCATGACAGCTAAAAGCCAGTATACCAGCTAGCTTTTGAGAAAGATAAGTAAGGGAAAAAAAACAGTCAGCCAATCACTATTGCAAAATAAATTCTGATGGGGTGATCAGGACTCCAAAAAGTTAGTCATACATCAAATCAGAATCGGGTATTACAAAGAGATCTGTGATCATTTGTGGTGATGACTGTACGTTATCAGGGCTGTGCTACGGAAAAGTCTGTGAGATGAATGAATAAAAAAATGGTTAAAATGGCCGAATTACAGCAAACCTCAAAATTGCCAAATAATGGCCACCTACAGTAGCTGGCCTGGATGGTCAGTTCACCAACAGAATTATCATGTCAGAATCACATATCCCAGAGAGCCATGTAATATAAGAGGGTGATGGGCAGTTTTCTAAATAACAGTGATGGGGATTACTTTTTTTCATTCAAAGGGTTACCGTATTTTCCACACTATAAGGCGCACTTAAAAGTCTTTAATTTTTTTTAAAAAAACGACAGTGCACCTTATAATCCGGTGCGTCTTATATATGGATCAATTGGTTAATTGAATCGCGCTTTTAGTCTTCCCATTTTCTTGCTAAAGAAAACACAGTTTTACTCAAATTCATCAAAATGGATTTATAGCATTTTGGAACCAAACTCTTCATATGTAGCATAGGGTTCTTTACTCAACTCCAAAGGACATTTTATGCTAAAAAAAGGTTCAATAATAACAAGAAAGAACACTTTTGGCACAAAGGTTCTTTAAAGGCTATTATTCATTCATATATTACATTATTCTGCACCATTTTGTAGTTGTAATTAAATTATTGTTTATTAAACTGTTGTAGTAACTTAATATCACATTTTAATCATGCTGATTTTTGAAGGATAAAAAACTGAAATGGCACTCTTCGTGTGATATTGATTAATTACATTTTTAACCCCCATATCTTGAATTTTGTGATCATTCACACTCATTGCATTTTAGGGGTTCCAAATACGTAGCGCTTTAGAACCTTTTAAGGTCCTATATAGAACCTTTTCTTCTAAGAGTGCAGTATCTTATGCGCCTTATAATCCGGTGCGCCCTATATATGAAAAATGTTATAAAATAGGTCATTCATTGAAGGTGCGCCTTATAATCCGGTGCTCCTTATAGTGCGGAAAATACGGTAGTTCACCCAAAAAATAAAAATTGCTTACCCTCATGTTGTGACAAACCCTTATGACTTTCGTTTTTCTTGGAAACTCAAATGAAGATCCTTTTAATGAGACCTGAGATTTCTGTTCCTCCATTAAAGTCCACCAAAAACGTTGACTTTTCCAAAAGACATCATAAAAGCTATATAAAAAGCTATAAAAGCTATATATCTATATAAATCAAGCAGTTTTATCCAAGTCTTCTGAAAAAACACTCACTTTATATGATGAACACATATATACAGTGGGGCCAAAAAGTATTTTTTCAGCCACTCATTGTTTGCAAGTTCTCCTGCTTAGAATGATGAGAGAGGTCTGTAATTTTCATCATGTACACTTTAACTATGAGAGACAAAATGAGAAAAAAATCCAGGAAATCACATTGTAGGATTTTTAAAGAATTTATTTGTAAATTATGGTGGAAAATAAGTATTTGGTCACTCAAAAAACAGCAAGATTTTTGGCTCTCAAAGACCCGTAACTACTTCTTTAAGGTGCCGTTTACACCTGGCCACTTCAAGCGTTTTCTGAGATCGGATAGCTATCCTATCGTGAAAAGACCAGGTGTAAATGCCCCCCGAAATGCATTTGAGACGGATTATAATCCGATCACTCAAACCACATCAGGAGGTGGTCTGGGCCGCATTCCAGACGAAACTGGACATGTGTAAATTTATCTGGTTGTTGAAACCACATATGTAAATTTTACTCCTCCCAAAAATGCTAAAAAATAAACGTGTGAGAGCGTATTATAGGCTATATGTCATATTATTTTAGTCAGATATGACGACGGTACTGCGACACGCATCACCTCAGATGAGCAGCTGAATGCCTATCAAGCCAATGCGCCGCAATCTATCGCAAATCAAAGTGAAAGTAAGACGCAGATGATTAACACTACCATAAAAGTAGCCTAAAGAAACGAAATGATCTTACCAGGACTGTTGCCGCTCTCTTTATTGCTGTCTTTGCTGATTTTGAAATTAACCGATGATCAAATTCGGCTCATATCTGTTGCTTTCGGTGACGTGCACTTCATTAAATCTGCATATATCGCGTGAATTGGAGATCGGATTTATATCCGTTTCGCAAAAACACATTTATGTGACCAGGTGTAAATGGAATCGTTTTGATAAATCAGATAGCTATCCGATCTGAGAAAACGCATGAAGTGGCCAGGTGTAAACAGCCCCTAAGAAGCTCTTCTGTCCTCCACTCGTTACCTGTATTATTGCCACCTGTTTGAACCCGTTATCTGTATAAAAGACACCTGTCCACAGCCTCAAACAGTCACACTCCAAACTCAACCATGGCCAAGACCAAAGAGCTGTCAAAAGACACCAGGAAGAAAATTGTAGACCTGCACCAGGCTGGGAAGAGTCAATCTACAATAGGCAAGCAGCTTGGTGTGAAAAAAATCAACTGTGGGAGCAATTGTAAGAAAATAGAAGACATACAAGACCACTGATAATCTCCCTCGATCTGGGGCTCCACGCAAGATCTCATCCCGTGGGTTCAAAATGATCATGAGAACGGTGAGCAAAAATCCCAGAACTACACGGAGGGACCTGATGAATGACCTGCAGAGAGCTGGGACCAAAGAAACAAAGGCTACCATAAGTAACACACTACACCGAGAGGGACTCTAATCCTTCAGTGCCAGGCGTGTCCCCCTGCTTAAGCCAGTACATGTCCAGGCCCATCTGAAGATTGCCAGAGAGCATATGGATGATCCAAAAGAGGATTGGAAGAATATCATGTGGTCAGATGAAACCAAAATGGAACGTTTTGGTAAAAACTTAACTCGTCGTGTTTGGAGTAAGAAGAATGCAGAGTTGCGTCCCAAGAACCCCATACCTACTGTGAAGCATGGGAGAGGAAACATCATGGTTTGGGGCTGTTTTTCTGCAAACGGGACAGGAAAACTAATCCGTGTTGTGGGAAGAATGAACAGGGTCATGTATCGTGAGATTTTAAGCCAAAACCTTCCATCAGTGAGAGCCTTGAAGATGAATCGTGGCTGGATCTTGCAGCATGACAATAATCCCAAACACATGAAGGAGTAGCTCCGTAAAAAGCATTTCAAGGTCCTGGAGTGGCCTAGCCAGTCTCCAGACCACAACCTCATAGAAAATTTGTGGAGGGAGTTGAAAGTCTGTGTTGCCCAGCAACAGTCCCGAAACATCACTGCTCTAGAAGAGATCTGCGTGGAGGAATGGGCCAAAATACCAGCTACAGTGTGTGCAAACCTGGTGAAGACTTACAGGAAACGTTTGACCTCTGTCATTGCCAACAAAGGTTATGTTACAAAGTATTGAGTTGAACTTTTGTTATTGGCCAAATACTTATTTTCCACCATAAGTTACAAATAAATTCCTTAAAAATCCTTCAATGTGATTTCCTGGATTTGTTTTCTCATTTTGTCTCTCATAGTTGAAGTGTACCTATGATGAAAATTACAGACCTCTCTCATCATTCTAAGTAGGAGAACTTGCACAATCAGTGGCTGACTAATTACTTTTTGGCCCCACTGTAGATCATATGGATGCATCAAATATGATCAACAGAGGCACAAGAACCAATGAAGTCTGGTCTCGAATATCAAGCAATTAGGCTTGAGCTTCATTTTATAGCAAATTAGCAAATCAATGTTTAAATGTGAATAAAAGCTTCAATTAAATCTGTTCTTCATATAAAGCAGTCGTGTCTCTTTAGAAGACTTGAATTTTTGCCTGAATGTTGGTAAATAGTAAATGGACTGCATTTATCTTGCGCTTTCATAGACCTAATGGCCACCAAAGCGCTTTACATATTGCCTCACATTCACCCATTCACACACACATTCATACACTGACGGCGGTGTCAGCCATGCAAGGCGCCACCCAGCTCGTCGAGAGTAGCTGGGGTTAGGTGTCTTACTCATGGACACCTCGACACTTGGTCAGGTGGAACCGGGTATTGAACCACAAACCCTCTGGTTTGTAGACAACCTACATGAACCACCAAGCCACTGCCGCCCTTGATTTATAATGTTATGTTTACGATACCCATATGGACTAATCAAAAGACAGATATCCCTCAGTTTTCGTGAAATCATCTTCATTGAGGTGATCCTCTTCGAAACCTCAATGAAGATGATGTATTTGCAATGACATGAGGGTAATTATACATCTTATTATTCATTTAAATATAGGGATTTTGGGATTGGCTTTTTGATGATCATCAATGTCAACACTGATGTTGTTTATTACATCCTCAAAGAGACTATATTAAGATTATACTTTATTATCTTAATGTATTTTATGTGGCAACTTTTTTTCTAGCAAAAATGGGTACTGAGGAGAATTAGCCTTTTGATTAACTCGGGTTCATAAACATTTATTTGAATATTTATTCATGTTCAGTGTCCCTTTTTAAATAAGTAAAATAAATTGAAAACACGTGAACTAACCCTTAGAGTATACCTGTAATTCATATTGTTCTATGACTTTTTCTATTTTCTATGGAAGCTTGTTTCTGCCACTGAATAAAAAAATAAAATAAATAATTGTGACTTTTTATCTCACAATTCTGACTTTTTTTCTCACAATTGCGAGTTTATAACTCGCAATTCTGACTATTTCTCAGAATTGCATGATAGTAAGTCAGAATTGTGAGATATAAAGTCAGAATTGTGTGATATAAACTCAGAATTGCGAGATATAAACTCAGAATTGCGAGATATAAAGTCAGAATTGCATGATATAAATTCAGAATTGGGTGATATAAAGTCGCAATTCTGAGAAAAAAAGACAGAAGTGTGACTTTTTATCTCACAATTCTGACTTTTTTTCTCACAATTGTGAGTTTGCATATCGCAATTCTGACTTTGTCACATAATTGCGAGTTTATATGTCAAAATTCTGACATCTTTTCTTAGAATTGTGAGATATAAACTCGAAATTGCGACTTATCAGGCCAATTCTAAGGGGAAAAAAAGACTAACTCCCCCCCCCCCCCCCCCCCCCGAAATAGTTTAAATCTCACAATTCTGACTTTATATCATGCAATTCTGACTTTATATCTCACAATTCGACTTCATAACTCGCAATTCTGACTTCATAACTCGCAATTCTGACTTTATGTCACGCAATTCTGACTTTATATCTCGCAATTCTGTCTTTATATCTCACAATTTCGACTTTATATGACACAATTCTGTCTTTATATCTCGCAATTGCGACTTTATCACGCAATTCTGTCTTTATATCTCGCAATTTTGACTTTATATCTCACAATTCTGACTTTATATCACGCAATTCTGACTTTATATCACACAATTCTGACTTTATATCACGCAATTCTGACTTTATATCTCGCAATTTTGACTTTATATCTCACAATTCTGACTTTATATCTCGCAATTCTGACTTTCCATCTCGCAATTCTGAGAAATCAGAATTGCGAGAAGTAAACTCGCAATTGTGAGAAAAAAAGTCCGAATTGTGAGATAAAAAGTTGAAAGTACCTTTTATATTTTTCATTCTATGGCGGAAACAAGCTTCCATAATTGTCAATTTCATATTTACTAAACTTAAGTTGTTTGACATCCCAGAAAAGAAAAGGAGAAGCATGGAGCTGATTCCTCTGACTGCTCGGATGGTAATGTCACACCTGGTCAATCATTTGGGACACCATCCTCTCAGCGGCGGCCCTGCTCTTTTAAACAGCCTGGTCAGTGAGAACCACGACAACCCCTACATAGAGTCTTCCGAACTCTCCTCTGAAGTCTTCAAAAGCCCCAATCTACAGCTCTTCGTCTTCAATGACAGCACACTAGTCTCGTACCTTCAGATCCCCTCTGATAATTCCAGCACTGGAAGTGCCAACCCAAGGGATCATTCCTCTGAGGTCCGCGTCATTGTCAGGGACATCTCGGGAAAGTACTCGTGGGACGGCGGCGTTCTCTTCTGCACTTTGGATGGATCTAGCTTGAGCTCCAGTGGCAGTAGAGATCAGTCATCTCGTGACACCGGTCTCTCTGAAAAGCAGAGCTCCGTCCGCTCTAGTAAATGCTCCTCTGAGTTGGAAGTGGAGGATGGCGTGGATGTGTTGGACCAGCTACTGGAAGATCTCGGCCACAGCAGCCCCGAGTGCCTCCCGCAGCCCCAGCTGAGGCTCACACAGCCCCCCGCTCCACCCATGGGCATGAACCCTGAGATGGAAGGCCTCATCATGGATGCCATCCACAGACAGACGAAGCAAGAGGATGAGGAGCTGATGTGGAGGCAGAGTGAAGACCCCAGCATCAGAGCAGAGACACAGAGAGAGCCCACACACCAGGAGCCAAAATCCCCCTTTTACCTCTGCAGACTTCTCCTCAACGACCTCGGCATGAACTCATGGGATCGCAGGTACAACATTAGAAGTTTTTAAATAAATTGTACATCTTGAAATAAATCCAGTCATTTATTCACCCACTTGTAAAGCTGCTCTTTCCCACATTGATTGATTGATAAGACATTGATTCTTAAGGCCTAATATACTCGACTGAAGTTCTTTTTCGTTCTTCGCTTAGGGGTCAGAGAAGGTTCCCATTTGTCCTTTAAGTCTTACATTTACTTTTATCAAATTCAAGGCCATAAAGAGTTTTACATGTCTTAAATGGTATGAGAATTCTCTTAATTTTAATTTCGAGAGCTCTTAAATTTGGAAACAGAAAAACAGGAATCAGTGTGTGACTTACCCCTGGTTTCACACAGCGCTCATCCCAAGATGTCATATAACTGACGTCTTGGGACATCTTTTGACCATACGTCAACATCCGTCGTTTTAGGGTACCCTTTAACGTCGGTTAGATGACGTTATCGGATCCTAACCCTACCCCAGACCTAAACCTAGCCCGTCACCTAACTGACGTTAAAGGTAAAGCGTCAGTTTTATGACGTCCCAGGATCGTAACTGACGTTAAAGGGTACCCTAAAACGGCGGATGTATACGTATGGTCAAAAGACGTCCCAAGACATCAGTTATATGACGTCTTGGGATGAGACTGTGTTATTTCACAGACTAGGCTTAAGCCTAGACTTAGCCTACAAGTCATATTTTAGCTGTTTTGACTGAACCCAACTTTGCACTGGCATATTTTTTAATATGTGTCTTTAAATATGTCAGTGCCATTTTTGTCTCACATTTTTTTTCTAAGGCACTTTTATGAAAGCTGCTTAATTCTAAGCCCTATCTGTGAAACCAGGCATTAATTTGTTGATTTAAACCTTCAAAGACGATGATTTAATGAAATAAATGCGAAAGCTGCACATTTCAAAGTAAAATAATTGCT
The DNA here is from genome assembly GCA_038021265.1 of Cyprinella venusta. Lineage (NCBI taxonomy): Eukaryota > Metazoa > Chordata > Actinopteri > Cypriniformes > Leuciscidae > Cyprinella > Cyprinella venusta. The sequence goes on along the minus strand of CM075875.1, from coordinate 28,705,367 downwards.
TATAAACTATTGTTAATTAATTACGAAAATGTTTATTTTATGGTGTTTAGATGGAGGCTACGTCTCCATTTCCTTCCAACCTAAATTACCCAGAAACGGTAGTTGGCGATTACGTCATTCAGACCCCTAGTCGATGATTTAGTGATACAGAGGTGGAGTCCCAGGATCAAATTCCCCCCCACAATCGCAAGCACAGCTGTCAATCATAACGTTACACCCCTTTTTTATAGCATCAAATAACTAACTAAACTCAAACTTATTGGACATTTTTTTAAACACTTAAAACTACCTAAAATGACAGAAACTATTTTGGGGAAAAAAGTTTTTTGAAGTATAAAATGGATTTTTGTAGTTTGGCTCGCGTCCCATTCGATTACATGGTGAGGGCGGGGTTTATAACCTATACTACAGCCAGCCTCCGGGGGGCCATCAGAGTGCTTTGGCTTCACTTTTCAGGACTTGTCCGGCATAATTGGTGTTTATACATACCTGCTAACTTGTTGACTCTCACAATTCTGACATTGAAATAGGGCGTTCACACGATTTGTGCAATTCAGAGTTTTGTGTGTCAATGGCTGTTTTCGTATTAACGTATGTCTGAAGGGAACTGACTGCCTTTAACAGTTTCCTTCACTTTTTTTTTGTACATCCTTATAATGCCTAAAGTAGCCTTTATGAGTGCAGCTTTCTATACAGAGGTTTCAGGCTACTGCTTTATTTCTGTCACCAGAGCGCTACCTACTGACTTTTCAATCAACTCGTCTGCTTTTTTTGGTTTAGACCAATGCAAAAAAACTGCCCTATGTTTAACGCGGCATACACATAGTGTTGTAAATATTTATCGGTGGATCGACCAGAATCTAATGTGCATTTTAAAAGACCTTACTGACATTTTAACAGTAGTTTATTTAAGTTACAAAAACACAGACAGAACAGACACTATGGTCTATCTTTCCTTTGATTGATCATATACTTAATATACTATTCGAATAAGAGTTAAAAATCTACTTTTATGGTGCCATGTTGTTTTTGAAGGTAAAAGAGCTGCTTAGATATTCCATTATACGTTTTTATTTGGATGTGAAATTATGAGTGTGAGTAAATGACTAAAGACTTTACATTTTTGAGTATCTTTTTTGCATCTCAAAATATATGAGCATGTCACAAAATAATGTGTGAATGTGATTACACGACGTCTAAATATTTTAAATGCATGCTGTACTTCTAGTTGGCTTGCGCATTGGTTGCAGTGTGATAGAAGGAAACATTTTATCATTAACAATCATTTTTTGATTAGCTTTTGTCTCACCATTTATATTTTGAGAAGTTTTATGATGTTCCATGTTATTTTCTTGTTATAGAAAGAACTTTCATCTTCTAAAGAAGAACTCCAAGCTCTTGAGAGAGCTGAAGAATTTGGACTCAAGGCAGTGGTAAGAGTTTCTGCTTCAGCTTCAGAATGTCTGGAAACAGGATGACAACATCTGATGTTCATGCGTTAAAGGGATCACCCAAAATTGAAAATTCTGAGTAATTGCTCTCCCTCATGTTGTTCCGTAACACTTTGGTTCATCTTCGGAACACAAATTAAGATATTTTTTATTAAATCTGGATCACTTCTCCATAGGCTTCTGAGGGATTGAAACTGAAAGAATTCTCAGTTTCAAAAAGTATTCTCGTCGCTTAAAAGGGGGGTTGACTGCTTTTTTTTATTTGCATGATTGTGTTTATGGGGTGCAATATAACATGTATTCGTGGTTTTTCTTTTTTAAAAAGTCTTATTTTTCATAAACTTCACCTTTATTGTCAGCCGCGCTCTCCCCTGTCCCCTGAACGAGTGGTTTACTTCCTGATTCAATGAAAACACTCCCTCAGAAACACGTCGTGAGCTCAGATTGGTTAGTTTGGGCGGGTGTGTTGTGATTGGCTAAACTGTCACTCACGTTGTCCGGAAGGTTAACGCCCATAGCCTTTACGGGTGGAACGGGCATGCCAAAGGTGGATACCATAGACATAGATAGACGGTGGATACAAGTAAATAATGATGTCGAGACTGCAGTATCAGTGAGGCAGAATCAGACCGAGAAAGCCGCGATGAAGAAAGTCAAGCAGAACCTCACCACACACGGCTCTTACTAAACGTTTCTGAATGAAAATTGCCCCCATTTTTTAACCATATACACGTTTGTTTTACACAGTAGCATCTGACTGGCAACGATAGCAACTGACTGGCTACTAATGTTAAACACAAACAGCGTCGGCAAGTTTACGTTCTTGATCAAATCGAAAATAACGTCATAAAGCATATACACATGAAAAATACGTTTAAAACATTAGTACTTATACAAAATTCAGGTCCATAATGTTTGTACGCGTTTGTCGTAGACACAAAATACTAGCATAACTAGTAGCCTAGTGGCTATAAAGCCAGCGCTGGCATTTGAAAAAAAAAATAATAAAACACAGGCTTACGTTACGTCTGGAATTATATATGCAAATACATTTAAAATGATTAAGTCTTAGCCTACTTACAGGTTGTGGCCCAACAACTGCTTCCTCTGGTTTTAAAGTTGGATCTGCTTCATGGTTTATTAACAGTTTCTTGCTGCATTGAACTCGTGGAGATTCTGGAAGCTGTCTTCCGTAAAATGCGCAGCACAGAGAGCTAGATTACGATCGTCACTTTCAGGAATATAATCAAACATAAATTGTATCCATTGTTGAAGAAGTAACATCCGTGGGAAGCTTGAAACACAGAAGACCTGTCAGCTGGGTGAACACAACTCACTCGACGTGCTGCAGAAATATGCACATGCCCTTTCCTGCATATTCCGGAGGGAGTGGTTGATGCAAATGTGCGGGTTAGTGACGTACCATAACCCGTTGTAGTCCCAATCGAGTCGTTTTTGTAGGCGTTTACACTTCCTGGTTTTTAAAAGATGATATCTCTGCTTACATTGAACTTTCAGCGCTGCAATTTTGTAGATTCTGTTCATGCACCATCAGCAACATTACACACTATTTAAAATCAAAAAAGTGAAATCGCAGTCAACCCTCCCTTTAATAAACTTAAGATTGAACCACTGTAGTCACTCGGACTATTTTAACTGTCTTTAATAACTTTTGGGCCGGCCAGTTTCAATCCCTTAGAAGCCTATGGAGGAGTGATCCAGCTCTCAGATTTAATCAAAAATATCTTCATTTGTGTTCCCGAAGATGAACGGAAGTCTTGCGTGGTTGAACAACATGAGAGAAAGTAATTACTCACAGAAATTTCATTTTTGGGAGAACTAACCCTTGAACTCTTTGCCAGACAGCGTAAATTTTTTTAAAAAAAGTATAGCCAGCCACTACAAGAATCTTGTACATTTTCACAACTTTTTCATGGCCCACAGAATATTTTGTTGCGTGAATATCTGATTTTCTTAATGTATCTTTATTCGTTTTTCTTAATGTATTCTTTATTCTTTTATCTTTATTCTTAATGTATTTTAACAGTTGAATAGGGATAAGTTTCATTTAAAAATAAATAAATAAACATTTTTAGATTACATTTTAAAGATTACATTCAGATTTGATTCAGAACGATGATCAAAACATAAATGGAGTAGATCCATAACTAGATCCAGATCCGTAGCTTCACAGTCCTACAGCTCGTCCTGGATTGGCATTTCATTTGGTAACATTACGTGGTGTTGATTTATAATGTTGATGATCGCATATATTATCACCTGTGTTTTGATCAGTAGATTCAGTATTCTTTCAGAAGATGCTTAATAGCGCCATCTACTGCAGTGGTTCCGAACTTTTTTTTTTTTTTCGTCTGAGACCCCCTTTTTCCCAAGAAAATATTTTAGGGCCCCTAAAATTATAATATAATATATTAACTTTTAAAAATATGACGCAATCCCCCCACCCCCACCCCTAACGATGGGAAACAATGCCCTACTGTATAACAGTGAAAACACAGAAAGAAGAGAAATTCCATCAATAGCGGGGAAAGAGTTCAATTTTTATACATAATTACACACCTAGTAAATTAGTGACATGAAAACTGAATTATATCTTCTTTTTGACTCATCTGCACTTAACACAAAAAATCAGCAGCAAACAACAGCATGCATTTGGAGAGCTCTATCACGCAGCCTAATGCCAGTCTACAGAGAGTGGCTAAATCCTTTAAAAGCACTATTAAGGAGACATGTCTTAAGAACACTCTCAGATACTCCGCTCCTCACAGCCTAATCCTGCCCAAGTCTGGCTGATCACAGATCCACACTTCTCAGCCAACAGCGATCAATAGGCACTCAGAGTGGCTAATTACAGAGGCTTATTAAAGAATACCCCCAGGATCGGGTCAGCGTTCCCCTCGGCAGGCATAGCCGGCCCACTCATGGCAACCGCTGACTGAGCATGCCAAACATCACACTGCAAGGGCATGAGGCTTCATTAGCAACACTGCTCAAAGAGACACACACCGCTCACACATACAAACCACATACCAGTATTGTATTTATTTGGCGATAGCTGTAAAGTTATATAAAGTTATATCCTGACTTCGTCATACTCATATTCTAGGCAGAACGTGAATCTGATACTGGTCCATAGGGCTTTGATTAGGAGGCGTGTCTTAATCGAACCAGAAAAAAACAACTCTGCACTCAATTGGATAGATCTGTAACCAATCAGAGCAACGCAGCAAGTCAGCTACATAGCTGCATAGCATAGTTGTCAACAGAAATCAACTGCACACATGCTGGCAGAAGTAAAATAATGAGTGTTGCTTATTTTACTTGGTCCTCCATGAGTGCGACCAAAGGAGAAACCACAACGACCACATCCCATCTTCTTAGTGACCATCGGAGCCAGCTGATAAAATAAACTTTTGCCCAATCCCATTGGAAGGACAAACACATCTTTCCGATCGACAAATGCATTGATTGCAGTTTTCTTTTCTGTTCGTCTATTAAAATGAATGCGCTGTCGATTTAATTTACAACAGACTCAATAGCGTAATCTATACATCTCAGTTCTCCAGCTGCAGTCTCTGAGGGAAACCAGTTAAGCGCTCTTTGATGACGTGATGATTACGTAACTGCAGATCATCTGTCCATCATCGTATAAAGCCCACCCTGGCAATTTGATTAGCCCGACCTTTTCTGAACTGATCATAAATACTCCTCAATGGATCGAGTCCAGACCGAACTTCCTGACCAAAAAATGTTGTGGGCGAGGTTCGGGCTGGCATCCAGGCTAGTAAAGTTACAATATACCTTTTTTTTTTTTTTTTTTTTTTTTTTACAAATGGTTTTTGTTTTGTTAATAATTTTAAAAAAATAGTATGAATTTAATTAGCATAAGAAAGGTTGTTTCATGTATAGGTTACGGAATATTATTATTATTATTATTTTTTCTTCATATCACTTCATGTATGTATCATGTATGTATCATGTATGACTTCATACCTCACAAAGTCTACCCTTTAACCAAAAATGGAACATTTGATAAAATTGTGACACAGAGGATTTAGACATACTTCACCTAGTAATGAAAAATCTGTCATTAATTACTCACCCTCATGTCGTTCCAAGCCTGTAAGACTTTCATTCATCTTCAGAACGAAAGGGAGATCTTTAATGAAATCTGAGAGCTTTCTGTCTCTCCATTGACAGCTATGCAGCTACCATTGTGACGCTTTAATGCCAAGTTCACACTACAGGATTTTAAGCCCGATTTATGCCCGATTTGCAAATCGTTGAGTCGCCGACAGGTCAGGGTGTTATCGCGTGCAAATCCCGGGGGATTAGCGGACGATGAACGCTTGCTAATCTGTTAGTATGAAAGAGCCAACAACGCAGCGAAAAAGCTCGCAGACGCCTCGCAGACGCCTGGCAGACGCGTCGCCGAGCCCAGAAAAATATCTAGTCTGCTAGATATCCAGAGCCGTCGCGCGACTCAAACTCAGTGATGTCATGAGTACAGCCAATCATAGCAACGAATGGGTTGAGGACACCAGGTAAGTCTTAGTTTTTCTTTTTTTTTTTTTTTTTTTGCTTTTTTGTCGCACAAACAGTGTGCAGCACTAGTTTCTGTCTGACGTCCATATTCACGTGTTGTGTTCTCTTCTTCGCTGGGTATTGGCACTATTTATTTATTTATTTATTGCGTGTTTTTTCGTGACAAAACGTGGTTTGTAGACGAGATAGAATCGTTGGGTGACAGAGTTGTTGTCAACTCGTTATTTATTTGATTATTTTCAGGATTTAGACCGTACCATAGTACTGAAACAGCTCTCATTAGTCACAAATGATTTGCTCTTATCATCTGATCGTGGATGTATCTCTATGTAGTGCATTGTCAACTCGTGTAGTGAGTTACCTCCTGTTGTGGATCAATCACGTTGTGTGAACTGCACAGTTCAGCTTGACGTTTTAAAATCATGTAGTGTGAGCAAGGTTTAAAACGTTCATAAAGAGATTGTAAAACTAATATAGGAATTGAGCGGTTTAGTCCAAATTTTCTTAACAGAATCGATCGCTTTAGATGATAAAAAGATTGAATTTAAGCTTTTATTTACATATAAACATTGATCAGCGAACATGAACTGAAGCTCAACCGAACCTGCTTGACACGTGAGAACAAACCTCTTCCTGAAGCTCAAACGTGATGCGTAACACGAGAATGAACCTCATTGGTTCTCACACGTCCAGCAAACATGCTTGAGCTTCAGCTTGCCACGACTGATGTGTGAGTTGATGAATATGTGAATAAAAAACCCCTGAATTCAATCTGTTCATCATATAAAGCGATCAATTCTGTTCAGAAAATATGGATAAACCGCTCAGTTCACATGGATTAGTTTTATGATCGCTTTATGAACTTTTTGAAGCGTCACAGTGGTAGTTGCGTAGCTGTCAATGGAGGGACAGAAAGCTCTCAGATTTAATCAAAAAGATCTTCATTTGTGTTCTGAAGATGAACGAAAGTCTTACGAGTTTGGAACGACATGAGGGCGAGAAAATTATGAGAGATTTTTCATTTTTTTGGTGAACTATCACTTTTTACTACTGGAAGACAAATATATTCTCTTTTTATTAATCATTCTATTTTTAACAGATTTTAGGGTTGACTTATATTCATCAAGCCCTACCATTCCACAAATCTAAACTTCATACCCGATAATGATAACTTTGATTACAATTTGATAAAAATCTCGTTGAGTAAGTATTCAGACCCTTTGCTACAACACTTGAACTGTTGCTCAGGTGTGCATGCCATTTCTCTGGATCGCCTTTGATTAAATACAATGAACACATTAAATATGGTGACACCTCAAATGTCATGATGTTACAACTTTTTGCATGACGTCTGTCTGTCTTGTGTTTTTTCTGTTTCCAGTCGAGAGACGCACAAGATTGCTGTGTTCTACATTGGAGAAGGCCAAGAGGACAAATGCTCCATTCTGTCCAACACCGAAGGCAGTCAGGCGTATGAGGACTTCGTCTCTGGGCTGGGATGGGAGGTGCAATAATACATAAAATCCACTTGATGCGTCTGTAGTGTGTAGGGATCATGTCCTGTGACTACATCAGAAAGCTTCTTTCTCTTTCAGGTGAATCTGGCCTCTCACTGTGGGTTTATGGGGGGTTTGCAGAGGAATGGCAGCACCGGAAACACAGCGCCATACTACGCTACTTCCAACGTGGAGGTCATCTTCCACGTGTCGACTCGCATGCCTTCTGACTCAGATGACTCCATCACCAAAAAGGTAGTTCCTCATTTCCTGCTTGACAAGACCCATACACTTTTAAAGTGAATGTAGATGTGATTTACACCATAAACTGGTAGAAATGTGTCATTTATCAGTATCATAAATTGTATCACTGCTTGGTCAGGAGTGCAGGCATTCCAGTCACATTCAGAGAGGAAATGAGAAAGAAAAAAGTGCATGATCTTTGGTTTTGAAACGACCTTCCGTTAAACTGCGCCCTTTTAGTTACTGTTGCTATCACTATCAAGCTTTTCTATTGGTGTTTGTTCTACCACTGTCGAGCAGTGAGAGAGAAGCAATCAAATCGAGTGCAAGACTGAGTGCATTTGTAATCTAGTAATCATATCTAGTCACCAAAATAGTCTCAAGTAAGTCTACAAAGTGGACAAAGAAATCTACTGTACAGTGAAGCTTTACAATGAAAGCATCCGTCGTAGTCAATTGAAAATGCATGGCAGGTCAAATATCAATTGGACAGGGTCCCTACGCAGTGTTCACTGCTCACTACTCCCTGACAATGGTAAATCAGTTGAAGTGGACCTCACTGACAATAATCACTCATTTGGAAAGCCCTGCAACGTCATCAAAGAAAGGCAACAACAGGGTCGCGCAGATTATGATATAACTGAATTAAATAGTGTAATTTACTTTCATTCTAATTTAAAATCATATAATAAGCCTATAGATACATTCATCACCCCAAACTGTTCATAAATAGTTTGTATAATAATAACAATATTTATGAATATTCAATGCATACGTAAACTCAGAGCCATGGTTAGTTCCGACTGGTGACGCGTGCACAATGACAGTTGGTTGATTTTTCACTCTCCACTTCCTGTGAAGTGATGTATCGATGTTCCCTTATTCCCTACACCTTTTTCAGCGCCCTTCGAACTGAACATGTTCGTTCCCTTCGGACTGGAATCTCACTTAAGATGGGGAAATACCCTGTGAAGTCCACTTCTTGGTCCTCTTATGGTCAAATGGAACGCACTTTATGTATGTGTGTGTATGTGCTTTGGATGTTGTTTTAAATTAAAAGCAACACAAACCAAAGATGAAATATGCCAACTCACTAAAACACACAATACATATATATGTATTTATTATTGTAAGTGTAAGTATTGTATATATTCTTGTACTGTAAGTGTAAGTATTGTAAGTATCTATGTGATTGGTTAGTCACTTGTGTTTTCATCCTTTTTCCTTATTTCTCTTCTCACCACTGTCTTGAAATGCAAATATCCTACATATCGTCGCTGTCCAATGAAAACCGCGTATGTCCATTTTGCCGATTTTGAGATTTTTTGACGGATAGAATGTCCAGGTTCATTTCCGTATACAGAAAAGTCACATTATCTAAATGACCAATGAAAAGTTGTGAAATCATGTCATCTGATTTCCACGTATATCCATTTGCTGTCAAAGCTGTCAATCACGCAGCGTATCTCCCCGCCCTGTGGAGGCATCTCGCCGGTCTCGTGAAGTTTCATCTTAAGCATCTCTGAGACCCCATTTACACCTGGTATTAAAATGCGATCTGTATCCAGATAAGTTATCCGCATAATAAAAAAGGCATGTTAGTGCAAGGTGTAAATACGTTTTGATCTGATTGTGATCGGATCTGCCTGACCACCTGGAGGTAGTCTGCCTCGCATTGTGTTCTGATCTTTACTAGTAAACGCAATCTGGTTGTTGAAACCATATATGAATATTTTACTCCTCCCAAAAATGCTAAAAAATAAACGAGTGAGAGCGTGTTATATAGGCTATATGTCATGTTATAGTCAGATATGACGGCGCTACTGCGACACGCATCACCGCAGATGAGCAGTTGAGCGTCTATTCATCAAGCCAACGTGCAAACATCGCAAATAAAAGTGAAAGTAAGTCACTTAATCATCTTCACTATCACACTATCATCTTCAAGTAAAGAAACGAAATGATCTTACCAGGGCTCTTTGATCTTACCACTCTCTCTTATTGATGTTTATTGATGAAATTAGCTGATGATCAATAAAATGCAGCTCATATCCGACAAAATTACGGTAGGATTTGTGTAAATAAAGTCTAGCATCGCCATGTCAGTGTATTGTTTCATCGTCTCTTCATAGTTTGCAAGAGACATTTAATAAACTGAGCGTATTTGATAAACTGAGCGTAGCCTATTCATCCGTCAATATGAAACGCGATTTAGTCATTCTAATTAATGATCGGAAGAACGCGTATCGACCAGCGTTACTGTACAATATGCACGTATGTCCATTTAAACTCGATTTTGAGTAGAATACGGATTATATCATGACACTGGCAAGAATATGATTACATTTAAATATGTTGTCCCAAGCATGACAACGCTATGTTCAGCTGCTTTTGAAATTACGTGGGGGTTTTTTTCACTTCCTGAAAAGTAACCATTTTGGACGTGAGTTTCATCAGGCAGTGACGATATATGTAAGAAATAATTGACGACAGGCCGTTGAATTATTAGAGAAATAATGCACACCCGAGGTGGTAATGCGGTCACGACGCGAAGCGGACGCACACCTCGGGTGTGCATTATTTTTCTAATAATTCAACGGCCTGAAGTCAATTATTCCGCTTATACTACAGTTACCACACCTCAAAACATTGTTCAGATGATTCATATCAAGACGTTTGTCAAGTTTTTGACATAAAACGCTCTTGTATGTAGGACTAATTTCTTACGCATCTAATCCCATGCCTCCGTTGCTAATTCCAAAACGTCATTTTAGAGTTAGTAACGGAGGTTTGAGCCACTGATAGCAGACTAATGTAATGATGGGACACACTTACAATTCGCTGAAATATTCGAAGACCGACTGTTTCCATCGACTGTAGAAGGTCTAACTAAACACCCACTGCAGACACAGACTGAACACGCGTTTGGGCATGATCAGTCAGAAGTATCAAATTACATCCATAACTGGCCTTACAAATGCAAAGTGCAGTAACTACGCAAACCAAGAAACGGAGAAAAAGGCCTTTAAAGTTTTTATACCAGCCAGTCAGCATGTTATGGGTAGATTATGTGGTAATGCATCTCCGAAACGGGACATATTTTAACCCAGATATCTTTTCACAAGACAGAATACATGTCATAAAGCTCATTACAAGTCTTAACTCATTTTTGACCAAATGTGTAGTTGTACTGCGCCTAAACTAGTCTATCCTGGCTTTATGCAGTTATTAATGCAGTTATGAGAGAGAGAGATAGAGACGTGAGACGATGTGCGTCAAAATTATTTATTTATTTAACTTCGTTTTAATGAATTCGTTCATTATTGTTTTCTATAATTGACAGTAGATAACCCAATAAATGTAAAACACAAAGCCATTTTAACAAGTAAGCCTATCAATAATTATTTATTTGTTATATTATCTGGAATAATTACGAAAATCCGTGCATTAGGACTATTCATTTATTTATATAGCCTATTCAGTTTAATTTTCTATTTAGCCTATTATAGATAGGACTTTATTAAAATTAAACTGTATGTGTCAATTGATTGTGAAGTTAGACATCGATTGCAGATCAAGCGCATGGGGCTGCGCATGTCTCTTGTTATGAATTGGATCCCATTTTCCGTTAACTACGCACAGGGATATAGAACTGTAATGCGGTTCAAACTTGCCTGAAACTACTTTAGCCGTGCGTTTCCCTGAAAATAATTGCACACCTTTAGAACGTTCTCAACCAATCATAATCAAGCATTCAACAGCCCTGTAGTATAAATAGAGAGCCTAAGTCCCTCCCCTTCCGGTCGACCACCATGGGACCTTACTTCGGAAAAATATTGAATGGTAGTCAATGGCGAGAGACAACAAATTTTTTGATCTCGTTTGAATTGTGCCCTGAATTACACATATGATGTTTGTCAATTTAAAAGATACATTTTAAAGTAAAGAAAGTCGCAGTTTGATGTAAAAGCGTTGAGGTATAAGACTGTGAAAATACGTAATTACAAAGACTACAAACCCCAAAGGCGCACATTTTCTCTCAATGACTGAAGCTAACTTTACTGAGGCTGTCTGTCATTTTTTCTACAGTCTTACGTTATAATCATAACGTTACGCCGTCCTACCTGAGTGTTTTGTACCAGACTGCACACACACGAGCAGCGGATCTCGTTTCTCTTCCTGGGAGATGTAGTTCACAGAGCGATTTTCACATAAAACTAAAAGTTACTCTTCTGTTGTATGACAAACTGCGAAGTTTTTGACTTTGAAAATCATCTTTTAAAATGACAAACATCATATGTGTAATTGAGGGCACAGTTCAGACGGAATAAAAAGATAAGTTGTCTCTCGCCATTGACTACCATTCATATTTTTTCCGAAATAAGGTCCCATGAGCCGGAAGCGAAGGGGCGGGACTTAGGCTCTCTCTATATATATATATTTGTGACAAATACCCTAAAAAACACGTATTGCCGTTTCGTTCTGTTTAAAATGTTGATTTAATGACGGGTGCGATGCGTGTAAAGCGTGGCTTCTGGAGCGTGCGCTGACCGCCGCTCTCTGTCAGACCTCTGCGAGCTGCGAGAGGCCGTCGTGAGCGAGGGAGCCGAGCATGTGCAGGTTTAGCAGCCCTGGACTCTTGTGCGCGCTGTGACCGGGGCCCCGATCAGCACATTAACTCGCGCCACAAGGGCCAAAGGCCTGCCGGATACCAGCAGGGCCCTGCTATCGAATTCCCCCTGTGTCTGCGGGACGGCGATCGACACGCGTTAGCAGGTTAACTCTGGCAAAATGAGCCGGTGGGATCCCGCTTAGTTCCGAGCGCTCAATCCGATCATGCGCAGGCCTGCAGAGAGAAAAATTCATCAGGCTCCCGGACATCGAAGCCTCACACCGTCAGAGCTCATATTAGCCCATCTCAGCCACACTCCGTTCCTCTGTTAAGCCAGTGGGAGGGAGTGTGTGTGCCGCGAGCCATGCTCGATTCATTTTGGACACCGGGCCCCGTAATTGCTGCGCTCCCGCTCTGGCACGTGTGTGAGGAGGGGTGAAAGGGCTGTTTTATCAGCCACAGGCAGACAGGAAGTAACTCCTCTAATTTGCAAATCCAACTTTCAGAGGTAGTGAGAGAAAGGAGGGGTGAAAGGACGACAGCGAGGAGAAAAGAGAAGTGCTGGGGGCAGATCGAGCAGAGCAGCTGGCCAGGCTAGTAATGCAGTTACTGGGAGGGTGTTTCCATGCGAGGCCTGGTGTCAGGAGGCACCTCACACACACGCACACACACTCTTCTTTGTTTCAGAGGGAGGGACGCTGCTTCTTTACAAGGCAGCGTTTAAGCTTTAGGGCATCTCTTGCTCTGCTCAGCGTCTGTGTGTTTACATTCTACAAAATGAAGGCTATAAATAAAGATTATTGGAGTACGTTTTACAAGAAAATACTATTTCAGTCTTTCTACCTCAAAATTTCACGTTCAATTCAATGTTTCTTGCTGATTCTACGTACATTTTTGAGACTCACTAGCAATTTCTGAGTGAATTATTATCAGTGTAAATGTTATACTCTATGCAACATATGGCTGTTCATGTCTTCATATTTTGCTAATGGAAATGCCACTATTACTGTTGCTCATACTTACATTTCTCTTAGTCAATAATTTATCACTTAAAACTAATCTGATCACCCAAATTACAAATTTAAATGCTTTTTTTTCCCTTAAAAAAATCTTGAATGTAACTCTACACCCTTTCCTCATTTAGTATACATGGTTCTATGAAAATGTAAATGAGCCCCGCCTCCACTCACTCACACAGCTCAGGGGTACAAGGTAGTGACGTCAGAAACACCAGTGATTACGTCTTTTTTAAGGAGAAAATACTCAGCAATGCTGTCGACTTATGAATTTATACATGGTTTGTCTTAAAGCATATTAAAAACACCAAATACACATATAAACAACATTAAAAGCTTGTTTTTCAATTTCGCTTTTTGCTGTTTTGATTTGACAGTAAACTGTATCTGGCATTTTAACAATCTCTTGAGGCTTCTCTCTGGGCCTAAACTAAGAACGTTATTTAATACAATTCACCTTTGGCTAAGCCACGCCCTATAATGTAGATTGACCAATCACAGCGCAGCCAAGAACCAGCTACCACAGAGGTCGGACACTTTTTCAAAGCGCTCCATTGACTTTCAACACAGGCGGCTCATATTTTTGGTCTCGGCAGGCTATTACCGTCATAGTTTTATCCAAAATATGGTTAAACGTTGTGCCTCGGGCATTTGTAACACAGATACGCGTTTCCCAGAGAGGTTGGAGGGGGGTGTCCGTTTTTTCCCTTCCCAAAACCGAAGTAAAATCCTGACAAGTGTCGTCTTTGGATTAAACTGTGTGGACGTCCTCAGTCAGCTAAACCCCGCAAAGATCAACAAGCACATTTTTTTTTTTACTTCTAACATTACTGTGAGTGTGAAGTTATATTAGTTAGAGCGTTTTATAATGTTTTAGGTTATGATTTCAGTTCTCATACCAGCATACCTGTCAACACTCCCGTTTTTGCCGGGTTTCTCCCGTTTTTTAGCCCCATCTCCCGGACCCCTCCCGGTTTGTTATTTCTCCCGGGAAACTCCCGTAATTTGCATGGCCCAAACTCCTTTATGAATAATCGAACCAATATGTTTGTCTAATGTTGAATAGTTGCCAGATTTGATTAAAAGCAGTATATTCACACAATCCACAGACCGTTTATAATTTCACCTGTTTGTCACTTCAACCTGGCAACCGTTTTAGTTGCGCAGTCGCGGAGAGCCGATAGAGACATGATGGCAGGTGAAGTCGGTGTCCCCGCAAAGAAACTGAAGTAGGCTACGGTTAACGCGTTCAGGAATAATAGGGATAGCACAGAACAATTGAAGTTATTGCATGCAGAGGACAGACAGACTCACAGAGGCGATTGGCATCTCACAACTCGCACTTTATTCCCAAATCGAAGTCGTGTCCTCGTTACTTAATAAACAAAATAAGCTTAAAATTAGCATCAAACAGGAATTACCCGCATACATGCGTATTCGATGAACACGGCACATACACGTGTTTGTGCGTGTATATTTGTGTGTGTGCAGTTCAGCAAGGAGCGCACAGCTCTTAAAGGGGCCATACCTTATTTGGACCACACAACATATACCCTCCCCAACCCCCCCCCCCCCCCCCCCCAAATGAAAACCAAATGTTGACAGGTATGCATACCAGTTGTTGATACGCTAGCACACGCTGCTAATAAATACAACGTTATACTCGTGTAGTCTGTTTGCTTTATAATAACGATTATATAAATGAATAGAGACCTACCCAGCTTTGCTTGAACAGTGTTGCTCCTTGATATTGTTAGTCCCAGCCTCCGTCTCGATTAGTAGGAAATGCGGTGGTTCATTTTTTGACTGTGACCGGTAACGTTATGCTTTTGCCTCTATTTTGAATGCCTTGTTGTTTCTTGTGTTTCACCTGGATGTCTTGAATATAGCCTTAATTCGAACGCATATTGCAGCCCCTTTTGCCTACACTTTATTTGCTGCTTTATAAAATTTTGATAACATTTCAGCAGGAAGAGCTGTCACAGCATAAGCCATGCAGAGCACAGATGAAGTTTGACGGATGTAGCAACAGTAACTAAGGGAGGCGGGGCTTAGCCAAAGGTGAATTAATATATAGACTTTACTAGTATCGGCACAATAATATGTTTTACCTTTTTTTTTAAGACACATTATCGTATCAGCAAAATCCAAAATCATTCGACCCGTAATTCATATGTATTTATATATTGTACACAAAACCAATTTCAGTATATTTTAAATAAAACATGTCTTGGTTACCCTTTTTAAAATGTTTACCCTGAAAAAATAATATTACTGTAGATACACAATTTATTCTGTATTCATTTTATTTGTAAAACATCTTTGAATTTTAAAAATCTGCAGAGACCCTGATTAAACTTTGGCAAGTAGTCCTGTCCAACACGGACATGATAGCGCAAGTCATGTGGTTTAATAAAAACTGTGCTATCACTGTGATTTCCATCGGGTGAGCGATAAAATTAGGTAAAAAAATCTCAAACCCAAAGCCTTTGATTGGCGGAATGACCCGAATTCAGCCCATCAAAGGCTCTCAGGGAGTTTTTTTGGCCCAGATACCCTAGCCCACCAACCGCCCAGATACCCTAGCAACCGCATAGAACAGTGCATAGCAACAGCATGGCAACCACCCTCAGCTCCTTCAGCAGCACCTTCTACTTCACCCTATTGTAAAGTTTGCGCTTCTTAGAAGTCTGCAGTCTTTAACATCTGATCCCTTTCATTGAGAATGGCATCTGGTGTATGTGTGCAATGTGTGTTGCATTTCCTCTCTTCCCCCAACCTGTTTACATGCCGCCAATTCTTCTGCTGACTCTCCAAATGGATCGGTATGTGCCGACCCAATCATCTTGTTGTGGATTTGTTTAATTTTAGCCCATTAGCATAATTAAGGGCTTATGGGGAAATGTGGTAATTGCATTTTTGGTGAAGAGGACATGTTTTGGTAATGGCTCATTAGGCTTGGGTGCATCGGCAGATGTTTAACGACTCATTGACAAGAGCTAGCTTAAGCACACAGTGTTGCAGCGAAATGCTTCCAAGACTCCCTTTTCTTGATTACAGAGGTCACTTTAATTTCTCACTGTTTTGCTAATAGTCCACTTATTTTTTGTTAATTATTTGGAATTAAGGCTTTATGGTCTGTCTGCCCTGATTTTGTTTTGTTTCGTGACAGTGAATGCTGGGACCAGTGAGTGATGCTGTGAATGAAAAATCAGTTTTAATTCTTAATTTGGTTGATAACAATACTGGCAGTGTTGGGAAATGTTACTTTCTACATGAACTGGTCCAAAGTTCAGATCACATATTTTAAAATGATCTAGTTCGGTTTATAGTTCATACTTCACAATTTTGAACTAAGTTCACGGTTTCAAAAATGAACTACTTCATAGTTCTTTTTTTTTTTCCATATGTTGCTGCTTGCTATTTATTATTTTTTTTAATTATTGCCACAGCCCATATACAACCACAGACAGTAATTCTTTTATCGGGGGGGGGCAAAGATTTCACAGAAGTGTAAGATTTTTCCCATCCTCACCGACCTTGTCTTAAAACTGATCATACGATGATGCAACGCCTCCTTGATGCTTAGTCGACCTCATGCTGCTTTTTGTTTTGTTTTGGCCGCAGTGCGACACTAGTGGCTGGTGTTGCCAGATTGGGTGTTTATTCGCTACATATTAAGTGATTACGTGTGTTTTAGCCGGGTTTTCACATGGCAGGCTCTATAGAAATCTGGCACCCTATTGAACGAAGTTAAAATGAGAGAGCGTCCGTTCACAGGCACTAGAATGAACGCGTTCACAGTACCGTTCATCAGGCTGTAATGGGCTCTATGCACGGCGGTATTTCCGGTGAAGGTCTAAGGATGCTCAATAACTTCCGCCGATCGTAGAGTCCAATGCAATACCAAGAATTTATATTGAATTTTATACTCCATGGTTATACTTAAGAAACGTTAGTCACAAAAACAGATAAAACAGACACCCCTCGTTGTGTTTATGCTTCTTTTTAAAATTATATTAAATAAACATAACTATATATAAAATTACATCTAAACGTATGTACGTTTCATTTCAAAGACGGGAGGACAGTACATTTTGAAGACTCTGCCATAATCACGTTATCCTCGGTTTTCCTCCGCGTTAATCTCCACAACCGGAAATGGACGAGCATCCTTGCGTCAAATGCAGAGCTTATGCGTGCATATAGCCCATACAGTACCTTCAGCTCACGTTCGCCCAAAAGATGAACAAGTTCATCAACTATCGTTCAATGAACGTGTTCAGGCACAACACTGAATACTGCAGTATCTACATCACACATTAAAAACTACTGGTAACACTTTACAGGTTTGCTAGTTAACTACATTAGTATGAATGAACTAATAATGAACTGCACATATACAGCATTTATTAAAGGTATATACTCGACCTCTGTAAAGATGAATGTGTATTTAAAATGGGTAATTTATGTAGAAGAAATATGAAAGTATTTTTTTTTTAATTTGGACCTTTCTAGACTGAGAAAAGCCAAAAAATGTATTTTTGGCGTATGTGGATGAAAGACAACAACTTCCAGAATGCACTTGCTTCGCTGCCCTAGGAGGCCACGCCTACCGGTAACAGAGCGCAGTCGTTAAACAACACGTTTAGGCTACTAGTGAGTCTCCGTGATGAGTCTGCCCAAAAATGTGTTTGGAGATCGCCCAAAATGTGCGGGATTCAGCTTTTGCGTTCTGCAGTCGCCATTCATCATGTTTACTGTGGCAAGCGGGATGAGTGAGAGGGCCGTGGGAGAACGGTGTGAGTCATGTTTACTGTGGCGAGCGGGACGAGTGAGGGTCGCGGGAGAACTGTGCGAGGCCGGTGGCGTGATTACCGATGAGCGACACCTGTGAGACGCACCGGTCTCTTATCTCTCACGGACGAGCGGGAATTTTTTTTAGCAATGTTAAAACGCACATCAACCGATCACTTTTTTATCGTTCATGTCCCTTTAATCTTTGTTAATGTTAATTTCAACATTTACTAATATTTTTAAATCTTGTTAACATTAGTTAATGCACCTGGAACTAACATGAACAGACAATGAACGGCTGTATTTTTATTAACTAACATTAACAAAGATTAATAAATACAGTAACAAATGTATTGCTCATGGTTAGCTCATGCTAGTTTATACATTAGCTAACGTTAACTAATGAACCTCATTATAAAGTTTCCAAACTACTTGTTTTATCCATTTCATGCTTTGTGTGAACGCGTAGCTGTGGGAACTGTTGTATTTCTACTTTTCCATAAGTGCCACCTACTGTCAGAGAGTGAATTTGCATCTTTATTCAGCCATCTTGTGTATATATAACAGCATATGGAGAAATATCATTGTAGACTACTAGTGTAGATAAAGCATTATTCAGAAACATGTGCATCGAATAAAACAGAAAAAAAAAACACAAGCACGGAATTTGTAAATAAAATTATTGTTTGTATACTATTTAATAACATATAGTTTTATGTATGATTTCATGCGGTTGGAGTTTCCAGTTTGGACAGCTCCATAAAATAGCCTACAGGAAGTGCTGTAGTTTTGCTGTACTATACTAAAAATATGAAAAGAACAATACTCAAATAACATTTTAAGATACTCCAGTAATGCTTCCTTTTACAGTCCAGTTACCCATGTAAATACTATGTACTTATTTTAGTAACTACAATTACTGGGTAATAACTAGTACTAACCCTGAACCTACCCCTAAACCTAACCCTGTTCCATGTACTTACCTTATATTAGCCAGTACTTTCTAGGTAAGTACACTGTAAGTACTGTACTGTAAAAGGAAGCGGTACCGATACTCCTGTTTCTGAACACATAAACCAGTAATTTGATGTCACACGTCTGATGCTTGCTTTAATTGTCATAATCTATCATACTAAAATAAATCGTAATAAAAAATGGCTTTTCTAATCATTTAGAATTTAATGAACAAATAATTAAATAATTGTGCATTTACCATTTATTGATGTAATTTTATGAAAATATAGTGATTTGAATCCAAAGAGCTCTAAAATAATTTTAGATTAGTTGGTGAACGCGATTGAAGGCACGCCGCACTCCTGAGGTGACAACTCTGTTGCAGCAGTAGACCATTAAAAAATTAATAATAGGACAAATAATATGTTTAGGTTACAACTGCATCTGTCTCCGAAAAAAAAAAAAAATCATCAGTGAATCTACCAAAAAAATCTACCAACAGCTGTGTCAATGGATAGATGCACATTTTTTTTAGTGAAGTTTGAATAACTATTGAATTGATTTAGATTTACCAGTATGTTACCAGCTCTCTAGACATCTATATCAGGTTTGACCCTTACCGGTCGAGTTTTAGAAACAATTTATACCTTTTTTTTTTTAATAATTATTTTGAGCTTCTCCTAGGCATTTACAGGTTTGACAGCTGATCTGAACCCAATTCACAGATTTCCACATGTATTAAACAAATGATTGCAATATTTTACTGGTGCTTCAACATTAGAACTCCATATTATTCAGACTCTCAGCACCCACGTATTTCATGTTCCTTGGCAAAAATGAGCTTCTGAAAAATGCATTTCCTACAAATGTATGTATATTTTTATGTAAAATGAAAATCTGTCCAATTTTCTGGCAAAAGCCAATTTGTTTAAATGATTGAGACATAATGAACCCAATTTCTCCATCTCATTTGTCTTCAGATTGAAAATTCCCCAAATAATTACAGGAGATGTTATGTACTAAAATACATGTAGTCTTTTTCTCTCTGGAATTATTGTTGATCACTAAGAAAACACACGTTTGTGAGGTTGAGTTAACCTTTTTTAATGTTTTTTCTAAGAATCTGTTTTTCTCTCTCCACATGTTTGCCCTGTACAAATGATTATCTGTTTGTTTGTTTGTTTCTTTTTTCCTCCGCCGTGAAGTCCTTGTGAGTTTTAGGCTACTAGACTAATGTTTACAATTTTTTTGTGTCAGATTTATTGATGCGTTTTGCCTCTGGTTGGTCATAGCTCCGTCACTTGGGAAATGATGAAGTGCACATCGTGTGGTCGGAGCACACGCGGGACTACAGACGAGGAATCATTCCCACCGACTTTGGAGATGTCCTCATCATCATCTACCCGATGAAAAACCACATGTTCTTTGTTCAGATCCTGAAAAAAACCCAGGTACGTCCCCACATTGTGAAGATAATGACATTACGTTACATTATAAACCACAAGCGTCCACCAGAACTTACAGATTTTCATATATTATGTGAAATGCCTCTCCAGAGGCGTCTTAAGATCTTCGCCAGGATGTGCGATGTTTGCTTGATTGTCAGGATATGTGGATTGTGGCTGAATGGTATCTCTTCCTGTCTGTTCCCTGAAAGCACTAATGCTCAGAGTCCATTACTGCACTGTCGGCACGCCACTCTCATCGCGGTCAAGCTGCCTTTCATCTTCCTCCTCCCGCGTCTGCCACCAGATCCCCAGAGAAACCAAGCGTGCATCATTTGTAATTTCTCGTAAACACGTCACCTCTACGAGCCTCGACTTCTGTGTGTTGAGTGGCCTGGATGCTGTCAGATATATATGCTTTCTGCACCATGTCACCGGCCGCAATTAGTGAAATTCCCTCAGCTGTGTCACTGTTATCTGCCGTTCCACTCAACTAACTCTCCTGTCATCCACTCGATGAATGCATGCCTTGGCGAATGGAAGTGCCGCGTTATCCGTCGACTAGATTCAGCCGTCCTGCTCATAGATTTGTGGCGTACACATCACATGCAAATATCAGGCTGAGACTTCTTGCATAGCGATTTAATGTTTAAAGGGGTGGTTGATTATGATTTCACTTTTCTATCTTTAGTTAGTGTGTATTGTTGCTGTTTGAGCATCAACAACATCTGCAAAGTTACAACGCTCAAACGTTCAACGCAAAGGGAGATATTTACTTTTACATAAATCACTTTTGTAAGCACTACAACAAACGGCTGGTAGGGACTACAATGAGCTTCAAACCCCACCCCCAATTGCGATTTATAGATTATCAGACAGAATATGCTAATCAATGACTAGAAGATAACACATAATCTACATAAATTCATCAACTAACCATTCAGAAACGTTGTCACTTCCTCTTGAGTCTCTCCATCATTGTCCGATTTCGGTTTGAACGTAAAAGGCAGAACGGTTTCTGACATTTTAAAGGGGTCATGAACTGGCTTTTTAAATTTTATTATATTGTTGTCTGAGGTCAATTTATGACGTTCGCTTGTTTTTTTCATTCAAAAACATCAAAATGAATAAGTAATAGGCTATTTTGTTTCCCAAGTTGTGAGCCTTCCTGAAAAACGGTCGGTTTTTATGGGCGCGTCGCACTGAAGACTTTGAAATAAACACCCACTGCTGTGAGTGGATAACAGTTTTGCATATTATAATTAGTTTAACTCACCCGTCGATGCACGTGGGGGAAAACGTCCAATGTTGTCAAATGGCAACCGGATTCGCCCATACACGTTCGACCCAGAGTCCGTGTGTTGCACAATTCCTGTCAGATCCAATATAGACGGCACAGCACCGTTCTTTACTCTTAATCGGTCTGCAAATCCAGTCTTGTTTACAAAACAATCCTCAGTGAAACAAAGCGAACAGACGATGATGTTTTACCTCATCAGCTGGAACGTCATTAAAAATAAAGTTTATCCATGCAGTCCTATTGGAATCCACAGGAAGCATATGCAGCGACAGTCTTCTTCCACAACCAGGCGCTGCACAATATTTATTGTTCGGTAGCTCGATCCGGTTTGTCATCATGAGGTAGGCATCTATGTTATTTAGCTATGCGTGTAATGCACGAATCGGTGGGCGGGGCTAAACCGGCCATGTTGAAGTAGGTGTTCTGCAGGGGTGGTGTTTTAACCCCTTCGACGTCATAGTTCCCCACTTTTAAAAACGAGTCGTTTTCAGAGGCTGTGTCAATAAAAGCTTTTATTGGACTAACAAGGACGTTTTCAGTTCTGAAACTTACAGGATATTGTTATAATATGATGACCTCTTGGAAGTCAAAAGCTCAAGGAAAATTTGATTTCTCAGTTCATCACCCCTTTAATGCGCGTCTGCACTAAATGCGTAACTCCGCTACACATCACATGCAACATCCAGCGCAGTCTCATCCCAAGACGTCATATAACTGACGTCTTTTGACCATACGTCAACATCCGCCGTTTTAGGATACCCTTTAACGACGGTTAGAGGACGTTATCGGATCCTAACCCTACCCCAGACCTAAACCTACCCCGTCACCTAACTGACGTTAAAGGTAAAGCGTCAGTTGTATGACGTCCTAGGATCGTCATGTAATTGACGTTAAAGGGTACCCTAAAACGGCAGATGTCGTATGGCCAAAAGACGTCCCAAGACGTCAGTTATATGACTTCTTGGGATGAGACTGTGTTACAACATCGGGTTGAGACTTCATGCATAGAGATTTAATGTTTAAAGGGGTGGTTGATTATGATTTCACTTTTCTAAACTATAGTTAGTGTGTAATGTTGCTGAGCATCAACAACATCAGCAAAGTTACGACGCTCAAACGTTCAAAGTAAAGGGAGATCTTTACTTTTACAGAAATCAGTTGTGTAAGCACTACAACAAACGGCTGGTAGGGACTACAATGTTAGTGACATCACTAACCCTAAAATTAGCATAAACCCCACCCCCTGAACATGATTTATAGATTATCAGACAGAATATGCTAATCAATGACTAGAAGATAACACATAAGCTCCATAAATTCATCAACTAACTCACTTCCTCTTGAGTCTCTCCATCATTGTCCGACTTTGGTTTGAACATAAAAGGCAGAACGGTTTCTGACATTTTAATGCGTGTCTGCACTAAATGCGTAACTCCGCTACACATCACACGCAACATCGGGCTGAGACTTCATGTACAGTGATTTAATGTTTAAAACCCTCTCTTGACCAGGTTCCTTTCTTCGGGCCTCTGTTCGACGGGGCGATAGTGACTGGAACGCTGCTGCCCAGTCTGGTTCGGGCCACGTGCATCAATGCAAGCAGGGCCGTGAAGTCTCGACTGCCGCTCTACCAGAGTTTGTATCCTTTAACCGTTATGGTGTGTGATGCCTGCATTTGAGTGTCTGTAAGTAGTTTTGGTGCTAACTGTACCTGAGACTGAGTGTGTTTCAAACACTGTAGTTCCCTGATCATTATATGGTGAACATGACTTCCAGTAAATAGAGTGGTAATCATTATCACTATTGCTGTGTTATACGGCATGAGCGTATTTGTATTTTTTTTTTTTTTTTTTGGCATCATTTGTTTTTCTTTGTTGTAGCTGTTAAACATACAGCTCGTCCTCCATTTCTGGCGAGGACAATGAACAGCTGTATTTTTAACAATGCACCATTTTCCGGTAAGTCAAAATATTCCGTATGCTTGAATGCTGATGGGTGTATTCTGGGAATTTTTCAGAGAGCAAATGTTGTTTTGCACTAGAACGATTTTGACAATGAGAAATTCCTAGGTAGTGCATATTTTCTATGGAACTAATGAGCGGACTATGATGTTATTACGAATCAATGGCCAACTTGAAATATGGCTTTAATCATAAATAATTCAGTTTTCAGGAATCAGCTGTTATGCTTATACTATTACTAAATGTTTATTTGTTTGTCTCATAACCTTTTCATCTGCGTGTAGAACTTCTAAATACATCGTAAGATGCCATTACTATAGTTTGAAAGTGTTTGGCAAGAAGGAAAGTAATGCAATGTGTCAAGTTGTGTAGCTGTAAATAATAAATCAACACTCTTGGAAAGTGTGCCAACCAGTGTTACAAGCCGTGGTAAATGAGAAAATATGAATTAATTTGCCAATTATCACAAAATTAACCTGACATAAAACAGTGGTCATTACTTTTTTGCTTTTTGACTGCAAATTATCCCATTTAATACAGGACTTCTTATCAAATACATAAAATATGGTCACAAAATATTGATTTGAGGGGATATAATTTTGAGAAGAAAGAGTGCTAGACTATCATTGAAAAGTTTGCGGTTGGTAAGATTTTTTTAATGTTTCTGAATCAAGTCTCTTGTGCTTGACTTTAACAAAAATGCTGTAAATTCAGTAAAAAGCATTTATTTAAAATGGAAATAAGATGGTAGTGCATGTATTTAACAGATTTTCTAAATGGTTTGACCAATGAGGTATTCCCATCCCTGTGTAATAAGCTTGTATTACATTTGTAGCGCTAGGAGAATACTGTAGATCATACTGTGAGTAGAAATTGCTGCATCATGCCAGGTTTTTTTAATTCTGCTCTTTGCTTTCTGGAATGATATTGCGTCAGTATGATCATTATTGTGTGTTGGTGTGTGTGCGTGTGTGACTGTTAATTGTCTCTTGTGAATAGGGTGTGAAAGGCCATTAAGCATATTCTGCTTTCACAGCTTCCTGCAATGACTTGATCTGTCTCTATGAATAATTGATTTGCTTTTGGGTGCTGCTTCTACACCACTGTCTCTTATCTGTCCGTCACTAGAACATCTGCTCAACATTCACACGTAAGTGCATCCTCTCTGTGTTTCGCTCACTCACTCGTTCTCTGTTTGTCTTTCCATTGCTCATCTCATCTCGTTGTCCAAGGTCACAACACGAGCCTGTTTCCAGTTCTGATCAAATGACTTTTTTGTTGTTGTAGTTGATTTAAGGTTGTGACTTTTGAAATGTGTCTCATGTCAGACTTTGACTTGAACAGACGGCGCTCCTGCACTGACCGCATACATAAAACAACAGTAATTAATTATGAGGGTAAAGAGGCGGGTGCAAAATCCTCTGGTTGCCATTGAAAGAAAATTCACATTACTTATTTTCTGTATGAATTGATCTTAACCTTATTGATTTTTTTTGTGCTTTTGTCATTTTTATTCATTTTTTTTTTTTCAATTTATTTTTAGCTTCAGTTTTAGTTTTCTTTCAGTGCGTAATTTTAGTACATCAACTTTTCTTTCAGGTATAAAGTGCCGAAGTGATGACTAGCGGCGCATGGGAAGCTAGCGGCGCATGGGTTCCCTCGATCGAAAAGCTATGCATTTTCCCCATAGACCATAAAAAAATAAGATCTGTGTTTAACAAAGAGTTGTGACCCTTACATGTTTTGTCTATCAAGATAATCTTTTCAAGTTAATCCAAAATGTATACATTTTGAAGGTTTTTAACAAAACACAAGCAGACACAATAAAGTTTAAAAAAAACACAATCTGGTTATAACTGTGTGTTCTATGTCATAGATCAAAACGTGAAAATATTTAGAGGCTTTGTTTACCACAGACATTATTTCAGGCAATTTTGCAAAAACCCATTCAAAAATCCTATAGACTTTAGAGCGAGGGAACCGCTAGTGCTAAAATGCTAACTCACTTCTACGATTTGGCCTACAAAGTGACGTCGTAACTTCGGCACTCTATTGGAAAGACAAATTAAATAAAAAAAAAAACTCTATTTCAGAAGTAATTTTTAAAAAAAAAAAAAAACATTTTAATTAACCATTTAGTTAACGATAACACTGGGACAAACACTTGTCTATGGTGGACATTATGGACACATGCCACACTTCTCCAATCATTTTGTTTGCTTAAAGGAATACTCGACTTTTTTTGGAAATGGGCTCATTTTACCACTCCCTCAGAGTTAAACAGTTGAGTTTTACCATTTTCGAATCCATTCAGCCGATTTTCTGATATTTAGAAGAATATCAGTAACCAGACAGTTTCTGGTCTCATTGACTTCCATAATATATATTTTTTTCCTGCTATGGAAGTCAATGAGACCTGAAACTGTCTGGTTACTGATATTCTTCTAAATATCAGAAAATCGGTTGAATGGATTCGAAAACGATAAAACCCAACTGTTTAACTCTCGGGGAGTTGTAAAATGAGCCTATTTCCAAAAAAAGTGGAGTATCCCTTTAAACCCACCCCTTGTTTTTACAATCGACTGCAAGGTCTCATTCAGATCTGCCTCCAACATCTCAAAATCCAATCAATAACTTATGGGTAGAACCAAGCATTGCCTTGCATTTTTTCTTGAACGGTATATTTTACTTAGATTACATTACAATGCGGAAAAAAAGCTCTGTCGTGATTTCAGCCTGGTTTAATGGGACCTCAACATCGATGTTTTCACTGACACTGATTCACACTGAAGTCGCATTATGTATCCGATACATTTATGATTTATTTCCATGTATGAAACCGGCCCAGATCAGAATTGTTAGATTGAGTGTTAATTTGACTGTTTCATCCAGAAACAGATCTACATCACATATGGGGGGATCTGATTTGATCCACATTCAACTGCAGTGTGAACGTGGTCTTGGTTCCCTCCTCTTTCTTCTCTCTCTTACAGTCTGTGGCTCCCGGTCAGAACAATGACCTTGCCTCACAGTCTGTTTTTGTGTGGAGATGAAATCTTCTTTGGAGTTTTCCGCTACACAATGGGTCGGGATCCCTGCAATTTTCCTGCTTGTTGTGCTTGGTGCTCCAACGTAATTAGTTGAATATTTCTTGAAAGCGAGTCCTCGTACTCCCTGCACAGGCTGATAAAAGCAGGTGTCTCTCTCTGGCCTCCAGCGGGATACACCATCACTCAGCTCTAATTGGGTGGGTTTTGGTGAAATGACCACCAGCGTCCACTTGGCATGGGGCACTGCAATCCACCCCCGTGCCCTGCGCTGTCCCACACCCCTGCGCTCCATTGTCCGTGTTCGTATGCGCGTATGCAGGTGAGTGTGCGGAGCTAATCTACAGATCTCTGTCCCGCCCGATTCTGGGATTATGCTTTTCCAAAGGGCTTAGCTTGAATGGAGAGTCCTCACTCCTGCTGACACCTTTCACGTCGCGCATAATGCGTCTTGATTATTGATTCATCAGCTGCTGCGAGTTTGAAGTGGGCCATGATGAAGCCTTGTGCAGGGAAACTTAGGATGTATTACAAGATCAATAAATCTTCAGCCGACACGAGAGCCTTTTGTTCCTTCATATTCTCTTTCTTTGTATTGCTGAGAAGTATAATGGGTCCTTTTAAAGGGATTGTTCATCCAAAAATTAAGCTTCGATCATGATTTACTCACCCTGGTGTTGTGCTAATGCCATATGACCTATCTTGGCCTACGGTCAGTGTGTCATACAGTCTTTTCACTTTCACTGTCATTCTCTGCGTGAAGCTGAGATGCTTTAATCCATATTGGCTTGCGATGGCAGTCCAGTGGCCTTTAAGAGGTGAGGCAGAGATTCACTGACCTTCAGTCTCTTTGCTGCCTCCCCTGCTGAACAAGAATCGATGGCGTTAGCCTGCTTACTCCCTCTCTCCTCCTGGCTCAGATCCTTCTCTAGGCACCAATCAATAGCCATAATCTGTTCCTACCCACCGTCAGTCATGCGAGATTCAGCTTTTAGCACCCGTGATGGTCGAGGGAAAGTTGGGGATGTGGTCTCATATTATTAACGATAATACAAGTACCTGCAAATTAGGGTGAGGATTATGAATGTGATCATTTGGATGTCATTGTGGCCATCCCACCATATTACATCTGACTATGTTCATGGTAGCTTCTTATTGAAGCACAGTATCCTTACATTATGTTGAAGTCACTTGTCAGGGTTGAGTCAAATGTGATGAACACACCAAGCCGACGCCAACAAACTAGCGCTGATGAAAGCCAACTGTGTTGTCGCCTCTCGTCGAGGTAAAAAGCTGCACTTGAACACACCGAGAGAACTACAACCGACTGTCAGCTATAATGTGCGTTCTGCGCCTGCGTTTAATGAGCCAACTGTCTATTTCTGCAGATATATTAGTCTATATTCGTCATTCAGAAATGAAAACCGACGCTGCCGGCTGCAGATACACACAACGTAAACAAAGCAGCGCGTGCTTAACGTTTTGAATATCAATCCTGCTAAACACTTTCTTTACTCCACTCATGTTAATATTGAAATATTTGCCAAGGAACACTCAGGTAAGGAGACGTAACATAAGAACAGCCTTCTATCTTTACCGTTTTGACTTCTTTGCTTGCTGTTTTGCTTTTATTCTCGTGCACTGACTCTTTCACTAAGCTGAACAGCCAATCAGAGTTCTCTCTTTCCCCAACAGCCCGACGTCGAATCGGGAGAAACAAAAACAACGAGGACTATTTTTAGCCAACAGCACGGAACCGTGCGTATCACACCGAGGGGACTTAGTTGGCCAACGCACAAAATCTGCCAGACGGCCGACCGTCGGCTTG
Organism: Cyprinella venusta; assembly: GCA_038021265.1. Lineage (NCBI taxonomy): Eukaryota > Metazoa > Chordata > Actinopteri > Cypriniformes > Leuciscidae > Cyprinella > Cyprinella venusta. The sequence continues at coordinate 28,676,651 of CM075875.1, read as the reverse complement.
GTGTGTTCCGGGCTTTACATGCTTTCTTGTGTTGAGGCAGAGTCTGACATTCGACTGCTGATAATTTGCAGATTATTATTGCTAAGAACCACCTTGTTAAACTGGAAGAGACTGTCCTAACTGTACGTTCACACCGCCGCCGACTTGAGCGTCAAAGAAGCTCTGGCCGCCCTGTCGTGGACGCTTGTCAAAAAGTAAGGGGAAGCTTGTTGAAGCTTTGGATGCTTTTTACGTTTAAGTGTCACAATATGAAATGTAATAGAAGAGACAGAAGAAGAAAAAAAACAAGCAATACATTGAAGAAACCTTTTATAATGACTGCACTTTTAGAACCATTTTGGTCACATTTGGTTGGGGGAAAAAAATAGTTAGCTATTATTATGATTATTATTTGCGGTCAAATCGGTGTCACCATGAGCAAATTAATTGCATTTCCGCTTTAAAACGAGCGTTGTGAATATTTCAAATAAAAGTTGCGCTCATGCGGTCCCTATAATCAAACGATAAATGATACGAAACCAGTAAGACACACAACAACGGCGATTATTAGCTTCTCTTCCATTTACTCGGAACTAATGTTTTGGTTGGAACGAAAGTTTACATCGTATGTTTCTCCGTAATCAGTCAGCGCGAAGGACGTCTATATGCCGATTGGTTGCTGGTGTTTTGCCGCTGAACCGCGTCAAAGCTCATTATCATAAATTTGAGCTTCTTTCAACTTTCTGATTGACGCTCAAAACGGCCCAAACGGGACGCTGATGGATTTTGACGCTCATTGCAGCTGAGAAAAGCCAGCTTCCATTGCAAATGAATGACTTCCGGCCTTTTTGAAAGTTTAAGTCGATGATGGTGGGAATGTACAGTAATGACATCCACATTTAGATTTTGTGCATTGAATTTGGGGCCATGTACATTTGCAATTACTGATTCCACAATAATAGACCAACGTAGTATAATAGTAGATAACGGCATTCAAATAATGTTGTATCAGTTTCTACAAATGTTTGTATCGATAACACTGAAGAGATTCAGTTGAAGATGAGTGTAGACCAAAAGTAAAAGATATCAGTATACTTGACCCTTCGCAGGGAGTTTGATTGACAGGTGATCTGACCAATCATAATCCGCCATTTGCCGAATCCGCCATTTTTGTCTGACAAAGCATTCAGGAGAGTTAGGCCCCGTTTACACGATGGGAAAACGCAGATATTTCTCTGGGTTCCCTCTCATTTACACGAAAACGCTGTTTTTATCACTGAAAAAGTTATTTCTAAAAACTCTAGGCAAAGTGAGATTTCTGAAAACGCCGGTTATGTGTTGCCGTGTGAACTGGGAGAAACGGCGTTTTAGGTTCTCTCTTGTCGATTCTGAGGATTCTGATTGGCTTGCATGGCTTTATCCTTAACCCCTACATTGCCGCCAATAGGTTTGGCATAGTTCATAGCTCGATGGCGTATTTATGCGGGTGTGTGAACGATTTTATTTTTGAAAACGGAGAGGGGGGAAATATTCATTTTGCTAAATACCCGGCTTTGTGTAAACGTGGCCTTAGTTGATTAACGTTGGAGGATCTGAACTTGAAAAACGGAGTGTACTGGTGTCTTTCTGCAGTTAAAACAACGTTCCTTCTTATGTTCATTCATGTTTATCTGATGCTATAAATTAACTAGAAGAAAGAGATGATCGGTTCACAAGCAGCTTTATCTGAGGCTCTGTCATACACATTAAAGAGCCACAAAACGGTATTTACAGTATAAATTTCTTTTAAAAAATGACCAAATATGAATGTAGAGACTTTGTTTCATATTAAAAGGAACCTGGTCTGTATCTGTCAGCGCTTTTTTCGGTGTCCTCTCTCTTCGCGATGTATTTTTCACTTCGTGAGAACATGATGTGTGGCGTGAGAGCGGTGAAGCTTGTCATACATTGCAACAGTAACTAAAGGGGGCGGGTCTTTGCGAACGGTCAATTGATATATTTTAGTATAATTGAGGTACTATTATAGTTTTTTTTTTTTTCAATTTTTGAATTCGTTTTTATTATATATTTCCAGTCCCAGTAGCATTAATCTCATTGTTTTTGTCATTTTTATTAGTTTATTGTAAGTTATATTTTTTTAGTTCAATAACCCTGCTCAGCTGAAACCCCCTTGATGTCCGAATAACCACTTTGCTTTGTTACCACCACAGAAACGTGAGGGCGCACATTAAGTATGTTCAACGGGACTGTGCACCATTCATCCCTACATTTTGCATCCTTACATAAATAATGTTCCTGGGAAGATTCCCTTTTGATATGAGCATCTTTGAGAGGAGAGCTGGGGGACTATGTCTCAGTGGAGAGCAGCTCAGCGTCCCTAAGCACGTTTTCACTTTCCTTTCTCCGCCCCCATGTTTGCCCCCCTCCCTAGTCTGCTTTCCTGGGTCTCCCAACTTGCCAGCTGTTACTGGAGGTACTGACAAAGTCCAATGTGTTCAGATCAGTGAGTTACACCAACTCAACCACCACCCATCTCTTTCTCTCCTTTTCCTCTCGCTCATGCCTGCACACATTCAAAGACTGTCTGCAGACTATGTTGAGAATAGCAAACTGCCATTCTACGCTTGCTATTGCTTCAGTTCACTTTACTTGTACACGAAAGCCAGTTAATGCTCTCAACTTTCAGTTTCCGATATAAAGAATGATTTCGTGAGTCGATATTTGCGACTGCCAAATAATAAAGGCAACATGCTTTTTTTAACGTTACAGCACTGTTTTCTATTCCAGATTACTATGATTTGGTTTGTTTTGTTAAGAGCTCAGCATTTGTATTTGTTGATTTTCACCATTTTTTAGGTTTATGTCATATGTTGAGGTCAATGTACAACCTTCTAAAACTATATCCAGATATTTTTGGGTTGTTCGCTTCACATATTAAATGTTCTGTAGAACATTTGAATGGATGAAATATTCTCAGCTAACCTTTTTACAGTGTGTGACAATAGTGTAGCATACCACTGTGTCACACAATCTTGATTGTGTGTGTGTGTGTGTCAAGGGGGGCTCCCATCCACAGGCCTGTCAAGCCCAGCCATGAGTGGAAAGTCAGTTTTGCCCATATGGCATATGGCGTCTCACTGCTGCCTCTTTATATGAAATACTCAAGTATTCTCCCACCCACCCTCTCTCTCTAACACTGAATGACTCATAGCATTACTCTTCTCTAGCTCTCTCTACCCCTCCTGCTGCTTGTGATGCCTGGAACAAAGAATAGTGACACACACACACACATGCGCGTGCACACACAAATGCCCGTGGGGGATTTTCTCTTATGGTAGACCCAGGACTTAAACACAGGTCAGTAAACAACTCAGGGAATGGATAAAAGAAGCAAAAACAGGTGGCAAATGTAATAGATGTGTGTATGGATCTCATGTACTTCATGTTTATCCATGCTTTCTTTTCTGCACATCATCATCATGCTCGGGATCCTCAATAGCTTTTTTAATCAAATTTCCGCAGGGAGCAGGAAGACTCCCGGGTCATCGAGTCGTGTCTAATTTGATATGAGTACTGAATGCTATTGGGTCAAACTCCTTCATACTTTATCAACGTGATATGAAATCGTTTTTATTTTTTTTTGCCGCTCTCCAACCAGAATTTTAAGGCATTAAATGTTTATTTTTCTTGACAAGAGGATGAAGGCATGGGGAAGTTACATTGTAAACTAGATTATTAACATTTCTGAATACAATGTAAGTAGGGATTGCTTATGCAGAGCTCATTTTGACTAGTTGTCAGGGTTGCTCTTTTAAAAATAGTTTCTAAAAGGGTGACGCCATAGTGGCCGAACATAGACAGATGTCAAGCATGAATGCCTAATGGAGTGCTAGGGTTTTTGTGTGTGTGGGCGGAGACGGAGATTCAGGTTTAAACGTAGATTGTCAAATTTAATCACATCGTGCAGACCTTCTGTGATAGAAACTGACAATTAACATTTTAGTAATCCTCCTAATAACCTTTTTTTCTACTGTAAATAACAATTTTTAGAGTGGAAAGGTTCCAATGGTTCGAGCCATTGATGCCAATAAAGAAACTAAAAAGTGCACTGGGGTAAAATCATAAGTTTCCACAAAATGTTGCCTCCTTTTAGCAGCTACTGTGTTGCTTTGATATTTTCTTCTGTCTCAGAACGTCTGCGCCAATGTGATTGAATTTGACAATCTACGTTTAAACTTGAACCTCCGTCTCCTCCCACACAAAATGAAGGGAAAAAAAATTCACTAGCACTCCATTAGGCATTCATGCTTGACATCTGTCCATGTTCTGCCACTATTGTGAATGGAGGAGCCATTGCCAGATCAGGGTTGGCTCCCCCAGCGCGTGTGTGTGTGTATGTGTACGTGTGAGAGAGAGAGAGAGAGAGGTAGAGTTACACAGAGCTTGCTCCTTTATTAATGCTCCCTCAGGAGTGACGTTACTAAACCGCGTGAGAAAAGCGTGAGAGCGGCTCCTGTTGGCACCTGCCAGCTTGTGTTTTTGCACTCTGGCATGGAGTATTCTACTGTTTTGTTGTTGTTTATTTTGTGTGGATTAGAGACTGTATTAAATGAGAGACAATGGGTAAACGGCTGCATCCAAGCAAGGGGTTTTAACATTATATGCTTTACAAATAGATTTCAAGTACACAGTGAAATGAGCTCTTATGGCTGATCGGTTGTTCTTGTTTAGACATTATGTTTACATGTGTGTCCCCTACTCGTGTAGACTGGTCTTTGATTGTTTTGATAAAAAATAAATCATGGTTCTCTTACACAACTCCATTCAAAGATTTGGCCACCATAAGATACATATAAGATACAAAATGACTATGAATTGTTTACAAATCATTTTGATTTTAATGAAATACTTTTCTTGTTAACTTTCTCTTCATAAAAGTATCCTGAAATAAAAAAAAAAAACACAAAAAATATAAAGCAGCAAAACTGGCTGCTGGAAATTCAGCTTTGCCATCACAAGAATGAATTATATTTTAGAAAACATTCCAATAGAGAACATTTGAAATTGTTATAATATTGGTAGCACGTTATTTTACAGTACTGTTTCGCATGTACATACTATAGTATACTTATTAAAGTAATTACAATAACTTGATAGCTAACCTTAATCCACGTAGATTTCCAAGTACTTTATTAGTTAAGTGCACTGTAAATACACACACTGTAGAAGAAAGTGTAATTTCACAATATCACTGTTTATACTGTTTTTTATTATTATTATTAAATAAATCCAGCCTTGGTGAGCAAAAGCGACTTATTTCGAAAAAAAATAAATATAAATGCTAGACACTGAGAGCTTATTTTCTTGAGCACAATTAAAAGCCAGAGATAGTCAGTGTGGATATTGGTTGTTAAAGGGATACTCCACTTTTTTGGGAAATAGGCTCATTTTACAACTCCCCCAGAGGTAAACAGTTGAGTTTTACCATTTTCGAACCCATTCAGCCGATTTTCTGATATTTAGAAGAATATCAGTAACCAGACAGTTTCTGGTCTCATTGACTTCCATAGTAGGAAAAAAATATACTATGGAAGTCAATGAGACTGGATACTGATATCCTTCTAAATATCAGAAAATCGGCTGAATACATTCGAAAACGGTAAACGGAGTTGTAAAATGAGCCTATTTCCAAAAAAAGTGGAGTATCCCTTTAAGATTTGTATTCCTCTACTGTATCTGAACAGTTTTACCTGAGTATAGCCGGTTCAGTGAGGATGCAGAGAGGTTAAATGTCTCTCAGGCGCACCTTAGACGGGACTGTGCGCAAGTTCGCAAGCATTCTCCAAAGTTTTTCCTCATTTAATTTGCAAAAAACCATTCTTGGTCTCATAACTGGTGCAAGATCCTCCGGTCCATGCCCAAGTCTACACCTGTGCATCTGCGAGCAGGGGTCCAGTTGGTCACCCAGTCTTCCTGTTGTCGGTCCGATGAGCGGGATGGACGTTTCGGAGCTGTGCTAATTGTGATTGATGGCGGAGGAGGGGAGGACGAGTGTTAAACCTGCTCGTCTTCTCAGAGTAATTAGCATCCAGCTAGCGGTTCCATCTGTCTGCCCAAGCCCTGTTTAATTAATGAACTTTCTTCTCCTCCCTCCTCAGGCTGCCAACTCTGGGAGAAAGCTGTTAGCCCTCTCAGGTTATCCAAATGGATGTGGCTCCGTTTTTTGTTTGTCGCCCTTGTACACAATGAACGCGTTCGCATTGATGAGCCGTGTGTGGGTTTTGTCTCTGGTGCGCTTTGTCTATAGTCTTGTAAAGGGAGTGATAATGAGCAATCCTGGCAAGCTTTGGCACTTAAGTGTGGGAGTATTTGAATGTACGAGAGTGTGTGTGTGTGTGTGTGCGCAAGATCGGACTGCGTTTTTCCAGAGCACTGTTGCTTTGTTTTGTTTGTGTTTTGTTTCTCGCTCATTAGAATGAGATTGCCTGCGGCAGCGGAGGTATTCTTCGCGTGATAGTCCTTCTCAAAAGAGTTGTGGTGTCTCAAGGCTCGTGTTCGTTTGCGTGCCAGGATATGGATTGCGGACACGTTTGCAGGAGAGGGGCTTCGGGCCTTTGTGTTTGCGTCTTCGTGCATGCCTGATTCTTCTCCGGCTAATCGTCAGGGTTGTTTAGCGCCGGCCCTCGTTAAAGCTCATATCTCATTCGGGGGGTTTCTTTGTCCGAGGCTGTCGCTGATAAGAATACTGCCTCTAGGGCTCTTGTGATATTGAAATCCTCCAATGGTGAGCAAGAGTCTTCAATCGGTGAATATCAGCAGTGCCCTGATTACCATTCAATCTCCCAGAGCTCGGTCACTCATCTCTGGCTCTCTCGGCCTGAATGAAGACTGCTTATCCTCTCTTATGCAACACATATCCAATTCTTCGCTAAATGTCACTCAAATGTCAGCCACCGCATAACCCGCCAACTGTATTGTACGTCCCGTGATACGTTTGTTTTATGCTTCTGTGCCGCCCGTGTTGTTTCTGCCAAGCGGCTGTGGCACTAATTTAACCATTAGAAAACACTACACCAAAAAAAGTCAATTTAATTAAACACATGTATGTACCAAACACATTTTAGTTGGTCCAGCTTTTGCCATCATAAATGAGGAATATCCTTCAATCAATCTCTTGACTGTGTTTTGAGCACAAGTACAGGACAGGTGTTTAATCATCATTTTTGATAGGCCTCTAAATGATCAACATGATCAAAACTTTGTCGCACACAATCTACTACAGTGCTTCTGTCATCTGATTGATCGTTTAGACTGTTTTAGCAAGTGTGGCGAGCAGGACGAGGTCATGATTTTCCACTTTTTTGTTTGGGAGTCTTTTATGGCACTTTTCCACTGTATGGTACGGCTCAGTACGGTTCGGCTCGCTTCGCTTTTCCACTGCGTGGTGCGGCACGACATGGCTCGGTTCACTTTAGCCTGGTTTGCTTTTCCACTGTAGTTAGTACCACTTCAAAGTGGGTGGGATTATAGTCTGACCGTTATAGTTTTTTCACTCCTCGGCGACCAATCAGAGGAACGTCTGCACTTTGTCCACTGACCACGATTAAGCCATTTCTTTTTTAGGATTCTTTTTTCTTTCTTTTTACTTCAAGCAAGTCAAGCAAGTAGTTTTAAAACAGGCGCTACAGCGGTGGCTGTTATTGGCTATTTAAATCTAGCGGGTTTGATGTCTCGCAAATACAATGACGCTGGTAGTGGCGATTCTGTCTGACCAATCAGTGATCTGCAGTCTTTTCACATCACATTTTACAGGGTGTCCGCGGGGTCTTAAAAAGTCTGAAATTCTGAACTTTAAATTTAAGGCCTTAAAAAGTCTTAAAAACGGCTAGATTTTCATCTGAGGTCTTAAATTTGATTTAGTCAGGTCTTAAAAAGATTTTTCCCTCGTTCATTTGCCAAAACTCTGGCCGCAGAAAGTTATTACAAAGTAGCAAAAAGTATTGAGTCGTAGCCTACAAAGCGGAGCTCTAGTGCAGGGGTTCAGACCGGTTCAAACACGCCGCTCGTGTGCTAGCATTAGCTTGTGGTTTGATACGAGGTAGCTTGCCAAGAAGCCGTTCATACACCAGGTTTGCGCGCTCAAGTTCATTCAAATATAGGCGCGACGCATCCACAGCGAGATTGAAAAAATCTCACCATTTCAGATTCAGAATGCCGCAAACGTAGCGAAGAACCAACCAATCAGCCCCTTCCGTAACAACGCTGAAAGCTAAGTCAATATGAAGGATCGCGGTGCACCCGAACACTACCGGTGTTTTTGTCTTCTCCGTGAATAAATCTTGTAGCAGACCTAACGTTACAGCAAGCGTTTCTTGGTGGTGGAAATCCTTTGGCTTCTAAAATGTCTTTGTCGTTGTGGAGAGCGCAGTTGCATGGTTGCTTAGCAACGACAGACGCAACAGAAAAATCGGCCCAAATTTTACCATTAATAATAAAAGATAAGGGGATGTCAATGTCAGCAATTTATTATTTTTGACTCAATCTTTTTATAAAAGATTATTTAAAGCCTGAAATACGTGAGGTTTATCTGTTTATAAAACTATTTTTGTGAAGACTTTTTTTTAACTAGATTTAACCTGTTGTAAGACACACCAGACTTTAAAATCTGGCCATCATTTTTAATGGTATTTTAACGTTTATTTAAACAAAAAGTGCATATTCATGCTAATTTTATTTGTTGTGTTTAGACATACTTTGGCAAATTGATTTCATAGTATTCATAGTATTGTTCATGCCATTTCATCTCTGGGTATGATCAACTAAAATCAACTATAATTGTGTTTTTACAGTATAAAATGCAAAGTACAAATTTCACCTACACACACACACACACACATTATATAAAATCTTTTTTTTCCGAATATTTTCTTATTTAAATTTTGCGTAATGCGTAATTTTTGTAATGCGTTGTGTAGGTCTTAAATTTCAATGTTTATGGTCTTAAAATGTCTTAAAAAGGTCTTAAATTTGACTTACTGAAACCTGCAGAAACCCTGTTTTAGTATCGGCACAGTACGCTTGGAACCTCAACAAAGGTGGTACCATTTAAAGCGAGCCGTACCGTACCGTGCAGTGGAAAAGCACTATTAAGCCCCGTCCACACCGCCAGCGACAAAGAGACATGATCCCATTCATTTCAATGGAGAGCTGGCGACTTCCGGCAACACGAGCGACAGTGACCGTTGGCGACAGAATGTGGGCGTGTCAAGAGACAAGCGACCAAAGTTGAGAAATTTCAACTTTATGCAAATGAGAAGCGAATTTCGCGAACGACAACCAATAGGAAAGTAGACTTTCAGTGAAGCTCACGCATCGCTGTCTCGAGTGCAGGCAAGACAGATGAGTTCGAGGACGATTTCACTGTTTTATATGATTTGACTGTAACCACATACATGAATAATAAAATGATGCATGGAAAAGAAACTGTCGACCCGTCTCAGTGAGTTTAAAGTAACACCAGGTAACTTTTCAACCTTCATAATATATTTCCAAGTCTCTTGTGATGGTACATTGACTTACAATAGGTTGAATGAGACGTCTACCATAGCCTGACGGGGTCTGTAGCGTTTTTAATTGTAGTTTTAAACTTCGGGTTTCGGGTAGTAACCCCGCGAACAAAGAGAACTACAAAATTCGACTGCTGTGCGGCATATACGTCACTTCCACCACCACCCCCACTTCCTTAAAATCGTACGTGCGAGCCAAATGTTTTATTCATGGCCGAAGCAGCACAGAAAAACAAGAAAGCAAAGGTTTTATCGGACGAAAGCAAAAAGAGAAACGTGATCGCGTTAAAGGCAGAACGAGGTTTAACTTTGGGCCAGTGTTTTCTGGCGTGAGCTGAAGGAGGAGGACGGGGGCGAACCGATGCGTAACGTTACTTGGCTGTCATGCTGGACTAGTAAGTATGTTATATTGCTTGCATACTAGGGTTTTTTTTTTTGTCTGCCTTACTATCCTATCCTCCGTTTATCTTCAAAATAAAGTTAACTTGTGTTTTAACTTGTAAACGGCGTGTACAAGTTTGGTAGGGGCTACATTCTTGCAAGGAAATATATAAGATGTACAAAATCATATTTTTGGATACCTATTAACATGTCTGTGATATTCGTTTACTTTCCTTTCCTCAAGCTGTTATGCAAACCGATTTTGCTGATTCATTTATGGTAGCTTGATATTATAATATTGACGATATATGGTTATTATCTACCACTCAAACATTGCGTTGAAGTATCATATAGATTCAGTAAAACGGTAACCAATAGACTAGGCTACTATAATGACGCTGGCTTGTAAACGTGAGCATCGCGATCATTTGTCATTAGAAAAAAATAAAACCCATGAAATGATATTCATATGACATGCTGAAATATATGCCACTGTACCTGGGATGAAGACATTTCACACTCGACGCAAGCAGAACACCTGCATGTGACGTCCTCCTACAGTGTTCAGGGCTATCATGGTTGTTGTCAACAAATGTCAACAGAGTTTACGACAGTAGTAGAGGACAATACTGTTTCCCAACTGTAGGGGGACCCCGAGAACAAAAGTAACCTGGTGTTGCTTTAATTCATACATTTAACGTTGTATAGTTCTTTCGAGTGTTGTAATTTTATGATGCACCTTTAGCACTGCAGCAGTTACAATTTCTCCTGCATTGCGTTGACTATTAGGGACAAGAAAATTGATTATTTGTCAAATTCGAATGATGTTTTAATAATTTATGACATTGTGAGTGAGTTTAAATTGTTGAGTGATCGATCGTTGATCTAGTAAATGATTTAATCCACTGAACATTGCTGTGTTAATATAAAAACACGCTCCCAACAGCATGCGGTTTCTTTTTAGCCTTAAAGTCAAATTAAAATTATATAGTTGTATATGAAGAGTTCAGATGCAAAAGCCTCTAAGTGCCATTTGAAATTTTCTTCTAGAATGACCATTTTAATCAAGCTTGTATATTTAAATTCAGTAATCTCACTTAAATTGCAATGAAGATTAAGTGAAATCAATCAAGTGAAATTACTGAACTTGAATATATAAGCTTGATAAAAATGATCATTTTAGAAGAAAATTTCAAATGACACTTAGAGGCTTTTGCATCTGAACTCTTCATATATCACTTATGATGGTATTTTGTATAGATATGGCAAGACGTGCAGTCTACCAATAACATTAGAGCGACAGCACTACGAACACCCACAAGCGACATCACAGTACAGAGCCAAGCAACACACAGCGACAATGTCACTGGTGGTGTGAACGGGGCTTTAGTCTTCTGGCTTCAGACCTTTTCTGCTACTTCGGTCGTACAGGTTCTGATTCACTATAACTTTCGTTGTCTACTTTTTGCTCTTTTTGCATAATTCAACATTATTACCAACTTGGCAGCCAATGATTCTCTCCGAGATAGGCGACCCACACTATCCACAAGCAAATGCTTTTTATTTTAAGAGTGCAGTCTTCATCTCAAGTGAGTGTTGACCATTCAGATGACTCTTCACAAAAAAACACAGTTTATTTCTTAATGTACATTTCCACCAAACTTCTGAATGCACAGATGCTGCTCAGATTATGCTGAATGTATGCTGGAATTTGCCTATAATATTTAAATTATTCTTTTATAAAGATAAATGTACGGGGGGGGGGGGGGTGTCTGATTAAAGCATCTGCTGTTTAATAAAGTTTTGCAAGCGACAAATCATTGCATAGCATAAAAATAAATGAATAAAACATCGCGCATTGAGGCTGCTTTAAAGACTGCGGCGCTCCCAGTTTCCTGGCGGATATCTTTAAAGAGGAATTAGTTGATTATTTATAAGTTGGCCATTAATACCACTTTAAACAGTTCAAAGGCAGAGACGGCTCCTCCACACGCTGCCTGTGATTGTTCTGAGCTAAAGGATGTCCTTGTGTTTCTCCATTTGCATGTTCACACAAAACGGAGTCTCTGCGAAGAGGATAGGGGGAATAAACAAAACAACAGCAAAAACCGCAAAGCAACATAAAAGTGTGCATCATGTTTTTTTTTTCCCAGCCGGGCTTTGATGTGGAAATGGAGCTTCTTTACATTGTGAAGTAGAGGAGTGCAGTTTGCTCAGTGAAGGGCTAAGCTCTGCTAATGTCCCTTAGCTTCCCTGGCATGAGGACGTCACACTGGATGTCTATAATAATGCCTTAATTTCCCCCGTGATTCTTATTTATTTGTTTGTTTATGAAGTGCTCATTATAAAGTAATGCCTCAACCAGAGGTCATTTCATCTTTGAACGTCTGTTTGGAACTTCATTACTTGACTGTGATTGTTTTTTTATTTTTGCTGCTTCTTTTGATTGCCAGACAATCCAGCATGTTGCTGAAATGAACGCTCTTAGCGTCTCATTGTGATTTGCAGGTCTTGGTTTCAAACAGTTCATACAGCCTTTTAATTACTGTGGCAGAGGCACTACAAATCTATAGCTGTTGTCATGTATATGAGTCTCATTGAGGGTTAATGCACTAAGCTGTGAGGTGAGGATGCCACAGGCTTTCTGTGGAAGTGGTTGTAGTTCCTCCCCCACACCAGTTTTGTCTTGATCTCCCATAAGTATGATGCAATTGATATCACAATGTTTTATAGATTTTTTTTTTATTTCTATTTTATAAAGTGAATTATCCATTTGGTATCAATACTGGCAGAGGTGTCAAAAGTATTCACATTCATTACTT